>CP125976.1:533729717-534329717 GCA_030063025.1 Avena longiglumis
GTGGCCTTTTTATGTTTTCCTAGTTTAAATTCGATGTAATATATATGTTCTCGCTCTAATTAATGAAATCCGTCTATATTCGCCTTGTTTAACTGAATTTTAGCCAAACGCGGAAACTCGGACTGGAAACATGAGTGGAAACTTGGCGTTCCGAGGCCGAAAATGAGTTTCGTCCAGCCTAAATTAGATCCGGATTTCGGTCTGGAAACGGCCAACGAGTGGGAACGCTCTTATCCATTTAATTTCATTCAGTGTTGGCAGGAGGACCAGGAGCCAATCACATCCAGTTCTCTCCACTTCAGTTTCTGCTGGTAAGTCCCAACACTGACGCATGGCATGCCACAATCCTCGAGCATGTGGGCAAGTGACCAGAGCATGAAAAGCGTCCTCCTCTTATTGACTACATATTCTGCATGTTCCATGTGTGTCCATTTTGCATCTAAACTTGTTTTCTTGTGTTGCAAGACCATTACTTTCGACAATGCATGGCAATGCCATATGAGGTTCCATTCGGGTCTGGTCCCATCTGGTCTATAACTAGTTGTAACAACATCAGTATTTCTTTGTTGTGCCTCCAATCCTATGCGATATGCAATCAAAGGATCGTTTGAACGATGCAATAAAAAGTCTGTGTGCAGTGGCGGACCATAAACCCAATCTTGGGGCGTTGGAGCACTAGTGGAAACGAGGCCTTTGGTTGAGGTCGGAAATGGGCTTTAACACTGGTTCTTCTACGAACCGGTGTTAAAGGGGGTGCACGAACCGGTGTTAAAGGCCCTGCACCAGTGGCCCACGTAGCCCCCCTTTAACACTGGTTCGTGGTTTGAACCGATGTTAAAAGGGGGGCTATATAACACACCGCAGCCCACACCCCTCTTCCATTTTTTCACTCTCTCATTTTGGAGCATAGCAAGAGGGTGAGAGGTGTGCTAATTTGTGTTTTTTCCTATGCACAAGAGGTGTTCGGTGAAATGCCCGAGAGCTCGAAATAAGTTTTCCCGTTGCTCTTTCCTTCTCGGTCGAGGTCGGCAACTTTATACTTTCATGTATCATTGATGTACTATATAAATGGTCATCTCCCTATTAATTTTTGATATACTATATATTAATGCAGACGAACCGACAATGGATGTATGGTGACCGACGCACTTCCGAGTATATTACGGGCCTCCAAAATTTCATCGTTGTGGCTAATACAAACCGTGGTCACAATGGTTTTATGTGTTGTCCGTGTGTTCACCGTCAGAACAAGAAAGACTACTCAAATACCAGAACCATTCACGCCCACCTGCTTCGATCTGGTTTCATGCCGAGCTATAATTGTTGGACCAAGCACGGAGAAAAAAGGGGTTGTGATGGAAGACAACGAAGAAGAAGAGGATGATGACAGCTATCATAATATTGCAGGGTTTCGCAACATAGTAAATCAAAAAATTCCTACGGATGCAAACAAGAAAGCCAAGATCTAATCTAGGAGATGTAATCAACAAGAGAGATTGATGAGATCTTCATACCCTTGAATAAATCTCACAGCGGAAACGTTCAACAGAACGTGGTTGACGTAGTCGTACTCGTCGTCTCCTCCTCGCGATCCGATCCTACGCCGCAAGTGGCGGCGCCTCCGAGAGATGCACACGTACGGTGCAGCGACGTCTCCTCCTTTCCTTGGTCCAACAAGTATGGTGGAGAGATAGATTGGATCTACAACACGACGGCGTGGTGCTTATGGTGGAGAGTTTCTGCGGCAGGGCTTCGCCTACGCGCAGTCAGGAGAGAGAGAGAGGTGGAGGGGCAGCAGTTGGACGGCGGCTAGGGTTAGAGTGAGGGGAGGCTGCGCCCCTGCCCTCCTTATATAGGGGGCTGGACGGCCCCTTGACCCCTCCTCCAAGCCCTAGGGCGGCGGCCCAAGGGGTGGAGTGGGGGGCAAGTCATCCCCCTTCTTCTGGAAGGTTCCCTTAGGGTTTCCCCTAAGGGATGGCCGGCTGGGCCTTAGGGGCCTTGTGCCCCTGGCCCAAAGTGGCTAGGGCACTACCCCTTAGGCCCGCGCAGGCCTCCGACAAGTGGGCCCACGTTGTTCCCACTCCGGAACCTTCTAGAACCTTCCGGTACAATACCGATAAACTCCGAAACGATTCCGAAATCCAAAAAACTGCTTTCCTTTATATGAATCTTATTATCCGAACCATTCTGGAACCTCTCGTGATGTCCTGGGTCTCATATGAAACTCCGAACAAAAAACTCATAAACAAATTATCCATTCTATCCTAGCGTCGATGCACGTTAAGTGTGTGACCCTACGGGTTCGAGAATATGCAGACATGATCTTCTATCAATAATCAACAGCGGGATCTGGAAACCCTGACTCCCACATATTCATCGATGATCATATCGGATGAACCACGATGCCAGGATTCAATTAATCCCATATATGTATTCCCTTCGTCACGCGATATTTTACTTGCCCGAGATTCGATCATTGGTATCGGCATACCTAGTTCAATCTCGTTCACAGCAAGTACTTTACTCGTTCCGTAATCCGATATCACCTTGTGATTAACTCCTTAACCACGTGCTTGCAAGAGGTGTTGATATCGATTACCGAGTGAGCCCGAAGTATATCTCTCCGACTCGGGAGGGAAAAATTCCATCTCGATACATACAACCCAATAAGTACTTTCCGATCACCTGAGAGAGACCTTTATGATCACCCTCACATAGGATGACGTTTGATGACCTCAAAGCTTTCTTCCGATACCACAGAGTTGTATTATCTCATGGTCTAAGGAATACAATACTTGACATAGGAAAAGCTTCGCAAAGATGAACACGATGACACGATCTAATTTCTCTGCTTAATTTGGGTATATCCATCATATCATTCTCCTAATGACATGATCTCATTATTAATCGACAACTCATGTCTATGGTTAGGAAACCTTAACCATCATTAATCAATGATCTAGTCCATAGAGGCGTACTAGGGACACGGAGTTGTTCATAAACCACACAAGTATCAAAGTTTCCGCTTAATACAATTCTAGCATGCAATATAAACTTTATCATGAACAAGAATTATAATAATAACATCTTTATTATTGCCTCTAGGGCATAATTCCAACAGTCTCCCACTTGCACTAGAGTCAATAATCTAGTTTACATCTGGCAAGAATCTAACACCCATGGAATTAAGGTGTTGATCATGTTTTGCTCGTGGAAGAGGTTTAGTCAACGGATCTGCGACATTCAGATCCGTATGTACTTTGCTAATCTTCAGATCTCCATTTGCTATATAATCTCAAATTATATGAAACCGACGGTTGATGTGCTTGGTCTTTGGATGATATCTTGGTTCCTTAGCGATGCTATGGCGCGTGTTGTCGACAATATCTCTAGTGGGTCCAAGGCACTTGGAACCACACCAAGCTCGATGATGAAGTTCTGATCCAAACTCCTTCACTTGACGCTCAAGCATGTATTCCGCTTACTTGTAGATCCCGCGATCACGCTTTGCTTGCAGCTTCTCCAGCTCACAGCTCCACCATTCAAAATATAAATGTATCCTGTCTGAGATTTAGAATCATCCGGGTCGGTGTCGAAACTAGCGTCGACGTAACATTTTACGACGAGTTGCTCATCACCTCCATAGACCAAGAACTTTTCTTTAGTCCTATTTAAATACTTTAGGATGTTCTTTACGGCTTTCCGGTGTTCCACTGCTGGATCACTTTGGTATCTGCTCGTCAAACTAAGAGCATTGGACACATCCAGTCTAGTACATAACATGGCATACATGATTGAACATATGGCCGAGGCATATGGCACTTTGCTCATAGTATCTCTATCTTTTACCGTAGCTGGACACTAAGCCTTTCTCAATATCTTACCTGACAACATGGGCAATGAACCTTTCTTTGCTTTATCCATTCTGAACCTTTTCAGAACTTTGTCTAGATATGTACTTTGGCTTAAAGCTATTAGGCGTCTTTGTCTATCTATATAGATTTTGATGCCTAATATATAAGCAGATTCTCCTAGGTCTTTCATTGGAAAACATTTATTCAAATAACTCTTCACATTGTTAAGCATACCAATGTCATTTCCAATAATCAATATGTCATCCACATATAGTACTAAAAATGTCACCGAGCTCCCACTCACTTTCTTGTAGATACAAGCTTCGTAGCAATTTGGAACAAATACAAAACTATTGATCACTTGATCAAAACGAAGGTTCCAACTCCGAGATGCTTGCTTCAGTCCATAAATGGAACGCTGAAGTTTTCACACCTTATTAGCATCCTTAGGATCGACAAAACCTTCGGGCTGCATCATATACAACTCTTCATCAATGTTGCCATTAAGGAATGCAGTCTTGACATCCATCTGCCATATTTCATAATCATGAAATGCAGCAATTGCTAATAAAATCTGAATAGACTTAAACATCGCTACGGGGGAGAAAGTCTCATCGTAGTCAACACCTTGAACTTGCCGAAACCCTTTTGCGACAAGCCGAGCTTTATAGACAGTAACATTACCATCCATGTCCTTTTTCTTCTTGAAATTCCATTTGCACTCAACAGCCTTACGGTCGCTATGAGGGTCCACTGAAGTCCATACTTGGTTTTCGCTCATGGATCCCAATTAGGATTTCATGGCCTCTAGCCATTTCTCAGAGTCTGGGCTCATCATTGCTTCCTCATAATTCGCAGGTTCACTGTTGTCTAACAACAAGATGGTTAAGACAGGGGTGCCGTACCATTCAGGAGTGGCACGTGACCTTGTCGACCTGCGAAGTTTAGTAGTAGCATCGTTCTAAGTTTCATGATACTCGTCATTAGCTTCCTCTCTTGTTGGTGCAGACGGCACTGGAACAATTTCAGGTGCTGTTCTACTCTCCAACTCGAGAGAAGGTTCAATAACCTCGTCTAGCTCTTCCTTCCTCCCACTCACTTCTTTCAAGAGAAACTCCTTCTCAAGAAAGGATCTGTTCTTTGCAACAAACACTTTGCCTTCGAATTTGTGGTAGAAGGTATACCCAATCGTTTCCTTAGGGTATCCTATGAAGACGCATTTTTCTGCTTTGGGTTTGAGCTTGTCCGGCATCAACTTCTTGACGTAAGCTTCGCATCCCCAAACTTTAAGAAACGGCAACTTAGGTTTAGCACCAAACCACAGTTCATACGATGTCGTCTCAACGGATTTAGATGGTGCCCTATTTAAAGTGAATGCAGCGCTTTCTAATGCATAACCCCAAAATGATAACGGAAAATCTGTAAGAGACATCATTGATCGCACCATATCTAATAGAGTTTGATTCGGTTGCTCGACACACACCATTCATACTGTGGTGTTCCAGGTGGCGTGAGTTGCGAATGATTCCGCTTGCTTTAAGATGCTTGAGAAAATCATAACTCAAATATTCACCTCCACGATCGGATCGTAGAAATTTAATTTTCCTGTTACGATGGTTTTCCACTTCGTTCTGAAATTCTTTGAACTTTTCAAACGTTTCAGATTTATGTTTCATTAAATAGATATACCCATATCAACTTAAGTCATCGGTAAAAGTGAGAAAATAGCGATATCCACCGCGTGTCGAAACACTCATCGGTCCGCATACATCGGTACGTATGATTTCCAACAAGTCCGTTGCTCGCTCCATCATGCCGGAGAACGGGGTTTTGATCATCTTGCCCATGAGGCATGGTTCGCATGTGTCAAATGATTCAAAATCAAGAGACTCCAAAAGTCCTTCAGAATGGAGTTTCTTCATGCGTTTTACACCAATATGACCTAGACGGCAGTGCTACAAATAAGTTGGATTATCACTATCTACTTTGCATCTCTTAGCCTCAATGTTATGGATGTGCGTTTCATTGCTTTCGAGATTCAAAAGAAATAAACCATTCACAACAGGTGCATGACCATAAAATATGTTATTCATATAAATAGAACAACCATTATTCTCTGATTTAAATGAATAACCATCTTGCAATAAACACGATCTAGATATAATGTTCATGATCAACGCAGGCACATAATAACACTTATTAAGGTTTAAAACTAATCCTAAAGGTAAAACTAAGGAGAGCGTGCCGACGGCCATCACATCAACTTTTGATCCATTGCTAACACGCATCGTCACCTCATCCCTTGCTAGCCGCCTTCTATTCCGTAGCTCCTGTTTCGAGTTATAAATATTAGCAATCAACCAAAGATCATACCTGTGCACTACAACAAGCGCTAGTAAGGTAAACATCAATAACATGTATATCAAATATACCTTTAATGGTGCCAGCCTTCTTGTCCGCTAAGTACTTCGGACAGTTGCGCTTCTAGTGACCCTTGTCCTTCCAATAGAAGCACTAAGTGTCCAGCTTAGGTCCAGACTTGAGCTTCTTCTCAGCAGGGGCAACGCGCTTTCCGCTGCCTTTCTTGAAGGATTTCTTTGCACCCTTAGCTTTCTTAAAGCTAGTGGTCTTGTTGACCATCAACACATGATTATCTTTCTTGATATCCACCTCCGCAGCTTTCCAAATTTTAGCGAAGAGCTCGATGATCGATCGGTGGAACCAATTTGATTGTGAGTAACTACAAAACCTTTGTAGCTAGGAGGGAGTGATTGCAGAACTCACAATCTTGAGCTCTTCGAATCTTGCGATCAGCTTGCTCAAGACATTGAGTGTAGCCCGACATCTTAATGGCGTGCTCACTAACGGAACTCCCTTCCTCCATCTTGTAGTTAAAGAACTTCTCAGATATCTCATATCTCTCAGAACGGGCCTGAGTCTGAAACATGGTTTTCAGTTCCTTAAGTATCTCAAAGGGCCCATCGAACTCCTCAAAACGATTTTGAAGTTCTGATTCCATAGCAAACAACCTGGTACTCTTAATCACTCCATAATCATCTTTGTGTGACTGATAAACAACTTTTTCATCATCCGGCGCATCAGTAGCAGGGGCGTCACCTAGCGCTTTATCAAGTACATAGGCTTTTTGTCCGCAGCGAGAATGATTCTCAGATTGCGGAACCAGTTGGTGAAGTTAGACCTATTGTTATTAAGCTTTTCTTTCTCAGCAAAAACGTTGAAGTTGAAGTTGGACTTAGCCATTTGATGTACAAAATTTGCAAATACAATATAGACTATGTTCATGATAACTAGTTCAACTTAATCAAATTACTAGATGAACTCCCACTAAATTCAACATCCCTCAAGTTGTTTAGTGAACACGATCCAAATTCACCACACCTAATCCGATCTTCACGAGAAGAGATGTAGTTTTGATGGGGATATGCCTACCGGGGTATACCCAGCAGGACGCTTCGACCGCCCAGAATGGCGAGTGGGCCTAAGACGCGATCGGATCAAGGCTGGTATGGATCCAAGCGATTGGAGCTGCCCGGCAAGTAGATAGGCCCAATGAGTTAGGTTAAACAATCAAGCCTTAATCGATTCGGTTGAGATATGTAAACCCTAGGGAGGTGAGTCTATATAAACCTCCCTGGTATGCGGTAGGGTCGCCCATCATACACCCAAGCGACCCGTCGCCTAGCCGCCGAGCTCGCCCATTGTACCACCATCATAATACAATCTAGCAGGAGTAGGTCTTTACCCTCCGGGGGGGCGAACCTGGGTAAAACCTTGTGTCTCCGCCCTCATCTCGCACCGCAGATGGCTGGCCGTCCTTGCCCCTCGTTCTACTACTCGCTGCCGATTGTAGCATCTGCCGTGACCATTACCACGACAGTGGCGCCCACCGTGGGGCCTGGCCGGTGTTCTGCGGCGAGATCCAATCTGCCCATCAACGAGACGGTCGCCACCGGCCGCATGATAGCGATCGGCGAGATGCTCCAAATCTTACCGAGCAGCTACGTCCCGGCGCCACCGTCACGCAGGCGTGATCCCGCCGTCGGCACGACGACCTCGTCGGCCTCACCGACGCCATCGTCTCGAGGACCCGCTCGCATCCGCGAGTCGCCGCCGATCGACTCTCCGAGAGAGATCCGCACGATCCATCGCCTTGCCTCCGAGTACAACTCGGCCCATGAACGTCGAAAACTGGCCGCCAGGCAGACGCCCTCAACGACGACGCCGACTCGGCGACCGGCGTCACTCGCCAGATCCATCACCGCTGATTCACCCGGGCTCCATCACCCAGGTCTCCAACATGGGAGACTTCGAGATCCTCCATCCTTGGGATCTTCGACGACCGGTCGGAAAATTCCGACCTCCGCGACGGACCGGTCGCCACGCCGACTACATGGCGACCGCACCGATCCACCGGAGGATCCCTCCACCCCGATCCTCCTAATGCCACGGCAACGGAGGTCGAGGAACTCACTTGGTGGCGAAGGCGGTGTGCAGAGCAAGCCGAGCGAAAATTTCGCCTCGGCGGTGACAGAGGAGCTATCGCTACCACTAGCGAATCAGTCGCGCTGAACCCCACCTTCCAGGCGCCCTGAACCGACGATAAAACGACCCGGCCGCGTGGCGAGTGCGCATCTGCGAACGCGCCACGGAGGAAGCGCCGCCCGCCAGGTCGACGGCGATGGGCCCCACCTCCACCCAACCGCACACCCCCAGAGATCGATCGCGATAGTAGTCTCCTCACGGGAGCGGGACGCGAACGGCTCCCATCGTTTCTCCACCCGATGGACAACCTCGTGGCGGGCCGAGCAGCAACCAACAACATCACGGCCACCGGCGACGGCGCCCTACAGATCCAGTACGTCAGGGCCCTACTCGCAAAGGCCGTTGAGCAGCAAAACACAGGCGCCAACTCGCAGGGTCGAGTGTACCCGCGTTCTTCGGGAAGCAGAGCGGCCTCAAGCGGCCGCCCAATGGCGGCAAACACCCTCAACTGCCCGCCACCAGAGCCATTACAGCTCCAACACCGACCCGCGAACGCGGCACTCTCCACCAACGACCCAGGCCAGCGATCAACTTCGTCGCCGCCAACGGTCAACCCATCGACTCCCGCACCCACATCATCAACAACCAAAGCTGGCGCACACGCCAGCCCGATGACCTGTGACACACCCTAACCAATCGCCACGACGGCGAGACAATGGGGTCGCTAAGTCGACTCGGCCCCAAGTGCTTCGGACCGATGATCCGAGGCGAGAAGTACCCGCCGAACTTCAAGGCGCCGAAGGAGATAGAAAAGTACGACCTCAAATGCGACCCCGCGTTCGATCGATATATACCTCATGGCGACGGGGATCGCAGCCACACCGACTGCTAGCCGCTGTTACCTCCCACGATGATGGAGGGACGTGCGGGCAATGGATCAACACCTCCCCAGATAGTATCGACTCACGGGAGGAGATGCGCGACGCCGTGCACTTCGAGTGCTCCTACACCCGTGCCACCACCATCGAGGACACAGAGCGATCGTCCGGGGACCTCATGAGTCGACCAAGCTGGGTCCAGGTGTAAGAACTCTGGTAACGCGTCGGCATCCACCCGACACCGCGATCCATTGCTTCAAGACCTCGTGCCATCTGAGCCTTTGGTCGCCAAGCTCAAGCGACACTCTCACACGACAACATACCGGACCTCCTCGAGATCGCCAAACGGTACGCGGAGGAAGATCCAAACCAGGAAACCGACGACGAGTCGGGAGGCCAACACCGCACGAGCGGCAATGACAGCGGACGACGGTCCGACCTACGCTACAGCAACACTCGCCTCACTGGCAAGCGCTGCAGTGACGGGCAAGTCGACTTCGTCGCCAACGCTGGGCACACACAACGCGAGCCCAAAAGCTTCTGCCGCGACGGAGGACAACACCGCGACGGAGGCAACTATAAGGCCAAGCCAAGGTTCGACCCCGCGGCCCTCCTTAACCAACCTTGTGCGTTTCATAGCAGGGAAGGCAAACCCACAACGCACACGACCGCCGACTGCCACACCCTCAGGGAAATTGAGAAGGCACGGCGAGCAAGGGAGGACCCCGACAACAACCCGCCAAACGGTGGAAAGTTCGGCAACGTGGCCGGCTCGCTCCATACCTTCACAGGCTTCAACACGAAGCGCGAGAAGAAGGTCATCACCCGCGCCGTCGCCGTCAACGCGGTGGCCCAGGTGGACGTTCCCTAGTTCCTCAACTGGTCGGAGCAGCCCATCACCTAGAGCCGCCAGGACCACTCGCCGCAGATCGAAGTACCCGTGCCGAGTCGCCACGGTGGTCAAGCCAAAGGTGGCGACTCATCGGCTCCCCAAGACATTGATGGACGGCAGCTCCATCAACATCCTGCACAGACACCTTCAGCGATGCGGCTCCCACAATCGATGATCGAGACAACCCACACCACGTTCCATGGCATCGCATACCGGTCGGGCGTACCGATCGGCAAGGTCACGCTGCCGTCACCTTCGACACCGGCAAACTTTCGACCGAGCGGATCGTCGAGTTGGTACCCTTCGAGCCCCTACCATCGCCTGGGCGCCAGCGTTCGCCAAGTTCATGGCGGCGCCACGCTGCATAACGCGATGAAGCTCCCGGCCGTGTGGCGTCATAACCATCAACGGCGACCCGACATGGCCGCCGGTGCGAGGCAAAAGGAGCGAATCGCCGACGCCATCAGGCGAAACCAACCACGCCGACCTCGCCAGACGAGCGGGTCAACAACGACGACCCCACCATACTCAAGAAGCCCAACTCGAGGGCGAAACACCTCAACCTTCGAGGCAACGCAAGACACCGCACTGCCGCCGCTGGTCCCAGGCGACTCCAGCCAAACGGTGACGATCGGGACAGGCATGAGCCCAGCCTAGGAAGGCGCTCATCGAGTTCCTCCGTGAGAACAGGGACATCTTCGCATGGAAGCCATCTGACATGCCTGGTGTCCCTAGGGAGCTCGCTGAGCACAAACTAAACGCCGACCCCAAAGTGCGACCCATCAAGCAGTCGCGGCGGCCCTTCAATGAAGAGCGCCACGAGCCATCGCCAGGAGGTGCGGCGTCTACCATTGCAGCTTCATCCGCCAATCAAGTACTCCAAGTGGTTGGCAAACCCAGTCCTGGTCGAGAAGAAGAACGGGACACGGAGGATGTGTATCGACTACACAAACTTGAACAGCCTTTGCCGAAGGAGCAGTTCGTCCTCCCGCGATCGACCAAATAATCGACTCCACAGCGGGCTCGAGTCGCTGTTTCCTCGACGCCTACTCGATACAACCAAATCAAAATGGCCATCGAGGAAGGAGAAGACGGCGTTCATCACGCCATTCGAGCCTTCTACACCGCCATGACCTTCGGCCTCAAGAACGCCGGGCGACCTACCATGGTGCATGCAGAGTGCCTCGCGAGCCAAATTGGCATAACATCCACGTCTACATCGATGACGTGGTCATAAAATCCGCCGCCAGATGATCTACTCCGACTGGCGGAAACATTCGCCAACCTGCGAAAATACAAGATAAAGCTTAACCCAGAAAATGCACCTTGTACCAGCAGGACAACTCTGTACGCTGCCGTCTAAGCGAGGTATTGAGGCGAACCCCACCAAGATCGACACGATCGCCCGACCGGCAACCCGAGTGCTCGCGACGTCCGAAGCTGGCGAGTAGCGGCTCTCCGCTTCATCCCCTGGTCACGTAAAAGGCGATGCCCTATACCGCTGATCGCAAGAACCCCACCTTCCAAAGGGACAAGGAGGCACACGACGACCTCGCGACCTCAAGAAGGTGCTACTGCGCACCACTACTCGCCATCCGCCGACAAAGAACCCATGCTGGTCTCGTCGCGGCGTCCGAAGGCGTCGTCGGCCGTCATGGTCGCCGAACGGCCGAAGAAGGAAAGGAGCGCCGTAATGACCGTGTACTACATCGCGAGGTCCTCACCGAGTCGCGCCGATACCCGCATCGAGAAACTGGTATACGCGGTCTTGAGCACAAGGCGCTGCCACACTACTTCCAGGAACACCAATCACGGTCGTCTCCTCAGCCGTTGCAGGACATCATCCGCGAACGAGGCGGCCAAGGTCGCCAAGGGGCGCCGAGATCGGCGTCCACAACATCAAATACGAGCCACAGCGATCAAGTCGCAGGCTCTAGCCAGACTTCATCGCCGACCGAAGAGGCCCAAGAGCCGAGAAGCTGCCATACCTCCACATCGAGCACGCACGACGGCTCCAAGAACGCGACGCAGAGCAGGGATCATCTTGACTTCACCGAAGGCGACAAGCTCCACGCCCTCGCCTCGACTTCACCCCTGCACCCACGGCATGCGGGCCGCCGAGAGATGAACGTCAACCGCACGCTTACGGAGACTCCGACCGTCACGGAAAGTCATCGCACCGCGACGCCGTTTCCCCACCATGGCAGCATACCGCCAAGGGGACAAGCTGGTGGACACTTCACGGGCTACTCCGTGAAAGTGGATCGATAGCGGAAGAACGAGGAGGCCGACGCACTCTCTCGCATTGGGTCGGCTCGACTCGCACCACACCGGGGTCTTCTGACACGATCACCAAGCCACCGTCTCTCCCACGGAGATCGACATCGAGTCCCTGCAGCCAGAGTAGACCTGGTCGCACTTCACCGAGCCCGACGACCGGACCAAGCCCTCGTCGCCTACGAGGCGGCACCTTGCCGGCAGACGAAGGACGCCGGATGATCACACGCCGATGCAAGTCCTACACCATCATCGACGGCGAGCTCCACAAGCGCGTCACCGCGTGTTCCAACGCTGCGTCAACCCGCCAAGGACGCAAGATCCTCCACGACATCCACTCCGATCACCACGCCGGCGCCGCTCGGTCGCCAAGGCTATGCGGCATGGCTTTTGGCCCACCGTGCACGCCGATGCCGACATTGTCCAGCGATGCGGGTGCCGGCACGCCAACCAGACGCACGTGCGAGCTCAGCGCTCAAGACAATCCCCATCACCGCCATTCGCCGGGGGGCATGGACATGGTAGGCCCTTCAAAAGGCCTCCGCTACACCCACCTCCGCGGTCGACAAATTCACAAAGTGGGTGGAGGCCAAACCAGTCCGAAGTGCGACGGGAAGACCGCCACAAAATTCCTACGCGAGCTCATATATCGCTACGGGTTCCCAAATAGCATCATCACGGACAACGGCACCAACTTTGCCAAAGGAGCCATAGCCGAGTTCGAAGAACACCACATTCGCTCTATCTCGGCCGACGCCCACCGGAATCCAACGGCCAGCGGAACGGGCCAATCAAAGCATCCTCCACGGCAAGCCGACCTGGTACCACTCGAGCGCACCGGTGCTGGGTCGAGGAGCTACCTCCGTCATCCGGGCATCCGCACTTGGTCAACAGTCGACAGATTCACCCCTTCTTCATGGTACGGCGCCGAGGCGTCATGCCCATCGACCTCGAGCACGACTCGCCGCTGGTCGTCCACTACACGGAGGCTGCAAGCGAACTCGCCAGACGGAGTCGATCAACTCGGCGAGGCACGTGACCTCGCTGATCACGCACCGCCATCTACCAGGGACTCGCCCCTACCACGGCCGGGTGAAAACTCGCACCTTCCAGAAGGCGACAGGTGCTGCGCCTCATCCAGGACAAGAAGGGCATGCACAAGCTTTCCTCCGTGAGGGACCATTCGCCATCGGGCGTGTACTCGCAACGATGCCTACTACCTCATCGACGTCCGCTGACGGCAAACTCGACGCGTTTACCGTGGAATGTAAACCTCCACGGAAGTTCTATTCCTAGAACTCCACATATGTACCCTCCATCGCTATGAAATAAAAAGAATTGGTTACCAAATCGTGCCTACTCTCCGTGTCTTGTGCCACTCGTGACTGTAATACGTCCAAGCTAACCGAGAAGTCAACCTTTGGTACAGCGATCGCACGGCCAAGTAGTGCGATGCAAGAGCACTGGGTCACCGAGGTTTTGCATCGCCCACTTAAAACGCCCGAGCCCCATTGAGTCGCTTAGCTGATCGGCTCTGAGCCAAGACAATCGCCTTCGCTTCACAAAGAACCATGATCCTTCGCATCCTCGACATAGCGACTCGAACGGCCAAGTACCACGCTCGGGGACTGACGACCACCTCAGCGCGAGCGGCTCGGCAAAACTCCAAGTACGAGAGCATGCCCAGGACTCGCCATGCGACTGACCCAACGGGCCAGGCAGGAGTGATGCGCTCAAACTAACGCGCAAGTCCTCACCCACCTCGAGTCGCGCCTAGAACAACCAAGTACCACGCTCGGGGACTCGGCCACCCGACCTCGTTTGCGCAAGGGAAAAGGGTGAAGTACAGAGCGAGTCCGGGCGAGTCGACCATAATAACAAAATATTCAAAAACCACAAACACATCACACACGAGGTAAACCCCACAAAAAGAGCGGACGCGCTCGGGGACTCGTTCAACCCTCAATCGGAAAACACATGACAAGTCACAAAACAAACACGATATCTCATTAATAGCATGTCGCAATCATCTCAGAATACAAAATATGCCCAAACGGCAGATCTTCTACTAACGCCCCAGGGCAAACTATTCTATTCCGCAGGCTTTGACGACGACTCGCTAACCCTTGCGATTGCGGATGAAGGAGGTATGGGTTCGGCGGATACGTCGTCGATTCACCCACCATCGCCGCATTTAAAGGGCTGCTCGATTTGAAGTCCCGGCGTCGCTGTCGCGGGCGTGACGACCGCTCTCGTAAGGAAGGAGGTCGCCCATCGCCCGACGCCGGAGTACAGCGGCGCGACCGTAAACTTGAGCACCTCGAGATCTCCACCGTGCCGCCGATGACGGGTAGCCACCGTCACGTCGTCTAGATCGAAATCCTCGAAAGTGAGCAAGCAGGCTAAGCGCCGTCCGCCGCTCGCGCCGTAACGCCGATGGCCATGAACTCAACGACCGACGGCGCCTTCTCCAAGTACTTCCACACCTCGACGAGGTCGCTGGGAATTACTTCCGTGGGCGATATCTCCTGGAGGTAGGCTCAGATGCATGTCGCTGACAACGTCGCCGAGTCGACGAGCGTGGCCACACATTGTCGCGCGTCGAACGAGCTCGCCTCTTCCGCGCTATCAAGGATGCGACCTGCGAATAGAAGATAACAGTGAGTACGTTGGATATCACCAAAAGGCACATGCAATAGGCAGGGGCAGACACACTCACCAATCAAGGGACGGGAGAGATCCGTGATGAAGCTCTGAAGAGATGTGTAATCATCCTGAAGCCCAGCAACAAGGGTGTCAGAAACCTTACGTTCTTCCGCGGCGGCCGTAACAGCGGCCTTGGCTCGACCATCCGCCGAACTTGCTTCTTCTTTCGCCTCCCTCAGCTCGCGCTCAAGGTCGGCGATCCGCTTCTCAGCCGAGCTCAATGCCGATTGAGCCGCTGCCAACTCACCAGCTTGACAAGTCCTGGCGAGCCTCCTCTGCCTCAGCGGCTCAGCACAAGCCCTTATTCTCCTCTTGGACGGTGGCCAGTTCCTTCTCCGCGCGGTGATTCGCTGCCAATCGGTCAGCCGACTCACGTTTCAGACCCTGCACACAATTCAAACAGTTAACCAAAGAGAAATCCTAAGTGCCCACCCGCTAAAATTCAGCGTGATGGGGATATTCCTACCGGGGTATAGCCAGCAGGACATTTCCAACTGGCCCAAGACCCGACGAGTGGGCCTACAGAACGGCGAGTGGATCAAAGCCCAGAGGAGCGATCGAAGTCAAGGCCCAAAGTAGTAGATAGGCCCAGTCGGACTAGGTTAACCGACTATTGAAGCTGTAACCGAATCGGTTGAGATATGTAAACCCTAGGGGATGTGAGCCTATATAAACCTCCCTATAGGGCGAGTAGAGACACGTTCCCTCATACACCCAAGCGACTCGCCGCCTAGCCACCGGGCTCGCCCATTATAACACCTCCATAATACAATCTAGCAGGAGTAGGTCTTTACCCTCCGGGGCGAACACAGGTAAAACCCTGTCTTTGCCCTCATCTCGCACCGCAGATGGCCGCCTTGCCCTCGTTCTACTACCGCCGATTGGAGCATCTGCCGTGACAATTCCCACGGCAAAGGGCGCCCACCGTGGTGCTGCCGGTCTGGCGGTGTTGCGGCGAGATCCAATCGCCCATCAACAAGACGGTCGCCACCGACCGCATGATAGCGATCGGCGAGATGCTCCGGATCTTGCCGAGCAGCTACCCCGGCGGGCGACCCGTCACGCATAGCGTGATCCGCCATCGGCACGATCAGCCTCTTCGTCGGCCTCACCGACGCCATCGTCTCGGAGGACTCGGCTCGCATCCGCGAAGCCGCCACGCCGATCGGCTCTCGAGCCAGATCCGCACGATCCACCGCCCGAGTACAACTCGCCCACGACAACGTGGCCGGGAATTCAGCGGCCGCAGAGGATGCGGCCCTCACCGACGACGCCGACTCGGCGACCCCGACGTCACTCGCCAGATCCATCACCGCGGGCTCATCCGCGGGCTCCATCGCCCAGGTCTCCAACGCGAGAGATTTCGAGGACCCCTCCATCCTCGGGATCTTCGAATTCGACTCTGGGTCGGAAAACTCCGCCGATCTCATGATGGAACCGGCCGCCACGCGACCTACATGGCCACGCCCGATCCGCCGGAGGATCCTTTCTCCACCCCAATCCCTCCTAACGCCCACGACAACGGAGAAGTCGAGGAACTCCGCTGGCGGCGGGAGTACGCAAAGAAGCAAGCGGCGAAAAAACGCCTCGGCGGTGACGGCGCAGGCATCACGCTACCACCAGCGGCGGATCAGGTCACGCTGAACCCGGCAGAAACGACCGGCCCGCATGGCGGCGCGTGATCTGCGAGAACGCGCCACCGAGGAAGCGCCCGCCCCGCCAGATCAGCGGCGGCGCCCACCTCCACCCCCCCTCCTGTGGACCAGCCGAGATAGTAGTCTCTCACGGAGCGAGGCGAACGGCCTCCCACTGTTTCCACCCCAATGGACAACCTCGTGGCGAGCGGCAGCCGACACCATCACGCCCACCGCGACGGCGCCTCTGATCCAATACGTCGGCCCTGCTCGCAAGGCCGTCGAGCAAAAGCGGCGCCGACTCGGCAGTCGAGTACTCGCGTTCCTCGAAGCGAGGGCCTCTAGCGGCCTTGGCCGCAAACACCTCAATCGCCAGCCAGAGGCACGCATCCAACACCGACCATGACGCGGCACTCTCCACCAACGACCACAGGCCGGCAACCAACCTTGTCGCCGCCAACGGGCAACCCATCGACGCCCGCACCCACATCATCAACAACCAAAGCTGGCGCGCACACCAGCCCGACGACTTGCGGCACACCCTAACTAATCACCGCGACGGCGAGCCTATGGGGTCGCTCAGTCGACTCGGACCCAAGTGCTTCGGACCAATGATCCGAGGCGAGAAGTACCTGCCAAACTTCAAGGAGCCAAAAGAGATAGAAAAGTACGACTCCTGACGACCCGCCCTGCTCGACACATACCTCATGGCGATGGGGATCGCGGGTCACATTGACCTACTCGCCGTTACCTCCCCGATGATGGAGGGACGTGCAGCAATGGATCAACACTCCCCGTGACGATCGACTCGGAGGAAATGTGCGACGCCTTCTTGAGCACTTCGAGTGCTCCTACACCCGCGCCACCACCATTGAGGACTGAACGCAGTGCGTCCAGGGGACCCGCGAACACCGCAACTAGGTCCAACGGTGGCAAGAGTTTTGGTACAACGCGGTCGGCATCCACGGACACCGCGATCCATTGCTTCAAGACCTCGTGCCACTCTGAGCCTCTAGTCGCCAAGCTCAGCGACACTCCCGACACTCGACAACATCCCGACCTCCTCGAGATCGCCAAACCAGACGCCGAGGAAGATCCAAACCAGAAGCGGCGGCGAGTCAGAGGCCAACGCCAGCGGGCAACGACGGCGGACGCCGAACCGACGCTACAGCGGCACTCGCCTCAGCGCCGCAGCGTTGGGCGAGTCGACTTTGTCGCTAACGCACGCAGCGCGAGCTCAAGAACTACCGCTTGACGGAGGCAACGCCGCGACGGCAACTACAAGAACAAGCCAAGGTTCGATCCCGCCCTCCTTAACCAACCATGTGCGTTCATAGAAGGGAAGGAAAGCCCGCAACGCACACCACCGCGATCGCCACACCTCGTGGAAATCGAGAAGGCACGCGCGGAGGACTCGACAACGACCCGCCAAACGGCGGAAAATTCGCAAAGTAGCCGCTCGCTTCACACCTTCACAGGCTTCAACACGGCGAGAAGAAGGTCATCGCCAGCTGCCGCGTCAATGCGGTGGCCCAAATAGATGTCCCCAGCCTGAACTGGTCGGAGCAGCCCATCACTGGAGCCGACAAGACCACTCGCCGCATCGAGTACCAGACGAGTCGCCTTGGTCAAGCCCAAGGTTGGCGACATCGCTCAAGACACCGATGGGCGGCGCAGCTCCATCAACATCCTCTACCTCGACACCTTCAGCGCTGCGGCTCCAGCGATCGATGATCGAGACGACCCACACCACATTCCACGCATCGTCCCGGTCGGAAGGCGACCGATCGGCAAGGTCACGCTGCCACCTTGCACACCGCAAACTTCCGCACGGCGGATAGTCTTCGAGCTGGTGCCCTTCGACAGCCCTACCATCGCTGCCCGGGCGCCAGCGTTCGCTAAATTCATGGCGCTTCACCACGCTGCATAACGCGATGAAGCTCCCCGGCGGGCGTCATCACCATCAACGGCGACCCGACATGGCCGAAGTGCGAGGCCAAAGGAGCCGAGCTTCGCCGACGCGTCATCGCGGCAGAGACCAACCACGCCGACGAGCTCACTATACGCGAGGGTCAACAACGGCGACCCCCACATACTCAAGAAGCCCAACCGAGGGCGCAGCACCTCAACCTTTGAGGCCACGACGACACGACACCGCCGAGCTGGTACCGGCGACTCCGCCACGACGGTGACGATCGGACGGGCATGAGCCCAGCATAGGAAGGCGCGCCATCGAGTTCCTCCGTGAGAACAGGGACATCTTCGCATGGAAACCCTCCGACATGCCCGTGTCCCTAGGAGCTCTGAGCACAAGCTAAACGCCGACCCCAAAGTGCGACACGTCAGCGATCGCCTGCCCTTCAATGAAGAACGTCGTCGAGCAATCGCCGAGGAAGTGCAACGTCTACTCGCTGCCGGCTTTATCCGACCAATCAAGTACTCCAAGTGGCTGGCAAACCCAGTCTTGGTCGAGAAGAAAAACAGGACCTGGAGAATGTGTATCGACTACACAAACCTGAACAGCGCCCAAAGAGATTCGTCCTCCCGCGGATCGACCAGATAATCGATTCGACCGCGGGCTCGGAGTCGCTCTGTTTCCTCGACGCCTACTCTGGGTACAACCAGATCAAAATGGCCGTCGAAGACGAGGAGAAGACGGCGTTCATCATGCCATTCGGAGCCTTCTGCTACACCGCCATGACCTTCGCCTCAACGCCGGGGCGACCTACCGGTGCATGCAAGAATGCCTCGCGAGCCAAATTGGCCGCAACATCCACGTCTACATCGGCGGCGTGGTCGAAATCCGCCGCCAAGGCGACCTACTCGACCTGGCGAAACTTTCGCCAACTGCGAAGATACAAGATAAATCTCAACCCAGTGCACCTTGATTGTACCGCCGGACAACCATGCGGGTACGTCTCAAACGAGGGATCGAGGCGAACCCCACAAAGATCGACACGATCGCCCGGCTCGGCAAAACCCGAGTGCGCGACGTCCATAAAGGCCGGGCGAGTGGCGGCTCTCCGCTTCATCCCCTCACGAAAAGGCGATGCCCCTATACCGCCTGATGCAAGAACCCCACCTTCCAGTTGGACAAGGAGGCGGACGACGGCCTCGCGACCTCAAAAGGTGCTACTGCCGCACCACTACCGCGCCCCTCGACTAAAGAACCCATGCTGGTTTACGTCACAAGGCGTCGAGCGCGTCGCGGGCCGTGATGGTCGTCGGCGACGGAGGAAGGAGCACCCGTTCACCGCGGTGTACTACATCGAGGTCCTCACCGATCGCACCGGTACAGCGATACAAAAGCTAGTATACGCGGTCTTCCGGCTCTTTGCGCCAGACTACTTCCGTGAACACCCGATCAGTCGTCTGTAGCATCCTGGTTGTCTAACCCACAGTAATGCTACGGTTATAATAATAAAATGGGCCACTTCCAACATATAATTGTTGCATCATCATCATATCATGCTCATACCATCATACCACCTTGCATTTGAGCATCATATAAAACCCTTTCTTGATTGGTTCTTATCTCATGTGCATGATTAATTGTATTTGCCTCTTGATATCGTATTTGGGTCTTAATAAATTGTTAAATGCCCAAGTTGAGTTGGGGGCATCTCTCTTTTTGACTCCACAACCTTATCTTTCACCACCTTTTATATTCCACCATCCAATTATTCTGAGCTTGGCACTTTGTTGTTTTATCTCTGGCTCATGATTAGTTGGTTGGAACCACCCATAAATCTTTGCTTGGCCTTGTCCACATTTTGGAATGCATATGAATAAATGCCATGGACACCTATTTTGTTTTCACAAATAGAACCTAGCATTATTAGTTATGCATGGGCCATGCAACCAAAACCCTTGGCCTTCTTCTTTTGGTTTGTTTTGTTATGCTTAGTAGGAGCTTGGTTTTATATAACAACTAGGTGCTCCTTGTTTTGGATCTCTTGGACCATATTTTAAAACTACCACCTTGTTTGGCTAAACCCAAACCCTAACATCCCTCTCCCTTCCTTTTGCCACCTCTTGTTGTGCTTCCAAACCCTAGCTACCATCTACCCCTCTTTACCTAAGCAAACCCTACCACCCCTTCCCTACCTAGCATGTTCCCATGCCCTTCCCCCTCTCGGCCCCTCCTCTACACGCCATGCACCCCACCCCAGCACCACCTAGCTACCCTCACACGTCCAAGGACCCCACACCCTAACCCTAGCCCGACCATGCCTTCCTCTCTCTCTAACCTAGCTCCAAACACACCTAGCCGAGCCCTCTCTCTCTCTCGGCATGGGGCCCTCCACCCAGCCTCCACTGCCGCCTCTACCCCACCGCCACCACTCCCTAGAGCCCCGGTGCCTAACTTGTTCGGGCCAGACGAGCACGTGAGAGGAGGTGACGCCAACCTGGCCATCAAACCCTCCCCCACGCCACCCTCGCCCTCGTTCTTATCCCCTCCCACACTCTGCCCTCGCCCCAGATCCCTCCCCTAAGGCGCTATCCCCTTCCTCCTCCTTCTCCCCCTCTTCCACCCCGGCCGGGCCACCACCGCCCACCTAAAGACTCTCGCAGAGGCGGCGCAGCTCAGCGTCGAGGGCTCAAGGACGTCCGCATCGCCCCCGTGCACCGCAGCGAGGAGGAGAAGGCCTGCCCCGTCCCTGCACGTCGACGCCACGCTGGGAACCCTAGCCTCGCCGTCTGCGCTCGCCGATCCTACGCTTCGACCCGATCCAACGCCACCAACAACCTCCGGGTGAGCCGCGACCCTCCTAGACAACCCTCGGCGATCTCGCCTAAGCGCCGCGTGCCTTCCGTCGAACGCCGGCGTCGGGTTCGCTGGCGCCAGACGCTCGCGTCTGCGTAGCGCCTAGATAGGTTCCTCTACATTTTCCTAACGCCAAGCCGAGCTGCCAGCTCGCGTCATAGCGCCGCTGCGCCGCGTTCGATCCCCACCCCGCCTCGTCAAGGCGCCTGGCTCTGTTCGCTTTGAACAGAGGAAGAAGCACCTGCACCGGGCTCAGTTTTGCACAACACCCCCTGCCTAATCTTTTGCCTCAACCCGCAGTCCCCGAGGCCCCACTGTCAGCGGCGGTGATCCTTTTCTAAAAAGGCTCCCGCAATAACCGGAACGCAACCCGCAGTCCTCCCCTAGCCCGCGTGTTCTTTTTCGAATTAACCCCCGCTTTGGTTCACCAACCCAGCCCTGGCTCATTGTCGTCTGGCTTTTGTAAAGAGGGTCCTTAGGTTGTGTTTATTCAACCCAAGGTCCCAGGTTGTTCCGAACCTTTGGCGTGTGGGCGAGAACCCTGGCCCCACACAAGGACTGTGAGCTAGTTTGGGCTGTGTATAAACGTTTGAAGCTTTTAAAATTCAAACTTAGTTTAAATTATTTCAAATTCAAATCTAATTGATTTTTAATAACTTTTCATACTAAATCCAAATTGTGCAAATAATAAATGTTTTGATTCAGAAAATGAGAGGATTCCAAATATGCCATCCACTTTGTCTTTTGCACAAGTAAAATTCCAAGTTATTTAAATTACCATCAATGCCACTGGATTTTCAATAATTCATAACTTTTGTTCTAAAAATCCAAATTTAGCAAATGATATGTCTAAAATGATCAGCTCGACGAGACCTTTCTGTTTATGATATCCATGTTTTCAATTGCAGCATGCATCATATAAAAATATAGTGAACAACAACTGTTATGGCAATGAAATGTGACTAAAACCCACTTAAATGTTATTTTCTTGTTCTCCACACCTCACCATGCCATGCTACCTTACTTGCCATGTAAATTGTGCATCATTCATCATGGCATGATTGTTTGCTTGACGCATCTTATCCATATGCTTGTGCTCTATATTCATGTTGGCCTTGTTTGTTTGGTTTTTCTCGGATAGACCTCGAAAGGTTGTATCCAGAGAACCAGAGCACTACCTGCACCGTCCCTTGCTACAACCGAGTTGTGAGGCAAGCACTTCCACATGCTTGCATACATACAGTACCTATTGCCTCTATCTTATTCTTGCATCATTGAGTCGCGATTGCATTAAATTGAATCCCAAGTATGCATAGCCTTTACTTTTAAACTCCACCAAGCTTGTTCCTCCATCCCATGAGCCATTACTATAGAAGTTGTTCGAGCCATGCGAGTCGTAGAACAACATGTGTAGGGTTTGTGCGAGTCTGTTGAATAATGAGGTACCTAAACAACTTAACCTGAGTAGTTCTAGGATAACTAAAGAAAGTGGCACCGGTGAGCAACATCTGCTATTTGGTTTTTCCTGCTCACTTGTATCCCGTAAGACCCCGAGTACTTGATTCCTGTTCCTTGATTTATCGCGCTATCCACATCCGGGAGGTATATGGGACCCCCCTGGGCCAGAGCTTGGTTCCGTCTTATTTCTTGGGGCCACAAACTAGTTTGAGGTTTTATTTACTATCCTGTACCTATGCCATGCTACAGTATTTAAATTGTGCGAGGAGCACACTGCATTGTTAGGATCGTGGCACGATTCATGGTGTCGACAAGCCCAGTTTTGGGTTCCCTCGTTCATTGCCGTCCCACAACCTTGAGTCCGTCTCGAGCTTGCTTACCGTTGCGGGTGTACTTCAAGGGTGGCCTCAAATAATTCTGAATTGTGATTGTTCATCGTGAAAGCCTCGTTGGGTTTGATTTGGTTTTTCCGAGGTTGATCGGCGTGTGTTGCTATTGGTGCACCCCGGTAAAACTTTCTCAAAGCCGTGTCGCGGATATGGACGACTTGGAGCATGTTTCTTGATCATAGACAAGCATAACTAAAGTACCGCTTAATCGACTAAGTAACTTGACTAGTAAATAGAGCAACACTCATGGAATGGTTGATAAAATTGCCAACGGATGGGAGGTTATTCGTCCGCTTCCTTGTTGGTAGCGTGGAGGAGGATGGATCGGATGAGATTACCATTATAATTGTACTTAAATTCATGGACATCCGTCTATCATTGGTTAGGCGGATGGTTAGCGTTATCTGTAGAATTGCTAGGGTTTATCTTTCACTGCAATTGGCCACCCTGTGTGTCCCCTTTAGAGGCATTAAGACTTGCCGAAAATTCCCTTAGGGTCTCACACGATAAATTCTTGATTCAGATGAACAGTACCTTCACGGACGGATCTTGGGTGGAAGAAGCCAAGATGTGGGCAACGATCGTTCGGTGTAGAGATTCCGAACGGGATCCGTGAGACACATGAGTTGATGTGCTTATTTCTATGGCATCTTATGCCGATTTGCTTCTTATCCGTACTCGGATCTTGTTTGCCGCCCGCATGATACTCGATGTGTTGTATGAGGAGTTATCCTAAAATATAGATTTATCTAGGTCATTTGAATCTTGCCGTATGGCGTTGGTATATTTCCTTTCTTTCTAGATGGTGTGGCTCGATGTACTCTTGTATGGTGGCTTGCATACCCACTTGTGTACGTAGTTGATCCCTTCGCTGCCGACCACGCCGCCCAGACAGTCCCGTTGAGAGGGTAGTGGTTGGGACGTCGAAAGGACTACCAATGAGTGGCTTTTGGGGCCCCACTACTATTTCAACCACTATCACTCATCCGGCTTGTATCTAGGAGCGTAGTTCACCGAGGTAGTTACAATTGGTATCGAGCCATCCCGACCTTCGTGGTTTCAGCCAAACGGTCGTTGTCGCCTAGCAAATATTTTGGTAGTTATGTATATTAGGGAAAACAAAACGCGAGAGTAGGACTGCTTTTTTCTTCTTACCTCCCACCCACCCTTTTACGGTAAGGAAGTGTAACGCTTTCAATCCTCTTCTCAAAGTTCAAACTAGGATTCACGTGTTCGGCTCGTAGTACCATAGGTTGTGTGTGTGTGTGTGTGTGTGTGTGTGTAATCCCTTGTCTATCTGTTGCATCCAAGTTGTTATCTTATCATCTTTGGTTATCAACTGTTGGTACATTCCATACTTGTGCTTTTTGTAAACCGACGAATCTATCTTCCTCTTTGTATCCGACGCTATCTTGTTTGGGGTGTTCGCCGTAGTTACCAATCTTTAGGTTTCACGTGAGAAGAAGGGGTTAGGATATGTGTTCCACTTGTTCATGTGCGGAGTAATGATTTGAGTGCGGATGGAGTCGCGACCATACCACTACTTGTATCATTCGCTTTTGTATATTGAATTGGTAGAGTCACTAATCTTGATTCGTTAAGTAATTTTTTGATCTATTGGTATTCTAATGCCAAATTTGTGGAAAATTTTTCTTTGATATATTTGTGTACCACACCTTTTCGACCGTGTGCGATATGCTTAATATCTTTTAGGTGCTATGAACTTTGTTGATATTTTAATATCATCTCAGTAATTGTATCCTTTAATCTTGGTTAATTCCATCTTGGTACTATTTTGGATTATTATCATTCTCCACTATAGAACTGACTTGAGTTTTACATCAATGACAGGATGGCTCCCCCACGGATCGAGGAGGACATCCTCCTAATCGGGCTCATTTGTCAAGCATAGCTAATGCTTTGGCGGCAATGCAAGAGAACCAGCAGCGCTTTGAGGAGAGCGTCAGAAGGAATGAGTTTGCTCCACTTCCTCCACCTCCCAAGCGTGGTGACATCAAGAGCTTCCTCAAGTTCAACCTCGTCGCTTTGATGTGTCGACCTCTTGACGGATGATTGGCTGCGCGAGATCTCAAGGTTGCTCGAGACTGCGATGTTCCGAGCAGAGTGGGTCAAGTGTGCTACCCACCTTCTCAAGGGAGATGCGGCTCTTTGGTGGAAAACTACTTGAAGGCAAGCTGACCGGGTTCCAACTTGGGAGAGGTTCACTGCAGCTTTCAAAGAACAGTTTCTCTCGAGATTGTGATGGAAAGGATGAAGGAGGCTTTCCTCAACCTCAAGCGGAAATGATAACGTCAACACCTACATCGGGAACTTCATGAACTGTCTCGCTATGGTGGTGATGAGGTATCGATGACAAGAAAAGCAAAAAGATTCAGCAAGGGCTCAATGCGCCGATCAAGTATGCAATCACGCATGCAAGACCGCAACCTTCTGGAACTACTGACACAAGACCGCAAGAGGAGGCAAGGTGCAAATGTTCGAGGAGTCCAAGAAACATAACAGGATGCATCAAGCTCTGCGATTATGGCAGCTCCTTCTAAGCGGCGTGTCCGGGTTCCTAACACCCCACCGCCTCCGGCCCACCAAGACCCGAGCTTCACGTCAAGGCCACCAAACTTCACCACTCGCTCCTGTGGCTACAACAACCATTACCACGAGCGCCGGAGTCCACGCTACTCGCTCCATGTCCACTGGTGCTTGTGTGTGTGGAGATCACGGACATCAAAATCGAACTGTCCAATGAAGAACAAAGCTCTCCTCAACCCCGCCAAGATCTCGCAAGCTCTCCTTCGTTCGTGCACCACCGCCTCGGGCTCTCAACATCAACACTAAGCCCGGTCCACGGTTGTTCGCGCCAATCGCTAACGCCTCTCAAGCCGAGCTACTTGGATTTGTCATGGGTATGCTTTCGTTAACTCGCCCCGCACGAGTTCTCTTTGATTCTGGTGCATCGCATTCTTTCGTGTCTCACAAGTTTGCATACGAGAATGTGTTAACTCTGGATCCTCTCCGTACGAAGCTAATGGTCCTATCTCCGGGGTCCAACATGAGGGCTCAGTATATCAGTCGTGGCAATAAAGTTGAGATTGGTGGTTCTTCATTCTTGGCTTCTTTGATTGTTCTGGGCAACTCTGACATTGATGTCATCCTGGGCATGGATTGGTTGATAGCAAATGCAGCTGTGATTGATTGTGCGGAACGCTCAGTGTCTTTGAAGATTCCTGAAGGCCACATAGTCTTTTCTCCAAGTCTGACTCCTGCTGTCCAGCTCTATTCCTTGGCTGCTCTGAATGATTATGCTATGGAAGCTATTCAGAGGGTACCAGTGGTCTGTGAGTTTCCGGATGTCTTTCCTGAAGAGTTGCCAGGTATGCCTCCGGATCGCGAGGTTGAATTCGTGATTGAGCTTGAACCTGGAATGGCTCCTATCTCCAAGAGGCCATACAAAATGGGTCCTTCTGAGTTGGCTGAACTCAAACGACAACTTGATGAACAAGATAAATTGGGTTTCATTCAACACAGCACTTCTTCATGGGGTAGCCCAACAATCTTTGTGAAGAAGCGTGATGAACCGATAGGCTATGTGTTGACTAGGGCTCTAAATGCTAAAACCATCAAGAACAAATATCCTCTCCCTCGGATAAATGATCTATTTGATCAATTTGGCGAGCTGTGGTGTTCTCTAAGCTGGACTTGAGAAGTGGTTATCACCAAATCAAAATTCGCAAAGAGGATGTGCCCAAAACAGCTTTCACCACTCGCTATGGCTGTATGAGTACACGGTCATGTCTTTCGGTCTCACCAACGCTTTGCTACCTTCTCGAGGTGATGAACTCCGTTTTCATGGAGTATCTTGATAAGTTTGTGGTGGTATATCCGGATGACATTCTGGTCTATTCCAAGTCTAAGGAGGAGCATGAAGAGCACTGCGGTGTCCTGAACAAGCTTCGTGAGAACCGCTTGTATGCAAAGTTCTCTAAGTGTGAGTTTTGGCTCAAGTAACATATCCGGTCATGTCATCTCTCGCCAAGGGCATTGCAACAACCCGAGACCGTGAAGACAATAGTTGAATGGCTTCCTCCTGCTAATGTCAAGGAAGTGCGGAGTTTTCTCTTGGCTAGCTATTGCCATCGCTTTGTGCAGAACTTCAAGATAGCAAAGCCTCTTACCGACCTCCTCAAGAAAGGCAAGAAGTACCTGGACTCGCTTGTCAAGAAAGTTTTGAGACACTCAAAGAGAAGCTCACTTCCACGCCAGCCTTGGTTCCTCCGGATACATCTAAGCCTTTCCAGATATTCTGCGACGCCTCTTTGCAAGGATTGGGTGCGGTCCTTATGCAAGAGAAGTGGTTGCTTATGCTTCTCGCCGATTGAAGACGCATGAGATCAACTATCCCACACATGACCTCGAGCTCAGCAGCTTGTCTTTGCCTTGAAGCTATGGAGGCACTACTTGCTTGGTAACCGCTAGAGATCTTCTCGGACCACAAGAGTTTGAAGTATATCTTCACTCGCCTGATCTCAATCTTCGCAAAGGAGGTGGATCAAGCAATCAATGACTTTGATGTGACCATCAACTACACTCGCAAAGCAAACGTCATGGCGATGCGCTTAGTCAAAGCTTATGTCAACAACCTCATGGTAGAAGAGCAACCTCTCTTGTGCAAGGAATTCCGTCACTCAACCTTGAGATTGTGGAACAAGGGCATCTCCGAACCTTCCGCTACTCCTCTTGGAAGAACAGATTCGATCTCGTCACCAGTGATCCGACACCAAAAGCTCATCGCTAAGCTTGACCTTCCGAAGTATGAGTCCTTTCATGTTGATGATCAAGGCACGCTCTTCTTTGAACACCGGATGTTTGTTCCAAACTACCCGGGTCTGAGAGACCAAGTTCTCAAGGAGGCACATGAATCGGTTCTTTCTATCCATCCCGGCAAAGACAAAGATGTACATGGACTTGAAAACACAACACTGGTGGCCTGGGTTGAAAAGGTATTGTGCCAAGTATGTCTCGAATGTGATGTGCATCAGAGTCAAGGCTGTCCATCGAAACCATTGGGTCTTCTACAGCCATTGAAACCTCCGAATGGAAATGGGAGAAAGTTGAGATGGACTTCATCACCGGCTTTCCAAGGTCGCAGAAGGGCAACAATGCAATTTTGTTGTCATCGACAGCTTTCTAAAGTGGCTCATTTCTTCCCCAAAGAAACAATTTCGAATTCAGGCTGAGCTCTATATCAACAGGATTGTCTCTTTGTATGGGGTTCCACTTGAAATCAGTTCGCACTGGGAGCATCTTCACCTCAAAGTTCGGGAGAGTTTCCAAAAGCTTTGGGAACAAAGTTGAACTTCAGACTGCTACCACCCTCGATCGCAAGGACAAGTGGAAAGAATCAATCGATTCGGAGGATATGCTTAGAGCTTGCGTCATCTCTTTTGGCATGAAGTGGGAGGAATGCCTTCCATATGCTGAATTCTCCTACAACAACAGCCTTCGGAAGAGTCTCAAGATGGCACGCTCGAGGCTCTCTATGGTCGCATGCGTAGAACTCCTATTGGTTGGTCAGTGTGAGAAAGAATCGGTTTGGCTACGACATTGTAACCCAAGCAGAGGAGAAGGTGCATATCATTCGAGAACACGAAGATTGCTCAAAGTCGTCGGAAGAGCAACTATGACAGAAGCACAGATATGGTATATGCCTGTGATCTCGTCTACCTTCGTGTCACTCCCATGAGAGGAACACACCGCTTGGTATCAAAGGAAAGTTGGCTCCTAGATACATCGGTCCTTTCAAGATACGTGGTAGAAGAGGAGAAGTTGCTTATGCACTAGAGCTCGGAAAACTCAAAGTCCATGATGTTTTCCACATCTCAGCTCAAGAAGTGCTTCAAAGACCCCGCAAGACCATGGATCATGAGCTAATCGACCTCCAAGAAGATCTGTCTTATCGGGAACACCCACCAAAATCCTTGAGACCATGAGCAGAAGGGCGCACAACAAGTCCATCAAGTTTTGCAAGGTGCAAGTGGTCACACCATTCGCTTGATGAAGCAACATGGGAGCGTGAAGATGAACTACGTACAACCATCCTCTCTTTGTGTCTTCTTCTTCTTCTTCCTAGAATCTCGATGAGATTCTGTTTAGTGGGGGAGAGTTGTAGCATCCCAGTTGTCTAACCCCTGTAATGCTACTGGTTATAATAATAAAATGGGCCACTTCCAACATATAATTGTTGCATCATCATCATATCATGCTCATACCATCATACCACCTTGCATTTGAGCATCATATAAAACCCTTTCTTGATTGGTTCTTATCTCATGTGCATGATTAATTGTATTTGCCTCTTGATATCGTATTTGGGTCTTAATAAATTGTTAAATGCCCAAGTTGAGTTGGGGGCATCTCTCTTTTTGACTCCACCACCTTATCTTTCACCACCTTTATATTCCACCATCCAATTATTACGAGCTTGGCACTTTGTTGTTTTATCTACGGCTCATGATTAGTTGGTTGGAACCACCATAAATCTTTGCTTGGCCTTGTCCATTTTGGAATGCATATGAATAAATGCCATGGACACCTATTTTGTTTTCACAAAATAGAACCTAGCATTATTAGTTATGCATGGGCCATGCAACCAAAACCCTTGGCCTTCTTCTTTTGGTTTGTTTTGTTATGCTTAGTAGGAGCTTGGTTTTATATAACAACTAGGTGCTCCTTGTTTTGGATCTCTTGGACCATATTTTAAAAACTACCACCTTGTTTGGCTAAACCCAAACCCTAACATCCCTCTCCCCTTTCCTTTTGCCACCTCTTGTTGTGCTTCCAAACCCTAGCTACCATCTACCCCCTCTTTACCTAAGCAAAACCCTAGTACCACCCCCCTTCCCTACCTAGCATGTTCCCCATGCCCCTTCCCCCTCTCTCGGCCCCTCTATCTACCTGCCATGCAGACCCCACCCCAGCAGCACCTAGCTACCCCTCACACGTCCAAGGACCCCACACCCTAACCCTAGCCCGACCCATGCCTTCCTCTCTCTCCTAACCTAGCTCCAAAACACACCTAGCCGAGCCCCCTCTCTCTCTCAGCATGGGGCCCCTCCACCGAGCCTCCACCACGCCTCTACCCCACCGCCAGCCATTCCCTAGAGCCCCGGTGCCTCGCTTGCCTGGATCGTCAGACGAGGCACGTGAGAGGGAGGTGGCCGACGCCAACCTGGCCATCAAACCTCCCCACGCAACCCTCGCCTCGTTCTTATCCCTCCCACACTCCCCGCCCAGATCCCTCCCCTAAGGCGCTATCCCTCCTCCTCCTTCTCCACCTCTTCCACCCCGGCCGGACCACCGTCCACCTCCAAGACTCTCGCGGCAGAGGCCGGAGCTGCAGCGTCGAGGGAGGGAAGGACGCCCGTGACGCTCGCACCGCAGCGAGGGAGGAGAAGGCTCGCCTGCTCGCACGCCGACGCCACGCCGAACTCCTAGCTCGCTTCCGCCCGCTGACGCTGATCCTCTTCGCCGACCGATCCAACGCCACCAACAACCTCCGTGAGCCGCTGACCTCCTAGACAACCCCTCGCCGATCTCGCCTTTAGCGCCACTGTGCCTTCCGTCGAACGCCGTCCGGGCGCTTCGCTGGCGTCAGCTGGCCCTGTAGCACCTAGATAGGTTCCGTCCGTTCCTAACGCCAGCCCGAGCCAGTAGCGGCTCGTGTCCACATAGCGCCAGCGGTCGCGTTCGATCCCACCCGCTGCAAGGCCCGCTACTGCTCATTTCGAACAGAGGAAGAAGCACGCACGGCCCGCTCGATTTTGCACAACACCCCGCCTAATCTTTTGCCTCAACCCGCGGTCCCCGAGGCCCCATCGTGGCGGTGATCCTTTATAAAAGGCTCCCGCAATAACCAGAACGCAACCCGCAGTCCTCCCCTGGCCCGCGTGATATTTTCGCAATTAACCCCCTGCCCTTTTTGGTTCACCAACCCGCAGTCCCCTCGGCCCCGCTGTCAGCGTCTGTTGGCTTTTTGTAAAGAGGGTCCTTAGGTTGTGTTTATTCAACCAGCGGTCTGTGTTCCCAGACTTGGCGTGTGAGAACCCCGGACCCACCACAGCCGACGAGCTAGTTTGGGTGTGTATAAAACGTTTCAGAAACTGTTTTAAAATTCAAACTTAGTTTAAATTATTTCAAATTCAAATCTAATTCAGATTTTAATAACTTTTTCATACTAAATCCAAATTGTGCAAATAATATATGTTTTTGATTCAGAAAAATGAGAGGATTCCAAATATGCCATCCACTTTGTCTTTTGCACAAGTAAAATTCCAAGTTAATTAAATTACCATCAATGCCACTGGATTTTCAATAATTCATAACTTTTGTTTTATAAATCCAAATTTAGCAAATGATATGTCTAAAATGATCAGCTCGACGAGACCTTTCTGTTTATGCTATCCATGACTTCAATTGCAGCATGCATCATATAAATATATATTGAACAACAACTGTTATGGCAATGAAATGTGACTAAAACCCACTTAAATGTTATTTTCTTGTTCTCCACACCTCACCATGCCATGCTACCTTACTTGCCATGTAAATTGTGCATCATTCATCATGGCATGATTGTTTGCTTGACGCATCTTATTCATATGCTTGTGCTCTATATTCATGTTGGCCTTGTTTGTTTGGTTTTTCGGATAGACACTTGAAAGGGCGTATCCAGAGAACCAGAGCACTACCTGCACCGTCCCTTGCTACAATCGAGTTGTGCAAGCACTTCCACATGCTTGCATACATACAGTACCTATTGCCTCTATCTTATTCTTGCATCATTGAGTCGCGATTGCATTAAATTGAATCCCAAGTATGCATAGCCTTTACTTTTAAACTCCACCAAGCTTGTTCCTCCATCCCATGAGCCATTACTATAGGAGTTGTTTGAGCCATGCGAGTCGTAGAACAGCATGTGTAGGGTTTGTGCGAGTCTGTTGAATAATGAGGTACCTAAACAACTTAACCTGAGTAGTTCTGGGATAACTAAAGAAAGTGGCACCGGTGAGCAACATCTGCTATTTGGTTTTTCCTGCTCACTTGTGTCCCGTAAGACCCTGAGTACTTGATTCCTGTTCCTTGATTTATCGCTATCCACATCCGGAGGTATATGGGACCCCCACAGGCGAGCTTGATTAGTCTTATTTCTTGGGGCCACAAACTAGTTTGAGGTTTTATTTACTATCCTGTACCTATGCCATGCTACTTTAGTATTTAAATTGAGGAGCACATCATTGCTTTAGGATCGTGGCACGATTCGGTGTCGACAAGCCGCTTTTGGGTTCCCGGTCCACTGGCCCCACAACCTTGAGTCCGTCTCGAGCTTGCTTACTTCTTGGTGTACTTCAAGGTGGCCCTCAAATAATTCTGAATCTGATTGTTCACCGTGAAAGCCTCGTTGGGTTTGATTTGGTTTTCCGAGGTTGATCGGCGTGTTGCTATTGGTGCACCCGCCGGGTAAAACTTTTCAAAAGCCGTGTCCGCGGATATGGACGACTTGGAGCACAGTTTCTTGATCATAGACAAGCATAACTAAAGTACCGCCTTAATCTGACTAAGTAACTTGACTAGTAAATAGAGCAACACTCATGGAATGGTTGATAAAATTGCCAACGGATGGGAGGGTTATTCGTCCGCTTCCTTGTTGGTAAGCAGGGAGGAGGATGGATCGGATGAGATTACCATTATAACTGTTGTACTTAAAATTCACGGACATCCGTCTATCATTGGTTAGGCGGATGGTTAGCGTTTATTTGTAGAATTGCTAGGGTTTATCTTTCGCTGCAATTCGTCACCCAGTTGTGTCCCCTTTAGAGGCATTAAGACTTCCGAGTACCCTTAGGGTCTCACACGATAAATTCTTGATTCAGATGAACAGTACCTTCACAGATTTGACATTGGGTGGAAGAAGTCAAGATGTGGGCAACGATCGTTCGTAGAGATTCCGGAACGGGATCCGTGAGACCTGTAGTTGGGATGTGCTTATTTCTATGGCATCTTATGCCGATTTGCTTCTTATCCGTACTCGGATCTTGTTTGCCGCCCGCATGATACTACGATGTGTTGTATGAGGAGTTATCCTAAAATATAGATTTATCTAGGTCATTTGAATCTTGCCGTATATGCTGGTATATTTCCTTTCTTTCTAGATGGTGTGGCTCGATGTACTCTTGTATGGTGGCTTGACATACCCACTTGTGCACGTAGTTGATCCCTTCGCCGACCACGCCGCCTGACAGTCCCGTTGAGAGGGTAGTGGTTGGGACGTCTGAAAGGACTACCAAAGGAGTGGCTTTGGGGCCCCACGTACTATTTCAACCACTATCACTCATCCGGCTTGTATCTAGGAGCGTAGTTCACCGAGGTAATTACAGTCTCCTCGACCACCGCAAGACATCATCCGCAATCGCGAGGCGACGGGCGAAGTCGCCAAGTGGGCCGAGATCGGCGTCCACAACATCAAGTATGAGCCACGAAAGCGATCAAGTCACGTGCATCGCAGACTTCATCGCCGATCGAGGAGGCCCAAGAGCGAGAAGCTGCCGATTTCCACCCTCGAGCCTGCACTTTGACGGCTCCAAGAACGCTGGACGGCAGCGCAGGGATAGTGTTGACTTCACCAAAGGCGACAAGCTCCGCCACATCCTCTGCCTCGACTTCACGCCCGCACCAACAACATGGTCAATACGAGGCCCTACTCCACGGCGTGCGAGCCGCCAAGGAGATGAACGTCAATCGCCTCGCTGCCACGGAGATTCCGACCTTGTCGCAAGGCAAGTCGCCGCACTGCGACGCCGCTCCCCTACCATGGCTGCGCATCTTGTAGCCAAGGTGGACAAGTTGGGCGGCCACTTCACCTACTCCGAGTGGATCGACAGCGGAAAACGAGGAGGCCGACGCCTATCTCGCATCGGGTCGGCTCGACCGCACCACCCGCCGCGTGTTCCTACACAATCTCAAGCCATCGTCTCTCCCCGAGGGAGATCGACATCGGAGTCCCACTCCAACCGAGGCAGCCTTGGTCGCACTTGCCACCGAGCGAACGACCGACCAAGCCCTACATCGCCTACCTGGAAGCCGGCACCCTGCCAGCAGACGAGACAGACGCTCGAATGATCACCCGTCGATGCAAGTCCTACACCATCATCGACGGCGAGCTCCACAAGCGCAGCGTCACCGGCGTATTCCAACGTTGCGTCCAACCAGCCGAAGGACGCAAAATTCTCCACGACATTCACTCGTGATGCGCTACCACGCGCCGCCGCTCCCGGTCGCCAAGGCTATGCGACACGGCTTTCATCTCATCCGCGCACATGCCGACGCTGTCGACATCGCCCAGCGATGCGCCGGTGCCGGCACGCCAATCGACGCGACGAGCTCGGCGCTCAAAACAATCCCCATCACCGCCATTCAGCCGGTGGGCATGGACATGGTAGGCCCTTCAAGAAGGCCCTCCGCTACACCCACCTGCTGGTCGCCGTCGACAAATTCACAAGTGGGTGGAGGCCAAGCCAGTCCGAAATGCGACGGAAGTCCGCCACTAAATTCTACGAGCTCATATATCGCCACGGTTCCCCAACAACATCATCACGGACAACGGCACCAACTTCGCCAAGGGATCCATGGCCAAATTCTGCGAAGAGCACCATATCCGCTCGACCAAGGCGATCGCCCACCCGAATCCAACGGCCAGCGGAACGGGCCAACCAGCATCCTCCACGGCCCAAGCCGCGACTCAAGTACCACTCGAGTGCACCGGTGCTGGGTCGAGGAGTTGCCCTCATCATCCGGGGATCCGGACCTCCGTCAACAGATCGACGGACTCACCCCTTGTTCATGGTCTACGGTGCAAGCGTCATGCCCACCGACCTCGAACACGACTCGCGAGTCGTCCACTATACGGAGGGTGCAAACGAGCTGGCCCGCCAAGATGGGGTCGACCAGCTCGACAAAGCACGCGATCTCGCTCGGTCACGCACCGCCATCTACCAGCAAGGACTCCGCCGCTACCACCGCCGGCGGGTGAAAGCTCGCACCTTCCGTGAAGGCGACACGGTGTTACGCCTCATCCAGGACAAGAAGGGGATGCACAAGCTTTCCTCCGTGGAAGGCCCATTCGCCATCGAGCGTGCTAAACGACGCCTATTACCTCATCGACGTCTGCGGGGACGGCGAACTCGACGTCAAGCGACCATGGAATGTAAACCTCCTCCGGAAGTGTTACTCCTAGAACCCCACACATGTACTCTCCAGTCGCTATGAAATAAAAGAAATGGTTACCGCAACTTGCGCTTACTCTCCATGACTTGTGCCACTGCTTTTCGTAAAACAGCGTTATGCTGAACGCAGAAGTCAACCTTTGGTACAGCGATCGGTGCGGCTAAGTAGTGCGGTGTAAGAGCACTGAATCACTTCAGGTCTTGCATCGTCCACAAATAACGCCAACCCGGAGCCCCATTGGAGTCGCCTAGCTCGACTGGTTCTCCGAGCCAAGACAACTGCCCTCGCTTCTCACAGCGACCTTGGTCCTCCGCATCCTCGGCATAGCGACTCGAACGGCTAAGTACCACGCCGGGATCAAGACCAGTTTCGCGAGCGGTCGTGAAAACGCCAAGTAAGAGAGCATGCCAGACTCGCCATGACCGACCCGGGCCAGGCAGGAGTGACACGCTCACACCAACGCTTAAGTCCTCAACCACCCTCGAGTCGCGCTAGAACTACTAAGTACCACGCCGGTGACTCGCCACCCGACCTCGTCGCGACGGAAAACGGTAAATCTGAGCACTCAAGGAGTCGCTTAGCGATCGGCTCTTCGAGCTCGGTAGTCGACTAAAACATCAAAACACATAACAACACCACATACATCATATACGAGGTAAACCCCACAAAAGGGCGGACGCTCGGGGACTCGTCCAAAATCAATCAAAAGCACACAAACAAATATCAAAATAGACACGACGTCTCATTCAATCACATGTTGCATTGTTTCATGTTACAAAATATGCCCGTGGCGTAATCGCTAACGCCACAAGGCAAACTACCCTACTCAGTTCGATGACGACGCCAAAGATCCCGCGACGATCGGATGAACGCCGGTACGGGTTGGATGGATACGTCAGTTCACCCGCCATCTCCGTGCGAAAAGGCTGCTCGACCTTGAAGTCACGATGCGGCGGCTCGGGGTCGTTTGGCGCGACAACCGTCTCCTGGTACGGCAAGAGGTCGCCCATTGCCCATACACGCCCGAGTACGCACGCGGCTTGCAACTTGAGGACCTCGGACAGCTCCACGCGCGGTCGACGATGGATACCCACTCGTCACATCGTCAACGTCGAAATCTTCGGGAAGTGGGCGAGTCCAAGGCTGCCGCCGACGCCCACGCCAAAAGCCGACCGTCATGAACTCAACGATCATGGGCGCCTTCTCCAAGTACCTCCACACCTCAATGAGGTCGCTGGGAATCACCTCCGGTGGCGACATTTCTTGGAGGTAGGCACGGATGCGTTGTCGGCTAACGTCGCCGAATCGACGAGCATGCTTACGCATGCCTCGGCCGGCGAAGCTCGCCTCTTCGCTATCAATGATGCGACCCGAGTATAAGACAATAATAAGTATGACGGACACCACAAAACCACAACTATTATAAAGGGAGATGCACTCACCAAGCAACGGGCGGCGAGTCCGTGATGAAGCGGCGTGTGTGGTCGCCCGAAGCCCAGCAATAAGGACTTCCGACACCTTGCGATCCTCTTTCACGCGAATGGCGGCCTTAGCTCGCCTGTCCGCCGAGCTCGCTTCTTCTCTCGCCTCTCACAGTTCGAGGTCGGCGATCATTGCTCACGCACCCAGAGCAGATCGCGCGCCACCAACTCACCAGGGACAAGCCTCGGCGAGATTCCTCCTTCCACAAAGACTGAAGCCCTTGTTCGCCTCTGGATGATGGCCAGCTCCTTCGCCGCCAGCGCTAATGGTCCCGCCGACTCGGTGCAGACCGCACATCACCAAAAAGTTAGTCAAAACGAATTCCTAAGTGCCCACTCGCTGAAATTCGCGAGTGCGCACTGGGACCGGCGATCAAGAATTTTAGTGCCCACTCGCTGAAATTCAGCGAGTGCGCACTGGGACCGCGATCAAGAAATTTAAGTGCCCACTCGCTGAAATTCAGCGTGCGCACTCGGGACCGGATGCGAAAATAAAAACGAAATTATAAGAATCAAGCCGCGCAGCACCGACCGATCCTCGGGACCGAATGTACCGGATGGCCGCCGAGCATGCCATGGAGTTGTATCGCCCACGGATGAGTAACGCCGGTGCAGCACGACGTTGGTCGACTTCAGCATCGGCGGTCCAGAGCGTGGCTGGGCGTAGCCTCACTACCGTGGCCGCTTTGGTCAAAGCGGGGAAGGTAGCGATAGAGGCACCCGCTCAAGGAGGTCGCCTCGCCGTTCCAAGGAAGCACCTCCTTCAGAGACGGCTGCCTCCACGCGGGCCCGGCCGCGACCGTCGCATTATCGTAAATCGTGACGGCCATCACCCTTGGCCTTCTTGCCGTCCGAGGCGACGACCGTCCGCCTTCCTCTTGGGAAGGGTCCTCTCGCTTGCGCGGAGGGTACCTTGGCCACGGTCGGGTGGCCCATCCTTTTCACTCCGGCTGCGCATTAATCAAATCAACAGGCAATTGTAATAGTTATGGAAAATAAGGAAGGGTGAGCACTCACTTGGCGATCGATGAAACGCAGCCTGCACGTAAGGCCGGCGGTTTTTCGATTCAGGCCGATCGATCCCTGATTCGGGACGTCGCGTGCCCAAGACACGGACGGCTTCTTCGTCGTTAAGGCCGGGGCTGGCGCCTCTGGGACATCCTCGGCGGGAGCCTCCTCGCGAGTTAGTCAGCTGAGCCTCCTTGCGAGGCTGGCCGCAATCTGAGCCTCCTTGCGGCGGTCGCCAGCCGAGCCTCCCAGCCCAGGCGGAGAATGGCGAGGCATTGAGGCCAGCCAGCACTTCCATCGCGCCGCCAGCGGGTTGTCGCTGGTGGCGCCGTCACCGGGCTGGAGCATCGAGCTGCCGAGTGTGGCGGTGAGGCCGTTCTCGACGGCTTGCTTCTTCTTCGGAGGCCTCGCCTTTCCTTCTTCTTCTTTGATGGGGTGGCTTGACGGTGCGAGGTGGTCTCGGGAGCTCGTCATCGTCATGGCGCTCGAGGCTTCGCTTGCTCGATCTCGCTATGTCGTTGCCGCGGGTCTTCGACCATGGGCGACCTCCTCTTCGGACTCGTCCTCGCGTCTTCGTTGCCCTTGGTAGGCGGCGATTCGCCTATGTCCGCCCGAGCTCATCATCCGAGGGTGGGAGCCACCCTTCCACTACTTGGAATAGCTGCAACAAATACAAGACAAAATCAGAATTACCGCGACTGCATTTACTGCGACTGCGAGCAAGGTAGAGAAATTACCGTGGGAGTCGGATTCATGGGTATAGGCGACCCCACTGCGCATCCGTGTACACACTGGTAATCTTCTTCAACGCTGGAGATAATCCTCCAGCTTCCACTCGCCGAGACACCTTCGTCGAGTCTCCCGCCCGTGTCTTGGTACATGTAGTGGTCATGGGCGAGTGGAACGAGCCCGCGAGCCAGCAATTGTACAAGTTTATCGTTTGAAGGCCCTTCTTTTTCAGACCGCGGATGGTCTGGAGCATCTCGCCGACGACCATCCGCTGGTCACCGGGGAGCTTGCCGACTTGAAGATTGCGAGGCTCGGAGCGACTAGCGGAGTACCGAGTGATCGCCACCTCGCCCACGTAGAACCACGATTTCTTCCAGTCGCTCGCTGCCTTGGCGGGTAGCATCAGGTCAAAGAAAGAAGCTTTGGACTTGAGCTGAACGCTGCCGCCACAAGCATTGGGTCATTGCCTCCTCGCTGATCCATCCGTGGAATGATCTTGCCACAAGGGGAAGTAGGGCCAACAGTAGCATTCGCAGAACGCCACAAAGATGGCGAGCTGCTCGATGCTATGGGGACCCAGATCCAAGGCTGGATCCGTAGTAGGCGCAGGCGCCGGAAGAATAGGGACGAGAAACCCTAGCCCCGCCGAGATGATGGTGAACAGACGAATTCCCTCTCGGGTTTGGGGTCGTTTCTCCGGTGAGGATACGCCAACACCGACTTCAGGATCCCGGCCTCCTCGAAGGAGGCCAGCTGTGCCCTTGTGCACTTGGACCTACCCCACGGCTCGGTGGAAAGGGCCATGGCCGAGATTGGTTGGAGATCGGAGGATTGGTCGGATGGATCGCGGAGCGAAGGAAAATGCGCACTCGGAAGAAGTGGTGAGGAGTTCCACGATCCCGCCATTCCCCTTATATAGCGGGAGTTACCTGCCAAATCAGGGAGCCGTTACCACGCGGTGATTACGCCGAAAGTTACCATTGGATTACCTCAACGGCTAGTTTGACCACGCCTAACGGTCCAACTACGGCCACTCGGCTCGCCGACCCAATCACTAAGACAGTGTTTCCACCGACTCGACTCGGCCAAGGCTGCGACCTGGATCATTGGTTGTCTCCTTTATACGGGAGCCCGCCGACGATTCGACTGGGTGCCTACTCAAGTCAGATACGATCGCCGGTACCGCCACGCCTAATCGACGACGGCCTCGGGACCATGATGGGATATGCCACCGGGTATACCCACAGGACGCTTCCGACCGCCCAAGACCCGAGTGGGCTGCAGAACGGCGAGTGGATCAAAGCCCAGAGCCGAGCGATCGAAGTCAAGGCCCAAAGTAGTAGATAGGCCCAGTCGGACTAAGTTAAACGACTATTGAAGTTGTAACCTAATCGGTTGAGATATGTAAACCCTAGGGGAGGTGAGCCTATATAAACCTCCCTATAGGGCGAGTAGAGACACGTTCCCTCATACACCAGCGACTTAGCCGCCAGCTGGCTCGCCCATTGTAACACCTCCATAATACAATCTAGCAGAGTAGGTCTTACCCTCCGGGGACCGAACTGGGTAAAACCTCTGTCTTTGCCCTCATCTCGCACCGCATGGCTGGCCGCCTTGCCCTCGTTTCTACTACTACGCTGACAAGATTCGCCGTGATACAATTCCCGACACACGAAAAGCGCACTGGACCGGCGATCAAACGAAAATCCTAAGTGCCCACCCGCTGAAATTCAGCGAGTACGCACTCGGGGATTGGCAATCAAAAAAATCCTAAGTGCCCACCCGCTGAAATTCAGCGAGTACGCACTCGGGGACTGGCGATCAAAAAATCCTAAGTGCCCACCCGCTGGAATTCAGCGATACGCACTTCGGCGATCAAAAATCCTAAGTGCCCACCCGCTGAAATTTTGCGTGCGCACTGGGACGACGAAAAATAACAACAAGACACTAAAGAATCGATCCGCAACACACCGGCGTGATCCTCGGGCCGGACATACGGATGGCTGCCAAGCATGCCATGAAGTTGTATCGCATCCACGGACGCAAAGAGAGCCGCAGCCCACGACGCTGCTCGACCTCCGCCGACCCTGTGCACGGCTCGAGGGCGAGGTCCCACTCTGTAGCCGCCCGCCATGAAGCGGAACGTTGCAATAGAGGCACCGCACCAAAGGAGGCCGCTCGGCCACCCAGTGAGGGAGCACCCTCCTTCAGGTACGCCGCCGCTATGGGTTCATTCCGCGACCGCCGTGTCGTCGGAGATCGTGACGACATCGCCTTTTGGCTTTCTTGGCGCCATTTGCGGGATTTGACTTCGGCCCGCTTCCTCTCCGGGAGGGATCCTCTTCCGACGACGGGACACCTTAGCCACGTTGGATGGCCTATTTTCTTCGCCCGTCCTACAAATTTATTGCGTGAGCAAGATAATTCAAGTACGATGAAAGGCAAAGAAGGTGAGCAACTCACTTAGCGATCGAATGAAGCGTAGTCGCGGATGATGCCGGCTTTCAGCCGGGCCGGGCGATCGAGGCCCATTTCCAAGACGTCGTGCGCCCAAGACACGGATGGTTTCTTCATCGTCGAGGCTGCGACGGGAGCCTCTGAGACAACTTCAGTGGGAGCTTCCTTGCGAGGTGAAGTCGCCGCGACCGGAGCGGCCCCTAGTCCAGAGACTAGGGCGAATGGCGGAGGTATCGAAGCCAGTGGCACATCGCTCAAGACAGCGGCCGTGTCCAGCGCGGTTACCATCGGCGGCGCCTCGCCCTTGGCCAGACTGGTGGCGTCGGAGCTGCTCACCGAGTGCGACGGGGAGGCCGATCTCACCGGCTTTGTCTTCTTCTTCGGACGGGCCTTCACCTCCTTCTCTGTCTTCTTCTTATTCTTGGACGGAGTAGCTTGGCGGCGCGAGGTGGTCTCCGGAAGTTCGTCGTCATCATCATTATGACGCTCAAGGCTTTTACTTGCCTCAAGCTCACGCTGACGCTGCCCGCGGGTCTTGCGAACTAACAAGGGGCGACCTCCTCCTCGGATTCGCCGTCGCCGTTCGCCGCTCTCGGCGTCGCTTGGCGGGAGGCGATTCGCCCAGTCTTGACGGACGACGAGATCGAGTTCTCGCGTCTCAAGGAGCCATCCTTCCACCACTTGGAATAGCTGCAATGAGTACAAAATGAAATTAGAATGACCGCGACTACATAAACGATCATGAATGATGCGAGGTGATTTACCGTTGGGGCTGGATGCTTTCGATGAAGGCGACCCAGCCTTTGCGCCCGTACACCGCTCGGGTGATCTTCTTGATCTTTGGTGTAGTCCTCGAGCTTCCACTGGCGAGGCAGATTCGTCAAGTCCTCCCGCCTGTATTGGTACATGTAGTGGCCGAGCCGAGGGACGAGCCCGCCCGAGCCAGCAGTTGTATAAGTTAATTGTCCGAGACCTTTCTTCTTCGATCATGGATGGTTTGAAGAATTTCGCCCACGACCATCCGCTGGTCGGAGCTTGCCGACTTGGAGTCGGCAGTTTCGGACCGGTTGCGGAGTATCGTGGGATCGCCGCCTCCCGGTCGCCTCAACGAGCGTAGAACCAAGACTTCTTCTAGTCGCCGCCTTGGCGGGCAACATCAAGTCAAAGAACGAAGCCTTCGACTTCACCTGAATGTCAGCCGCCGCGGCAAGCATTGGGCCGCCCGCTTCTCGCGATCGATCCGTCTGTGGAATGATCTTGCCATAGAGGGAAGTAGGACGACAGCTCAGGTAGCACTCGCGAACTCCACGAAGATGGCGAGCTGCTCGATGTCGGACCTGTGTCCGACGGTTGGATCTCGAGTAAGCGCAGGCCGGAAGAACAGGACGTGGGAATCCCAGCCGTTCTAGGTGGCTGGTGAAGGTAATTCTCCCTCGCTGGGTTCGGGTCACCTCTCCCAACTGGGATGCGCCAACAAATGCATAGGATCTGAACTCCTCAAAGGACGCCATACCAGACACTTAGATCTACCCCAAGGCTCGGTGGAGGGGGCCATGGCGGAAGGATTTGTGGGGGGTCGGAGGATTTCGGGTTGGCTGGATCGCGACGCGAAGGAAGGCGAAAGTGCGCGCAATCGGAGGAAATGGCGAGAAGATGGTTCTCTGATCGCCTGCCATTCCCCTTATATAACGGTTGTTACCCGCCAAATCAGGGAGCCGTTACTACGTGGTGATTACGCCAAAAGTTACCGTTGGATTACCCCAACGGCTAGTTTAACCACGTTTAACGGTCCAACTTCAGCCACTCGACTCGCCAAAGCTGCGATCAGAATGACTAGTGGTTTCCTTCATGTAGGAGCCCGTCGACGATTCGAATGGATGCTTGCTTTGAAGCCGTATACTCCGACTGCCAGCAACCATCTGCGCCCAATCAACGATGGCCTCGGGGACTACTGATGGGGATATGCCTACCGGGGTATACCCAGCAGGACGTTTCCGACTGGCCCAGGAACTGGCGAGTGGGCCTGCAAGACGGCGACTGGATCAAGGCCTGGTATGGATCCAAGCTGAGTCAAGGCCCGGCGAGTAGATAGGCCCCAAGTTAGGTTAAACAATTACCGTCAGAATCGATTTGGTTGAGATATGTAAACCCTAGAGGAGGTGAGTCTATATAAACCTCCCTCTGTGGCGTAGAGGTGCGTTCCATCATACACCCAAGCGACTCGCCGCCTAGCTTGAGCTCGCCATTGTACCACCATCATAATACAATCTAGCAGAGTAGGTCTTTACCTCCGGGGCGAACCTGGGTAAAACCTTGTGTCTCCGCCCTCATCTCGACCGCAGATGGCTGCCGCCTTGCCCTCGTTTACTACTCATGACAGATTCGCCGTGACCATTCCCACGACAGGTTTCAATGGTGGACAACAAAGTGTCGATCATATCATTCATACGACTCATGTTTAACCTTTCGGTTCGTATGTTTCGAGGCCATGTATGTACATGCTAGGCTCGTCAAGTCAAACCCAAGTATTTCTGCGTGTGCAAAACTGGCTTGCACCCGTTGTATGTGAACGTAGAGTTTATAGCACCCGATCATCACGAGGTGCTTGAAAACGACAAACTTTCGCAACGGTGCATACATGGGGAGAACACAATTTTATCTTGATCTTTAAGTGAGGAATCATCTTATAATGCTACCGTCGCGATCTAAGCATAATAAGATACATAAAAGGATAAACATCACATTCATATAATTTTATGTGACATGGTATAGCCAATCTCCGCGCAATGATCTTCATCTTGTGCACGCCAGCATGATCTCCATCACTCCACCATGATTGCCTCCACCACGAATAGCAACTACAACTATTGCTAACTACTTAGCGATAAAGTAAAGCTATTACATGGCGTATAAGAAGTTGACACGCAGGTCATATACAATTATAAATACAACCATACGGCTCCTGCCGGTTGTGAACTCATTGACATGCAAGTCGTGAAATATTACAAAACATGATCATTGCATACATCTCAATTCATACACATCATGTCTTGGGCCATACCATATCACAAAACACTCCCTGCAAAAACAAGTTAGACGCCTCTACTTTGTTATTGCATGTTTTACGTGGCTTATGGGAGTAACAAGCTAAGAACGATTCTTACCAACAGAAAGCCACAGCGGTGATATTATGGTTGCTAACATCCGTTGTAAATCCCATGACTACTATAGTGAGAGAAACTGGCATCCACCAGCCGCATGTGTGGAACAAGCCACACGTCAAGTGCGGAGTCGGTCTCGCGAACGAGGTCGCATAAAGTTGGCCTAGACCGCTTCGATCTCACTATGCCGTGCCATAAGAAATACACAACAAGAGGTTTGCAACAGAAAACATCAACTCCCGCAACAAGCATGTTGTGTTCTACTCACGAAACACATCTACGCATAGCTCTGATACCACTACAGGGTTTCACTGCATAGTAAATCAAAAATATTCCTACGGATGCGAACAAGAAAACCAAGATCTAATCTAGGAGATGTAATCAACAAGAGAGATTGATGAGATCTTCGTACCCTTGAAGAAATCAAGACGGAAACGCTCAATGTAACGCGTGGTTGACGTAGTCGTACTCGTCGTCTCCTCCTCGCGATCCAATCCGATCCTACGCCGCAAGTGGCGGCGCCTCCGAGAGATGCACACGTACGGTGCAGTGACGTCTCCTCCTTTCCTTGATCCAGGAAGTATGTTGGAGAGATAGATTGGATCTGCAGCACGACGGCGTGGTGCTTATGGTGGAGAGTTTCTGCGGCAGGGCTTCGCCTACGCGCGGTCGGGAGAGAGAGAGAGAGGTGGAGGGGCAGCAGTTGGACGGCGGCTAGGGTTGGAGTGAGGGGAGGCTGCGCCCCTGCCCTCCTTATATAGGGGGCTAGCCGGCCCCTTGACCCCTCCTCCAAGCCCTAGGGCAGCGACCCAAGGGGTGGAGTGGGGGGCAAGTCATCCCCCTTCTTCTGGAAGGTTCGCTTAGGGTTTCCCCTAAGGGCTGGCCGGCTGGGCCTTAGGGGCCTTGTGCCCCTGGCCCAAAGTGGCCAAGGCACTTCTCCTTAGGCCCACGCATGCCTTCGACAAGTGGGCCCATGTTGGTCCCACTCCGGAACCTTCTAGAACCTTTCGGTACAATACCGATAAACTCCGAAACGATTCCGAAATCCAAAAAACTGCTTTCCTTTATATGAATCTTATTCTCCGGACCATTCCGGAACCTCTCGTGATGTCCTGGGTCTCATCTGAGACTCCGAAAAAAACTCATAAACCAATTATCCTTTCTATCCTAGCGTTGACCTACGGGTTCGAGAATATGCAGACATGATCTTCTATCAATAATCAACAGCGGGATCTGGAAACCCATACTGACTCCCACATATTCATCGATGATCATATCGGATGAACCACGATGCCAGGATTCAATTAAGCCCATATATGTATTCCCTTCATCACGCGATATTTTACTTGCCCGAGATTCGATCATTGGTATCGGCATACCTAGTTCTATCTCGTTCACAGCAAGTACTTTACTCGTTCCGTAATCCGATATCACTTTGTGATTAACTCCTTAACCACGTGCTTGCAAGTGGTGTTGATATCAATTACCGAGTGGGCCCGAAGTATATCTCTCCGACTCGGGAGGGACAAATTCCATCTCGATACATACAACCCAACAAATACTTTCCGATCACCTAAGAGACACCTTTATGATCACCTTCACATTGGATGACGTTTGATGACCTCATAGATTTCTTCCGATACCAGGGAGTTGTATTATCTCATGGTCTAAGGAATACAATACTTGACATAGGAAAAGCTTCGCAAAGATGAACACGATGACACGATCTAATTGCTCTGCTTAATTTGGGTATATCCATCATATCATTCTCCTAATGACATGATCTCATTATCAATCGACAACTCATGTCTATGGTTAGGAAACCTTAACCATCATTAAACAATGAGCTAGTCCATAGAGGCGTACTAGGGACACAGTGTTGTTCATAAACCACACAAGTATCAAAGTTTCCGCTTAATACAATTCTAGCATGGAATATAAACTTTATCATGAACAAGAATTATAATAATAACATCTTTATTATTGCCTCTAGGGCATAATTCCAACAAATATGTATCCTGAATATGATGATACTGCAACGGGGGTAGATAATGAAGATCAAGAGGCAGCAGATGGGCCCGCTGATGATGATCTTGGTCGAGCCATTAATAATGCAAAGGAAGAATGTGAAACTGAAAAGGAGAAGGAGAAGCTGGAGCAGATGTTAAAGGATCACAAAACATTGTTGTACCCAACTTGCGAAGATGGCCACAAAAATCTAGGTACCACACTGGATTTGCTGCAATGGAAGGCACAAAACGGTGTGACTGACAGCGCATTTTCAAAGTTGTTAGTAAAAATGAAGAATCTGCTTCCAAGAAATAATGAGTTGCCCGACAGTACATACCAAGCAAAAAAGGTTGTCTTCTCTCTAGGATTAGACGTGCAGAAGATACATGCCTGCATTAATGACTGCATCCTCTACCGTGGTGAGAAGTACGAGAATTTGGATGCATGCCCGGTATGCACTGCACTGCGGTATAAGATCAGACGAGACGATCCTGGCGATGTTGAGGGCGAGGCCCCTAGGAAGAAGGTTCCGGCCAAGGTTATGTGGTATGCTCCTATAATACCACGATTAAAACGTCTCTTTAAAAATAAAGAGCATGCCAAGTTGTTGCGATGGCACATGGAAGACCGTAAGAAAGACGCGATGTTGAGACACCCCACTGATGGATCACAATGGATAAAAGTGACGCAAGGAACTTAAGGTTTGGTCTAAGTATAGATGGCATGAATCCTTTTGGTGAGTAGATCTGCAGTCACAACACCTGGCATGTGACTCTATGTATCTATAACCTTCCTCCTTGGTTCTGCATGAAGAGGAAGTTCATTATGATGCCAGTGCTCATCCAAGGCCCGAGGCAACCTGGCAACGACATTGATGTGTACCTAAGGCATTAGTTGAAGAACTTTTACAATTGTGGGCCAAACCAGGTGTACGTATGTGGGATGAGAACAAAGTGGAGCCATTTGACCTACGAGCATTGCTTTTCGTAACCATCAATGATTGGCCTGCTCTTAGTAACATTTCAAGGCAGAAAAACAAGAGATACAATGCATGCACACACTTTTTAGATGAGACTGAAAGTGTATATTTGGATAAATGTAAGAAGGTTGTGTACCTAGGGTATCGTCGATTTCTTCCAAACCTGCATCCAGTAAGAAAGAAAGGCAAGCATTTCAAACGTCTTGTAGAACCCCGGAGGAAGCCTGTCCTCCGTACCGGTGAGGAGGTATTTGGTATGGTCAAGGACCTAGAAGTAATCTTTGGAAAAGGTCCTGGCAGTCTATCTGTTCCGAATGACGATGCCGGACATGCGCCCATGTGGAAGAAGCAATCTATATTTTGGGACCTACCCAATTGGAAAGTCTTAGAGGTCCGCTCTTCAATCGACGTGATGCACGTGACGAAGAATGTTTGCGTGAACCTTCTAGGCTTCCTAGGAGTGTATGGGAAGACAAAAGATACACCGGAAGCACGGGAGGACCAGCAACGTATGAAAGACCCTGAAGAGCCTATGCATCATGAGAACGAGAAGGGTAAACAATGCCACTTAACTCTTGCCAGCTACGCTCTTAGCAAAGCAGAGAAGGAAATCTTTTTTGAATGCCTGAGCAGTATCAAGGTACCGTCTGGCTTCTCGTCGAATATAAAGGGAATAATAAATATGGCAGATAAAAAATTCCAAAACCTGAAGTCTCATGACTGCCACGTGAGTATGACGCAATTGCTTCCGATTGCATTGAGGGGCCTTCTACCTGAAAATGTTCGAGTACCTATTGTGAAGCTATGTGCATTCCTCAATGCAATATATCAGAAGGTAATCGATCCAGAAAGCCTACCAGGGTTATAGACAGATGTGGCCCAATGTTTTGTCAGCTTTGAGTTGGTGTTCCCATCATCCTTCTTCAATATTATGACGCATCTCCTGGTTCACATAGTAGAAGAGATTGCCATTCTCGGTCCTGTATTTCTACACAATATGTTCCCCTTTGAGAGGTACATGTGAGTCTTAAAGAAATATGTTTATAACCGTGCTAGGCCAGAAGGAAGCATCTCCAAGGGCTATGTAACAGAGGAGGTCATTGAGTTCCGTGTTGATTTTATTCCTGACCTTAAGGCGATTGGTGTTCCAGAATCACGACATGAGGGGAGACTGCGTGAAAAAGGCACCCTAGGATGTAAAGCAATGATATGTAGGGACGAGCATTCTCTCAATCAAGCACACTACACGGTTTTAGAAAGATCTATCTTGGTTGTCCCGTATATCAATGAACACAAGAATTTTATACGCCTCAAACACTCGGGGCAGTCTGATGAATGGATTATAAGTGAACACATGGCACGTTTTTGCGGCTGGCTGCAAAGACTTCTCACGAATAACACGACTGTTGGATATCAGCTATACTTGTTGGCCAGGACACCATCTTCGACTATATGTACTTTCCAAGGGTACGAGATAAATGAGAATACATTTTACACGATAGGCCAAGATAAAAAGAGCACCAACCAAAACAGTGGTGTCCACTTCGATGCAGCAGAAGACAATGGGCAAAATACCACATATTATGGGTTCATAGAGGAGATATGGGAACTTGACTATGGACCTAATTTTAAGGTCCCCTTGTTTCGATGCAAATGGGTCAAGCTAACAGGAGGAGGGGTTGAGGTAGACAAGAAGTACAGAATGACAACAGTGGATCTCAACAATCTTATGAAGGTAGGTAAGAACTTAGACAAACCATTCGTCTTAGCCAATGATGTGGCTCAGGTTTTCTATGTGAAGGACATGTCTACCAAACCAAAAAAAAAGAAACAATAAGCAAACAAATACATCACACGATGAGCCAAAGCGTCACATAGTTATTTCAGGGAAAAGAAACATCGTGGGAGTGGAGGACAAGACAGACATGTCAGAAGATTATAATAAGTTTGATGAAATTCCGCCCTTCAGAGTGAAGACTGACCCATGGTTACGGCCGACGCGATCATAAGATTGACTATATGTATTAATTGAGCCATTTTTGGCACACATATGTATCTCAACATGGAAATCAATGTCATATTTCTTCTGTTAACACTATATGTATTAAATGAGCCATTTTCTTCCTGCCATTTTTTCCCGCCAGTTCTTCCCGCCAGTTTTTCCCGCCAGTTCTTCCCTCTAGTTATCTTCATGCCATTTCTCACTATATATATATGTAGGGTTAGCCTCCATTGTCATTGCACATCTCTAGACTCATATCTGCAACCTCATCACTCTTTCCCATGGCTTCCATCGTACCACTAACCCTAGGGAGGCGAAGGAGCTTTGCGATTCGAACTACCGCTGCTTCCGGGCTACTGCGTCCCCGTCGGCTGGATGCTGAGCGCCAGAGGCGTGCCGGTTCCTCCTGTACCTCTAGGTGTGGCGCGCCGGATGGCCATCACGAACCACTACTACTTCGAGCTCACGCCGGAGCAGCGGAGGAATCCCAGATGGCATCCCGACTTGGGAAGCCTTCTTCATGGATCGACGTGAGAGGGCACTCGCCAGGCACGAGGAGCACGGCCCACCTCCTCCGAACATCAACGAGGCCGGCCGTCGGCTGTTGTGACGTGGTCGGACTCTCGGGCGTCCAGGCCATGGCCTCACGACACCGCTGGCCGACTCTAACCCCGTCTGCTATCCTCAAGTCCAAATTACGCACTCAGCCTTCAAGGTTCAATTACTGACCCCAACGACGACGATTTACGCACATGTAGTACGAAGACTACATTAGCGAGTATTACAGGTGTAGGCAGGAGCATGACTGAATCACTCCAACATTTCAAAACAAGTTCGGCCGATTGTGACTTAATCTGGCCATGTATCTTAATTTTCAGTTCTTTTATGTATCTTAATTTTCAGTCGTGTTTTATTTAACTTACTGTTAGTTGCATATGTACTTTAATTTCAGTTCTATCGTAATAAAAATATCAAACTTGGTATATTGATTATGTCTCAAAAAAAACCTTCACAAAATGACCTATCTCATTCGAGATTTCTTGGCTTTCGGGTCAAATGACCAATGTTATGGCTAGAATCAAGGCATAGTTTGTGATAATGTGGCCATATTGTGCATACATGTGCATCATGGGATGGCAAACAATGTTGCAAGAGGAAGTTTTCCTTTTTGTCGCACCAAAAAGGCATTTTCCATTTTTCCGATCATAAAAAACGGACGGTTTTGTGAAGAAACCACCAAATGGCTAATTCAAAAAACTACCACCACATTTTACAAAAATACTAAACCACCTTATGTGGACAATGTACCAACAGGGGGATCTGAAACCTTTCCGTCCACTTCTGGTGAAAAAGACAAATTCCTGCCGAATCGGTAGGAAGTGGGTCAGATATGAACTACAGGTACATAATACGATGCTCATGATTTTTTACAAAAATCATTTTTAGGTTCACAATATGCTATTTTATCAAAAATCCAATGCAAGGTTAGCGAGGTTTTGTCAGATTTCAAAGTATACAAAAGATGTGGCATTTAAATATCCAAACAATTCAAAAATATTAATACAAAATAAAATATGATTTGCTGTAATAAAATAGGGTTAGGTTCATTTTTAGATGCTTAATATTTCTTATGTTTAAAGTTTTAGGGTTTGACTATTTTATTTTTGTTTTAATTAAATAATCAAAATTTATATGTAAGTGTTTTAATCATTTTGAAAATTTTCATCTACAGTAACTATAAAATGTTTTTATATGAATGGATAGATCTTATTTTTCTAAAAATTATGATATATTATTCATATTTTTCTGAGTGGAAATGAAAAAGATATGAATTTTCTAAATTCTATCCTATTTTTGAATTAAAAAAGCCCCCACCCCTTTAATGTACGAAATAAATGCCCCTCTTTAACACCAGTTCCAGCCACAAACCGGTTAACATCGGTTCGTGGCTGGAATGGGTGTTAAAGGGGGGTGCGCGCGCGAAACGAATTCCCCCCTTTAACACCGGTTTGTGGCTAGAACCAGTGTTAAAGGAGGGGTTATAACACAGTGCGCCTTCCTCTTCCTCTTCCTCTTCCCCCCAGCCAGATCGATCGAACAGAGGAAGAAGCAGAGCTTCAGCGTCGCCGCCCACGCGTGTCGCTGCCGCCGCTTCGCCGTCTGCCGCTGCTGGCCCACGCTGCGTCGCCCGCCTCCGCTTTCGCCGTCCGTTGCCGCCCACGCTGCCCTTCGCCGCTCGCCGCCGCTGGCTTCGCCTCGCCATCGCCTCCAGCGACCACCTCGGTATATATGTTTGTGTGTATATATGTTTTATTTGTTTTAATTATTTGTATGTTTATATGTATTATATGTATATAAATGGTGCATATATGTATATATTGTATGTATTATATGTATTTTGTTTTATATTGTATGTTTGTATATATAAATGGTGCATATATGTATATATTGTATATATAAATGTATATAAATGTTTTTGTGTGTAATTTTATGTATTTTGGCCCTAGCGCGACCGTGCGATGTATATATATTGTTGTAGGGTTTGGCCCTAGCGCCGTCAGCCGCACGCATACCCGCACACCTAACCGTGCGATGTATATATATTGTTATAGGGTTTGGCCCTAGCGCCGCCAGCCGCACGCATCCCCGCACACCCGACCGTGCGATGTATATATATTGTTGGAGGGTTTGGCCCTAGCGCCGCCAGCCGCACGCATCCCTATACACCTGACCCTGCGATGTATATATATTGTTGTAGGTTTGGCCCTAGCTCCGCCAGCCGCACGCATCCCTGCAAGCCGCACGCATCCCCGCACACTCCCACGCATCCTTGCTCTTGCCCTAGCGCCGCCAGACGCCGTAATTAGAAGAACTAAATGTACTCTCTCATATGAATCCGGGGGTTCTCCGAATTAGGGTTTGGAATGACCAAACATGTATTAGGGTTACATTTCAATACTTTTAACCTGTCATATCATCATCCTTGCTCGAGCATTTCAATAGATGTATTACTGATATTTGTGTGATAATATTATTGTTTCAGAAACTATGGATCCACTCAGTAGAAACATTGAAGAGGAAGAAATAATGGAGAACATGATCCATGAGTACACCTCACAATATCTAAACTTGGAAGGACATGATGACATCTCAAGTAGTCATGAAGAAGATGATGACTCCGGTGAACGCACTTTAGTGATTACAAAGTTCGTTGAGGTATATGCATGGATTAAGCCTCTGCTGACTTGCACCTATTGATTTGTATATATATATACATGTATTAATTAACGCTTCTTTCTTTTTTTAGCCCTGCGGATCGACCAGCCAGCAACAATCTTCTTCTACGAAAAAGAGCAAGCAAGGCGCGAGCCATCGGTTGAAAGATCGTGCAAATTTCACGATAGAAGCAGTCCGTGTTGATGGCAGGCCGGTGGATCCCAAGAAGGCCGCAGACAAATTTATACGTCAGGCTGGAGTTCTTGTTAGGGACCAAATCCCAATCATAATTGAATATTGGAATAAGCCAAACAAGGGCGACAATACCTTTATCGATGAAAGATCCAAAGAAACGCTTTGGAATTCGCTGTTGGTAAATTTCACCCTTCCGCTAGAGGAGGATGAAAATAAACCGGTTATAAAGGAAAAGGTCAAAGAGTGGACTTTAAAGAAGATGGCTGACGCTTTTTGCAACTGGAAGACAAAATTGAACAAATTTGTCAAAACTCGCGAGACTCCAGATTTCGAAGACGCATATTGTGCGAAGATAAGACCTCACTAGCCCGAATTTGTGGCATACAAGGAAGGTGCTATAGCTACAAAGAGGTCAGAAACCAATACGCTAAATGCCCAAAAGAAAGAATATCACCAGAGGACGGGGTCAGGTGGCTACATATCTCATAGGCTTAAGTGGGAGGAAGCTGAGAAGGCCCTGCGCGATAGAGGGATCACACCCCAAACACATGGGTGGGACCTACGTGCAAAGACTTGGTTCTACGGAATCGAGGCAAGGTTGGACCCAGAAACGGGATTGTGTATCTTCCCAACCCTCCTTGCCAAACCCGTCACTGAACTCATCACGACATACGAGGAAACAGCCGCCAGGACCTTCCATCCCGACAGAGAGAATGACTATCTCACACACGCCATCGGTAAAAAAGAACACCCTAGACTTGCACGAGGCACAAGGGGTATGACGTGGAAAGATGGGTTTGCCGAGTGGGGCGACTCTTACAGATGGCGCGGCAGAAAATAAAAACGTGCGTACAGAGCGGATGACACAGATAGAACATGCACTTGTGGTGCTACAGGCGCAAGTGAATGCACAAAAGAGCCAGCAAGCTACCAGCCCATCTCAACTAGGGGTGGGCATAAAAAACCGAAACCGAATTAACCGGAACCGAAACCGAATACACCGAACCCGAATTAGCCGAAACTAATTTCGGTTAGTAAATATGATTAACCGAATTTATAAATATTAATTCGGTTTTGACTCTCTATTGACCGAAATAACCGTACAAACCAAAAAATATACGTGATATAGCTAAATATATTTGTGATTCTATCCCAAATATCCATTACTATACGTAGATACTAGCTCATGCGACAAAAAGACATACATGCAAAAGTTGTCACACAACCCATGCATGTACGTATGTCTCCAGTCATATGCACGTACATGTTTATGGTTTAACTATCAATTGTGTCTATGAATTTTGTTGGAAGTCTTTCAATTGTTTTCCTGTTTCGGATATAATCATGTATTTTAGCTGAACTCTCAATACATACAATTTGTTAAATATATACGGCTTGGAAGATAGACATCATTTTTTGAACGAGCAAGATAGACATCATGCTTATTATGTTTTTTTTCTACACCTGCGTTCAAGACATCAGCTAGCCATGTATTGCTTTAGGTACTCGCCGACCTGGAAGTTGCTTCCGGTGCGCCGATGAGTGGTTTAACTCGTATGGATCTGACATAAATTATGGCACAGTGTTGTTATTTCCAGAAGTTTGGTTAAAAACCAAACACCGAACCGAATTGTCCACTAACCGAACTATCGATTACTTAGAAAACCGAAATAATTTCGGTCCCTATTTTGTAGAAACCGAATTATCGAAAAACCCGAAAAACCGAATCGAATTAACCGAAAAAACCGAATGCCCACCCCTAATCTCAGCGGCACGAAGAGCCTGCATTGGAAGCTGCCGACAGCCCAGACTCTACGCGGAAAAGCAGCGTGACTTCTATGGAGAACGTGCAGCCCACGCTTGAAATGGCGGGTCCTCGATACCCCGTGGATGATATCACGGAGAGCGAACACGCTGAGCTGCATGTGCGATTAATGGGCTTATCCATTAAGGTGGCGGTCGGCTATGCCTTACCTCCTATAGCTGGTGGAACTTACCACTACCGACCGATTCCAGATGGATATGCTATTGTCGGGGTGGATGAGGTTGTGAAGGAATATGAGGAAGCACATCTTGACCATGCTACAGGTGAAGGGGAAACTCAACTCAAATTTGAAGTGAAAACAACCATTATTTGGAAAAAGGAACGCATCATGCTTCCAAATTGGAGGCCACTGGCACCCCATTGCCTCATAACGTCGGCTGATCAGCCGCCTCGGCCGTCTCAAGTCACCAGAATACTCCCTCGTTGCCTCCGGCTTCAGCCATCTCTCTTGGCAGCCATCTCAAGGCCAGCTAGCCATCTCCTCAAGGCCAGCCATCTCCTGCGCGTCAGCCATCTCCGGCGCTTCAGCCATCTCCTCAGCATAAGCGAAAGAGCACTTCCACGAAGAGCATCACTAGCACTGCCACGAAGAAATCCGCAGGAAACCGTATGCCAAAGAGTTCAAGAAACTACGTCCCGCAGCCTTCCGCCAAACCATTGCCGGTTTTACCGTGGAATCGCAGCGACGAGGAGACCAATAGGATCTCGAAAGAAGAGATCAAGAAATTCTTTGCACCTAGACGGGCCGAGCCAAAGGAGAAACTAGATCCGACGGTGGTGGAGAAGTTTTACAATAATATTTTGAAACCTGAAACCCCACTTGTGCCGGACTACGAGCGCCAGATTATGAAGAGGGATGCAAGGCGGAGGAAGTCTGAAAGTAGCAGTCTTGCGACACCCCAGAAAACAGTTCCGATGCTCGGAGAGCAGGAAAACCAATCATGCGCCCCGCTCCAAGTGTTCGACACACGGAATGCTCCTCCTGTAAATGATTACGAGGCAGAGCTACAAAGAAAGGCCAATGAGATGGGGATGACTTACATTGCATATTTGAACATCATGGGAGACAACTTGCCCAAAGGTGATGCCAACCCCATACAGCCATGGAAGTATGGGAAGAATCTCGTCAAGAAAGAGGAGCTCAAGAATCTACCAACAAAGATGCGAAGATTGCATAAGTGGTACCTTGATTTCTGCAAGACGAGAAAGGAAGAATGGATCACGGCGCATATAAGAGATCAGATTTTCTTGTGCGGAGACGACGAGATCAGCTTCAACATTCAAGACTTGCATTTTATATTCAATCAGAAGGAACTCGACAAAGCTGCCATCAGCCTTTATTGTGTGTAAGTACTATTTCTGTAATTTCTATCTCATCTCATTCAATTCATTAATTTCATGTATATATATGCTCACCATATATGTATATATATATACTATTATGCAAGAAAAAGGTTATGGAATGCATGAAAGGAGGCCCTTTTGACATTGGGTTCGTTGACCCAAATAGAGTTCATGAACAAGTGGTAAAACTTAAACCCGGGCGAACAGAATATTTCTTGCTAACTTCTTTACTGAGACAACAAACCAAAAGGGAAATACTATTTCCTTACAACTTCTCGTGAGTGTTACCCTCTCTTGTACACATTCTGTTTCGGCTTACTCGATGTTAAGTGTAACTGATGATGAGTTATGCGTGCGTAGGTTCCACTTTATTCTACTAGTCATTCAACCAGACTCAGGAAGAGTCCTTATCATGGACTCGTTACGAAAAGACCAAGAGCTATGGGCAGACTTTAAAGAGATGCTACAGAGGTAATTTAAATCATATTATCGCACTAGATCGGCAACTTTCGTGACAACAAGTAATTAATTACTCCTTTATCCATTTTCTTTGCCGGACAGGGTTTGGAAAAGGTTCATGGGCAGGACCATGGGTGAATGGTCAGAAGAACTAAAATTTGTAGACCAAAATGTAAGTAATACTAGCTAGCTATGTCTGCGTATCTCTTTGATTCTGCTACCAATTCAATTATATCATGATTTATTGATTATTATTTTGATTGAACTCTCTATTCTCATAAAGTGCGCGCATCAGGGACCCGACAATAACTTATGTGGATACTATGTTTGCGAGTTCATTCTCAACACGATATGTGCGACGGGCCAAGCCGCACTAGAACAACTTACAGTAAGTAAACAAAGTACACAACATTATTTTATTACCATCAATTGTGTTGAGTTTTATTCTTATATATATATTGACCCCATTCTTCATATATATTTAGATCGAACGGATGCGGGTCCAACTCCTACCATTTGACCGCATACGAGCCATTCAAGAGGAATTGGCGGGGTTCATACTTGATGAGGTCGTCACGCCTGGCGGAGAACTCTTTAGATATCCACCAAAATGAACGTTGTATATATGCTTGAACGTGTTTGTCTTGTACTTGATGCTTCAACGTTTACGGAGAATACCATAATGACGATGTTTGTGTATAATAATAGTTGCTTAATTATTCATGTACTCGTATGTACCGACGATGATGTATGTGTATACCTATCCCGATCGATTCCCCCTCCCCCCTCCCCGTCCCCGCCACGCCGCAGAAATACGCCCAGAACGGGGCGATGGCAGAACTCTGCCGCGACAGAGATTTATGCTGTTTTCCTGCCTCGGCAGAACTCTGCCGTGGCAGAGATTTATGTCTTTTTCCTGCCGCGACAGAGAATCGAACCGGTGTTAAAGGGGGGTGAGCGCTGCGGCAGCCCCACGTGCGCCACCCTTTAACAGCGGTTCGTATAAGAACCGCTGTTAAAGGGGGGGCTCTAACACCGAACCCCCAACAACGGTTCTGGAACCGCTGTTAGAGGCCTCTACGAACCGGTGTTAGAGGCCTCGTTTCCACTAGTGGAGGGGTAAGGGAGGATGCAAAACAACTAGATGACATCAAAAATATAAGAGTGCTTAAAAGTAGAGCTACCAGAATTCGAATTTATCGCATTTAGAGAAGTTTTTATCGAACTTCTCCTCGCTGTCTTACAAAGTACATGCCCACCGTTAATATATTTGTTAAAGTTACTCTAATTTTTTTACGAAAAATATAATTTATCCATGGAGTTAATCATCACAAAACCATAGAATTAATCATGAATTTCTTTTACAAAATTTAACCACTTTCTTGTTAATTAGCTTGATATTCACCTCCTTTTGTTTTGTAAAACGACTAAACTTTTCCCCCTAACGGTTGACAATAACACAATTACACACATAGCAACATGCAAATCTGCAAGGAAAAATTTAGTAGTGCAAACTTGAGACCTAATTAGAGCTTCCACAATAAAGATGAAAGGATGAATCATGTGGAGAAAATTCAAAGACATTGTCTATGGAACAAAAAAGCAGAGGATGGAGAGAAATGTTATTCATTGGCAGCATGGGACAAAATTTGTAGACCAAAGAAGAAAGGAGGACTGGGAATTCTAAATCTTAGGGTACAGAATGATGGGATCTTATTAAAATATTTACATAAATTCTATAATAAAGTTGACACTCCATGGGTCACTTTGATTTGGAATGCCTACTATACTGATAAGATTACCCATGCTCTATCTCCTAGAGGATCCTTCTGATGGAAGGATGTTTTTAAACCGTCTCACATTTTTAGAGGTATTGCTTTGAGCTCAATTGGCAATGGCACTTCAAATTTATTTTGTAAGGACAATTGGCAACATGGGGTGTTTGAAGACAGCCATCCCAGGATTTTCTTCTATCTCAGGAAATAAGACATGTCTGTTCAAGAATTCCTTTCATCAGATTCACTACACAGTACTTTTTTCCTGCCTCTCTCTCCTGAAGCCCTGGAGGAATTAAAAGACATTCAGAATATCTGTAGAAAAGTAACAATGACCCAAGATAATCTTGGAGATATTCCCTAGAGGCAATAATAAATGTAGTTATTATTATATCTTTGTGTTTATGATAAATATTTACATTCATGCTATAACAGTATTAACCAGGAAACATTAATACTTGTGTGATTTGTAAACTAAATTAGAGTCCCTAGTAAAGCCTCTTCATAATACTAGCTTGTTGGTTAATAAATGATTGTAGTTTACATATCATGAACATTGATATGTTGTTAACAACAAGATCATATCATTAGGATAATGGTATGGTGGACATACTCCTATAGATAAGCGTAGCATAAAGATCAAGTCATTTTAATAGTTCAATTGCTATAAGCTTTCTGATACATAGTAACCTAATTCCTTCGACCATGATATCATGCTAATCACCGTCACCGGAAGGATGCTTTGATGACATCAAACACCACACCGTAACTGGGTGGCTATAAATGTGTCATTGAGTGTTCGGAAAGTATGGGTTGAGGCACATGGATCAAGAGTGGGATTTGTCCATCCATATGACGGATAGATATACTCTGGGCCCTCTCGGTGGAATGTTATCCAATTGGCTTGCAAGCATGTGACTGGCTCACAAGGGATCACATATCACGGGAACGAGAAAAGAGTACTTATTGGTAACGAGGTTGAACTAGGTATGCAGAGATACCGACGATCAAAACCTCGGATAAGTAAACTATTGTGAGACAAAGGGAAATTGGTATCATATGTAAGTGGTTCATTCAATCACAAAGTAATCGTAGAAATATGTGGGAGCCATATGAATTTCCATATTCCTCTATTGGTTATTGTTCGGAGAAGTGTCTCGATCATGTCCGCATAATTCACAAACCGTAGGGAGACACACTTAAGGATTCGATGTTGTTGAGTAGTTATGGAACGATGAGTAAGAGACCGAATGTTGTTTGGAGTCTCGGATGGGATCCGGGATATCACGAGGAGATCCGGAATGGTCCGGAGAATAAGATTCATATAAGGAAAGTCCTGTTTCGGAGTTGGAGAATGATTCCGATGATTTCATCGAGAATGTTCTAGAAGGTTCCAGAAGGTCCGACACTCCGGAGGAGAAGGGTACATGAATGTTTCATGACAATGTGGAATGGTTGCATCATGTACTAGGTATCATGGCTGAGCAAAATAAAGGGAAAAATCAAATCCTAGTTTGAAAAGTCAAACACCAATTTGAAAAGTCAAACAACAAGTTTGCTTGGTGGAGGGAGAGTAGGAAACCTACTTGGGGAGGAAGTCCTCCTCCCTCCACCACCGTCCAAGGAGGCCGACTTGGGGGAGGACTCCCTTCCCCTTGGCCGCGCCCTCCCACCTATAAAAGGAGGGGCAGGGGTGCCCCTCTAGACCTACACCTCTCTCCACTAAAACCCTAACCCTAGCCGCCGACCACCAAGTCGCCGCCGCCCTAGGGTTTGCCCTAGCCACCGAGTTGGGGCCCTCCCCAAGCCCTAGCCGCCGGCCTAGCTCTCTCCCCTTGGTGCCTCTAAACCCTAGATCGCCAAGGCCTCTCTCATAGTCCACCATACTCGCTCCGGCTTAAGGTGAAGCCCTGCGAGATCTCCCCTATACTTCCGGTACCACGTCGTCGTGCTGCCAGAATCGCGAGGAGAGTGCTACTGCCTGCTGGAACAAGGGAGAGGAAGGTCTTCATCGAGTACCGAACGTGTGACCGACTACGGAAGCGATCTTTAACGCTTAGGAAGGATCGTCTACACGATCTTGAGATCGAAGAGTAATAGACTACATCACCCACGAGAATATGCTCTCGTTAAACACTTTGGAATCTTCGAGGGTGAGTTCTTCTATCGACTCGTTGCTACAATCTAGTAGATAGATCTTGGCTTGTTTGTTTGTATGCCATAGAAATTTTTTGTTTTCCATGCTACGAACCCCTACAGATAATTCAGACAAATGGTCATATGTTTGGGGTAATGACAAATTTTCTTCAAGTCTATACTATCAATTCTATTTCAAGGACTTAGAGCCACACATCGCCTTTAAATGGTTATGGAAAGCCAGATGCACCCCAAAAGTCAATTTTTTTGGATGGCTAGTCTTATCAGACAGTCTAAACACCAGAAATATGCTAAGAAGAAGAAATTTCTCTCTAAGTTCAGGTTATCATTGCCTAATGTGTGCCTATCCTCCAGAAGAAACTATCGAGCATATGATCTTTGAATGCTCCTTTAGCAAATCTTGTTGGGACCTTCTCCATATAACTTGGCCCTTAGGAACTACAAGAACTACAAGATTACAGATAATTGAATTAGGGAAGGCTTCTTGGAACCAAAAGCTGTACTTGGAAATTGTTTTGTTAGGATCCTGAAACATTTGGAAAGAAAGGCATAACTTATTATTCAATGGTATTCAACCAACTGTAGCTTCCTGGAGGGCTAGACTGGTCTTAGACTTGAATCTTTTAGTCCATAGGACTAAGGAGGATCTCCATCCTCACATCCAAAACATTATTTCCTCTCTGTAATTTTCTTTTGCCTTTACCCTGTTGGGCATTGCCCATTGTAAATATGTAAAAAGACTTCTGTGATATCTATTTAATGGCAAAGCAGTAGGAGCCTTTCCTACCGTTAGAGGTTCAAAAAAAATGAAAGGATGATAGCTAGTAAAAACGGGACTGCAGGGAAGCTAGGAAATAGGAGAGAATACAATTACTAAACGACAGAATGACTAAGCTGCATGCTGGAGCTACGTTGCATGCAGAGTGCAGATACCCTACTCAGCCATGAATAAAAAGGGAAGACAGCCATGCAGCTCGATGCTCCCATGCCAACATAGAGAAGTGTGTTATTGAATGCAGAGGCCAGGGCAGTGTTCCCCATTTCGAAAAAATGTGATATGCACTTTGAGCAGTGAACATGCCTCTGATCTGGGTGCCATGCAATAAAATCATTGTCATTTCTTATGGATGTGCATATCTTCGGTATACAATCAATATCTATTGGTAGAAAATAGCGGTGTAATAGCTCTTCATTCCATGATCCATATGGGTGAAAGAGTTCTGATACCCACCGTAGCCAGCAATATTTTTTCGGTGATATGGTCTTTAGTTGATGGTTTCGAGGGATCCAGGGATCACGCCATATTCTAACATATGATTCATTTTCAATCATCCATATTACTTATGTTTTCAGAAGCTCGAGGCCATACTCTATGTCATGCCATGTTGACGATGCATTGCATGTGAACACTGTATCAATCAGATTACCATTCAGACAGGCCCTGCATTCGGGTAATACTTCACTCTCACCACTTGATCACACAAGGACTCCGGGTGCTGAGCAACACGCCGTGCTTGACGAGCGAGTAAAGCCAGGTTGAATAATCGCATGTCATTAAAATCCATGCCACCTTGTTTATTTGGTCTCAACATTATATCCTAAGCAACCCAATGTGTTTTCCGTCCCCCCTCCCCCCTCCCAAAAAAACCCAGAAATTCTAGATTATTTTTGTCAAATCATCACACAGTCCAAATGGTAGGGGTAATAGAAATATGCTCATATTGCCACAGAGCTTCGCTAAAATCACCTACCACTAGCCATGACAAATCGGACATACCTCGTAGATCTTGGAGTTGAGACCACACGTGATCTCGGTTCTCTACTCGGGGTTCTCCATAGATATGAGTTAACCTACACATAGGCTCATCAGGCGAAACAAAGATATGAGCATCAATCAAATTTTTGTCCATGTATTTAATATTGACTTACAAGTCTTCATGCCAATAGAGATCAAGCCCTCCACTCAAACCTTCACTACTAACTTGAGCAAAACCTCGAAGACCTAAACCACTCTCAGGCTCTGGACTTTATCTTTATCTTGCCTAGTCTCACAAAGGAAAATTAACTTAGGACGCAATAATTGGGAGAAAGACACCAACTCTCGGACTGTCGATGTTTCCCCATCACCTCGATGGTTCAGACGTATACAATTCATTGCTCCTGGCGGTACCTCACATTCAGTCTCGTCGGGTTACCGGAAGCTCCAAGACCGGTTGCTTTAATTTCCACCTCATTCCTCTGTTCGCCATCCACCTGCATATCACCAGTATCAATTATTCCATGTTGTATGTGTTTATTTTTTCTCTTTTCTTAATTTCACCATTTGGGGATTAACGGTTCAGTGTCACGAACAAATCCAGGTTATGTCCTTGTACCTCTTCCTATGCGGCCCTTTTGCCCAAAACAGAGTTAGTCACTGTCATGAAAACGTCGGATTCACCATAAAATACGACCAATGATGATAACCCATGCAAGGGGGGGATCATATCCTCTAGTCAAAGCTGTTTTAATCCGGTGTTGTCTCCTACTTGGTTCGTCATCAAGAAAGGTCTAATTTTCAGAGCCACATGCCTCACATCAATTCTATGTTTGCAGACATGCATGTAAGGATCAGAATTTGTGCACCTATCTTTTGGGTTTCTCATCTCTGATCTTACCTTTATCAGCATCATCTACATTTGCTCAATACGTGCTACAAGGTCCTGTTCTGAAGCTGCACTTGTACTCTGCTCTCTTTCCTCTACACCTTTATTTTTCTTTTGTAACTTCTCAGATTGTACCGTGCTTCTGCTCTGATACTGCAACATAACTATCAGTATGTTCTACTTCATTACTCTTCCAATACATACACATTTCTCCAGCAATTGACAGCTTGGCACTTTTGTGCAGAGGAGGACGAAAACGGTCGTCAGTAGATTTCTGGACCACTATATTGTTAGACACCACCCATGCCATCTCCAGAGTCTGAAGCAAGCCTTAGAATTTACATGCATCACAGAGAAAACAAAGCTCCTGGAAGATTCTATGTAATGCCATAATTCTGTTAGTCACATCTGATCCCAGTTTCCCAACTTTTTTTCTCCCAGTACCATCACAAGAACATGAGCAATGTATTTGTTTCCGATGCAGTTCACTATCATGGGAAAATGCACGACATATTGCTGAACTTCCATCAGGTGGTCGACAGTGCGCGTCTCACAGGCCACGATTTTCATATCTACATGTTCCTGCACAACTTTTGCACCCACCCTTAATTCCTCATCGGCCTTGACCCTGTCAATTACCTCAATCTCGCTGATCTCCTCCTTGTATTCAGAGGGGAGTGGTGGAACATGTATCAGTTCCTCATCATGGCCCTCTGATTAGCGAAGAGGAGGAAGCCCTTGACCATAGACAGGAAGGAGCCTCCTCTTCGTGACCCACTCCTCGCATCCATACCTCGTACCAGAGTCGAGAAAGGACGTTTGATGAGGTCCTCTTTACTGCTACTAATAATTCCATTAAGGCTGCAAGGTACCTCATACCAGCTAGACGATGCATTATCGTTCGTGCCGACAATGGTGGAAAGTTGGATCAAAGCGCATGCAATATTTCAGCTGAAGTACAAATTGTTTCGGAGGATGAGGTGAAACCTACATTTAGAACTCCGTGCAAGTATATTCCGGTGGGTCAAATTCAAATCAATTTGATTTGAACTTAGTCTCAAAGACTGTGCCGACGTGCGCTAGTGCATGTTGGTATTTCAGTTTGTACTTGCATCGAGGTTTTGTTTCTAGAGTACTACTTCTACTCTTCTTGGTATGTTCCACAGATATAAAAATGTCAGCTAAAATGCCAGCTAGATAGTTCAGTTGGGCTTTGTCAAGAGTAATTTCTCAACCGGTTTGGAGTCTAATATTAAATTGTAATTGGGTCAATGATTGCACGCACTATATATGGGACCAGTTCGGTCGTGGGTTGGACAATATTTTAAGATTAAATTAAAACTAAAATCGCCATGGTTACGGCAGCCGAATTCTGCGTGTGTTTCAGTTGAAGAACTAATCTGGTTTTTCTGTGTGTTTTTGGCCGGAAGATTGAAGGCGCGTGACCTCTAATCTGCTTCTGATCCTTCAGGGATCATCCACGTGCTTCCTTGCTGTGAGGGTGAACGTGTTGTTTAATTAGATTTGCATCTAGTAAACATGATTCTAATATTTTTCTTGAATGCTCATGTTCTTTGCAAATCTGTACTGCTGCTATACGAGAAATTAGGCTAATTTTTTTTAAATAATACATTTTTTTATTGAATTTCATAAATACACAAAACGGACAAATTGCAAATCTGTTGGTCGGTCGGCCGTTCAACAGACGAAACACTGTCTTTGTCCGTTCAACGGACGAAACACTGCCTTCATCCGTTCAACGGACGACACGCAGCCTTCGTCCGTTCAACGGACGACACACATGCTGTCAGCTGTTTGGTAAAGGAGGGGTGTGTCGTCCGTTGAACGGACGAAACGAGTCTGTCGTCTGTCGAACGGCCGACCGACCAACAAATTTGCAATTTGTCCGTTTTGTATATTATTTGTGCAATTCAATAAAAAAATGTATTATTTAAAAAAAATAGCAGAAATTAGAGCAATAATTACTGCTGGAAGCTAGCTACAAGATTTGCATATTCTGTTTGCATTTTGTCTTGCATCGAAGCTCTATTGAAAAACTGAAATTGTGTCGTGAAAGATTTGTCAAATAGTCTGTAGCTAAGGACGCCATATCATCTTGGTATTCAGAGCAAGATTGTTCACTTTTTTCTTCTCTCGGCTGTTGCTAGTTTGATCTTGTGTTTGTCAAGATGTCACAACATAGTGATTGTGATCTAGATGGAGTGGAAATTCTTTTGGGTCCAGAAGTAACTGAAGATCTACTTATCCACTTGATATCGATCAAAAGCGCCAATAAAAAGATTCGTGCAAAGGTTGAGGATTTATCGACAAATATTGCAGGTGTCGAGGACATGCTTAATGTGCGCTTGACGACTAGTGATTGCCAACGGGGAGATAGTTTGCAAGTGGTGACAGAGAGCCTTAATCGGTTGACCATGGTTGTTCGGTGTCTAGAGGCAAGGGATGTGGCACCCGACAATTCCAGTCACCAGCACACAACCAAGGCCACTCTGATGATGATGTTTGTGATTTGTCTGATGCTCGTGGAGGCCATCAACGCTGACCGCGACGAGGTGCTGAGTTTCACCATGGTGCTGGCCAGCGGCGCAACCAAGGTGGTGACGCTGCTATGGAGGATGGAGGTCTTGGTAGAATAAAGCTAATCATACCGGAGTTCTCAGGACACTCTAATCCAGAGAAGTACTTGAAGTGGGAGATGCGCACTAATCAGGTTTTTTATGGCTACAATTATTCAGAAGAGAAGAAGGTTCGTGTTGCATCCATGGTTTTACTGAATACGCTTTCGTATGGTGGGATAATAAAAACTGTTGATACGTCGAAAACGTATGTATAATTTTTTATATTCCATGCTTGTTTAGTATCTACTTTGCTTTGCTTTGTCTACACTTTGAGGTATTTTTATATGTTCTCTGGGACTAACCTATTAACAAGATGTCACAGTGACGGTTGTCTGTTTTCTTCTGTTTTTGGTTTCAGAAAAGGCAGAAAATGAATATTCTCGGAATTGGATAGGACAAAAGCCAAAGTCAATATTTTACCGTGGGGAACACGGAGCCAGAAGACGAGACGGATGAGGGCCTCGAGGGGGCCACACCCCCTAGCCGCACGGCTAGGCCTGGCCCGCGCCTGGGGGTGCAGCCGCCTCGGGCACCCCCTCGGCCTCCCTCTTCGCCTATAAGAATCCCTCGATACCTAAACCCTAAGAACCTGATCAATCTTCCACAAAACAGTCTGTAGCCGCTGCCACCATTGTCCCTAGATCGGGGGATCTGAAGTTCTTCCCGGCACCCTGCCGGAGGGGAGAGATCATCCCGGAGGCCTTCTTCATCACCATGCCAGCCTCTGGTATGATGCGTGAGCAGTTCCACCTTGGACTACGGGTCCATGTAGTAGCTATATGGTTATTTCTCCTCCTTTGTGCTATCATGTTTAGATCTTGTGAGCTCCGTTCATGATCAAGATCATCTCTTTGTAATCATGCATGTTGTGTTTGCGGAGATCCGATGGATATTGAGATTACTATGTTAGACTGGTTAATGATTATATCTTATTAATTCTATCATATTTGTGTTGTTTGAGATCTTGCATGCTCTCCGTTTCTAGTAGCTATCTTGGCCAAGTAGATGCTAGTGACTCCAAGTGGGAGTATTTATGCTCGATAGTGGGTTCATGCCTCTATTTAATCTGGGGAAGTGACAGAAATCTCTAAGGTTGTAGATGTGTTGTTGCTACTAGGGAGAAAACAATGATCTCTTGTTCATGGAACAAGTAGATTGTTTACCTTACACACTTTGCTTAAAGCAGTTATCCATTGCTTCCAACTTAACACTGGAGGGGGTTCGGATGATAACCTGAAGGTGGATTACTAGTCATAGATGCAGTTGGATGGCGGTCTATTATCTTGTTGTAATGCCCAATTAAATCTCATAGGATCATGAATGTCTAGTATGACATTGTTATGCCTTGCTATGTCCTGTCAATTGCCCCGCTGTAATTTGTTTACCTAGCATGTTATGTTGTTTATCTTAAGGAGAACACCTCTAGTGAAATATGGACCCTGGTCCAATCTTTACCATTGATACATCTTCCATTGTTCCTGTTTACTTTCTGCAAACCACCATTACCTTCCACACCATACAGTTAATCCTTTGTTTTCAGCAAACCAGTGAGATTGACAACTTCACTGTTCGTTGGGGAAAAGTCTTGAGTTTGTGTTGTGCAGGTTTCCAAGTTGCTAGCAACACCTTTGATTCGTTTCCTTCCTCCTATTGGTTCGATAACCTTGGTTTATTACTGAGGGAAAACTTGCTGCTGTGCTTATCATACCTTCCTCTTAGTGTCTCCCAACGAAGCTCTACAGTGATCTGAGCTACACATCATCAAGCTATTTCTGGCGCCGTTGCCGGGGAGGCTAAGGACGGCTTCACAAGGGGAGTCCTTCATAACCTTTCTCTTTACTTTGTTTTTGTTTTGTTTAGTTTATTTTGCCTTATTTTGTTTGCCTCTTTTTATTAAAAACTCCAAATAAATTAGTTTCGTTTCGTTTGGTTTGCTTTCTTTTATCAAAAACACAACAAAAATAGTTCCTGCTCTAGTTCCTGCTGATGTTGGTTTGCTCCACCTTTACAAAAATAAACTCTACTGAGAACACCAAGTTGTGTGACTTCACTAGCACAAACAACAATGATTTCCTGAGTACACCTATTGCTCCACCTGCTCCTGATGCTACCTTTTGAAATTAAGCATGCTTTGTTGAATCTTGTGATGAAAGAGCAATTTTCTGGTGCTAGTTCTGATGATGTTGTTGCCTACCTCAATAACTTTGTTGAACTTTGTGAGATGCCAAAATATAAGGATGTAGATGGAGATATTATTAAGCTCAAGTTGTTTCCTTTCTCTTGAGAGGAAAAGCTAAAGAATGGTTGCTATCCTTGCTTAGAAATAGTATTGATTCTTGGATTAAGTGCAAAGATGCTTTTATCGGAAAATACTATCCTCCTGTTAAGATTATATCTATGAGAAGTGAAATAATGAAATTTAAACAACTTGATACTGAACATGTTGCTCAAACTTGGGAAAGAATGAAATCTTTGGTAAAGAATTGTCCCACTCATGGACTGACTCCTTGGATGATTATCCCTACTTTTTATGCGGGTTTAAACTTCTCCTCAAGAAACTTGTTGGATTCTGCTGCTGGAGGTACCTTTATGACCATTACTTTGGGTGCTGCAACAAAGCTCCTTGATAATATGATGGTCAACTATTCTGAATGGCACACTGAGAGAGATCCACATGGTAAGAAGGTAAATTCTATTGAAGAAACCTCCTCTTTGAGTGATAAGATTGATGTTATCATGGCTATGCTTGTTAATGGAAAAGCTCATATAGATCCAAATAATGTTCCCTTGGCCTCTTTGGTTGTTCAACAAGAGCAAGTTGATGTGAACTTCATTAGGAATAATAATTTTGGTAACAATGCTTATGGTAATAACTATAGGCCTTATCCTCCTAATAATGGCAATACTTATCATGGTAGATCTGGAATGCCTAGTGAAGATAGGATTCTAGAAGTTGAAAGATCCACTAAAAACTTTATGCAAATGTAATATGAGAAAACAAGATATTCACTAAAACTATGGAAGAACAATCTGCTATCTTGAAAAATATTAGTCATCAACTTGAGAATTTAAATAGAGAAATTCCTAGTTTATAGTTAAAAATTTCGAGTGCTGAAAAAAATATATCCTCTTTGTCTGAAGCACAGTCCTCTTTGATTAATAAAATGGCTGCTAAACCTGAAATCTTGGAAAGTACCTTTACTGCTACTCATGCCATACAAGTTACTATTGATGAAAATGTTACACTATTAGCTTAACTACATGCTAAGTGGGAAAAAGAAGCTGAAATTGCTAGAAACAATAGTGTGTGCACAATTACCACCACCAATATGGATGCCACAAAACCACAATAAGTCCCTATTTCTCTTACCACAATGCCTAAACCCAATAAGTCTACTACCAGTGATGCTAAGTTTGATTTTGATCTTGATGGTTGCAATATTTCTTAAGTGATTATGTTCCTAAAAAGCTTGCTAGAAGCCCTAATGCTAGTGATATGAATGTGGCTTTCACCAAACACATTACAGGTGCTCTTATTAAAATTAAGGAAGAAAAGTTGAAACACAAAGCTTCTATTCCTAGGAAAGTATAAGATAGTTGGGAACCCATCATTAGTATGCAAGTGAATGACTTTGATCTCAAAGCTTCATGTGACCTTGGTTCTAGTGTCTCTATTATGCCTAGAAAGATTTATGAAATGCTTGATTTGCCACCTTTGGAAGATTGCTATTTGGATGTCCCATTTGATGATAATGCTAAAAGAAACTCATGGGGAGTATTAATGATATTCTTATTATGGTTAACAATGCCTATGTCCCTGTTAATTTCTATGTTTTGGATGTTGAATACAATGCTTCTTGTCCTATTACTTTAGGAAGACCTTTTCTTAGAACTGTTGGTGCCATCATTGATATGAAAGAAGACACCATTAAATATCAATTTCCATTCAAAAAGGTATTGAACACTTCTGTATGAGGAGAGAGAAGTTGATTTTTGCTCCTCCGTTGAAAGCAATGTTTGATGTTAATGCTTCTTCATTTAAAAATACTTGCTTCTTGTGCCTAACTTAAAGGCGTTAAAGAAAATTACTTCTTGGGAGATAACCCAATAGTTTTCTTGAGTCTTAGAAGTTATTACTTCTGTAATGACCTCTCCTTATCCTTTTTATTTGATTTTTGTGCCAAGAATAACCTCTAATGAGAGGGAAGTAAGATTTGGGGAGTTGCTGTCCCGAAGTAGATTTGTGTGCTCCTCTGTAAAAATTCATGTAAAATCTATCTATGTCGGATTGAACTGTAATTTTCTAAATAAACCCCCCAGGTTGTTAGATAACTTTCGTTAGTTCAACACTTATTGATTTGAGTAACAGAAGGTCTTCAAAAAAATCGGGTTCTACTTGCTGATATGTTTTGACAGATTTATGCCATTATTTGCATTTGCTTCTTATTGATTCCTTTTTGGGTTCTTTTTGGGAAATTGAGCTTTTTGAGAGAATTGCTACAGTAGCTTGTGTCTTTAGTGAAAGTTTTGTTGTTTTATAACTAAAACCCAAAGGTCTATTATCTTTTGAATACACTAATGTTGCTAATGAAGATTGTGTGAAGTTTTGTATGAAGGAAAATTTTCAGGTGCAGAGAAAGAATGGTGTAATGAGATGAAGAATGGACAAAAGCTCAAGCTTGGGGATGCCACCCCGTATCACCCAAGAAATATTCAAGAGGTAAAAGCGTCAAAGCTTGGGGATGCTCAAGGCATCCCCTCCTTCATCAATAAAAATCTCAGGTCTTTTTAGACACTTTGTTTTTATTGTTTCATGGACAAGTTGTGTTGTTCTTGGAGCGTCTTAGTTTTTGTTTTTTGGTTTTAGTTTGCTTGAATAAAGTAGTTTGGACCCCCGTTCTCGCTGTGTTGTTTCAAATAAGTTGATTGGTGTTGGAAAGGAGTAGGAAGTTCTTGCTTTAGTAGTACAAGAGGATCTTGCTTTGACTGTGACTTAGACTTTATCATGTCATGCTAGGTGTTTTTTTGACCTTATGCCTAGTGAATATTGTTGTTGCATGACTGATACGTCAAAAACGTATCTACTTTATCAAACACTTTGCTATTGTTTCTTCTCTAAACTTGTGTGATTTGGATACAACTAACACGGACTGACACTGTTTTCAGCAAAATTACCTTGGTGTCTTGTTTTTGTGCAGAAAATAAACTATCAGGAAAAATCCCGGAAAATATGCCAAACATTATATTTCACCAGAAGATCCACGGAGCCGAGGCGAGGCGGAGAAGGGCACGGGGGCCCACACCCATGCCGGTAGCGGGCCCACATCGGCTGCTTTGGGGTGACCATCGAGCAACCCTCGGCCTCCGTCTACGCCTATAAGTTGCCTTTCGACCTAAAAACCGAGGGGGGTTTGATACATTTCCAGAAAGAGTTCCGCTCCGCCGCTGCCACCAGAAACCAAGATTCGGATCCAGAAACTCCATTCTGGCACCCTGCCAGGACGGGGAATTTGGAGAGGATCATCGCCATCATCATCACCAACGCATCTCCATTGACCATCGATGTTTCCCTCATCCATGAGTGAGTAATCCCCTACTGTAGGCTTGGGGATGTTAGGGATTGGATGATCGAATAAGATTGTTAGGGCATAGTGCCTAGTATCTCTATTAGTGTTATTTGACTTTGTTGCAACTTGTTGTGCTTAATGCTTGTCACTAGGGCCCAAGTGCCATGATCTCAGATCTGAACTTATTATTGAATCATTATGATAGTATTGTTTGTGATCTTATCTGCAAGTTGTGTACACATATCATTGTCTGGATCCAAAGGTCCCTAAGTGACAATAATTGGGACAACCGGAGGGGATGGCTGTGGTGTGAGGATCATATGTGTTCATGGAGTGTTAATTCTTTGCTCCGGTGCTCTATTAAAAGGAGCACCTTAATTGCCAGTAGTTCCCTAGAGGCCCTGTAACTACCTCGGTGAACTACGCTCCTAGATACAAGCCTGGATGAGTGGTAGTGGTTGAAATAGTACGGTGGGGCCCCAAAAGCCACTCACTGGTAGTCCTTTCAGACGTCCCAACCACTACCCTCTCAACGGGACCTGTACGGGCGGCGTAGTCGGCAGGCGAAGGGATCAACTACGTACACAAGTGGGTATGTACGCAAGCCACCATACAAGAGTACATCAGAGCCATACCATCTAGAAAGAAAGGAAATATAGCAGCGCCATACGGCAAGATTCAAACGACCTAGATAGATCTATATTTTAGGATAACTCCTCATACAACACACATCAGAGAATCATGCGGAAGCGGCAAACGGAATTCGAGTACGGATAAGAAGCAAATCGGCATAAGATGCCATAGAAATAAGCACATCCCAACTACAGGTCTCACGGATCCCCGTTCCCGGAATCTCTACACCGAACGATCGTTGCCCACATCTTCGGATTCTTCCACCGATATCCGTCACGAGGAGGTACACCCATCTGAATCAAGAATTTATCGTGAGACCCTAAGGGAATTTTCGGCAAGTCTTAATGCCTCTAAAGGGGACACAACACAGGGTGGCGCATTGCAGCGAAAAATAAACCCTAACAGTTCAGATAGCGCTAACCATCCGCCTAACCAATGATAGGCGGATGTCCGTGAATTAAACAACAGTTATAATGATAATCTCATCGATCCATCCTCCTCCCTCACCAACAAGGAAGCGGACGAACAACCCCATCCGTTGGCAATTTTATTAACCATTCCATGAGTGTTGCACTATTTACTAGTCCGATTACTTAGTCGAGATTAAGGCGCACTTAGTTATGCTTGTCTATGATCGAGAAAGCTGTGCTCAGTCGTCCATATCCATGGACACGGCTTTGAGAAAAGTTTTACCCGGCCGGTGCACCAATAGCAACACACGCCGATCAACCTCGGAAAAACCAAATCAAAACCAACGAGGCTTTCACATTGAACAATCACAGAATTCAGAAATATTTGGGGCCACCCATTGAGTAGACCAAGCAGTAAGCCTTCGAGAGCGGACTCAAGGTTCGTCAATGGCATGTGTTCGGGAACCAAGTGTGGCTGGGCTTGTCGATACCGCTAATCACTCCGCTTTCCTAAGATGCGGTGTGCTCCTCGATTCAAATCTGAATAAGTAGCATGGCATAAATTGAGGATAGTAAATAAAACCTCAAACTAGTTTGTGGCCCCAAGAAATAAGACGGAATCAAGCTCGGCTCGGGGGTCCCATATACCTCCGGATGTGGATAGCGATAAAACAAGGAACAGGAATCAAGTACTCGGGGTCTTACGGGACAAGTGAGCAGGAAGAACCAAATAGCAGATGTTGCTCACCGGTGCCACTTTCTTTAGTTATCCCGAACTACTCGGTTAAGTTGTTTAGGTACCTCGTTATCCAGGACACTCACATACCCTACACATGCTGTTTCCGACTGCATGGCTCAAACAACTCCTATAGTAATGGCTCATGGGATTGTGGAACAAGCTTGGTGGGGTTTAAAAGTAAAGGCTATGCATACTTGGGATTCAATTTAATGCAATCGCGACTCAATGATGCAAGAATAAGATAGAGGCAATAGGTATTGTATGTATGCAAGCATGTGGAAGTGCTTTCTGCTTTCGGTTGTAGCAAGGGACGGATCAGGTAGTGCTCTGGTTCTTGATATAACCCACCTCGATGTCTATCCGAGAAAAACCAAACAAACAAGGCCAACATGAATATAGAGCACAAGCATATGAATAAGATGTGTCAAGCAAACAATCATGCCATGATGAATGATGCACAATTTACATGGAAAGTAAGGTAGCATGGCATGGTGAGGTGTGGCAGACAGGTAAATAACATTTTAATGGGGTTTTGGAATCACATTTGTTGCCATAACGGTTGTTGTTCACTATATATTTATATGATGCATGCTGCAATTGAAGTTATGGATAGCATAAACAGAAAGGTCTCGTCGAGCTGATCAATTTAGACACATCATTTGCTAAATTTGGACTTAGGAAACAAAAGTTATGAATTATTTAAATTCTAGTGGCAATTGGGCAATTTAAATAAACTTGGAATTTTACTTGTGCAAAAGACAAAATGGATGGCATATTTGGAATCCTCTCATCTTTCTGATATCCAAACATATATTATTTGCCCAATTTGGATTTAGTATGAAAAAGTTATTTGAAACTGAATTGAATTTGAATTTTGAAATTATTTAAACAGGATTTGAATTTTTAAAACAGGCTCTGGGACGTTTATACCTATCCAAAACTAGTGCTGGTCATGAACGGGTGGGGCCCGGGGTTACATGGCCTGGCGCCCGGTGTTTGAGGGAACAGAGGCATGGGTTGATTAGGAAAAGCCGAGTCTTTTTAAAAACTACTCGAGACGCAGACAAATGGGCGGTGGACCGCGGGTTGGCGTGGCAAAAAGGGAGGGTAATCGCAAAAGCGACCCATCGGTACTGTATTTCTTCCACGAAGCCCGGCGGTAGACAATGCCGCTCGCGGCAGTGGCGTGGGATGGGCGTTGAACCCACGCCCCGAGCGCGGGTCTGCGCCAGGGTGGGTTAGGTTAACAGCGAGACGGCGTGCTGCTAGATATGGTGGCGTGCGTCGGGAAACTTCGCTACATGGCATGTCGCGAGCGCTCGGCGATGATGCTGCAAATGCGGGCAAGGCGGCGGCAGCGAGGTTAATCTGGGGGTAGGTAGGCTCACCGGTGGTAGCCGATTGTGATGGCGGCGAGGCGCGACGATCAACGGTAGGCGCGGCCAAGCTAGGGTTCCGGCGTGGCGTCGGTCTGGCGCTGTCTCTCTCCTCGCGTGCGGGTCCGTCGGAGGCTCGAGGCTTCCTCGACACCTTGCGGCAACACGCCACCGGCTAGAAACGACAGGCGGTGGTAGACAGGCGGTGTGTGGCGAGGAGTTGGGGTGAGTGGAGAAGGAGGCGAGAGGAGGCGGGGGCAGGGTCACAGGGGCGGATCTGAGGGCCGTGAGCGAGGAGGATAAGAAGAGAGAGCGGCGTTGCGTGGGGAGGAAGCTGGCAGGGTGCCACCTTCCCCCTTCACGGGCTCGGGTCGGCCAGGCCAGGGCAAGGTAGGCAGGTGGGCACTAGAGGGTCTTTGGCGGTGGACTGGGCGTGGCAGTAGGGTTAGAGAGGGGCGTGAGAGAGAGGGAAAGAATAGAGGGAGAGGGGTGGTTCGGCCTCAGGATGAGGGTGGGGTAGCTAGGGCATGGAGGTGGGGTCCTCATGCGAGGGGAGGCGGAGAGGGTTGGCGAGTGGGGGCATGGAAACATGCTAGGTAGTGGGGAAGAGGAGGGTGGTTTTTGGGTTTTGTTTAGAGGAAGGTGTAGTTTAGGCTTTATTTAGCTAGGGTGAGGGAGATGGCATGGGGTAGCTTTAGGGTTTGTTTAAGAGGGGTATGGATAGAGGGTGTAGCTCTTGCACTTGATCAAGCTTGCAACAAGCCTTAACAAGATCAATAAAAGGAGGATAGGGAGAGATATGAGCATGATGATGGGGTCTTCCTTGGTCCATGCATGATCCACACCATGACCAAACAAGAACAACAAGAAAAAAGGTGGATTGGTTGTGCATGCCACATTACATTGTGTGTGTGCATGGAGCATGGGGTAGGGGTTTAGCAAAAAGGGAGAAAGAGGTAGATGAGATGGTGAAGCAACTACAAGTCCAAAACAAGTTTTAAGCAAAGGAAAGATGATCCACTTAGAATGCAAGCAAACCAAATACTAGAAAAGGTGGCACTTGCATGGCCCATGCATAATAATTAATGCCAACTTTATCCTTGTGAAAACAATAATATTAACTTGGCATTATTCATATGCATTCCCAAAAGGTGGGCAAGGCCAAGCAAAGATTATGGTGGAATCAACCAACCAACATGAGCTAGAGATAACCCAAAATAAAATGCCAAGCTCATATTAATTGGATGGTGGAATATAAGGTGGTGAAAGAAAAGGTGGTGGAGTCAACAAGAGAGATGCCCTCAACTCAACTTGGGCATTTAACAATATATTAAGAACCAAATATAATATCAAGAGGCAACTACAATTAATCATGCACATGAGATCAGAACCAAACAAGAAAGGGTTTTGTATGATGCTCAAATGCAAGGTGACATGATGACATGAGCATGATATGATGATGATGCAACAATTATATGTTGGAAGTGGCCCTTTTTATTATTATAACATGTAGCATTACAGGGGTTAGACAACTGGGATGCTACAACTCTCCCCCACTAAACAGGAATCTCACCCCGAGATTCTAGGAAGAAGAAGAAGATACAAAGAGAGAAGGATGGTTGTACGGAGTTCATCTTCACGCTCCCCATGTGGCTTCATCAGCGGAATGGTGTGACCATGCACCTTGCGAACTTGATGGACTTGTTGCGAGTCCTTCGCTTACTGCGGTCTCAAGGATTTTGGTGGGGTGTTCTTGATAAGGACAGATCTTCTTGGAGTCGATTAGCTCATGATCCACGGTCTTGCGGGGGTCTTTGAAGCACTTCTTGGTGAGAGATGTGGAAAACATCATGGACTTTGAGTTTTAGAAGCTCGGTTGCATAAGCAACTTCTCCTCTTCTACCACGTATCTTGAAAGGACCGATGTATCTAGGAGCCAACTTTCCTTTGATCACGGCGGTGTGTTCCTCTCATGGGAGTGTGACACGAAGGTAGGCGAGATCACCAGGGGGCATATACCATATCTGTGCTTCTGTCATAGTTGCTCTTCCGACGACTTTGAGCAATCTTCGGGTTCTCGAGAATGATATGCACCTTCTCCTCTGCTGAGTTACAATGTCGAGGCCAAACAGATTCTTTCTCACTTTGACCAACCAATTGGAGTTACGCACTTGCGACCATAGAGAGCCTCGAATGGTGCCATCTTGAGACTCTTGGAAGGCTGTTGTAGGAGAATTCAGCATATGGAAGACACTCCTCCACTTCATGCCAAAAGAGATGGCGCAAGATCTAAGCATGTCCTCGAGAATCTGATTGATTCTCTCCACTTGTCCTTCGTTGAGGGTGGTAGCAGTCTTTGAAGTTCACTTTGTTCCCAAAGCTTTTGGAAACTCTCCCGAACTTTGATGTGAAGATGCTTCCACAGTGCGAACTGATTTCAAGTGGAACCCCATACAAAGAGACAATCCTGTTGATATAGAGCTCGATAGCCGAATTCGAGAAATTGTTTCTTTGACTGGAAGAAATGAGCCACTTTAGAAAGCACATCGATGACAACAAAATTGCATTGTTGCCCTTCTGCGACCTTGGAAAGCCGGTGATGAAGTCCATCTCCACTTTCTCCCATTTCCATTACGGAGGTTTCAATGGCTGTAGAAGACCAAATGGTTCGATGGACAGCCTTGACTCTGCGGCAGACATCACATTCTCGAGACATACTTGGCACAATACCGTTCAACGTGCCACCATGATTGTGTTTTCAAGTCCATGTACATCTTTGTGCTGCCAGGATGGATAGAAAGAACCGAATCATGTGCCTCCTTGAGAACTTGGTCTCTCGGACCGGGTAGTTTGGAACAAACATCCGGTGTTCAAAGAAGAGGCGTGCCTTGACCATCAACATGGAAGGACTCGTGCTTCGGAAGGTCAAGCTTAGCGATGAGCTTTTGGTGTGCGGATCACCAAGGCGGCGAGGCGAATCTGTTCTTCCAAGAGGAGTAGCGGAAGGTTCAGGAGATGCCCTTGTTCCACAATTTCGAGTTCATTGGCGGAATTCCTCGCACAAGAGAGGCTTTGCTCTTCTTCCACCATGAGGTTGTTGACATAAGCTTTACTGGCTAGCGCATACGCCATGACGTTTGCCTTGCAGAGTGTAGTTGATGGTCACATCAAAGTCATTGATTGCTTCAATCCATCTCCTCTGCGAAGGTTGAGATCCGGTAGTGAAGATATACTTCAAACTCTTGTGGTCGAGAAGATCTCTAGCAGTTACCAAGCAAGTAGTGCCTCCATAGCTTCAAAGCAAAGACAAGCTGCCGCTAGCTAGGTCATGTGTGGGATAGTTGATCTCATGCATCTTCAAGCGATGAGAGGCATAAGCAACCACTGTTTCTCTTGCATAAGGACCGCACTCAATCCTTGCAAAGAGGCATCGAGAATATCCGGAAGGCTTAGATGTATCAGGAGGAACCAAGGCCGGTGTGGAAGTGAGCTTGTCTTTGAGTGTCTCAAAACTTTCTTGGCAGCGGGAGTCCACAGTACTTCTTGCCTTTCTTGAGGAGATCGGTAAGGCTTTGCTATCTTGAGAAGTTACGCACAAAGCGGCAATAGCTAGCCAATCAAGAAAACTCGCACTTCCTTGACATTAGGAGGAAGCCATTCAACTATGTCTTCACGGTTTCGGGTTAAGCGCAATGTATGGCGGAGATAACATGACCCGTATGTTACTTGCAGGCGAACTCACACTTAGAGAACTTTGCATGGCGGTTCTCACAGACTTGTTTAAGACACCGCGGTGCTCTTCATGCTCCTCCTTGGACTTGGAATAGACGAGAATGTCATCCGGATATACCACCACAAACTTGTCCGGTACTCCATGAAAGCGGAGTTCATCCCCTCGAAGGTAAGGTGCATTGGTGAGGCGAAAGACATGACCGTGTACTCATACGAATACATAGCGAGTGGTGAAAGCTGTCTTGGGAACATCTTCTTTGCAATTTTGATTTGGTGATAACCACTTCTCAAGTCGACAGAGAACACCACACTCTGCGGTGATCAAAAGATCATTTATCAGGAGAGGATATTTGTTCTTGATGGTTTTAGCATTTAGAGCCGGTAGTCGACACATAGCCTATCGGTTACGTCACGCTTCTTCACAAAGATTGTTGGGCTACCCAAAGAAGAAGTCTTGTGTTGAATGAAACCCAACTTCTCTTGTTCATCAAGTTGTCGTTTAGTTAACCAACTCGAAGGACCCATTTTATATGGCCTCTTGGAGATAGGAGCCGTTCGGGTTCAAGCTCTATCACGAATTCAACCTCGCGATCCGGAGGCATACGGCAACTCTTCAAAGACATCGGGAACTCACGGACCCTCTGAATAGCTTGCATAACATCATCATTCGAGCCGCCAAGGAATAGATTTGGACAAGTCGAGACTTGGAGAAAAGACTACATGGCCCTCGGGGGATCTTGAGACACAACGGCGTTGACCTAATCAATCACATTGCATTTCGTCAACCAATCCATGCCCAAGATGACATCAATGTCGAGTTGCCCGAACAATCAAAGAAGCCAAGAATGAAGAACCACCAATCTCAACTTGATTGCCATGGTGATTTTAGAAGGCCATTGTTGCTCAGGAGAAAGAACCATTAACTTCTTGGGAAGAGGATCCATGACTAACTCATTCTCACTTGCAAACTTTACGAGACAAAAGAATGCGATGCACGAGAATCAAAGAGAACTCGTGCGAGGTGAGTTAACGGAAGCATACCCATCACAACTCCAGTCTGACTCGGCCAGAAGCGTTAGCCTTGATTAGCACGAACAACCGCGGACCGGGCTTAGTGTTGATGTTGAGAGGACGAGGCGATGGTGCAGAAGCAGAAGGAAGAGCTTGTTGCAGACTCACTTGGCGGGGGTGGAAGAGCTTTGTTCTTCATTGGCGAGTTCAGTTGGGATGTCCATGATCTCCACCATGTGAAACAAGCACCATGAGGGGCGTGGGCGGGTAACCCCTTATTGATTCCTTTTGGAGTTCTTTTTGGGAAATTGAGCTTTTTGAGAGAATTACTCTGATAGCTTGTGTGTGTCTTTAGTGAATTTTGTTGTTTATAAGCTAAAAGCCAAAAGGTCTATTATCTTTTGAATACACTAATGTTATAATGAAGATTGTGTGAAGTTTGTATGAAGGAAAATTTTTCGGTCTGAGAGAAGAATGGTGTAATGAGATGAAGAATGGACAAAAGCTCAAGCTTGGGGATGCCACCCGTATCACCCAGAAATATTCAAGAGGTAAAAAGCGTCGACTTGGGGATGCTCAAGGCATCCCCTCCTTCATCAATAAAAATCTCAGGTCTTTTTAGACACTTTGTTTTTATTGTTTCATGGACAAGTTGTGTTGTTCTTGGAGCGTCTTAGTTTTTGTTTTTTGGTTTTAGTTTGCTTGAATAAAGTAGTTTGGACCCCCGTTCTCGTGTGTTGTTTTCAAATAAGTTGATTGGTGTTGGAAAGGAGTAGGAAGTTCTTGCTTTAGTAAATCTGAGAGGATCTTGCTTTGGCTGTGACTTGAACTTTATCATGTCATGCTGGGTGTTTTTTTGACCTTATGCCTAGTAGACGTATTTGTTGCATGACTGATCTGCGTCCTTTAATATCTAACTATCGAACACTTTGCTATTGTTTCTTCTCTAAACTTGTGATTTGGATACAACTAACACGGGGCCCGACCTTTATTTTCGGCAAATTACCTTAGTATCTTGTTTTGTGTAGAAAATAAACTATCGGGAAAATCTAGGAAAATATACCGACATTATATTTCTTGAGGAAAGATCCCGGGCGAGAAGGCAGAGAGCCGGAGAAGGAGCACAGGGGCCCACACCCATGCAGGCCTTGGGCCCTGTAGGCTGCGCTGAAGTGCGACCATCGAGCAACACAAGCCTCCGTCTCGCCTATAAGTGCCTTTAAACCTAAAACGAGGGTTTGATACATTTCAGAAAAAGTTCATTCCCACTTATTTACGAAACCAAGATTCGGATCGAGCTCCATTACGGCACCTGCCGGGGAACTGAAATTTGGAGGATCATATCATCATCATAACGCATCTCGTGACCGCCGATGTTTCCCTCTCATCCATGAGTGAGTAATCCCCTCATGAAGCTTTACAGGGATGTTAGGGATGAATGATCGAATAAGATGTGGGACATAAGTACAATATCTCTAACCAAACTATTTGACTTTATTTGCAACTTATTTGTGGCAATACTTGTCACTAGGGCCCAGTGCCATGATCTCGAGATCTGAACTTATTATTGAATCATTATGATAGTATTGTTTGAAGTCTTATCTGCAATTTGTACACGCATATCATTGTCGGATCCAAAGGTCCCTAAGTGACAATAGTGGGACAATAGGAGGAGTGGCATGGTGTGAGGATCATATGTGTTCACGAATTATTAATTCTTTGCTCAGGTGCTTTCTGATAAAGGGCACCTTAATTACCGATGGTTCCCTAGAGGCCTGTAACTACTCAGTGAACTCTGACTCCCTAGATACAAGCTTTGGATGAGTGGTAGTGGTTGAAACATTACGGTGGGGCCCAAAAGCCACTCACTTGGTAGTCCTTCAGGAGCCGTCCCAGCACTACCCTCTCAGCAGGGACACCATGCAGGCGGGCGTGGTCGGCCGAGGCGAAGGATCAGCTACGTACACAAGTGGGTATGTGCATAAGCCACCATACAAGAGTACCGAGCCATACCATCTAGAAAGAAAGGAAATGTCATGGCATGTGCAGCCAAGATTCAAGCGACCTAGATAGATCTATATTTAGGATGTGAGCCACTCCTTACAGCACGCCAGAATCATGCGGGCGTGAGCAGTCCGTGGGATAAAGCGAAATCATTTGAATTGTAGAAACCAGCATCAACTACAGGTCCTCACGGATCCCGTTCAAGGAATCCTGCCGAGCGATGGGTTGCCCATCTTGACTAACCCACCCGATGTCCAGATCTGTGAGGAGGTACTGTCCATACGAATCAGAATTTCGTGTGAGACCCTAAAGAATTGCTCAGTAGTCTTAATGCCTCTAAAGGGACACAACACAGGGTAGCGTAATTCGTGAAAATAAACCCTACTTGATTCTGAATCGCGCTGCCTCCAGCCTAACCAATGATAGAGCGGATGTCCATGAATCAGAACATGATTATAATGATAATCTCATCCAGTCCATCTATCCTCCACTTACCAACAAGAGCGGACGAGCAACCCCGTCCAGATTGGCAATTTATTAACCATTCATGAGTGTTGCACTATTTCTTAGTCCGATTCTTAGTCGGATTAAGTGATTACCCTTTAGTTCTTCTTGTCTATGATCGGCTGTGCTCCAAGTCAAATCCATATCCCACTTGGACCACGGCTTTGAAGGATTTTACGTGGGGTGCACCAATAGCAACACCGCTTTCGTCGACCTCGGAAAACCAAATCAAAACCTTGAAGCTCACATTTGAGCAATCAAAATTGAGAAATATTTGAGGGCCACCCATTAGGTAAGAACCATGAAGTAAAGCAACGAGGCGGACTCAAGGTTGCGTCGATGGTACATATGGCGTGGGAACGAAAGTGTGGCTGGGTATGATCGCGTAATCACTCAGCTTTCCTAAGCGATCTGAGTGTGCTCCTCGCACAATTTAAATCTGAAAGTAGCATGGCATAAATGCAAGGATAGTAAATAAAACCTCAAACTAGTTTGTGGCCCCCAAAAGAAATAAAACGGAATCAAGCTCTACAACAAGAGGTCCACTTGCCTCCGGATGTAGATAGCTGTGATAAAGCGAGCAACGAGAATCAAGTACTCGAGGGTCTTACGGGACACAAGTGAGCGGGAAAAGAACCAAATGGCAGATGACATCACCGGTGCCACTTTCTTTAGATTATCCGGAAGCTACTCGGAGTTAAGTTGTTTGGGTACCTGGGTTATCCAGCAGACACTCCACCCTACACATAACGTTACCGACTCGCCCAGCTCGAAGCAACTCCTATAGTAATGGCTCGTGGGATTGTGGAACAAACGAGTCAGGAGTTAAAAAGTAAAACTATGCATACTTGGGATTGATTTAATGCAATGTATGATAATGATCTGAGAGAGAATAAGATAGAGGCAATAGGTATTGTATACAAGCGTAATGGAAGTGCTTTCTGTTAACTTCCGATTTGTAGCAAGGAGACCCGGATCTGGTAGTGCTCTGGTTCTCTTGATACTATAACCCACCTTTCAGTCATCTGTCAGAAAAACCAAACAAACAAAGGCCAACATGAATATAGAGCACAAGCATATGAATAAGATGTCAAGCAAACAATCATGCCATGATGAATGATGCACAATTTACATGGAAAGTAAGGTAGCATATGGCATGGTGAGTGTAAGCGAATGGTGAAATAACATTTTAATGGGGTTTTGGAATCACATTTGTTGCCACATAACAGTTGTTGTTCACTATATATTTATACGTGCATGCTGCAATTGAAGATTGGATAGCATAATGAAGAGTCTGGTCAGTGATCAATTTAGACACATCCATTTACTAAATTTGAACTTAGGAAACAAAAGTTATGAATTATTTAAATTCTAGTAGCAATTAGGCAATTTAAATAAACTTGGAATTTTACTTGTGCAAAAGACAAAATGGATGGCATATTTGGAATCCTCTCATCTTTACGATATCCAAACGCTATATTTGCCCAATTTGGATTTAATTATGAAAAAATTATTTAATGAATTAGATTTAATTTGAAATTATTTAAGCAGTTTGAATTTTTAAAGCAGAGCTCTGGGGACGTTTTATACCTATCCCAAACTAGTCATGAGTCCCTTGAGCAGGTGAGCCGAGGTTCTGTGGCCCATGTGAGGCAGTGGCCAGGTTGATTAAGGAAAAACCCGAGTCACTTTTTGTAAACTTCTCGGACAGGACAGGACCGCGGGTTGGCGTGTGGCAAAAAGGAGGTAATGCAAGCGACCCACTTTGGTCTTTGTATTCTTCTGAAGCAGGCAGTGGTAACCAATGCTTCATGTGCGTGTCATGTGATGGCGTTGAACCACCCTTCTCAGTAGCGCTAAGCGAAATCTACTTCCTTAGCAGGGTGGAATTAGGATGGTATCGGCGAGCGGCCCAGCGATACTAGATATGGTGGCAGCGTCACAGGAATATGAGAAACAAACTTCAGCCATGCGTCAGCGGAAGCCTTTCAACGCAATAATCTGCTTTCGTCTGAAGCCAATGGCGGCAAGCGAGGAGTTAATACGGGGTAGGTAGGCTCACCATGAAATTTGTCGGTAATGATGTGGCCTTGAGGAGTCACGAACGATCCTTGGCGGTAGCCTTGTGAAAGCTAGAGTTCCGTGTCATGTTGTCAGTCTGGCGCTCAGTCCATCTCCTCGCTGTCTGAGTCAAGCGTCGCGGAAAATCGAGGCTTCCTAAACACCTTAAACAACATACACAGCTAAACAGCCGAGAAGCCCAGCGAGTGGTGAGCCAGGCGGTGTGTGGCGAGGAAGTTAGGGTGGTGGAGAAGGAGGCGGAGGAAGAGCCAGGCCGGGAGTCCTGGCGGATCTGGGGCCATGTTGTGGGGAGGATAAGAAGAGAGGCGAGGCATTCGTGGGAGGGGAAGGCGCGGGGTGCCACCTTTCCCTTCACGTGCTCGGGTCCGGCCCGAGGCCAGGCAAAGGCGGCCAGTGAGCCTTTAGAGATGTGAATGGACTGGTGATGGCCGGAGTAGGGTTAGAGGCGGCGGTGAGGAGGGAAAGAATGGGGAGGAGAGGGGTGGTTCGGCCTGGGTCGGATGAGGTGGGAGTAGCTAGGGGCATGGGTGGGGTCTCATCTGGGGAGAGGCGGAGGGTTGGCCCAATTTGAGGCGGGCATGGGAAACATGCTAGGTAGTGGGGAAGAGGAGGGTAGAGTTTTGGGTTTTGTTTAGGAAGGTGTAGTTTAGGCTTTATTTAAGCTAGGGTGAGGAGATGGCATGGGGTAACTTTAGGGTTTTGTTTAAGAGGGGTATGGATAGAGGGGTGTAGCTCTTGCATGATCAGCTTACTTCCAATAAATATAACAAGATAATAAAGAAAAGGAGGGATAGGGAGAGAAGATATAGAGCATGATGATGAGGGTCTTCCTTGGTCCATGCATGATCCTATGACTCTAAGAACAACAAGAAAAAAAAGGTGGATTGGTTGTGCATGCCACATTAGCATTATGTTACTTGGAACATGGGGTGAGGTTTTATGAAAAAGGGGAGAAAGAGAGAGTAGATGAGATGGGTGAAGCAACTTCTAGGTCAAAACAAATTTTAAGCAAAGAAAGATGATCCACATAGAATCTGAAGCAAACCAAATACTAGAAAAGGTGGCATACTTATTATGCATAATAATTAATGTAACTTTATCCTTGTGAAAAACAATAATATTAACTTGGCATTATTCATATGCATTCCCAAAAAGGTGGGCAAGGCCGAGCAAAGATTATGGTGGAGATCAACCCAACCCGGCACCAGGCTAGAGATAACCCAAAATAAAATGCAAACATATTAATTGGATGGTGGAATATAAGGTGGTGAAGAAAATTTGGTGGGTCGACAGAAGTGCCCTCAACTCCAACTTGGGCATTTAACAATATAATAAGAACCAAATATAATATCAAGAAGCCTTCACAATTAATCACACATGAGATCGAACCAAACAAGAAAGGAGTTTTGTGAGTGCTCAATGCAAGGTGACATGAGCATGAGCATGATATGATGATGATGCAACAATTATATGTTGGAAGTGGCCCTTTTATTGTGTGTATAACATGTAGCATTACGAAGTTGTAGACAAGCGGGATGCTACAACTCCTCCCTTTCATGAGAATCTCACCCCAGAGATTCTAGGGAAGAAGAATCTGAAAAGAGAGAAGGATGGTTGGCACGGAGTTCATCTTCACGCTCCCCATGGCTTCATCAGCAGATGGTGTGACCACTGCCTTGCGAACTTGATGGACTTATTTATGAGTCCTTAGATTCTGCAGTCTCAGATTTTGGTGGGGTGTTCTTGATAAAGGCGGATCTTCTTGGAGTCGATTGGCTCATGATCACGGTCTTATAAAGGGTCTTTGAAGCACTTCTTGAAATTTGAGAGATGTGGGAAAACATCATGGACTTTGAGTTTTAAAGGCCGATTCTGCATAACCTTCTCCTCTTCTACATTATCTTGAAGGACCGATGTATCTAGAATACCTTTCCTTTGATGCAAAGCGATTAGCCCTCTCATAGAGGTAACCACGAAGGTAAAGCGAGATCACAGGGGGCATATACCATATACGTGTGCTTCACATCGCAGATTGCTCTTCCCAGCGACTTTGACAATCTTGAGTTCTCGAGATGATATGCACCTTCTCCCTCTGCTTGAATTACAATGTCAGGGGCCAAACCAGATTCTTTCTCTGCTTTGACCAATAATTGGAGTTACGCACTTGCGACCATAGAGAGCCTCGAATAGTGCCATCTTGAGACTCTTAAGAAGGAAACATTGTTGCTTTGGAAATTCCAGCATATAGAACCTCCTCCACTTCATAAAAGAGATGGCCTTAAAGATCTAAGCATATCCTCCCGAGTCTGATTGATTCTCTCCACTTGTCATACTGTTGAGGTGTGAGTAGCCCGATTGAAGTTGACTTTGTTCCCAAAGCTTTGGAAACTCTCCCGAACTTTGATGTGAAGATGCTTCCCGCAGTCTGAAGCCCGATTTCAGAGTGGAACCCATACAAAGAGACAATCTGCATTGATATAGAAGCTTTCGATGGCTGAATTCGGTGTTTCTTTTATTTGGGAAGAAATGAGCCACTTTAGAAAGCACATGGGTGACAACAAAAATTGCATTGTATTGTATACTGCGACCTTGGAAAGCGATGATGAAGTCCATCACTTTCTCTCCCATTTCCATTACAGGAGGTTTCAATGGTATGAAAGGCGAATGGTTTGATGGTGACCTTGACTTCTGCTGGCCAGACATCACATTCTGAGACATACTTGGCAATCTTGGAGTTCGACCCAGGGCCACCGGTGTTGTGTTTTCAAGTCCATGTACATCTTTGTCTTGCCGGGATGGATAGAAAAGGGCAGATCATGTGCCCTTGAGAACTTGGTATCTCGAGACCGGTAGTTTTGGAACAAACATCAGGTGTTCAAGAAAGTGCCTTGACCATCGACATGGAAGGACTCGTGCCGGAAGGTCGAAGCTTAGCGATGAAGCTTTGGTGTCTGCGGATCCGCAAGGCGGCAGGCGAATCTGTTCTTCAAGAGAGGAGTAGCGAAGGTTGAGATGCCGCTTGTTCCACAATTTCGAGGTTCGGTGGCCAGATTCCTCGCCTGAGAAATTTCTTGCTCTTCCACCATGAGGTTGTTGACGCAAAGCTTCTACGGTAAAGCGCATGCATATGACGTTTGCCTTGCACAGGTGTAGTTGATGGTCATCAAAGTCATTGATTGTGATCCATCTCCTACTGTAGAAGGTTGAGATCGGTGAGTGAAGATATACTTGAGCTCTTGTGGTCAGAAGATCTAGCGGTTACAAATAGTAGTGCCTCCATAGCTTCAAAGCAAAGACAAGCTGCTTGCTGGCTCGAGGTCATGTGTGGGATAGTTGATCTCATGCATCTTGACGATGAGGCATAAGCAATTTTGTTTCTCTTGCATAAGGACACTTTTAATCCTTGCAAGAGCATCATGAGAATATCTGGAAGGCTTAGATGTGTCGGAACCAAGGCCAGTGTGGAAGTAGGCTTGTCTTTGGAGTGTCTCCAAAACTTTCTTGGCAAGCGGGGAGTCCACAGTGCTTCTTGCCTTTCTTGAGGAGAATCAGTAGAGCTTTGCTATCTTGAGGATACGCACCAAAGCAGCTGACAATAGCTAGCCAATCAAAGAAAACTCGCTTGTGACATTAGCGAGAGGAAGCCGTTCAACTATTGTCTTCGCAGTTTAAGGAGTTAATACTGATATGGCAGAGAATAACATAACCAGTATATTTACTTGACGGCCAGAACTCACATAGAGAACTTGCTCTGGCCAGTTCTCCGCAGACTTATTTAAGACACCACCATGAGGTCTCTTCATACTCCTCCTTGGACTTAGAAATAGACAGAATGTCATCGGATATACCACCACAAACTCAGGTACTCCATGAAAGCAGGTTCTCGGCCTCGAGAACATGGAATTCGTGAGTGAGGCCGAAAGACATGACCGTGTACTCATCGGGCCATAGCGAGTGGTAGCTGTCTTGGGAACATCTGCTGCAATTTGATTTGGTGATAACCACTTCTCCAAGTCAGCTTAGGAGCACCTGACTCCTGCCGGTGATCAAAAAGATCATTTGTCAGGGAGATGTTTGTTCTTGATGGTTTTAGCATTTAAAACCCGATGGTGACACATAGCTTCTCCGGTTCTGTCACTTCTTCACAAAGATTGTTGATACCCCAAGAAAGTGCTGTGTTAGATGAAACCAACTTCTCTTGTTCATCAAGTTATCTACGTTTAGATTCGGCCAACTCGAGAAGGACCCATTTTATAGCTCTTGGAGACCAAAGACGTTCGAGTTTCAAGCTCTATCAGAATTCAACCTACATGATCCGGAGGCGCGGCAACTCTTAAAGGAAAGACATCGGGAACTCAGGACCTTTGGTACCTCTGAATAACATAGCATCATCATTCGAGCATAAGGAATGAAATTTGGGCCGGGGAGTCGAGACTTGGAGAAAAGGAACTACATGGCCCTCAAGGGATCTTGAAGGAGACCTTTGGCGTTGACACCAATCAATCACAGCTGCATTCTTTGTCAGCAATCCATGCCAAGATGACCTTGCTCGATGTCGGTGCCCGGAGACAATCAAAGAAGCCAAGAATGAAGACACCAATCTCAACAGGGTTGCCATGATGATTTTGAAGCTGCTGTTATTTACTCCAGGAGAAAGAACCATTAACTTCTTGGGAAGAGGATATGACTAACTCATTCTCGCACAAACTTCTGGAGACAAAGAATCGTGCACGGAATCAAAGAGAACTCGTGGGGCCGGGTTAGCAGGCTTATACCCATCACAACTCCAGTGCGAGCTCGACGAGGCGTTGGCCAGGTTGGCACGAACAACCGCAGACCCGGGCTTAGTGTTGATGTTGAGGCACGAGGCGATGGTGCAGCGAACCGAAGGAGCATTGCGAATCTTGGGCGGGGGTGGAGGAAGGCTTTGTTAACTGTTAGGCGTTCGATTGGGATGTCTGATCTCCACATGTGAAACAAGCACCATAGGGGCGTGGGCAGTGGCAGGGGACTTCCTTGAGCGCTCAAATGCCCGCCACAAAGAGACAATCCTTGCTGATATAGAGCTCAGCCAACTGAATTCCGTAAATTGTTTCTTTGACCATTTGGGAAGAAATGAGCCACTTTAGAAAGCTCATCGATGACAACAAAATTGCATTGTTGCCCTTCTCGACCTTTGGAAAGCCGTGATGAAGTCCATCTCCACTTTCTCCCATTTCCATTCGAGGTTTCAATGGCTGTAGAAGACCAAATGGTTTCGGCGGATGCCTTGACTCATGGCTGCACATCACATTCGAGACATACTTGGCACAATACCGCTTCAAACCTGTGCCACCAAGATTGTGTTTTCAAGTCCATGTACATCTTTGTGCCGCCAGGATGGATAGAAAGAACCGAATCATGTGCCTCCTTGAGAACTTGGTCTCTCGCACCCGTAGTTTGGAACAAACATCCTGTTCAAAGAAGAGCGTGCTGACCATCAACATGGAAGGACTCAGATTGGAAGGTCAAGCTTAGCGATGAGCTTTTTGTGCGCGGATCACCAAGTCGACGAGATTAACTGTTCTTCCAAGAGAGAGGAGCCGGAAGGTTCAGGAGATGCCCTTGTTCCACAATTTCTGTGTTCACCGACGGAATTCTCGACAAGAGAGGCTGCCGCTCTTCCACCATGAGGTTGTTGACATAAGCTTTACTGCTAAGCGCATCCGCCATGACGCTTGCTTTGCTCGGAGTGTAGTTGATGGTCACATCAAAGTCATTGATTGCTTCAATCCATCTCCTCCAAGGGTTGAGATCCGATGAGTGAAGATATACTTCAAACTCTTGTGGTCAGAAAAGATCTCACAACGGCTACCAAGCAAGTAGTGCCTCCGTAGCTTCAAAGCAAAGACAACTGCCGCTAGCTCGAGGTCATGTGTGGGATAGTTGATCTCATGCGTCTTCAACTGATGAGAGGCATAAGCAACCACCGCTTTCTTTGCATAAGGACCGCACCTAACTTTTGCAAAGAGGCATCGCAGAATATCCGGAAAGGCTTAGATGTATCCGAGGAACCAAGACCGTGTGGAAGTGAGCTTGTCTTTGAGTGTCTCAAAACTTTCTTGCAAGCAGGAGTCCACAGTGCTTCACTTTTGCCTTTCTTGAGGAGATCGGTAGAGGCTTTGCTATCTTCGAGAAGTTCTGACAAAGCGGCAATAGCTAGCCAATCCGGAGAAAACTCCGCACTTCCTTGACATTAAAGGAGGAAGCCATTCAACTATTGTCTTCACGGTTTCGGTTAACTGCAATGCCCTTGGCAGATAACATGACCTGTATGTTACTTGCAGCCGTAACTCACACTTAGAGAACTTTGCATACAGCGGTTCTCACGAGCTTGTTTAAGACACACCGCAGTGCTCTTCATGCTCCTCCTTGGACTTGGAATAGACGAATGTCATCCAGATATACCACCACAAACTTGTCCAGTACTCCATGAAAACGGAGTTCATCAGCCGAGAAGGTAAGGTGCATTGGTGAGGCCGAAAGACATGACCGTGTACTCATACGTGCCATAGCGTAGTGAAAGCCACTGGGGGAACATCTTCTTTGCGAATTTTGATTTGGTGATAACCACTTCTCAAGTCCAGCTTAGAGAACACCACAACTCCTGCCACCGATCAAAAGATCATTTATCCGAGGAGAGGATATTTGTTCTTGATGGTTTTAGCATTTAGAGTCCGTAGTCATAGCCATAGCCTGTTCTGGTTACACGCTTCTTCACAAAGATTGTTGGGCTACCCCAAGAAGAAGTGTTGTTGAATGAAACCCAACTTCTCTTGTTCATCAAGTTGTCGTTTTAGTTCAGCCCAACTCGAAGGACCCATTTTATATGGCCTCTTGGAGATAGGAGCTGCTCCAGTTCAAGCTCTATCACGAATTCAACCTCGCGATCCGAGGCATACCCGCAACTCTTCAGAAAGACATCTGGGAACTCACAGACCGGTACACTGAATAGCTTGCATCACATCATCATTCGAGCCGCCAAGAATAGAGCTGGACAGCAGGAGTCGACTTGGAGAAAAGACTACATGGCCCTCGTGGATCTTCAGAGACACCGAGCGCTCAAAGACAATCAATCACAGCTGCATTTACTGTCAACCAATCCATGCCCAAGATGACATCAATGTCAGAGTTGCCCAGAACAATCAAAGAAGCCAAGAATGAAGAACCACCAATCTCAACTTGATTCCCATGACTGATTTTAGAAGCTGCCATTGTTGCTCCAGGGGAAAGAACCATTAACTTCTTGGGAAGAGGATCCATGACTAACTCATTCTCACTTGCAAACTTTACAGAGACAAAAGAATGCGATGCACGAATCAAAGAGAACTCGTGCAGGACCGGAGTTAACGAAAGCATACCCATCACAACTTCCAAAGTAGCTCGCTTGAGAGGCGCTGACGATTGGCACGTAAACCAGACCCGGCTTAGTGTTGATGTTGAGAGCCTGAGGATGGTGCACAAATCAAGGAGAGCTTGTTGCAGATCTTGGCGGGGTGGAGGAAGAGCTTTGTTCTTCATTGGGCGCCCATTGGGATGTCCATGATCTCCATGTGAAACAAGCACCATGAGGACGTGGAGCAGTAGCCAGGACTCCGCCAGCGCCTCGAGGTAAGGGTTGTTGTCCTGTGGCATGATGGTGAAGTTTGGTGGCCTTGGCGCCAAGCTTGCAGGTCTTGGTGGGGAGCCGGCGGTTGGGGTGTTAGGAACCCGCACACGCCGCTTAGAAGGCTGCCCATAGCTGCAGAGCTTGATGCATCCTCGTTGTGTTTCTTGGACTCCTCGAACATTTGCACCTTGCCTCCTCTTGCGGTCTTTGTGTCTTTGTAGCTCGGAAGGTTGCCGGTCTTGCATGCGTGATTGCATACTTGATCGACGATTGAGCCCTTGCTGAACCTTTTCGCTTCTTCTTGTCATCGGATACCTCATCACCACCATAGCGAGACAGTTCATGAAGTTCTGATGTAGGTGTTGACGTTATCATTTCCTGCTTGAGTTGAGGAAAGCCTCCTTCATCCTTTCCATCACAATCTCCGAGAGAAACTGTTCTTTGAAAGCTGCGTTGAACCTCTCCCAAGTTGGTCGGAACCAGTGCGGCTTGCCTTCAAGTAGTTTTCCACCAAAGAGCTGCGTCTCCCTTGAGAAGGTGAGTAGCACACTTGACCCACTCTGTTGGAACATCGGGTCTCGAGCAACCTTGAGATCTCGCGTGCCAATCATCCGCGTCAAGAGGTCGGTCGGACACATCGAATCGCGAGGTTGAACTTGAGGAAGCTCTTGATGTCACCACGCTTGGGAGGTGGAGGAAGTGGAGCAAACTCATTTCTTGACGCTCTCCTCAAAGCGCCGGTTCTCTTGCATGGCTGCCAAAGCATTTGCAATGTTCGACAATGAGCCCAGTTCCGAGGTATGTCCTCCTCGATCCGTGGGGAGCCATCTGTCATTGATATAAAACTCAAGTCAGTACTATAATGGAGAATGATAATAATCCAAAATAGTACCAAGATGGAATTAACCAAGATTAAAGGATACAATTTACTGAGATGATATTAAAATATCAACAAAGTTCATAGCACCTAAAAGATATTAAGCATATCGCACACGACTGAAAAGGAGTGTGGTAAACAAATATATCAAAGAGAAAAAAAATTTCCACAAATTTCGGCATTAAAATACCAATAGATGCGCAAAATTACTTAACGAATCAAGATTAGTGACTCTACCGATTCAATATACAAAAGCGAATGATAAAAGTAGTGGTATGGTCGCGACTCCATCCCGCACTCAAATCATTACTCCGCACATGAACAAGTGGAACACAAATCCTAACCCCTTCTTCTTACGACGAAACCTAAAGATTGGTAACTACGGAAACGAACACCCCAAACAAGATAGCGTCGGATACAAGAGGAAGATAGATTGCGTCGGTTTGCAAAGCAAGCCGGTATGGAATGTACCAACAGTTGATAACCAAAGAGATAAGATAACAACTTGGATGCAACAGATAGACAAGGATTACACACACACACACGCACACAACCTATGGTACTACGGAAACCGAACACGTGAATCCTAGTTTGAACTTTGAGAAGAGGATTGAAAGCGTTGCACTTCCTTACGAGAAAAGGGTGGGTGGGAGGTAAGAAGAAAAAGTGGAAGCAGTCCTACTCTCGCGTTTTGTTTTCCCTAATATACATAACTACCAAAATATTTGCTAGGCGACAACGACTGTTTATTTGAAACCTCAAGGTCGGGATGGCTCGATACCAATTGTAACTACCTCGGTGAACTACGCTCCTAGATACAAGCCTGGATGAGTGGTAGTGGTTGAAATAGTACGGTGGGGCCTCAAAAGCCACTCCGGTAGTCCTTTCGGACGTCCCAACCACTACCCTCTCAACGGGACCAGACGGGCGTGGTCGCAGCGAAGGATCAACTACGACACAAGTGGGTATGTACGAAGCCACCATACAAGAGTACATCGAGCCATACCATCTAGAAAGAAAGGAAATATAGCAGCCATACGGCAAGATTCAAACGACCTAGATAGATCTATATTTTAGGATAACTCCTCATACAACACACATCGGAGAATCATGCGGCAAAGCGGAATTGAGTGCGGATAAGAAGCAAATCGGCATAAGATGCCATAGAAATAAGCACATCCCAACTACAGGTCTCACGGATCCCGTTCCGGAATCTCTACACCGAACGATCGTTGCCCACATCTTGGATTCTTCCACCCGATCCGTCACGAGGAGGTACTGTCCATCCGAATCAAGAATTTATCGTGTGAGACCCTAAGGGTTTTCGGCAAGTCTTAATGCCTCTAAAGGGGACACAACACTGGGTGACGCAATTGCGCGAAAAATAAACCCTAACAGTTCTCTGAGATAACGCTAACCATCCGCCTAACCAATGATAGGCGGATGTCCGGAATTAAGAACAACAGATTATAATGATAATCTCATCGATCCATCCTCCTCCCAACACCAACAAGGAAGCGGACGAACAACCCCATCCATTGGCAATTTTATTAACCATTCCATGAGTGTTGCACTATTTACTAGTCCGATTACTTAGTCGATTAAGGCGGTACTTTAGTTATGCTTGTCTATGATCGAGAAACTGCTCCAAGTCGCCCATATCCGCGGACACGGCTTAGAAAGTTTTACCCGGCGGTGCACCAATAGCAACACACGCTCGATCAACCTCGGAAAAACCAAATCAAAACCCAACGAGGCTTTCACGATGAACAATCACAGAATTCAGAAATATTTCAGGCCACCCCATTGAGTAGACCAAGAAGTAAGCAAGCCGAGACGGACTCAAGGTTTGCGTCAATGGTCAGCGATCGGGAACCCGAAAGTGTGGCTGGGCTTGTCGATACGTAATCACTCCGCTTTCCTAAACAGACAAAGGTGCTCTCGCACAATTTAAATACAGAAAAGTAGCATGGCATAAGCACAGGATAGTAAATAAAACCTCAAACTAGTTTGTGGCCCCAAGAAATAAGACGGAATCAAGCTCTGGCTCAGGGGGGTCCCATATACCTCCCGGATGTGGATAGCGATAAAACAAGGAACAGGAATCAAGTACTCGGGGTCTTACGGGACACAAGTGAGCAGGAAGAACCAAATAGCAGATGTTGCTCACGGTGCCACTTTCTTTAGTTATCCTTAACTACTCGGGTTAAGTTGTTTAGGTACCTCGTTATCCAGAGACACTCACATACCCTACACATGCTGTTCTACGACTCGCATGGCTCAAACAACTCCTATAGTAATGGCTCATGGGATTGGGGAACAAGCTTGGTGGGGTTTAAAAGTAAAGGCTATGCATACTTGGGATTCAATTTAATGCAATCGCGACTCAATGATGCAAGAATAAGATAGAGGCAATAGGTACTGTATGTATGCAAGCATGTGGAAGTGCTTGCCTGTTAACTCAGTTGTAGCAAGGGACGGATCTGGGTAGTGCTCCTGGTTCTCTTGATATAACCCCTCGATGTCTGAGAAAAACCAAACAAACAAGGCCAACATGAATATAGAGCACAAGCATATGAATAAGATGCGTCAAGCAAACAATCATGCCATGATGAATGATGCACAATTTACATGGCAAGTAAGGTAGCATGGCATGGTGAGGTGTGGCAGACAGGTAAATAACATTTTAATGGGGTTTTGGAATCACATTTGTTGCCATAACAGTTGTTGTTCACTATATATTTATATGATGCATGCTGCAATTGAAGTTATGGATAGCATAAACAGAAAGGTCTCGTCGAGCTGATCAATTTAGACACATCATTTGCTAAATTTGGACTTAGGAAACAAAAGTTATGAATTATTTAAATTCTAGTGGCAATTGGGCAATTTAAATAAACTTGGAATTTTACTTGTGCAAAAGACAAAATGTATGGCATATTTGGAATCCTCTCATCTTGCTGATATCCAAACATATATTATTTTCCCAATTTGGATTTAGTATGGAAAAGTTATTTGAAACTGAATTGAATTTGAATTTTGAAATTATTTAAACAGGATTTGAATTTTTAAAACAGGCTCTGGGACGTTTTATACCTATCCAAAACTAGTCTGGGTCGCAGACAGGTGGGGCCAGGGGTTACATGGCCCAATGGCCGAGGAGAACAGAGGACAGCGGGTTGATTAGGAAAAGCCGGGAGTCTTTTATAAAACTACTCGAACCACGACAAATGGGCGGTGGACCGGGTTGGCGTGGCAAAAGGGGAGGTAATCGCAAAACGACCCAGTGGTATTTCTTCCAAGCCCGACGGCATACTGGCCCTACAGCGGCCAAGCGTGATGGCGTTCGAACCCGCCCTCAGGCGCTAAGCGGGTCTGCCGCCAGGGTGGGTTAGGTTATTGTCGGCAGACGGCGTGCTAGATATGGTGGCCGTCTGGGAGCTAGCGAAACAAACTTCGCCGTCGCCAGAGCTCGACGCAATGATCTGCTAACTGAGGCAAGCGGCGGCGAGGTTGTCAGGGTAGGTAGGCTCACCGCGAGGTCGGTGGCGGTGGCGCGGTGCAGACGATCAACGGCGAGGCGCCGGCGAAGCTAGGGTTTCGGCGTGGCGTCGGTCTGGCGCTCGGTCCGTCTCCTCCTCGTGCAGGTCAGGCGTCGCAGGCTCGGGGCTTCCTCGACACCTTGCCAACACGCCACCGGCTAGAACGACGGCGGTGGTAGAAGGCGGTGTGTGGCGAGGGAGTTGGGGTGGTGGAGAAGGAGGCGAGGAGGAAGCGGGCAGGGGTCCTGGGCGGATCTGAGGGACGTTGTGAGGCCAGGGAGGATAAGAAGAGAGAGGGCGATTGCGTGGGGAGGGGGCGGCGGTGCCACCTTTCCCTTCACGTGCTTCGGGTCGGCTGAGGCAAGGCAGGCGGTGGGCACTAGAGGGTTTGGCGGGTGGACTGGGTCGTGGCAGTAGGGTTAGAGGGGCGTGCAGAGAGGAGAGGAAAGAATAGAGGGAGAGGGGTGGTTCGGCCTAGGTCGATGAGGGTGGGGTAGCTAGGGCATGGAGGTGGGGTCCTCATGCAGGGAGGGAGAGGGTTGGCGGTGAGGCATGGGGAAACATGCTAGGTAGTGGGGAAGAGGAGGGGTAGGTTTTTGGGTTTTGTTTAGAGGAAGGTGTAGTTTAGGCTTTATTTAGCTAGGGTGAGGGAGATGGCATGGGGTAGCTTTAGGGTTTGTTTAAGAGGGGGGGGTATGGATAGAGGGGTGTAGCTCTTGCACTTGATCAAGCTTGCTTCCAACAAGCCTTAACAAGATCAATAAAGAAAAGGAGGGATAGGGAGAGAGATATGAGCATGATGATGGGGGTCTTCCTTGGTCCATGCATGATCCACACCATGACCAAACAAGAACAACAAGAAAAGAAGGTGGATTGGTTGTGCATGCCACATTAGCACGTGTGTGTGCATGGAGCATGGGGTAGGGGTTTAGCAAAAAGGGGAGAAGAGAGGTAGATGAGATGGTGAAGCAACTACAAGTCCAAAACAAGTTTTTAAGCAAAGGAAAGATGATCCACTTAGAATGCAAGCAAAACCAAATACTAGAAAAGGTGGCACTTGCATGGCCCATGCATAATAATTAATGCCAACTTTATCCTTGTGAAAACAATAATATTAACTTGGCATTATTCATATGCATTCCCAAAAGGTGGGCAAGGCCAAGCAAAGATTATGGTGGAATCCAACCAACCAACATGAGCTAGAGATAACCCAAAATAAAATGCCAAGCTCATATTAATTGGATGGTGGAATATAAGGTGGTGAAAGAAAAGGTGGTGGAGTCAACAAGAGAGATGCCCTCAACTCAACTTGGGCATTTAACAATATATTAAGAACCAAATATAATATCAAGAGGCAACTACAATTAATCATGCACATGAGATCAGAACCAAACAAGAAAGGGTTTTGTATGATGCTCAAATGCAAGGTGACATGATGACATGAGCATGATATGATGATGATGCAACAATTATATGTTGGAAGTGGCCCTTTTTATTATTATAACATGTAGCATTACAGGGGTTAGACAACTGGGATGCTACAGGCCCCGCTGCCACGGGCTGGCTGGATATAAGATGTTGTGCAAGTTCTCATCGCGAGGACGTATGACTATATTTGGAGCACATGCCTAGGATTGTTTAGTACTTGGATGCTTGTTATTATTTATCTGCAATTCCCTATATCTTGAAGTTACATGTTTAGACTCGTCCATGCAACGCCCGTCCATCCATCCCTATGCCTACTGCACTCGAATCCCACTGTTACCATTACTGTTATTATTGCTCTTGTTTCACTGTTGTTGTTGCTTTGCTATTGCTACTACAAACTGTTGCTACTGATAAACTTCTGTGAGCAAGAACTATTTCCAGGTGCAGCTGAATTGACAACTCAGTTGTTAAGGTTTGCAAGTATTCTTTGGCTCCCCTTGTGTCGAATCAATAAATTGGATAATGCTACCCGTGAAGACTGTTGTGATCCCCTATACTTGTGGGTCATCAAGACTATTTTCTAGCGCCGTTGTCGGGGAGCATAGCTTTATTTGTAAGTTCACTTGGATCTATTATTTTTCACTGCTACACCTTTCATCATGGGGAAGTCTCGTGATGGAAAGTTCCCTATTTTACCATCCACTACAAGAAGAGGTACAGTCCTAAACACCTCTGCTGCTCTTGATTCACCGTCTGTTATAAGTAAGCTTGTCACACCACCGCCACCACATACTCATGCTACACACACTACTACTACTGCTGAATCTGAAAATTCTTTTGATACTCATGATGTTAATTCTACCGTGCTTGATGCGAGTGGTTGATTAGGTCCTTTTCTAGATGCTACTATGGCTAGTCTAGGAAATACTGAAACTCCTAGTGAAGACACTGTTACTCCAGTTAGCTCACCTGAGGCTAGTGAGAGTTATGATATTAATGATGGTTACATTGAGTTCACTGATGATTTTGTTGAAGAGTGCCGAAACACACATGGTACTAGTGCTATTAAGAGTCTCCTTGCTAGATGTACTATTATGCCTAAGTTGTCCTCTGATCCTAAGTTTGCCACCTCTCCCATAGATATTATAGATAAAGATTATGATTCCTCTCTTGATTTATATTATTTAGATATTGTTGAGAAAGAACCTTTTTGTGGGACTGAAAATAAGAGCGTTGTGGCTCATATGAATGAGCTTTCTACTATGAGTGCTTTATTCTCTGATGATTTTAAGATGCGCAAGTACTTTGTTACTAAGATCTTACATTTTTCACTAAAAGGAGAAGCTAGGGATTGGTTTAATAGATTGCCTCTTGGTTCCATTGATAGCCCTGATTGCTTCTTTCTTCCAGAAATATTTTCCTCCTAGTGCTAGACATGCTGCTTTGCAGAGACTTTTTGATTTTAAACAGGGAGAAGAAGAGAAATTGCCTGAGTCATGGACAAGGTTCTGTGCCTTGATTCATGCACATCCTAGATGTCCATTAGCTAAAAATGAGCTTATTGATATTTATTATAATGGACTAACTGATGATTTTAGGACCTGCCTAGATAGCTTTGCTGATTGTGTTTTCAGGAAAAGAACTCCTATAGATGCTGAAGAATTAATGGCTAAGATAAGCAAGAATTATGATGATTGGACTTAAACTGAGCTGAATGCACCTGAGTCTATTACTCCTGAACCAGTTATGCCTAAACTAGTTCCAACACCAGCAACAAAGAAGAGGGGAGTTATTGCATTAAATGATGAAGTGATGAAGGAAGATAAGAAGTGTCTAAAGGAGAAAGGTATTAGAGCTGAAGATGTGAAGAATCTACCTCCTATAGAAGAATTATGTAAGCCAATTCCCCACTCATCTACAATTGAGGTACACTCTCTCAAACACTTTTATGAAGGTGATATTCCTTATGGTAAGCCTCTTGATCAATGTTTAGAGGAACTTGACACATTATTGTTAAAAAAGGGTATTTTAATAAACAAGTTCAGAATCATTTGCTGGAAAACTCTAGAGCTACCCATGAGTTGAAAGATATTGTGGAAAGAACTTCTAATGATATTAAAATGCTTTGTAAACACTTTCAAATGGTTCAAACCCAACTTGATCAACTTGCTAAGGTACAAAAGGATATGCTAGTTAATGCTTCAGGAGATAAACATGCTTATGGAATTAGAACTAGGAGTGGTATAGCTACTCAAGATCCTTTATATCCTGAAGGACACCCTAAAATAATAGAGCAGGATTCCCAACAAGGTGAAGATAGTGGTAGTCCTCGTAAGAGAAAGAAAAATAAACATAAGATAGTTGAGGAACCCCTTGAACCTGCTATAGATCCTAATAGTATATTTGTCTCTGATGCTGAAACAGAGAGTGGTAATGATAAAAATGAGTCTCCTGATAAGGAGGAAGGTGAGGAAGAACCTGAGAAGCACACTAAGAACACTAGGTACACAAAGGAAGATTTTATTGCTAATAAACATGGTAAAGAGAGAGAACCTTGGGTGCAGAAACCTATGCCTTTTCCAGGTAAGAAACAAAAGTCAAAGGAGGAAGAACACTACAACAAGTTTTGTGAGTGGATGAAGCCTTTATTTTTGCAAATTCCTTTGACTGATTCTATCAAGTTTCCTCCTTATTCAAAGTATATGAAGGATATTGTCTCTAATAAAAGGAAGATTCCTAATGAGGAGATTTCTACTTTGCTTGCTAATTACTCCTTCAATGGTAAGGTTCCAAAGAAACTTGGTGATCCAGGTATACCAACTATTCCTTGCTCCATTAAGAATAATTATGTTAGAACTACTTTATGTGATTTGGGAGCTGGAGTTAGTGTTATGCCTTTTTCTCTCTACAAGAGACTCCAGCTAGAAAAGTTGATACCAACTGATATATCTTTGCAAATGGCTTATAAGTCAACTACTATTCATGTTGATATATGTGAGGATGTTCCTGTTTGAGTAGCTCATAGTTGTATGGTTTTAACTGATTTTGTTGTGCTTGAAATGCCTGAGGATGATAATATGTCTATTATTCTCGGGAGACCTTTTCTAAATGCTGCAGGTGCTGTCATCAATTGTAATCAAGGGAAAGTAACACTCAATATTAATGACAAAGAGCATACTGTCTATTTCCCTAATAAGGTTGCTAAAAGCTATTTCCTGAATTCCATTGAAAATATTGAGTGAATCAAGGTTGGAGAAATATATTGTCCCATTCCACAAGAAAATTTTGAAACTATTATGATTGGGACCATTGCTATCAAGTATGAGGTAACATAATCACCTTGTGGATTGAGTTTTGTTTCATATAAGATTGTTTTGGTAACAAGACTTGATCAACCTTGTTAACAAAAGGATTTTAATGAACAAAAAAATGTTTTCACTGTGGTTATACTTGCTCAATTTTATTTTTCTCCTTTCCAATCTTTGCTCTTCGTCGTGCCTAACTTAAAGGCGTTAAAGAAAAGTACTTCTTGAGAGATAACCCAATAGTTTTCTTGAGTCTTGGAAGTTATTATTTCTGTAATAACCTCTCCTTATACTTTTTGTTTGATTTTTGTGCCAAGAATGACCTCTAATGAGAGGGAAGTAAGATTTGGGGAGTTGCTGTCCTAAAACAGATCTCTGTCCTACACCATAAAAATTCGTGAGGAGTCTCTGTAAGTCGGATTGAGCTGAAAATTTACGAATAAATCTCCCAGTATGTTATCTAAGTTTAGTTAGTTCAACGTTGTTTGATTTGAGCAACATAAGGTCTTCGGAAAAATCGGTTTCTACCTGCTAGTCTGTTTTGACAGATTTTTGTCATTATTTGCATTTGCTTCTTATTGATTCCTTTCCGGATTCTTTTTGGGAAATTGAGCTTCTTGAGGGAATTGCTACAGTAGCTTGTGTCTTTAGCGAAACTTTGTTGTTTTAAAACTAAACCCCAAAGGTCTATTACCTTTTGAATGCACTAATGTTGCTAATGAAGATTGTGTGCAATTTTGTATGAAGCAAAATTTTCAGGTGTAAGGAAAGAATGATGTAATGAGATGAAGAATGAAAAAAAGCTCAAGCTTGGGGGGATCCAACCCGTGTCACCCCAAGAAATATTTAAGAGGTACAAGCGTCAAAGCTTGGGGGTGCCCAAGGCATCCCCTTCTTCATCAATAAAAATCTCAGGTCTTTCTAGACACTTCGTTTTTATTGTTTCATATACAGTTGTGTTGTTCTTGGAGCGTCTTAGTTTTTGTTTTTTTTTGTTTTTTCTTTGTTTGCTTTTTGTTTGGTTTGTTTTGTTTTTGTTTTGTTTTTATTTGTTTACTTGTTTCTAAAAAATCGAAAACACTAAAAATATTTGTTGTTCTTCTCTGGTTTTGTGAGTTCTTTGCAGGGTTCAGCCGTCCTCGGCGGATTTTGGTTTCATGTTATTATTTAAGTCACACAAGTGAAGGGCAATAATAAATATTAAGACAACTCGAGGTGTGGTAAGAGGCTGGTAACGAACTCTATTTGTTTCATTTTTGTACATATACTCATCATTGTGAGCATGCTTAGCCTGTTTGTGTAAGGTATATGTCATTATGGATGCTTAGTAGTTCTTGCTTGTCTATGATTATCTCCAGCTTGCTAATAGTTTGTAGCTTGTCATATGAATGTTTGCTTGCATTGTTTTATTCATATTTTGGTATGATATTGTGGTATCCTCCTTTGACTATTCATGTGAATCGATTTAGCACATGCTCACGCATGCATATGGATAATCAATAGTCAATAAGCCTCGATGATTTATTTTGACTTAGAGTTCTTATATCACTTTCATGCCATAATTAGTCTTGTTTTGTTGCAAGCATGATTATGACAGCTATTGCTCTCTCGTTTGTCGCTCCTCTCTATTGCTAGCCTTCACTTGCACTAAGTATGTGCTCTACCTGTGTTTCCAACTCCCAAAAACCAATATTGCCAGCTGTGTCCACCATACCTACCTATTAGCATCATTTGCTACTTCAGTGCATATTCTATATGCCATGTTTTCTTCCAAATAAAATGTTTGTATGTTTTGAGAAAGTTAGTTAGTAAAACTCTCACGAACTTGATGGAACACTTTATTCTTTGCGCTTAATAATCTTGAACCATTGTGACTTGTCCATGAAAGTTATATGCTTGCAAATTATATGCTGGGAGTCAGCAGAACCGTGTTGTCATGGGGAACGCTTTCAACACCTTTTGGACATCCTATCCAGTTGATACTTTGCTCTTTTGTTTACAGATGACGACGATGTGAAATAAAAGGGGAGCTTATGAGTTCATGGAGTTTATACATTATGTTAGAGAAACGCTTGGGCCGCTAGCCTAAGCCATGCCTAAGCATGGTGGAAACTTGCACCATCACAATAATGAGCATTTATGAAGAATCCTCAATAAAAAGCTATACACATAGTAAATAAAAAGATCATTGAGATGCTCATTGTCTGCTTGCCTTGTCATTTTGATCACGGGACAGCTCCTGTATCATGTGCAAGGGGTACCCCGTTGGCGGTTCTCTATAATATGCATGTATTTACAATGACAAGAACTTTCAGGTGACCAAAGTTGAGTAGCATGCGGAGCGGCCCTCATACTCAAGGGACTTGGGATTTCCAGTCTATGGTCTGTCAAGCATATGATTCAGAGTGGACCTCACTTTCACCTTAACCATATGAAGATGCCTATGATATGGGGCAATGAGAGTTCAAAGCTAATGAGTACCTTCCTTTCATCATTGGGAAGCCTTTCAAACCTTTCAAAACCGTTTTCACAACCTTGTTAAGTCACCACTTATTCTATGAGTACCCTCTTGAGAGCATAGTTGTCATTCTTGTGTTTGTTCCAAAACTTGGTTAATTATGTCATGACTTTGATGCTTGTATCTCTGATATCTTTGTCTCTAGTCTTCATGTGAACTTCAGAGGTGCCTTGGCATTTATATTGTGCTCTTCAAACAAAGGCAAGAGAGATACCACTCTATCATACCTTATTATGAGCATTGCAATGTTGCTTATGTTTATGTTTCATGCTACTTATTATTGTTGAGTTGGTTTCTCTTTGTAGCTTGCAATGACTATTGAGTAGACTTAGTTGCATACTCTTTATTATGAATTGTCTAAGCATCTACTCCTGTGCTGAGAATATTTACATCATATGAAGCAAAGTGTTCGTGAAAGTTCTTTTATCATACTCAGTTTTCAACTGAATTGCTTGAGGACAAGCAATAAGCTAAGCTTGGGGGAGTTGATACGTCCAAAACGTATCTACTTTCTTGAACATTTTGCTATTGTTTCTTCTCTAAACTTGTGTGATTTGGATACAACTAACACGGACTGACGCCATTTTCAGCAGAATTACCTTGGTGTCTTGTTTTTGTGCAGAAAATGAACTATCAGGAAAAATCCCGGAAAATATGCCAAAAATTATATTTCACCAGAAGATCCATGGAGCCAGTAGACGAGACGGAGGATCCTGGGGGGCCCACACCCATGCGAGGCGCGAGCCCACCACTGGCCGTGCCTGGGGGGTGCAGCCACCCCAGGCACCCCCTCGGTCTCCCTCTGCGCCTATAAGTTACCCCTTGACCTAAAAGCCGAGGGGGGTTCAACGCTTTCCAGAAAAGAGTTCCGCTGCGCCGCCACCACTAGAGACAAGATTCAGAACCAGAAACTCCGTTCTGGCACCCTGCCGGGACAGGGAATTTGGGGAGGATCATTGCCATCGTCATCACCAATGCCTCTCCATCAACCATCGATGTTTCCCTCATCCAAGAGTGAGTAATCCCCCGCGGTAGGCTATGGGGATGGTAGGGATTGGATGAGTTATATCATGTAATCGAATAAGATTGTTAGGGCATAGTGCCTGGTATCTCTATTAGTGCTATTTGACTTTGTTGCAACTTGTCGTGCTTAATGCTTGTCACTAGGGCCCGAGTGTCATGATCTCAGATCTGAACTTATTATTGAATCATTATGATAGTATTGTTTGTGATATTATCTGCAAGTTGTGTACACATATCATTGTCCGGATCCAAAGGCCCCAAAGTGACAATAATTGGAACAACCGGAGGGGATGGCTGTGATGTGAGGATCACATGTGTTCACGGAGTGTTAATTCTTTGCTCCTGTGCTCTATTAAAAGGAGCACCTTAATTGCCAGTAGTTCCCTAGAGGCCCCGCTGCCACGGGCTGGCTGGACGGAAGATGTTGTGCAAGTTCTCATTGCGAGCATGTATGACTATATTTGGAGCACATCCCTAGGATTGTTTAGTAATTCGATGCTTGTTATTATTTATCTTCAATGCCCTAGATCTTGAAGTTACATGTTTAGAATCGTCCATGCAACACTCGTCCATCCATCCCTATGCCTACCGCACTCGAATCCAACCGTTACCGTTACTCGTCGTCCATGCAACACTGTTGATGTTTCTTTGTTGTTGCTACTACAAACTTTAGCTACTGATAAACTTCTGTGAGCAAGAACTATTTCCAGGTGTAGCTGAATTGACAACTCAGTTGTTAAGGCTTGCAAGTATTCTTTGGCTCCCCTTGTGTCGAATCAATAAATTGGGTAATACTACCCCCGAAGACTGTTGCGATCCCCTATACTTGTGGGTCATCAGTGACTTGTTCCAAACAATAAGGATTGCTTAATGCGCCTTGAAAAAATCATGCGTTGTTTTAGCATACAAAAGCATAGTATTGTGGTATTCTCCTTTGATGCTTTGTTTGGATTGACTTGGCACATGCTCACACCATGTTATGACTATGAACAAGTCACCTTAGCCTCTATGATCATTTAGTTTTTGACTTGTAGTACCACTTTATGCTTTGATTAATAATGTTTTGTCGCTCTGCATGATTATGGCCATTATTGCTCTCTTAGTTGGTCGCTCCCAGTCTTTTGCTAGCCTCCACTTGTATGAGTAAGCTCTACTCATGCATCCAACTCCCAAGAAACCAAGTTATTCCAAAGTTTCCACTATAAATTTCTATGCATGGTGTGTTACACCATTCCAATTATATACTTGTTTTATCTATCTTCTAGTTAAAAAGTTATTTTGTTATGTGATACATCTGTCCTCTTGTATCTTTTGCTAGCCCTTAAATTCATCTGTCCTCACATGTTCTTAATTTTTCTTTGTTTCAGGAAACATGCGTCTATTTGACATGTCTCTTAATAGGTAGATCTTCATGACTTATGCAGATTGCAAATAGGAGAAAAATAAGTGAACATGACATATAGAAGAAGGCATAAGAGTGCCAACTGCCAACCTCCTCCTCCACCCGGCTTCGTCTCCCTTAATCAGGTGGCATGTCCAACATTACATCGCTCTTTTACACTAAGTAAAGTTAGCGCATGATCTGCTCCCTAGATTTTGCAGCATGGGGTTCTGTAGCTTTAGTGGTCCTCCCACAAAATATGTTTGAACTTTAACTTGTGTCTGTAGTTTCATTTATTCGAGAGCTGTGTGGTTGATTACTATGTCTAACTCGTTTTGTTCAGTTGTGTCGCTTTCCATATATGCAATAGAAGAATTATCTTATAGACCATATTAATTAAGTCTGGCTGTACATGTGCAACAAAACGAATTTATTAGTTCAGAATATCCATCTTGCCTTCGATGATTTTCTATGGATGTCAATGGTATGCAACTTTCAGGGCTGGTCACGAGAGTAACTAGTTGGCCGCAGGAATAGAAGAAATTGTGCCGACTTTGAATCATATATTAAATAAAATCCCTCTTATACTCAAGGAGGAAGACAAGTAATATCTAAAATTCTTTAACTTCCTATATTCCATCTTATATAGCTGTGTTGGTTAGTACATTGTTCTGAAATTTCTGTTGGTCTTGTGCATGCCTTTGCAGTTTCAGACGAGATGTAAATTTTCAGTACTTGTGCGCTGCAACTACGAGAAATATATACACATGATTGTACAGAAGAAGTATCCAAAAAGTAACCAGAGTATGTGGTAAAGCCTGCTGACGTCTCTAGTCCTGAGGCTATTATTTGTCTCAAATATAACTGTCTAGGAATCTCGCGTATATACTAGCATACATCTGAAGTGTGCAGACGTATCTAACTTTAGTTCCCTGTTCATTAATTTTGTTTAACTTTAGTTCCCTGTTGATTAATTTTGTTTAACTTCAGCTACTCCTTAATGACGAAAATTTTACATTTTATGCATATTTACTGTCCATTTTACTTCTACAAGGATGCACATTGAGTATGCACATCACATAAATGCTTAGCCAATTACTGCACTGCATATTTTGTTCTATCTGCTATATTCTTATAAATATTTTACTCTGTGAACTATAAGTCTATTTTAGTCAAACGAAATTACTTAGGCAGTTGCTAAGCTACATCTTTTATTCTATCTGGTATATTAATTTAATATTTACTCAGCGATCCACAACAGGTTTAGCCAAAGGATCAAAGGCAATAAACAACTTGGTATAGGTCAGATTGAACACTCCCGAGAATCTGTCCTCAACGAGTGTGGCAGCCTGGGAAGACTAATTGGAAAGAAGAGGACACATGAATCAGCTGGAATAGATGATAATTTTTTGACTAAAGGAGTTCATGGTTCTTGTCGTTGCTTTCACCTCATTATTCAGAGAAGATAAGCATCAACTTCCTTCTGTCTTCTAAGAAGTAGTCATGTAAGAATATTAATTATCTCATGGCCATCAACCTTTGTATGCTGCAGCTATTTTAATTGCACTATTTTCTTTACTTGTTTTGTTATCTCACTAATTGTAAGTTAATTATCTAAATTTGGTGTTGTTCTTGTAGATTTGCAAAATAAATGGATGATGCATGCTTGAGATGATGAGAGCAAGATTAGAGATTGGTGCTATTATGAGATAGTTATAGGTTATGTTTTAGAATGTGATTTTGAGATATACAAAACGTGTATTCATTAGATCATTCTATTTGTAAATATACAAAGGTGATTTAATATATGAGGTCTTTCTATTTACTATATTGCATCTCCGATGAATTGTTAACGACAACATATAAACTACAATTAATTATTTGAGCTATCTAGGAAGTCTTCCAAGTTTTTGTAGTGCTGTGTTATGTCAATCTCAATTCATTCATGCAGGACAACCACCAACGCATATGCACTGTTGTTAGGCCCTAAGCATTATACATTGCTATCTTACAACGCTTCTTCATGTCGATTAGCAACACATGTATATGCATTGTTGTAGACCCTTGCAACGGCACCAACGGCAACGCATACCAAATCCGTTGGTGTGGACGTCACCAACGCTTATAGGGACATTCGGCAATGCATCAATGTGTTGCTAAAGGAGGGTTCCTGTTGTAGTGAATTATACTTTGTCAAGCATATACAGATGCTTATTGATGTTGCTATTGAGAAAGTACAAGGGCTTATTTCTTTCTTTGAGCGGTACAGAGAAACTGGTTTCTTGCAAGCATTGGAGATGGCGAAAGGAATTGCACTTGAGTTGAATATTGGTGCAAATTTTCCTGAAAAGCGAGAAATTAAAAGAAAGAAACAATTTGATGAGAACCCAGATGACACAGATATTGCCACACGGTCTGCACAGGAATCATTTCGAATCAACTATTTTATACCTCTTGTTGATCAAGCGATTTCCTCACTGAAAAGCAGATTTGAACACTATAAGGGTTATCAGAAAAATTTTGGTTTCTTATTTACCTCTGAAACATTGCAGTCATTGGATAATGATAGTTTGAGATCTTCTTGTGATCATCTTGAGGCTGCCCTTATGGATAGAAAACCTGACAATGATGCCAATGAAGATAGAAAATCTGATATTGATGCCAAAGAACTATATATTGAGTTGAAGCTTCTTCAAGATTTCATTCCAAAAGAAAATATGGGGCCCGCTGAAGTTCTGAATTTTTTAAAGAGGCATGGTTATTTTCCCAATGCAAGTATTGCATACAGAGTTTTATTGACCATTCCTGTGACTGTTGCATCAGCAGAACAAAGCTTTTCTAAATTGAAGCTATTGAAGTCCTATATGCGTACTACGATGACACAACAAAGACTCAATGATTTAGCCACAATAGCACTTGAGAGTGAAGTGTTAGAGAAGATTGAATATGAGAATATTATTGAAGATTTCATTTTGAAGAACACTAAGAGAATGATGTTGTTCAAATAAACATTATGCAACCGGGAGTATGATAGGTATGTTTATTCATATATTCAATTGTAATGTAAGATACTTTGTCATACATATTATAACTCTTGAATAGTTAAAATTTTCTAGTGACATAGGGCCCATTTTAGAGTTTTGCACAGGGCCTCAGATTTTGCTGGCCCGGCCCTGCGTATACAAATGATATGTGCTTGAATTGTTGTATTGCCCCTTCATTTCATAGTCTAATATGTAAATACCTAGATATCATTAGTGTCTAAGATAAATTAACAAAGCTTAGTGTATGATTATCTAATTTTAGTGAAAGTACGTAGAAATTTTGACTTCCATGAGTGTTGTACGAATGATATGTCGTTGACTTGTTTGTTCATTTCGTAGTAGCAGGTATTTAGTGCTCTTCAGTATTAAATATCGAGCTTGTAACTCGGAAGCACGAAATGTAATAATTTTTGTTACACACAAACTAGAATGTGTAACACATTTAGACTGTAAAACCATGTGTCGATGTTTTCCTTTTGATTAATATATTGAAGTATGCATACATTTTTCAATTGAACCTATAAATAACAATAGTATTTGCCCTAGTTTTCTCAAACCTATATGAGATAAACCTAAGTTGTCAGTATTTATGTATGACTGGTTAGTTGGAATAGTCATTTATCATAAGCTTGGGTCTCAGAAAACTTAATTACTCGCTCCATTTCATAATTCTTGTTGTGGTTTTAGTTTAAGGATTGGATGGAGTAGTATTTGACTGCACAGATCAGCTTGTCACGCATAGCCGGTTTTTAAGTAGCGTGAACCGACAGCAGGAGTGCAACCGCACAAAGCACATTTAGATATCCTGAGGAGTTGTGAGCATATCTATGTTCATGTTACAGAAAGCCAATAGGACAACATGAATTATCCGTGTTAACGTGTAGCTGATTCTGGTCATCAATTTTCAATTGGACAGAAGGAAGCATCAAGTTTAACCTAGCAATTATGTAAAAAAAAAGAGTTAAACCTAGCAATGTACAGAGTAGTTGTTCACGTCTTTGGGAAATTCGGCCTGATTCCTGAACATGATGATGAGCTTTAAATTTGAAACAACGTAAAACGAAAAATGGAGATGCGGGGGATCGAACCCCGTGCCTCTCGCATGCAAAGCGAGCGCTCTACCATTTGAGCTACATCCCCTTTGATGACCTGTTTTCTTATCAGGTAATCTTCCAAATCCTTCTCGTTAAAACTGGAAGCGCATGCCGGGATAGATGAGCTACAGCCTACAGAGCTAGGAGCCAGAACTAATACGGGAAGGGAAGGCCGGTGAAGGAAACACGGGAAAGGCTGCGTAGCACTGCAGGGGTAGGAGAACAGAGTTCTATTCTCCAACATCTAGCGTGAGCGTGACCAACTGGAAAACAGCCCAGGTAGATGATCCAGTGGATCAGTGGAAGCCCAGTAAGATGACGAGGAGTGCATAAAATTATGAGCCTGAGCGATTGTGCCTCGGGCCCTCACACAGAGTGGTTTTTTTTTAACGCTTCAGTAGTACAGTAGCTACAATTGGCCATTTCCTCCTTTGCCTACCGTACCAAGTAAAAAAAAGCAGTCGGAAGCAGCCGCCTCTCTCTCTATATAGAAACCTAGCGCCACCTCCACCTCCCCCTCCTCCATACGTCGGCTCCTGCTTCTCCGGCAGGCCTCGTTGGCGACAGAGAGATGGTGAACCCGATCTATGAGTTAAGTTTATATGAGGTTAGGACATCATTTACATCAAGTGATCTTCGATCCTTCGTTCAATCAAAGACATCTCTTTCACCACGTCAATAGTGATGATGAAAGATTAAAAATTTATAGATATGTGCCTTCAGATCATACTTCAAAGGGTTTAACCAACAACCTGTATCCCTACCTGTACGATTGATGTACTAGTACTATATATAATTGAGCCGATGCCGATGGAATTAAGCACAGAAAACAATTGCATTTGTCTGGCCTCCATGACATCAACCTTCAGACTGGCATGTTATACCTTGGGCCGAGGAGTGTGGACGGAAGTGATCCATAAAAGAAGTTAATCTATGAAAGCGCTTGTCTCCTTGGCGATGCTCATTTTCATTGGAAATTTAGAAAGACAGAAATGCCTGCATCTTCTGAAACCAAAACTCCACGATGGCGCTAGGAAAAATCAAGGATGGATCGTCCTTTGGTGTGTAATACTTCTAAAGAGAGCCCCGCACTCGCCCTCCCTCCTCTCCTCTGCCACCGTCGCCGGCGTGGGCTGCCGGGAGTCTCCCGCGTGGTGCTGGCGGCGGCTGGCCGGCCTTTTCCTGTCTGCTTGGAGGGAGGCGGGGTCCCCGAAGCGCGGTGGAGCAGCTCGCACGGCGGTGGTCCGGCCTGGCATCTTGGAACCTGTGGGTTGGGTGGATTGGAGCGCGGCGACGCTGGCGTTGGCGGCGGGGCTGGTAAGGTGCAGCCATGGCGGCTGGCTTGCCTTGCTTGGCCCAGATCTGGGCCCCATCGGGCCCCATATGGGTTGGGATGGGCCGGCCTCCTGTGCTCGCCCTTGAGGCTCTCTGGAGGTGGAGGTGGGACGACGGTGGTTCGGGGGTGGTGGTGGTGTTGCGGCTGCCCTTGCTGCATCGTCGTGACAGGGACGGCCGGGATCGATACCTAGTGTGTCCCTGTTGCTGCGATCGGTCGGCTACTGCCACGGCGGTGGAGGTAGTTCCCTCCCGCGCGGCTGCGATGCTACTATCCCCTGGTGCCCATTGCCTCCCTCTCTTGTGCCTTGATACCTTGCACCGAGATCTTCAGTGAGATGACGAAGTTGGCTCCTTTTCCATGGTGGCGTGTGCTGGTTGGCAGTGGGTGTGGTGGAGCGCTTCAGACTATCCGGGGTGTTGGTTGTTTGGGGGTGCGCGAAATCCATGTCGGCCCGTTCGGCACCGACGCGGTGACGCCTGCGGGTGTCATCATCCCTTCCTAAAGGGCGTCGAGTCCCCCTCCCCCCTCCATCCCCTTTCGTGTACCGGGGGAAACCCTAGGAGGTCCGGGTAGCAGTGGCATCATCATCGCATCCCTTGTTGAAGGTGTTTCTTGGTACACAGCGGCTCGAAATGCTAGGAGAGTGGTGGGGCTTTTCCGGAGGGCACAATGGTTGAGGTCCATCCTTGTTTCGTCAATCTACCAATGTTTGCTTTTGTTTCTCTTTTGTTCTTTTAATCTTCTTTTGGACTTGGCTTGTGTTGTTCGGCCCCAGCAGAGTTGGGAATTTTTTTTTTGGACGTTGTGCTGGCTGGTCAGCAGCGGTCTCACCTGTGTGTTTTATTTATAAAGCGGGACGAAAGCCTAATTTGAGGTGTAATAATTTTAAAACATTTTTCTTAACTAATAAAAACCGCAATCTTTGCCTTGTTTCGGAATAAAGGTTCAAGCTATTCGTGGACTCAACTGCCACTAGCAACAGGTCATCAATTTTCCGTGTGTCTCTAATGTAAAAATTGAATACTTGTATCATTTATATTCTCTCCGTTTTAAAATAGATATTTTATGTTTTTCAAAATTTAGATGAATCTATATAGTAAATAGTGTCTAGATTTATATAAATTTTGACAAATTTTAGACATCTAATTTGAGACGAATGGAGTAATTTAACCTTGATCCCATATCATAGACCTTTTCCTGCGCAAACAATAAACCACTGGCCCCTCACGGTTGTTACAAGACGAGCATAAGCAACCTACCTTTGTTCTTCACTCGAGCCGAGCAAGCAATCCCTTACCTGCACGCAATGGTTTAGCACCTCACATCACATCACACACATTACACATACAGATACAGTACACCCGAAACCACAGGCCAACCGCTGAAACGGCAAAACAAATTTTGGAGTTAAGCACCCCTGACAAACCCGTAGATAGCATGACAGGGACACGGCGTACGTCCGGGTTCCACCAAACCCCCAATTTCCCGGCGGCCACCGCGCCCTGCCGGAGACAGCAGCCGCCATCATCCGCGGTCCCTCTCCTCTCCCTCCCGGTCGCCACCCGACCGTGCCATAATGCGCTACCACCGCAGGCAAGGCAACGGCGTCGCCGGTATGGTATCCCCACGACGGCGACACGCGCTCGACACGCCACCAGGGAGACGACGATGCATCCATCATAGGTTTTTAAGTAAGAAATGACGGGGAATCTGTATGTAGCTAGACAGGCCGGGTTGTCCTCCTAAACTACAGATTTTCAGCATAATTTCCTAAGCTAGGTACACGTGGACCTGGCTGGAACTTTCTCCTCTCCGTGTGACGTTGTCACTTTTGGACCCGTCCTACGTATCGTTTTGCGGCAGCAAAAGTACAGTACTAGGACAGTAGGCGCTATACGTGCGCGTGTGTGGCCCTGCTAGGGATGTCCACATGGAAGTGGTGCCGCTTTGCATCATGGTCATGGTGGTGACCCGTGCGGCGAGGCCACACACACACTGATGACACGGAACCCATACTTTGGTCTATTCGCGGACCTAGGATCAGTGGATGACACTCATTGATCTCTTTTGGCTGAGCTGCTTGTGTGTCTCCCACCACCCCCTCCACTCCCCGCCCCAGAATCATTAGCCCAACCTCTGCTCTGTCCTTCCCTTGGGCAAGAGCCGCACACTTCGGAGAAAGGTACAAGAGAGAGAGAGAGAGACAGGTAGTCATGTACGCATAATTCTTATCGGCAATCGGCTGCCTTGGGTGACCGATCGACGCGCGAGTATATGGACCGCATCTATTAGCATCGGCGCTCCGGGGCCACGGCGGCGTCTTGTTCATTCAGATAAACAGGAAGGAAGAGGATCCGTGGAACTGTGGAAGAATCTGAGTTGTCTCGACACATGTACTTTAATTAGAGTAAAGCAGATGACATGACTACTCTAGCTTATCTGCTGCGTTCGATAATTGGCCACGTATATACTACATGGAATCTTATTTCCATGTCGTTCGGGGAAGAGAAAGGCGCTGTTCCGTGGAGCCATCTGACTAGGCACGACACGTATGCACTGACACTCGACAGTTACTGCAGCGTACTGTTTTTCTCCTGCAAGAGACGGGTGTACGTGATTAAGCCTCCCGACACATCATGTAGCTAGCCTGTACTAGTGAGAATGGACTGGCTTAACTCGCCGCCGGAAACGTGAGGCTGACCTTGATTAATTAAGATATTATAAGCTAGAACGAGGATAGATGCTGCGCTGCTGCGGATAAGCTAAGACGAAAGCGTGGACGCAAGACGGTTCACGCCGCGCACGCAAGCAAAGCAAGCGCGGGTCATGAATGACGGGTGCCGATTGACAAGGAAACTTTTTTTTTAACGGTTACGGGTGCAAACACACCCGACAAGCTGCATTGAAATCAACGGTGGAGGTACAAATTATAGGAGCAACCCCAAAGAAATTTTACAAAGAGAACCCCGAAAAGACCGCAGAAAACGCGATCAAGTCCAGCGGAGCATCTGTCCAACACCGATGATGCCCACGACAGCGGCAAGCCGGAGCACCGCCGGAAACTTGCCAAGGACGGAGCCAGCAGCAGGGAGCGACTGCCCTTCAGCCTATTGGTCTGGCGGGGCTACGGATCAGGCCGCAGAAGCCCGCCGGAGAGATGCTCCCAAGCAGCTTCAACTTCAGGAACGCCCTCGGCAGCCACCGCCCGAGAGGAGTGCCTCAATGGCTCGACAGCAGGCGAACGACACGAAGAACGCCCCGAGAATAAAAAGCCGAAGAACCGCCTCACTCCGCTGAAGAGAATCAGGGCCGAAACCTCACCTCCTCGCCACCACGGCCGGCCAGGAGAGGCAACGACCACCGCACACCATCCAGCACCCCACACCTCCTCGCCACCACGGCCGGCCAAATGTGGAGAAGCGCCGGGTCGCAGATCCACAGCAGAGGGAGACCAACAACGGCCTTATTCAAGCGGAGACGACGCCCCTCTCCGACGCGAGCTCCTCCGGCCAGAGGAGAAGCAGCGGCAGCGAGGACCAAAGATCCAGATCGGGCCGCCGAGATCTGAACCAAGCTCCAAAACTACGGGCATAGGGCCCAAACCTAACCTACAAACTACTCCGGCGCCTCCCCTCCGCCATCTCCGGCCGGCAAAGCCGCCGGAGAGGCCGGTGGAGAGCTTCCCTTTTACTGTAGCGGTGGGGGTGGTGGTTGGAGGGGTCTGCTATGACAAGGAAGCTAGCTAGGCTCTCTTTTGAAAGAACAAGTTGTTGGGTTCGTGCTGGACCCATGTAAGCTGATTCCATATGTACTCCGCTGAGATAATCGTATCGGTGGGATCCCTCGCCCGGCCCCTGTGCTGTGCGTCAGGATTCCAACGTGACAGTAACCGTATTATTAGTGGCCGTTTTCAGCAGGGTTGGGTCTCCTTCTCCTGCTGCGCTGAGGTAACGGGGTTAGTTAGCCGTAGCTCTCCGTGGAGCCACGAAGGCTAGCTTTGGGCCTTCCGCGACAAGCCAACTCGGTGACGTGGCCGGCTGCATACATGATAGGCGCAGACAACGCGTGCGCGAGGATTCCGCCCAGGTTCATCATCCTGCTTCTGGTTCCTGACCGGGCCTGCGCCCCTCGTGTCCTCTCAGCTTCGGTTATCAAGACAGTATTGTCTCGTGCATCTACTCCACAGGTTTTATTTCTAGGACCTGGAAATGAGCTGATGATCCGTCACTAATGCGGGGGAACACGATTACCAGCGTCATGAACCGACCAACCAAGTTTTGATAATACTTGCCAGGAGAAAAATAATATTCCTCCTATCCCAAACTAGTTGGAATGGCAATTTTTCTTTTTATAATTAAAAATACGGAGTATTATATCTAAACAAAGGTGAGCCAGTTAATTTGGAACCTGGCTACATCTACAAATACTTTGCTTAAGCTAGCTGTGGCTGAACTTGCGTGTCGTTTGGCTGCGGCCCGGCACGCACCTGGTGCCATCATGCCAAGGATCCCTGACCGACCGGGGCAAGTATCTGACGCAATGCTCGCGGATTACTCTTCTCGTTTTTTGGTACCCTTCCAGTAGTTTCGTCACAAGTTAGAAACAAGGGGAACTGGAACGCAAATGTCGTGCCCTAAGTACGTGCGCGTGTGTACGTAGATGACCAGACGATGCAGACTATACAGAGTGATCGGTACTGGTCCCGTCGCTCTCAACCACGTACGTAAGTAACAAAAATTTATGCGGCGTAGAAGAAATCTTTTGGGTACAAGCACTTAATTTGTTCAGCCTACGCACGCTCCTACGTATACGTACGTAAGTACGTCTGTCGTCTGCCTGCTGCAACCACACGCATACATATCAATTACTCTTAACAATGATTTAACGGTTTGGTTAATAACCGTTGTTTGTCAGAACGAATACAACTTCAGCGTGTTAAGTGTAACATCGCCGACTTAGTATCAAGTATACTCTTAATAATGATTTAACGGTTTGGTTAATAACCGTTGTTTGTCAGAGCGAATACTTAATAAGCGTGTAAAGTGTGACACCGCCGACTTAGTGACCAATTAATCGTCACACGGTGCTTCAGCGTGTCGTCGAAGGATCTGGTCCTTGTGGAGAAAAAAAAATGTTTTTTAGCAACAAGTGTCCTTGTGAAATGTCAATTGTCAACGTAATAGCTAGCAGCCACGCGAGGTATGTAGTGGGAATGACCACGGCAGATGCTGCAATCGGCTGCGAGTAGTAGAACATGGGACAAGGGCGGTCAGCCATCTACGGTGCGAGATGAGGACGGAGACACAAGGGTTTACCCAGGTTCGGCCCCCGGAGGGTAAAGACCTACTCCTGCTAGATTGTATTATGGTGAAAGTATAATGAGGCGAGCTCGACGACTAGGCGGCGAGTCGCTTGGGTGTATGATGGAACGTATCCTCTATGCATACCCTAGGGAGGTTTATATAGGCTAACATCGCTAGGGTTTTACAGATTACAACCGAATTAGTTAAGGATTCGGAGGTTCTTTGATCTAGTCCGACTGGGCCTAGCTACGCTTCTGGCCCCCCAGCTTCCAGTCGCCTGAATCCTCGCCAAGTCTCGATCCAGTCGCCGTCCTGCGGGCCCACTCGCTGGCGGCTTGGGCCAATAGGAAACGTCCTGCTGGGCATACCCTGGAAGGCATATCCCCATCAGTAGTCCCCGAGGTCGTCGTTGATTCGTCGTAGGCGTTTGCTGATAGTCGGAGTATGCGGGTCCAATGCGGACGCCTAGTCGAATCGGTGACGGACTCCTGAACAAAGGAAAGAAGTAGTCATTTTAGTCGCAATAGCGGCGAACAATCATACCGCAGCTTGGCGAACGGGTCGGCGAATAGTTAGTCACTGTCATAGTGATCAGGTCGGCGAATTATCGAGTCGCTGGAGGTAGCGAGTCGAGTAGACAAAGTTGGACCATCAGTTTTGGTCAAACTAGCCATTGGGTAACCCAACGGTAATATTGGCGTAATTACCGCGTACTAACGGCTCCCGAAAATGGCGGGTAACAACCGCTATATAAGGAGAGTGAAGGGCGACGGGGAAAACGCTTCCCTCACTTCCTCCGATCTCGCGCATCCTTGTTTCCCCATTCCACGCAGCGACCAGAACGATCCAGAGAGTTCCGAATCCCACGATCCTCCGGCCGATGGCTCCTCCCACCGAACCATGGGGCAGATCCAAGTGCACGAAGGCACTGCTAAAATCATTCGAGGGGGCGGGGATCCTCCGTGCCGGGAGATGGCGCATCCCCGCGGCCGGAGAAGTAATTTCGGATCCGCGTGAAGGGGAATTCATCTGATTCACTAGTCACCTGGAGCGGGGGCTTGGCTTCCCAACCTCCCTCTTCTTTTGGCGTTTCTGCGCTTATTACGGTATCCAACCGTCGGATCTGGGTCCGCACAGCATCGAGCAGCTCACCATTTTCGTGGCGTTCTGCGAGTGCTACCTGGGTTGCAGGCCCTACTTCCCCCTGTGGCAAGATCTATTCCACGGGAGAATCAGCCGCGAAGAGACAGGCGACCCAATGCTGGCCGCGGGCGGCCTAACTTTCCAGCTGAAGTCGAAGGCATCGTTCTTCGATTTGATGCTGCCCGCCAAAGCGGCGAACGAGTGGAAGAAGAGCTGGTTCTACGTCACCGAGTCGACTCCAGGTGACGAAGTGGCGCTTCCAAGGTACTCCGCCGACCGGCCTGAGCCGTGTCGGCTCCAGGTTATCAAACTCCCACTGGAGCAGTGGATGGTCATCGACGAGATGCTGCAGACCATTCACAATTTGAAGAAGAAAGGCCTCCAAACCATCAACCTCTACAACTGCTGGCTCGGGCGATGGCTCGGGCCCCTGACCAGCCGTGACCATTACATGTACGAGTATACGGGCAAGGACGACCCGACGAAATCCTGCCTCGACGAGTGGAGGCTCCATGACTACACCCTGGCCCTGAAGAAGATCACCCAGGCGGTATATCTCGACGCGAAGGCCGGGGTCGCACCTTATACCATGAGGCGCCCAGCCCCAACGGAAAGTTGTTATTCCTTTTGCACTCGCGGTCGCAGTTTGTGCATTCGCGGTTGTGCTAATGTCGTTTGTTTTTGGTGAAGTTGTTTCAAGTAGTGGAAGGGTGGCTCCCGCCCGCAGATGATGAGAATTCGAGCTCGTCCGCCCAGGATGGGAGCGAGCCATCGCCCGACAAGGGCAACGTCGAGAGTGACGAGGGCGGTAACGACAACGAGGAGGACGACGACCCCGTGGAGGTTGCCGCTCCCACGGTTCGCAAGACTCGCGAGCAGCACCAGCGCGAACTCGAGGCCAGTAGGAGCCTCGAGGCCCATGATGATGACGATGACGAGCTCCCCGAGCACACCTCACACCGTGAGGCTACGCCATCGAAGAAGAAGAAGCAAGCTCCGCCAAAGAAGAAGGTGAAACCGACGAAGCCAGCGTCTCTGCCTCGGTTTGCGAGTAGCTCCGACGCCACCAGCTCGGCCAAGGAAAAGGCAGACCACACGGCCGCGGCGACCGGTGCCGCCGCCATAATGGACGAAGTGCCACTAGCTTCGTTGCCACCGCCGTTCACCCCAGTCACTAGCTTGGGGGCCGCTCTAGCCACAGGGGCCTCGCCGCCAAGGGGGGTTCCCACAACGATTGCCACGGAAGCTCCCGCTGCGGCTTCATCTTCGAAGAAACCATCAGTGTCTTGGGCACACAACGTGTTCGAGACGGGCCTCAGTCGGAAACTGGGGCCAGAACTGGAAAAGCCGGCCAGCATCCGCTCTGGTCTGCGATTTCTTCCGGTCGCCAAGTGAGTGCTCCTTGATCTTTTACTCGTCTGCTTGCCTTGTATTTTGATCAGAAAGCTTTATTGACATAGTTGTTTCGCAGGACTGGGTTAAGAAGATAGGCCATCCTTCAGTGGCCAAGGTTCTGTCGGTCGCCACAGAGGTGCCAGTGGATCCCTCGCGGAAGAGGAAGGGCGACGAAGTCATTGCTCCTGCCGAAGGCGCCAAAAGAACCAAGGGAGATGACATCGTCACGGTCTCTGATGAACCGGCGACTGCCCCGAGCGAGCCTCCAGCCACAGCGGAAGTAGCTTCGAAGGCCACCGGAGATGCGGGATCGCAATGTATGGTGCTTTCTGGCTCAACCGATGCGGCCAAGCCGACCTCGAGTGGCGCAGTGGCCGCAACGGCGACATTCCCTCGCTTTGTGGCGAAGGCCGTTGCAGCGAGTGCCTTAGTGCCGCCGAGCCAGCTTCCTGGGGTCGCCGGCACGGAGGTTGAACAGCTTCGTGGCCACACTCCGCTTGTGCTCGCGTCGGTGGATGCGATGGAACCTCATGGTATGCTAGGTGCTGCCATCCAGGTATGTTCAGTCCCCGAGGATCTGGCCACTAAATTTCAGTGGTCGGATTCTTAATATTTGTTATGTTATCTAGTCCCCGAGTGCCTAGTCGCTGAATTTTAGCGGGTGGGCACTTAGGAATTTTGTTGTCCAGTCCCCGAGTGCCTAGTCGCTCAACTTCAGCGGGTGGGCACTTAGGAATTTTGTTGTCCAGTCCCCGAGTGCCTAGTCGCTGAATTTCAGCGGGTGGGAACTTAGGAATTTCGTTGTCCAGTCCCCGAGTGCCTAGTCGCTGAATTTCAGCGGCTGGGCGCTTAGGAAATGTTTGTTGTTGATGATGTGGTTGTTGCACAGGGCCTGCAGCGCGACTCACCCGAGCGGATTGCTGCGAAGTGCCGCGTGGAGAAGGAGCTCGTCGCTGTCCAGGAGACGAACGAGGAACTTCAAGCGGCTGCGGGTTAGTATTTACTTTAATTGGCACTCGTCGCTTACTTGTCGCGGTGTTGACCGTTTTGTTCTGGAAGTAGCGAGTAGCGCGGCTGAGGTGAAGGAGGCTCGCCAAGGCCTTGTCCCGATAGGTGATTCGACGGCGGCCCAGTCCACTTTGAGCGTGGCGGAGAAGCGAATCGCCAATCTGGAGCGTGAGCTCAATGAGGCGAAGGCGGAAGCGAGCTCGGCGGTAGGACGAGCTAAGGCCGCCGTCGCTTCTGCCGCTGAAGAATGGAAGGTGTCTGATGCGCTCGTTGCCAGGTTGCAAAATGACTTCTCCTCCCTTCAAAGTTTCATCACGGACCTATGTCGCCCGCTGATTGGTAAGTTTTCCCTCAGCCAGCTTCCGACTGCGCGTACCGTGTTGGGGTTTTGGTGTTTTGCTTACTGTTTGTTTGAGTGCTGCAGGCCGGATCACTGACAATGCGGAAGAGGCGCAGTCGTATCTGTGGCGGTGTGTGACCACTGCAGTCGACTCGGCGTCTTGTCGGCGACTTGCCTCCGGGCATACCTTCAGGAGATATCGCCCACGGAGGTGATTCCCAGCGACCTTATCGAGGTATGGCACTACCTGGAAAAGGATCCATCGGTCGTGGAATTCATGACGCGGTCGGCCTTCCGTCGTGGAGCGGCGACGACTCTCAGCCTTGGGCTCGCCCACTTCCCGGACGATTTCAACCTTGACGACGTCACGAGTGGTTACCCCTCATCAACGGACTCGGTGGAGATTGCCGAAGTGTTGAGGCTGACGGACCGAGCTGCGGTATACTCCGACCGCGTTTGGGCGATGGGCGACCTTATCCCCTACCAGGAGACCATCGTCGCCCCCAATGACCCTGAGCTAAAGCACCGTGACTTCAAGGTGGAGCAACCATTCCGTGCGGCGATGGCGGGCAAGCAGACGACGTACCCGTCGAACCCTTATGTGCCTTTTATCCGCAGCCATAGGGATGGTGGCGCGTCTTCATCAAAGCCTGTGGAGTAGAATGTTTTGCCGTTCGGCATTAATATAGAATAACAATGTAACTCTCGTTGTACGCGAAACAGATTTTGCTGCTATAAAGGAGTGCTCGTGTTATTTTGTCAGTCGTGTTGTGATTTGGATGTTGGTTGTGCGAGTCCCCGAGCGCGTCCGCCCTTTTTTATGGGTTTACCTCGTTTATATATGTTTTGTGAACTGTTAGTGAGTTAAGGTCGACTCGCCATGGCTTGCAAAGCCAGTCGCGTGGCGACTCCCAGGGGTGCTCTTTACTTGACCGTTTTCCCGGGCACGAACGGGGTCGGGTTGCCGAGTCCCCGAGCGTGGTACTTAGCCGTTCTAGTCGCAATCCCAAGGTAGGTGAGGACTAAGCGCGTTGTGTTAGGCGCGTCAGTCCTGCCTGATCCGTAAGATCAGTCGCATGGCGAGTCCTGGGTGCGCTCTCATACTTGGCGTTTTTTCCTAGCCGCTCGTCTTTGGTCGGGTGTCGGTCCCCGAGCGTGGTACTTTGTCGTTCGAGTAGCTGCGCCGAGCATGCGGAGGACTTGGTCGCTGTGGGAAGCGAGTGCAGTTGTCTTGGCTCGAGCGATCGGTGGCGACTCAATGGGGCTCGGGTTAGCTTTTTGTGTGATGCGAGGCCTGAGTTTTCCCAGTGCCCTCGTACCACACTACTTGTCCGTGACGGTCGCTTTGCCAAAGGTTGACTTCTGCGAATAGCGTAATGCTATTATTACGAGTGCGAGTGGCACAAGACACGGAGAGTATACGCAATTTTGTGGTAACCAGTCTGTTTTATTTCATAGCGGGTAGGGGGTACATGTCTGGAGTTCTAAGAGTAGAACTTCCGTAGGAGGTTTACATTCCATGGCCGCTTGACGTCGAGTTTTCCGTCGCCTCGGACGTTGGTGAGGTAGTAGGCGTCGTTTCCCAGGACTCGCCCGATGGCGAATGGTCCCTCCCAAGGGGGTGAGAGATTGTGCATGCCTTTCTTGTCCTGGATTAGGTGCAGTACCAGGTCGCCTTCCTGGAAAGTGCGAGTTCGTACTCGTTGGCTGTGGTAGCGGCGGAGCCCTTGCTGGTAGATGGCGGTGCGAGAGCGAGCTAGGTCGCGTGCTTGGTCGAGCTGGTCGACTCCGTCTTGGCGTGTGAGCTTGTTGTTGGCCTCCGTGTAGTTGACCACCCTAGGTGAATCGTGCTCGAGGTCAGTTGGCATGACTGCCTCGGTGCCGTACACCATGTAGAAGGGGGTGAACCCTATCGACCTGTTGACGGAGGTGCGGATTCCCCAGATTACAGAGGGGAGTTCTTCGACCCAGCACCCGGCGGTATGCTCGAGTGGGACTTGTAGTCGTGGCTTCAGGCCATGGAGGATGCTCTGATTGGCGCGTTCCGCCTGGCCGTTGTACTCCGGGTGGGCGACTAAGGCGAGGTCGAGTCGGATGTTGTGTTCCTCGCAGAACTCGGCCATGGCTCCCTTGGCGAAGTTGGTGCCGTTGTCCGTGATGATGCTGTTTGGGAACCTGTAGCGATAGATGAGCTCGCGTAGGAACTTTGTAGCGGTCTTCCTGTCGCACTTGCGGACTGGCTTGGCCTCCACCCATTTTGTGAATTTGTAGACTGCGACTAGGAGGTGGGTGAAGCCAGAGCGGGCCTTCTTGAATGGGCCTACCATGTCCATGCCCCACACGGCGAACGGCCAGGTGATGGGGATTGTCTTGAGTGTCGAGCTCGGCACGTGAGTCTGGTTGGCGTATTTCTGGCATCCGATGCACCGCTGGCAATGTCGACAGCGTCTGCGTGTGCGGTGAGCCAGCAGAAGCCATGTCGCATGGCCTTTGCAAACAGAGAGCGGGCGCCGGCGTGGTGGCCGCAGTCGCAGGAGTGAATGTCCTAGAGGATTTTGCGTCCTTCAGCGGGTTGGACGCAGCGTTGGAACACGCAGGTCACACTGCGCTTGTGGAGCTCGCCGTTGATGATGACGAAGGATTTAAAGCGACGTGCTATCATCTGGGCATTCGTTTCGTCCGTGGGTAGGGCGCCTCCCTCCAGGTAAGCGACGTATGGCGCGGTCCAGTCGCTTGGCTCGGCGATTAGTGCGACTAGGGCTGCTTCTGGCTGCAGCGGGATTCCAATGCCGATCTCCCTTGGGGGAGAGACGGAGGGCTTGGTGATGGTGTCGAGGAAGATGCCAGCGGGTGGTGCGATTCGAGCCGAACCGATGCAAGAGAGTGCGTCGGCATCCTAATTCTTCCGCCTGTCGATCCACTCGACGGAGTAGCCTGCGAAGTGTCCTCCCAGCTGGTCCACTGGTTGGTGGTATGCCGCCATGGTGGGGGATACGGTGTCGCAGGTGCCGGCGACTTGACCGGCGACGAGGTCGGAGTCTCCGTAGCAGCGCAGGCGGTTGATGTTCATCTCCTTGGCTGCTCGCATGCCGTGGAGTAGCGCCTCGTACTCGTCCATGTTGTTGGTACAGGGGGTGAAGTCGAGGTAGAGGACGTAGCAGAGCTTGTTGCCCTTCGGAGATGTCAGCACGATCCCCGCTCCTGCACCGTCTGCATTCTTGGAGCCGTCGAAGTGTAGACTCCAGTAGTGGAGGTATGGCAGCTTTTCCGGCTGCTGGGCATCCTCCCGGTCGGCGAGGAAATCTGCGAGATCCTGCGACTTGATCGCCTTGCGCGGCTCATACTTGATGTTGTGGACGCCGATCTCGACGGCCCACTGGGCGACTCGCCCGGTCGCCTTGCGGTTGCGGATGATGTCCCGCAGCGGTGCTGAGGAGACGACCGTTATTGGGTGCTCCTGGAAGTAGTGCGGCAGTCGCCGCTGTGCTCTGAAGACCGCGTATACCAATTTCTGGTACTGCGGGTAGCGCTGGCGCGACTCGGTAAGGACTTCACTGATGTAGTATACGGGTCGCTGCACCGGGCGTTCCTTCCCTTCCTCTGGCCGTTCGACGTCCATGAAGGCGCTGACGACGCGCTCAAAAGCCGCGACGTAGACCAGCATGGGCTCCTTGTCGACGGGGGCGGCGAGTAGCGGTGCTGCGAGTAGCACCTACTTAAGAGCGTGGAGCGTGTCGTCTGCCTCCTTGTCCCACTGGAAGGTGGGGTTCTTGCGCACTAGGCGATAAAGCGGCATCGCCTTCTCGCCTAGTCGGGGGATGAAGCGACTAGGAGCCGCGACTCGCCCGGCTAGCTTCTGGACGTCGCGCAGGCACTCGGGTCTGCCGAGTCAGGCAATCGTGTTGATCTTGGCGGGGTTCGCCTCGATCCCACGCTTGGAGACGACGTACCCCAGTAGGTACACCGAATGTGCACTTTCCTGGATTTAGCTTTATCTTGTACCTTTGCAGGTTGGCGAAGGTTTCCGCCAGGTTGGCGAGTGGATTTCACCACCACGTCATCGATGTAGACGTGGATGTTGTGGCCAATTTGGCTCGCAAGGCACTCCTGCATGCACCTCTAGTAGGTCGCCCCGGCGTTTTTTAGGCCGAAATTCATGGCAGTGTAGCAGAAGGCTCCGAATGGCGTGATGAACGCCATCTTTTCTTCGTCCTCGATGGCCATTTTTATCTGATTGTACCCAGAGTAGGCATCAAGGAAGCATAGTGCCTCCGATCCCGCGGTGGAATCGGTGATTTGGTCGATCCGCGGGAGGACGAATTGCTCCTTCGGGAGGCGTTGTTTAAGTTTGTGTAATCGATACACATTCGCCAGGTCCCGTTTTTCTTCTCGACCAGGACTGGGTTTGCCAGCCACTTGGAGTATTTGACTGCCCGAATGAATCCTGCAGCGAGTACACGCTGCACCTCCTCGGCGATGGCTCGTCGGCTCTCTTCATTGAAGGGCCGCAGCGACTGCTTGACAGGTCGCACTTTAGGGTCGGAGTTGAGTTTGTGCTCAGCGAGGAACTCGATGAGCGCGCCTTCCTATGCTGGGATCATGCCCGTCCCGATCGTCACCGTCTGGCTGGAGTCACCTAGGACCAACTAGACGGTGCGGGTGTGTGTCGTTGCCTCGAAGGCGGTGGAGTTGCCACCCTCCGAATTGGGCTTCTTGAGTATGGTGGGGTCGTCGTTGTTTGCCCCGCTCGCATACTTGGCGAGCTCCTCGGCGTGGTTGGCCTCCGCCGTGATGATGGCGTCAGCGAGTTCGGCGCCTTTGGCCTCGCATTTTGCGGCCATGTCGGGGTCGCCATGGAAAGTGATGATGTCGCATGGCCCAGGTAGCTTCATCACATTGTACGCGTAGTGGGGCGTTGCCATGAATTTGGCGAACGCCTAGCGCCCCAGGACGCGGTGGTAGGGGCTGTTGAATGACACCAGCTCGAAGACGATCCGCTCGGTGCGGAAGTTTGCTGGTGTGCCGAAGGTGACTGGCAGCATCACCTTGCCGATCGGGTACGCCTTCCGACCGGGGACGATGCCGTGGAAGGTGGTGTAGGTCGTCTCGATCATCGACTGCGGGAGCCGCACTCGCCTAAACGTGTCCAGGTACAGGATGTTGATGGAGCTGCCGCCGTCCATCAGCGTTTTGGGGAGCCAGTATCTCCCACCTTGGGCTTGACCACTAGGGCGACTCGGCCCGGATATTCGATCCGTGGCGAGTGGTCCTCGCGGCTCCAGGTGATTGGTTGCTCGGACCAGTTGAGGAACTGGGGGATGTCTATCTGGGACACCGCGTTGACGACGATGGCGCGAGCGATGACCTTCTTCTCACGCTTCGTGTTGAAGCCTGTGAAGGTGTGGAGCGAGCCGGCGACACTGCCGAACTTTCCGCCGTTTGGCGGGCTGTTGTCGGGGTCTTCCCGCGCGTGCCATGCCTTCTCGATCTCCTTGAGTGAGTGGCAGTCGGCGGTCGTGTGCGTGGCGGGCTTTCCTTCCCTGCTATGAAACACACAGGGTTGTTTGAGGAGGGCCGCGGGATTGAACCTCGGCTTTGCCTTGTAGTTGCCACCATCGCGGCGCTGGCCTCCATTGCGGCGGAAGCTCTTGGGTTCACGTGGCGCGTATCCGGCGTTGGCGATGAAGTCGACTCGCCCGTCACTGCGGCGTTTGCCGGTGAGGCGAGTGTTGTTGTAGCGTAGCTCGGGTTACCTCCTGTTGTTGTGGCCGCTCGTGCGGTGATTTCCTCCCGACTCGTCGTCGGTTTCTTGGTTTGGGTCCTCCTCCGCCTACCTCTTTGCGATCTCCAGGAGTTCCGGTATGTTGTCGAGTGTTCTGTATACTCGCTTGAGCTTGGCGACCAGGGGATCATAGCGGCACAAGGTCTTAAAGCAGTGGATCGCGGTGTCCAGGTGGATTCCGGCCGCGTTGTACCACATGTCGAATCGGTAGGAAGTGGGTTAGATATGAACTACAGGTACATGATCGAATGCTCATGTTTTTTTTCCAAAAATCATTTTTAGGTTCAAAATATGTTGTTTCATCATATACCCACTTTAAGTTTAGCGAGTCTTAGCCCCGAGCTAGGAATCTTCATGCCTTCCCTTCGAGAAAGTTTGACGATAGTTTAAAACGGGCATTATAAATTCAAAAATGATCCAAACAATGCAAAACCTTCGCGTGGTGTCATATTATGTGACATAGTTATAAGTAAAATATCAAACTTGGTATATTGAATATGACTAAAAAAACCTTCACAAAATGACCTATCTCGTTCGAGGTTTCTTGGCTTTCGGGTCAAATGCCCAATGTTATGGCTAGAATGAAGGCATAGTTTGTGATAATGTGTCCATATTGTGCATAAGTGTTCATCATGGGATGTCGAACAATGTTTCAGGAGAAAATTTTCCTTTTCGTCGCACCAAAAAGCCGTTTTCCATTTTCTGAATGCAAAAAACGGACGGTTTTGTGAAGCAACCACCAAATGGCTAACTCAAAATGCTACCGTCACATTTTTACAAAATACTAGACCACCTTACATGGATAACGTCATAACAAGGGGATCTCAAACCTTTCCGTCTATCCCTGGTGAAAAAAACAAATTCCTATCGAATCGATAGGAAGTGGGTCAGATATGAACTACATGTACATGATCAGATGCTCATGATTTTTTACAAAAATCATTTTTAGGTTCAAAATATGTTGTTTCATCATATATCCACTTCAAGTTTAGCGAGTCTCAACACCGATCTAGGAATCTTCATGCCCTTGTTGGAGATATGCCCAAGAGGTAATAATAAAGAGGTTATTATCTTATCATCATACTTATGATAAATGTTTACATACCATGCTATAATTGTATTAACCGGAAACATTAATACTTGTGTGATTTGTAAACATAAAAGAGTCCCTAGTAAAGCCTCTTGTTAAACTAGCTTGTTGGTTAATATATGATCATGGTTTCCTGATCATGAACATAGAGATGTTATTAACAACAGGGTCATATCATTAGGAGAATGATATGATGGACATACTCCTATAGTTAAGCGTAGCATACATATCAAATCATTTAATATAGTTCATTTGCTATAAGCTTTCTGATACATAGTAACTTAATTCCTTCGACCATGAGATCATGTTAATCACCATCACCAGAAGGATGCTTTGATGACATCAAACACCACACCGTAACTGGGTGGCTATAAAGGTGGCATTGAGTGTTCGGAAAGTATGGGTTGAGGCACATGGATCAAGAGTGGGATTTGTCCATCCACATGACGGATAGATATACTTTGGGCCCTCTCGGTGGAATGTCATCCGATTAGCTTGCAAGCATGTGACTGGCTCACAAGGGATCACATATCACGTGAACAAGAAAAGAGTACTTATCGGTAACAAGGTTGAACTAGGTATGCATAGATACCGACAATCAAAACCTCGGATAAGTAAACTATCGTGAGACAAAGGGAAATTGGTATTGTATGTAAGTGGTTCATTCGATCGCAAAGTAATCGTAGAAATATGTGGGAGCTATATGAATTTCCAGATTCCTCGATTGGTTATTGATCGGAGAAGTGTCTCGGTCATGTCCACATAATTCACGAACCGTAGGGAGACACACTTAAGGATTCGATGTTGTTGAGTAGTTATGGAATGATGAGTAAGAGACAGAATGTTGTTAGGAGTCTCGGATGGGATCCGGGATATCACGAGGAGATCCGGGATGGTCCGGAGAATAGGATTCATATAAGGAAAGTCATGTTTCGGAGTTCAGAAAAGATTCCGGTGTTTTCACCAGGAATGTTCTAGAAGGGTCTGGAAGGTCCGGCACTCCGGAGGGGAAGGGTACATGAATGTGTCATGACAATGTGGAATGGTTGCATCATGTACTAGGTCACTTGGCTGGGCAATATGGAGAGAGAAATCAAATCCAAGTTTGAAAGTCAAACGCCAATTTGAAAAAGTCAAATCTCAAGTTTGCTTGGTGGAGGGAGAGTAGGAAACCAACTTGGGGAGGAAGTCCCACTCCCTCCCACCCGCCGGCTATGAGGAGGAGTTGGAGGAGGACTCCCTCCTCCCCAAACCGCCTCTCCCCTCCTATATAAGGAGGGGTAGGGCGCCCCCTCTCCACACACCTCAAACCCTAGCTCCTGGCGCCACCACCTGCTGCTGCCGCCGCCTAGGGCCTCCTCCCAAGTCGCCGACTAGGGTTTCCCCAAACCCTAGACGCCGGCTATACCCCTCCCTTGGTGCTTCTAAACCCTAGATCGCCAAGGCACCTCTCTTGCTCCACCATACTCGCTCCGGCTTAAGGCGAAGCCCTGCGAGATCTCCCATCTACTTCCGACATCACGCCGTCGTGCTGCCGGAATCGCGAGGAGAGTGCTACAACCTCCGTTGCCTACTGGAACAAGGGAGATGAAGGTCTTCATCGAGTACCGAACGTGTGACCGACTGCGGAAGCGCTGCCGGAACGCAGCGCCGGAAGGATCGTCTACGCGATCTTGAGATCGGCAAGTGAATGACTACATCACCCACGAGAATATGCTCTCATTAACCGCTTTGGATCTTCGAGGGTTAGTATTCTATCGACTCGTTGCTACAATCTAGTAGATATATCTTGGCTTGATCATAGATTAGATCTTGATTGTGTGTTCAAGCGGTAGATTTTTTTGTTTTCCATGCTACGAACCCCTACAGTGGTATCAGAGCCGTGTCTATATGTAGATCTGTTGCACGAGTAGAACACAATGGTCATTGTGGGCGTTGATGCTTTTTTGTCGATTGCTTCTTATGTACTTTGCATCTTGCGGGATGGTGGGATGAAGCGGCCCGGGCTAACCTTACATGACATCGTTCATGAGACTTTCTCCACGCTTGACATGCAACTTGTATTGCATAAGTGGCTTTGCGGGTGCATGTTTATCCCAACATAGTTAAGATTCAATTTACAACGGGTGATTGACAATACTAGTATCAATGTTGTGGTTCTTTTTCGTAAGTTAGAATGACACTTATTGAAAGCCCCAAACCACGTAAAACATGCAAAGAAAATTAGAGGCATCTAACTTTGTTTTGCAGGGGGTGTGCTGTGATGTGATATGGCCATGATTGTGATTATATATGATGTATGCAATGTCCCTTATTGTAAGTTGGCAACTGGTAGGAGCCATATGGTTGTCTTTTAAATTCTGTTAAGACCTGCATGTCTATTCAAAGAAGTTATAATAGTTGATGCTAGTGGACGACAACCATGAAGCGGCGCCATTTACCTTGACGCCACACCGGTGATGATGGAGATCATGTTCATGCTTGAATATGGAGATCGGAAGCACAAGAAGAAATGCCATATCATATCACATATTATGAATTGCATGTGATGTTAATCCTTTTATGCATCTTGTATTGCTTAGTTCACGACGGTAGCATTATAAGATGATCCCTCAAGCACACAATTTCAAGTTTTAAAGTGTTCATCCTTAGTAAGCACCGTTGCTAAAGCTCGTTGTTTCGAAGCACCACGTGATGATCGGGTGTGTTAGATTCTGCGAGTGTATACAACATGAGCAAGCCAGATTTGCTCATGTGGAAGCTAAGGTTTGATCTTGACGAGCCTAGCATGTACAGACATGGTCTCGGGACACGGATCACCGAAAGGTAAAGCATGAGTCATATAGTAGATATGATGAACATGTTGATTGTTCGCAATTGAAGCTACATCAACTCTCGTGATGATTATTTTTTATGTGGTGGATTTGGTTCGTGTGATCACTAAAACAATGTGAGGGATATTGTTTTGAGTGGGAGTTCAACGGCAATATGATTAAAAGTTGAACACTATTTATCATAAATTAAATCAAAGTGAATTTGCATAATTGTTGTAGTCATAGGCATCTGTTTACCACCTTGTGCTTAGTTATAATTGAGATGATAGAACTATAGAATTCCGGTTAGTTACTTTACTAACTGGTATCGTATTGTTTTGAAGTGTTAATCTAAAATTTAAAAGTCCTATTGCAAACTTTTAGTAAGTTCCGGTTACTCCATGAAGTTTAATAGTTGGTATTAAATCAAGAGTAACAATTCCAGTGTTAATATATAAGTATCATGTTTATCTCCATGATTCTTGATATTCGAAAGATAGTTTCAATATCAAGGTAATCTAGGAGTTGAAAGAGTTGTTTCAGAAACCATGATGTGTGGAAGAAATTGTGATATCTGAAACAAAGTTTTGGTTGCAACATGATAGAGTATAATATGGCAAAAGTCATGTTCTCATATTTGATGAGAATTTGCAAAAGGTTGGAGACACTAGTTGTCCTAATCCTCCAAAAGGTTTTGGAGAGCAACATTATACTCGTGATTCACCGTTATAAGCTAAAGTAGCTTGATCATGAATAAATCAATGAGAAGGGTGAATATTTGTTGTAGGTAAAATTTTTACTACACCAAGAGATTACTAATGAATCAAATTTGAAAGAACACCAAACATTTGATGATGGTGATATGCTTCAAAGTGCAAGTCCAAAGACATTGGTATTTAATTATACACACTTTGGACTATGTGTCATGTGTGTGACTCCACTATTGATGTTGATAGATTCTTTCAAAACAGAAAAGGAAATACTGAAAGAGAATCACATAAATATATGGCAGAAAAGAAAAGACTAGAATTATTCAGCTTAGGTATATAGAGGATATACATGTTATGGCTATATTCTTTGCTTATTAAACAATGTGGTTCTTAAGTATTTGATACTGAATTTCTTGGTGTGAATCATCATACGAAACAACACAATTCATGAACTACAATGGCCTAAGTAACTAGCAAGAGAATATGTGATGATGTTCATCGAGAACAAATAAAGTGTTGATATGTTTCTCATTAACATCAAAGCTTGTCTTCAAGTTTTGTTTTATCAGGTATTATGAGAACTGTGGCATCCCGCAAAAACCACTACCAGAAAATCGCGTTGAATTTGTGCATTGCATCGTCATCATCATGCTTTGTTTGCTTAAAACTATTTTCGCAAAGCCCGTTTTGTTTTCTAAAACGCCCCACCTCTATTCAAATATAAAAAAAACCGGGTCGCCGGAATATTTTACTTTGTCTGCTAATAGTTGGCAAAAGGCTTGTTGAAATTAAATAAAACATTTAATTATTTTAGTGAGGCGAGCGGGCGAATGACCGACGACCACCCTGATTTTACAAACGCCCGCCTCTAAATCCTATTCCTACCAACTAATCTACCCCAACCCAGCCTCCACCTCACCCCACCTAATGACTGCTGCCACCTCGGCTCCTCCCCCTCTACCAATCCGGTCGCCACGTCACCTGGCCTCTCCTCCTCACTCAACCCCCCACACACCCACATAAGAACCACGCCGCCACACCCTTCTTCACCCGCCGCCTGCAGCCTCTCCCCAGCATGGCGCCTCCTGCCTCCTCCGCGCCCGGCTCCCTCCGCAGCCGCCGCCCAGGCCGCCTCTCTTCCGCGCTTGAGCCCTTGGCCGCTCAAGCCGTCGCCGCGCCACGGATGCCGCCCGTCAGTCCACTTTCCTTCTGCAACTTCGCCCGGGCGCTGCGAGCTCCTCACGCTAGCCGCCCGCCTCGCGGCCACGCACTGCTTGGCTTCCTCGGCCGAGCCAGCGTCCCGCCACCCCGAGCTCGCCCTCACCTCTCCGGTCGCCGCCGCCAGACGTCTTCCCCGCCGCCGGCCCGCCTCGTCTCCGACGTCCGTGACCGGCTACCCTCCACCGCCAGTCCGCCTTCCACCTGCTCGCCCTCCGCCCAAGCCCCGCCGTCGAACCGACGCTCACCGGCGCTCCGTCGCCTCTCGGCCTCCCCCTCCATGAGCCTCTCCCGAGCTCGTCGCGGCCTCCCCCTCTGCGGACCCACCCCTTGACCCGTGGCATGCGCCTGCCACCTCGTTGGACCGGCTGCGGTCGGCCTCGGCGTCCATGTCGGTGTGCTCGCGTCCGGTCTTGGCGTGCCGTTTTGTCGGCGTCGTGTGCTCCGCACCAGCGTGTTGAAGGACGCTTCTTCAAGTGTCGAGACAAGAGGTTTTGGTTGGTGTTTGATTCATGTTGGCGATGGTATTGCGCCTAGGAACCTCTCGGTGAACAAGAGCTCCAAGTAGAACAGGTACCGAGAAGCCACCGAACATCTGGTACTAATCCCAAGTTTGTCCTCGACAATTTGAATCCGGACCGAAGACCACATGCTCGACAAGAACTCTTTTCCGGATGCAGTCGAGAACCCGACGCCAAGATCGACGATGCGAAGTCGCCAAGTTCATCTTCCGGACCCGTGCGACAAGATCTACTTCCGGATCCGAAGACCCGGTGCCGATCCACTCAAGTTCGCCCTCGGCGACAAGATCGGCGCCGACCGGAAGAACCCGATGCGTGACACCGACCCAAGTCCTGCCTCCCGGACGCGAGAACTACCCCAAGAATCGAGAACGACCCTGAGGCCGAGAACGATCCCGTCGAACCCAGATCCGAACCTCGCCGATCCGTGAACCACCGAGACCGAACCCGGAACCCCAAGACCGTCGAGAACCCTAATGTGTGAACCCTTTCCGAAACCTTATTTTATAACATCATAATAACTTGTTGCATATTTAATCATTCATCTCGCATGCATATCTGTGGTTTGGGGGCCTTATGCCGATTCACCTAATAATTAAGTATGGGGCCCATATGCGGGCAAATCTAGCCTCATATTGGCCTCATTTAAATTGGTGTAGCGAACCCGGTATCTTATCTTTCCTTGTTAAAACAACATTTAAAATGCGGGGTTTCTAAATAACATGAACCATTTAATTAATTGTCGGGACCCCGGTTCCGCTTAATATGACCTAATCGCATCGCATCTTTGCCATGCCATACATCATACATGCATCATGCCGATCTTCTGCCGTTGTATTAAATGTTGCATCCGGTGTTCCTTCTAGTGTTTTGCTTCTTCGCGGATAAGGCCGTTGAGTTGATGTGAGCTTCGCCCCGATCTCCGGTTGAACCTTCGACAATGTTTTCAGGCGAGCATCTCCCCCTTTCTACCTATCTTACTTTTATAGTCTTTATTCCCTCCTGTTGATCTATTGCTATCTGTGTTGCGATGCTCTAGTTTTCGTACCCGTGATATTCCTTGCAGCCTTATATTGCCATGGACACCTCCTATTACCTGTTGTGTGGTAGTTAGTTGGACCCGCGTCGTAGTTGCTTGCTCAAGTCTTGTTGCGGTTGTCAAGTGCCGATTGTTGATGTATTGCCGCATGTTGATGATGGAGATGATCATAGTTTTACTTATCGTTCACTTTATTTTATGTTTAACAACTAAAATTGAAATAAGCAGAGGCATCGGTGGGTGAGAGAAAATATTTGTTTTCCGAACGCCCACTTGTGTCCCGTAAGACGCCGAGGACTTTATACTGTTCCTTGATTTATCGCGCTATCCACATCCGGAGGTATATGGGACCCCCGAGCGAGCTTGATTATCTTATTTCTTGGGGCCACAAACTAGTTTGAGGTTTTATTTACGATCTGTACTTATGCCATGCTACTTATGTATTTAAATTGTGCGAGGAGCACACTATCTTTGTTAGGATCGGGACACGATTCGCGGTGTCGACAAGCCCAGCCACACTTTGGGTTTCCGATCGTTCACACCGTATACCCAAACCTTGAGTCCGTCTCGAGCTTGCTTGCCGTTGGTAGACTCCAAGGGTGGCCCCTGAAATATTTGAATCCTGTGATTGTTCGATCGTGAAAGCCTCGTTGGGTTTTGATTTGGTTTTAGAGGTTGATCGGCGTGTGTTGCTATTGGTGCACCGCCGGGTAAAACTTTACGAAAGCCGTGTCCGCGGATATGGACGACTTGGAGCACGTATCTCGATCATAGACAAGCATAACTAAAGTTTACTGCTATAAATTTGACTTATAATGACTAGTAATCGCTTCACTATAATGGAATGGCTAATTAATCGCCCAATTGCTTGTTTGGTTGTCGCTTGCGACCATTGTACTGACTAGTAAGTATTGCAACTTCAAATTGGCGAATAAAAGTACCAACAAGCTATGGGTTTGGGATTACATCATGCTATACGTATCGATTAGTAATTGTTGCAACTTCTAGCGGAATGATTAACTAAAAGGGCCTTTGCTTACTTCATCGGAAGATTATCTATACGACTAGTAATTGCCGCAACGATAACGAATAAGTAAAACGCCAACCGTGTGAGTTCCTCGGTTGACTTCCTCGTTTGGTCTCGAGGGGAAATACCAGGATGGGTTTGTTTGGTGTTAGCTTCAGTTGGATCCGGATAGGTCACTCTTATCCCCTCGATAACCGCCGATTGTATCGAGTCTCTATAGGTTGTTTAGTGCATCTTTGCCGCCGCTCGATCCACCATACCTATGCGAGAGGAATTCATTCTAGCCTCGCCGTGTCTTGGCCTCGATCGACGCTCCTTCTTTTTCCTTTGCCCTTTGTCGGCACCTTTGTTAAGCGGTTTTGAGATCGACGTTAGCGGGGTTACCCTTCCGCTTGGCACAGGGTTATGGGCCATTGGTTATTCTTGAGGCTCTTAGCCCCATTTGCTTCTTGTCCGTAGTCGGACGCTCTACCGTTTTCAAGGTGATTTGGATCTTGTATATTATATCTGTATTCTTGACTCATGGAGTCGCTGTTATATATATCTGTTCTGTGGGTCCCATCGAGGACTGTTGTGTAATGTTATTACTTCGTTTTCCACCCGCACGAAAGTGCCTGGTGGGCACCTTTGAATCGTTTCTATGCGGGTTTGGCGAATTTTGCTCAAACTTGCATAGGTCCGATTCTGAGGGTGTTACAAGAACAAAAGGGTTGTTCAATTAATTTCCGTAATCCATAAAAGATGAATGATTTACAAATCTCGTTGGATAAATCACATGCATAAAATAAGTGCTAAAAATATCGAAAGAGAATTGATTGAAAGATCACTTAGGAAGTGACATCGTCGTTTAAATTATATTGGAAAGTAAACATGAAGAAAATCCATGTGGATGGAATTTTGGAGTCTTTTGATTTTTGGATCAAATGACACTTGTGAAATTTTCCTAGAGAGAATTAAAACTTCGTTCATAGGCCAAAAGGGAACGAATGACTATCTTATTGGAACTTGTACATATTGTTGTATGAAGTCCATTGTGTGTAGTCAAGAGCGATGAATTTCAACTTCATATGCTTTCTCCGAAAATTTGAGTGAATATATGAATATTTACTTAATAAGGATGAAGTATGGAACATTTGAAAAGTTCAAAGACTTTCAAGATGAAGTGCAAAATCATTGTAACAATAATATAAATAGTTTATGATAAGATCATAAAGGAATATATTTGAGTTACAAGTTTAGCATAAAACACCTAAGATTTAAGGAATCGTTCCGTGGGTTTGCATTTCCCGAAACACCATAAGAGTATGGAGCATTCGAGATATGTAATTAAACCTTGTTTGATATGGTAAGATCAAAGGTGTAATTCATAAAACTGCAATTATATTTTAAAGATTAAAAGCTTGAGAGACTACCGTTTTCCACTGAAAAGAGCTCCATCATAATCCGTTGAATTGACACTATATAAAGTGATGGTTTGGGATAGAACCCAAGTTGTCCTTTCTTAAAAAATTGGTATGCTATGCATAAGAAAGATGTTTGCAACCAAAATCGAATGAACATATCTTTGTATGTTATTTTGAATAATCGTCGAGTATTCCTCCATAACACCAAACACAAAAATGTTTGTCGCTTAGAACGTCAAGTTTCTTTGAGAAAGAAATTTTTCGTGAAAAGTTAAGTGGGAGGACAATATAACTTTGATAAGGTTAAAAGAACCTTAGTTGTATGTGCAAAGTTACTCAGAGCCGAAAAGTGTTCCGGAGGCAGCAACAATGCTCATGGCTCACGTTCCTCAAAGGTTATGGTCACGGAGGTCTAAGTTCCTATTGAAACAAGTAGGTCGGGTAAACAATCAAATACCAAGATTTGAGAGTTAAATCGTTATTTGACAATATGATCCGACTACATGCAAAGAAGCGATGATGGGCCCTGACTCCGTAAAATGGCTTGAAGCCATAAAATCCGTGATAGTTCCATATACGAGAGATCAAGCTTTGAACTTGAAAGACCCACTAGAAAGGTACAAGACCTTACAGTCATATTTGGATCTATAAAGAAATAGACATGGATGTTTCACATCTATGAAATTATCGACATATCGGGAAAGAGTTCACCGACAATGTTCTAAGAGTTGACTATGACAAGATCTGATCTTTCATTAAGCGATATTTAGTCTAGACGGATTAATATAGCAACCACGACATATAATTTTGTTATGTGTTGAATAAACAAAACAAGTTCTTCTAATAGAATGGTTACCTAGGACGTGTGCATGACACGGTCCAAATTGTTTTGTTAATTCAAAGGATGCTAAAAGCATATGCAAACTTCAATGGTTGAAGTAAGCATCGCGGAGTTGGAATCTTCACTATGATGAAACTGTTAAAAGAGTTTAATTTTCATCGGAGACGATGAAGATGCTTGCATTTGCAAGAAATTAAGTGGGAGCGCTGAGACATGTTTTTAATACATTATGTGGAAGACATATTGTTGATTGGAAATGATGTATATTTTTATTAACACAGGATAAGAATTTCATCTCGATGAAAGGCTTAGGCAGAACCCGAATATTTGGCATCAATATCTATATGGATAAATTGTGACACAAATATGGTTGTGCCAGAAGTACATAGATGAGATATTGAATGAGTTCAATATAGAAACTACAAGAAAGGTTCTTGTTGCACAGGAAGGATTGAATAAAGATTTAAGTATTTTTGATACTTGATAGATACAATCACAAAGATTATTTTATCAATCATGCTGTGATGTGTACAAATCCAGATATGTCATATGATCTAAATGTTATGAGCGTATACCAGAATGATTCATAAGATGATTATTGGACGATAGTAAAGATATTCTTATGATCTTTTAGAAGAACTAAGAATATATTATTTTGTTGAAGTGACAAATAGATGGTTAGTTCATTGTAAAAGTATTACATTGATACTAGTTTTGTCACAAAGTACAAATTAAGTTTATCTCAATCTAAACTAAGGGTGGCACAATATGATGGAAAGTAAGTTCCATAATGAATTTGGATGAGTTCCAAAGTTAAGACATTGTGACATATACTACAAGAAAAGTCTAAGTATATAACTGCTATTATAGCAGCAAAAGAGGGCATTTGTGTCAAGTAGTTTGTTATCAAACTGGGTGTAGTTCACACCAGGGATAATACTATGAAGATATATTGTACGACAATATTATCAACATGTTTTAACCCCAAAGAACTAAAGGTATCACCATAGGACCAAATTTGTACAAAGCCATCTCATTAGAGAATGAGTGATGCATAAAGACGCAAAGACATGCAATTACACACGGACCTGAAAGTGTCGGATCCGGAGATCAGTTGACCACTAGAAATCGTGAATATACAACACCGGAAATCCATAGGTGTTGAATACACAAAGGTTTGAAACTAGATTATTGACTCTAGTGCAAGTGGGAGACTGTTGAAGATATGCCCAAGAGGCAATAATAAACAGGTTATTATCATATCTTCATACTTATGATAAATGTTTACATACCATGCTATAATTGTATTAACCGGAAACATTAATACTTGTGTGATTTGTAAACATAAAAGAATCCCTAGTAAAGCCTCTTGTTAAACTAGCTTGTTGGTTAATATATGATCATGGTGTAGGGTTTCGTAGCATGGAAAACAAAAAATTTCTACCGCATACAAACAAACAAGCCAAGATCTATCTACTAGATTGTAGCAACGAGTCGATGGAATAACTCACCCTCGAAGATTCCAAAGTGTTTAACGAGAGCGGATTCGCGTGGGTGATGTAGTCGTACTCTTCCCGATCGCAAGATCGCGTAGACGATCCTTCCGGCGCTGCGTTCCGGCAGCGCTCCCGCAGTCGGTCACACGTTCGGTACTCGACGAAGACCTTCCTCTCCCTTGTTCCAGCAGGCAGCGGAGGTTGTAGCACTCTCCTCGCGATTCCGGTAGCACAACAACGTGGTACCGGAACTAGAGTGGAGATCTCGCAGGGCTTCGCCTTAAGTCGGAGCGAGTATGGTGGACCATGAGAGAGCCCTCGGCGATCTAGGGTTTAGACACGCCGAGTAGGGGGCAAGCCGGAAGCTAGGGTTAGCTAGGCAGTGGCGGCGATTTGCCCTAGGGCGGCGGCGGCAGTGGAGGTGGCGGCGCCGACGGCTAGGGTTTAGAGGTGGAGGTGTTGGGTGTCTAGGAGGGGAGCCCTGCCCCTCCTTTTATAGGTGGAGGGGCCAGCCAAGGGGAGGGGAGTCCCTCCCGAACTCGGCTTGGATGTGGGCCGGCGGTGGAGGGGAGGAACTCCTCCCCAACTCGGTTTCCACCTCCCTCTCCACTTCCCAAAAAATAGCCGTTTGACTTTCAAATTGCCGTTTGACCTTTTCAAACTAGGATTTGATTAAACCCTTTATTTTGTTCAGCAATGACAACTAGTACATGATGCAATCATACCAACTTGATATAACACATTCATGTACCCTTCCTCCGGTCTTGGGACATTAGGAACCTTCTAGAACATTCTCGATGAAAACACCGGAACCATTCCCCAACTCCGAAACAGGACTTTCCTTATATGAATCTTATTCTCTGGACCATTCCGGATCTCCTCGTGATATCCCGAATCCCATTTGAGACTCCTAACAACATTCGGTCTCTTTCTCATCATTCCATAACTACTCAAACAACGTCAAATCCTTAAGTGTGTCTCCCTACGATTCGTGAATTATGCGGACATGATCGAGACACTTCTCCGAACAATAACCAATAGAGGAATCTGGAAATTCATATGGCTCCCACATATTTCTACGATTACTTTGCGATCGAATGAACCACTTACATACGATACCAATTTCCCTCTGTCTCACGATAGTTTACTTATCCGAGGTTATGATCGTCGGTATCTCTGCATACCTAGTTCAACCTCGTTACCGAGAAGTACTCTTTTCTCGTTCTCGTGATATGTGATCCCTTGTGAGACAGTCACATGCTTGCAAGCTAATTGGATGACATTTCACCGAGAGGGCCCGGAGTATATCTATCCGTCATATGGATGGACAAATCCCACTCTTGATCCATGTGTCTCAACCAATACTTTCTGAACACTCAATGCCACCTTTATAGCCACCCAGTTACGGTGTGGTGTTTGATGTCATCAAAGTATACATCCGGTAAAGGTGATATGCATGATCTCATGGTCGAAGGAATTAGGTTACTATGTATCAGAAAGCATATAGCAATTGAACTATTAAAATGACTTGATCTTTATGCTACGCTTATCTATAGGAGTATGTCCACCATATCATTCTCCTAACGATATGATCTTGTTGTTAATAACATCTCAATGTTCATGATAGGGAAACCACAATCATTTATTAACCAACAAGCTAGTATTATAAAGAGGCTTTACTAGGGACTTCAATTTAAGTTTACAAATCACACAAGTATTAATGTTTCCTTGTTAATACTATTACAGCATGAATGCAAACATTTATCATAAACACAAAGATATAATAATAACTACATTTATTATTGCCTCTAGGGCATATCTCCAACAGTCTCCCACTTTCACTAGAGTCATCTAATCTAGATTACATGGTAATATACCGAACACCCATGGAAGTTTGGTGTTGGTCATGTTTTGCCCTCGGGAGAGGTTTAGTCAACGGATCCGCCACATTCAGATCTGTGTGTACTTTGCAAATCTTTATGTCCCCATCTTGGACATGTTCTCGAATAGCGTGAAAATGTAGCTTGATGTGCTTCAGCTTCTTGTGTGACCTTGGTTCTTGCGCATTGGCTATGGCACCCATGTTATCACAGTAGATAGACATTGGGTCCAGCGCACTAGGAACCACACCCAGCTCTATAATGAACTCTTTCATCCATATCTTCTTGTGAAGCCTCAGCGACCATGTATTCCGATTCAGTTGAAGATCTCGCCACAACGCTTTGCTTTGCACTCCTCCACTAATCGCTGCACCATTCAAAATAAATATGTATCCAGTTGTGATTTAGAATCATCGGATCGGTGTTCCAACTAGCATCGGTGTAACCATTAACAACGAGTTGTTCATCACCTCCATAAGAAAGAACCATATCCTTAGTTCTTCTCAAGTACTTAAGGATGTTTTGACCATTGTCCAATGATCCACTCACGGATCACTTTGATATCTGCTAGTTAAACTAACGGCATATGCAATGTCGGGTCTAGTACATAGCATGGCACACATTAGAGATCCTATGGGTGAGGCATAGGAGTCTTACTCATCCTTTCTCTATCTTCGCCGATGTCGGACTTTGAGTTTTACTCAAGGTCGATTAAGCAACATGGGCAAGAACCCTTTCTTGCTATCTTCCATTCCAAACCTCTTTAGAACTTTGTCCAAATATGTACTTTGTGACAATGATATTTGACGTCTTGATCTATCTCTATAAATCTTTATGCCTAATATGTAAGTCGCTTCGCCAAGATCTTTCATTGAAAACTATTATTCAAATATTCCTTGACACTATTAAGAAGGTCTACATCATTCCCAATCAATAATATGTCATCTACATATAGTATTAAGAATGCCTGAGCTCCCACTCACTTTCTTGTAAATACAAGCTTCTCCATAAGTTTGTATAAAACCAAAACTTTTGATCACCTTATCAAAATGTTGATTCCAACTTCGGATGCTTGCTTCAATCCATAGATGGACCGTTGAAGTTTGCATACCTTGTTAGCATCTTTAGGATCGACAAAACCTTTGGGTTGCATCATATACAACTCTTCATCAATGTCTCCATTGAGGAATGCTGTTTTGACATCCATCTGCCATATCTCATAATCATAATATGCAGATTGCTAACATAATCCTCAGACTTTAGCTTCGCATCGGTGAGAAAGTCTCATCGTAGTCAACTCCTTGATTTTGTCGAAACCCCTTTGCGACAAGTCGAGCTTTATAGACAGTAACATTACCATCAGCATCTGTTTTCTTCTTGAAAATCCATTTGTTCTCGACAGCCTTCCGGCCATCCGGTAAGTCCACCAAAGTCCATACTTGGTTTTCATACATGGATCCAATCTCGGATTTCATGGCTTCTTGCCATTTGTTGGAATCTGGGCTCATCATCGCTTCCTCATATGTCGCAGGGGGTCATCGGTGTTGTCCACCAACATGATACTCATAACGGGATCATACCAATCTGGAGTGGTACGAGTTCTCGTTGACCTGCGAGGCTCTGTAGAAACTACAACTGAAGTTTCATGATCATCATCATTAGCTTCCTCTCTTATTGGTGCAGGCACCACGGGAACTTCTTCCGGTGCTGCGCTACTTGCAATTTCGAGAGAAGGTTCGACAACCTCGTCGAGTTCTACTTTCCTTCCGGTCACTTCTTTCGAGAGAAATTCCTTCTCTAGAAAGGATCTATTCTTGGCAACAAAGATTTTGCCTTCGGATCTATGATAGAAGGTATACCCAATAGTTTCCTTCGGGTATCCTATGAAGACGCATTTTTCCGCTTTGGGTTCAAGCTTGTCCGGCTGTAACTTCTTTACATAGGCTTCGCAACCCCAAACTTTAAGGAGCGACAATCTAGGTTTCTTCCCAAACCATAATTCATATGATGTCGTTTTAACGGATTTAGATAGTGCCCTATTTAAAGTGAATGCGACTGTTTCTAATGCATAACCCCAAAATGATAGCAGTAAATCTGTAAGTGACATCATAGAACGAACCATATCTAAGAGAGTTCGATTACGACGTTCGGACACACCATTACGCTATGGTGTTCCCGGCAGTGTCAATTGTGAAAGTATTCCGCATTTCTTCAAATGCTCGCCAAACTCGTAACTTAGATATTCACCTCCACGATCAGAACGTAGAAATTTAATCTTCTTGCTACGTTGATTCTCTACCTCACTTTGAAATTCCTTAAACTTCTCGAAAGTTTCGGACTTATGTTTCAAGAAATAGATATATCCATATCTACTCAAGTCATCCGTGAAGGTAAGAACATAACGATAACCACCGCGCGAGGCTACACTCATTGGACCACACACATCGGTATATGTATGATTTCCAATAAGTCCGTAGCTCGCTCCATCATACCAGAAAATGGAGTCTTAGTCATTTTACCCATCAGACATGCTTCGCATCTTTCAAGTGATTCGAAATCAAGTGATTCAAGAAGTCCATCGGAATGGATTTTCTTCATACGCTTCACTCCAATGTGACCAAGACGACAGTGCCACATATAGGTCGAGTTATCGCTCGATTTCAAACGTTTGGCCTCAATGTTATTAATATGTGTATTTCCACTATCGAGATTCAATAAGAATAGACCATCCATCAAAGGTGCATGTGCATAAAACATATTACTCATATAAATCGAACAACCATTATTCTCGGACTTAAACAAGTAACCGTCTCGCAATAAACAAGATCCTGATATAATGTGCATGCTTAACGCAGGCACCAAATAACAATTATTTAAGTATAAAACTAATCCCGATGGTAGATGAAGGGGTAGCGTGCCGACCGCGATCACATCAACCTTTGATCCGTTTTCGACGCGCATCGTCACCTCGTTCTTCGCTAGCTTCCGTTTATTGCAAAGACTGTTTGAGTTACAAATATGAGCAACCGAACCAAGATTAAATACCTGCACTACTACGAGTACTAGTGAGATACACATCAATAACATGTATATCGGATATACATTTCTTCTTGATGTTGCCGTTCTTCAAATCCGCCAAGTACTTTGGGCAATTCCGCCCAAAGTGACCTTCTCCTTGTAGTAAAGCACTCCAGATCGTGCTTGGGTCCAGCCTTGGTCTTCTTCAATCGCAACTTTCTTACCACCCTTCTTGAAGTGTCCCTTTTGCTTAGACTTGCCTTTCTTGAATTTGGTGGTCTTATTGACCATCAACACTTGGTGCTCTTTCTTGATCTCCACTTCTGCAGATTTCAACATAGCAAACAGTTCTAGCAACTGCTTGTTCATGTTTTGCATATTGTAGTTCATCACAAAGTTATTGTAACTTGGTGGTAGTGATTGGAGGACACGCTAAATCCCCAAAGCATTAGGAATCACTATGCCCAAGCTTTGAAGTTTGTTTGCGTGCCCAGACATCTTAAGCACATGCTCACTGACGGAGCTGCCCTCTTCCATCTTGTAGTTAAAGAACTTTTCAGAAGCCTCATAGCTCTCAATTGCCGCATGAGTCTCAAAGATCAATTTGAGATCACGAACAATATCATGTGGGTCTGAATTCTCAAACCTTTTCTGAAGCTCCGATTCTAGACCATACAAGATAGCACACTGAACTGTGGACTACTGAGTCTTCCGAGCGAGGTAAACATTCTTTACTTCATCGGTAGCAGTAGCTTCAGGTGGGTCACCAAGCGGTGCATCCAGCACATAGGTCAAATTATTAGCTGTGAGGACAATCCTCAAATTGTGGAACCAATCCGCGAAGTTGCTTCCATTGTTTTTTCAACTTTTCTTTCTCTAGGAACGCATTAAAATTGATGGTAGGGGCCGCCATTGATCCTCAACATATTTGCAATATTTTAGACTAAGTTTATGACAAATTGAGTTCTAATTAATAGTTAAATTAATTTAGGTGAACTCCCACTCAAAACAATATCCCTCACATTGTTTTAGTGATCACACGAACCAAATCCACCACATCAACACCGATCATTACGAGATTTGATGTAGCTTCAATGGCGAACAATCGACATGTTCATCATATCTACTATATGATTCATGCTTTACCTTTCGGTGATCCGTGTTCCGAGACCATGTCTGTACATGCTAGGCTCGTCAAGATCAAACCTTAGCTTCTGCATGAGCAAATCTGGCTTGCTCACGTTGTATACACTTGTGGAATCTAACACACCCGATCATCACGTGGTGCTTCGAAACAACAAGCTTTAGCAACGGTGCTTACTAAGGATGAACACTTTAGAACTTGAAATTCATGTGCATGAGGGATCATCTTATAATGCTACCGCCGTTAACTAAGCAATACAAGATGCATAAAGGATTAACATCACATGCAATTCATAATATGTGATATGATATGACCTTTCTTCTTTGTGCTTCCGATCTCCATCTTCAAGCACGAACATGATCTCCATCATCATCGGCATTGCATCAAGGTCAATGACGCTTCTCCATGGTTGTCGTCCACCGGCTTCAACTATTACAACTACTTTGAATAGACACGCGGGTCTTAACATAAATTAAAGACAACCATATGGCTCCTGCCGGTTGCCAACTTACAATAAGGAACATTGCATACATCAAATATAATCACAATCATGGCCATATCACATCACTGCACACCCCTGCAAAACAAAGTTAGACGCCTCTACTTTCTTTGCATGTTTTACGTGGTTTGGGGCTCTCTATAAGTGTCGTTATAACTTACGAACATGAACCACAACATTGATACTAGTATTGTTAATCACCCGTTGTAAATTGGATCTTAACTATGCTAGGAGAAACAGCACCATAAAGCCACTTATGCAATACAAGTTGCATGTCAAGCGTGGAGCAAGTCTCATGAACGATGTCATGTAAGGTTAGCCCGGGCCGCTTCATCCCAACATCCCGCAAGATGCAAAGTACACACGAAGCAATCGACAATAAAAGCATCAACGCCCACAATAACCATTGTGTTCTACTCGTGCAATAGATCTACATATAGACACGGCTCTGATACCACTGTAGGGTTTCGTAGCATGGAAATCAAAAAAATTCTACCGCATACAAACAAACAAGCCAAGATCTATCTACTAGATTGTAGCAACGAGTCGATGGAATAACTCACCCTCGAAGATTCCAAAGTGTTTAACGATAGCGGATTCACGTGGGTGATGTAGTCGTACTCTTCCCGATCTCAAGATCGCGTAGACGATCCTTCCGGCGCTGCGTTCCACCTCCTTTTATAGGTGGAGGTGTTGGGTTTAGAGGTGGAGATGTTGGGTGTCTAGGAGGGGAGCCCTGTCCCTCCTTTTATAGGTGGAGGGGCCGGCCAAGGGGAGGGGAGTCCCTCCCCAACTCGGCTTGGAGGTGGGCCGGCGGTGGAGGGGAGGAACTCCTCCCCAACTCGGTTTCCACCTCCCTCTCCACTTCCCAAAAAATAGCCGTTTGACTTTCAAATTGCCGTTTGACTTTTTCAAACTAGGATTTGATTAAACCCTTTATTTTTTTCAGCGATGACACCTAGTACATGATGAAATCATACCAACTTGATATAACACATTCATGTACCCTTCCCCTCCGGAGTGCCGGACATTCTGGAACCTTCTAGAACATTCTCGATGAAAACACCGGAACCATTCCCCAACTCCGAAACAGGACTTTCCTTATATGAATCTTATTCTCTGGACCATTCCGAATCTCCTCGTGATATCCTGAATCCCATTCGAGACTCCGAACAACATTCGATCTCTTTCTCATCATTCCATAACTACTCAAACAACGTCGAATCCTTAAGTGTGTCTCCCTACGGTTCGAGAATTATGCGGACATGATCGAGACACTTCTCCGAACAATAACCAATAGATGAATCTAGAAATTCATATGGCTCCCACATATTTCTACCATTACTTTGCGATCGAATGAACCACTTACATACGATACCAATTTCCCTTTGTCTCACGATAGTTTACTTATCCGAGGTTACGATTGTCGGTATCTCTGCATACCTAGTTCAACCTCGTTACCGATAAGTACTCTTTTCTCGTTCCCATGATATGTGATCCCTTGTGAGCCAGTCACATGCTTGCAAGCTAATTGGATGACATTTCACCGAGAGGGCCCAGAGTATATCTATCCGTCATATGGATGGACAAATCCCACTCTTGATCCATGTGTCTCAACCAATACTTTCCGAACACTCAATGCCACCTTTATATCCACCCAGTTACGGTGTGGTGTTTGATGTCATCAAATTATCCATCCGGTAAAGGTGATATGCATGATCTCATGGTCGAAGGAATTAGGTTACTATGTATCAGAAAGCATATAGCAATTGAACTATTAAAATGACTTGATCTTTATGCTACGCTTATCTATAGGAGTATGTCCACCATATCATTCTCTTAACGATATGATCTTGTTGTTAATAACATCTCAATGTTCATGATAGGGAAACCACAATCATTTATTAACCAAAAAGCTTGTATTATAAAGAGGCTTTACTAGGGACTTCAATTTAAGTTTATAAATAACACAAGTATTAACGTTTCCTTGTTAATACTATTACAGCATGAATGCAAACATTTATCATAAACACAAAGATATAATAATAACTACATTTATTATTGCCTCTAGGGCATATCTCCAACACATGGTTTCCTGATTATGAACATAGAGATGTTATTAACAACAGGGTCATATCATTAGGAGAATTATATGATGGAAATACTCCTATAGTTAAGCGTAGCATAAAGATCAAGTCATTTAATATAGTTCATTTGCTATAAGCTTTCTGATACATAGTAACCTAATTCCTTCGACCATGAGACCATGTTAATCACCATCACCAGAAGGATGCTTTGATGACATCAAACACCACACCGTAACTGGGTGGCTATAAAGGTGGCATTGAGTGTTCAGAAAGTATGGGTTGAGGCACATGGATGAAGAGTGGGATTTGTCCATCCACATGACATATAGATATACTCTGGGCCCTCTCGGTGGAATGTCATCCGATTAGCTTGCAAGCATGTGACTGGCTCACATGGGATCACATATCACAGGAACGAGAAAAGAGTACTTATCGGTAACGAGGTTGAACTAGGTATGCAGAGATACCGACGATCAAAACCTCGGATAAGTAAACTATTGTGAGACAAAGGGAAATTGGTATCGTATGTAAGTGGTTCATTCGATCGCAAAGTAATCGTAGAAATATGTGGGAGCCATATGAATTTCTAGATTCCTCTATTGGTTATTGATCGGATAAGTGTCTCGGTCATGTCCGCATAATTCACGAACCGTAGGGAGACACAATTAAGGATTCGATGTTGTTGAGTAGTTATGGAATGATGAGTAAGAGACATAATGTTGTTCGGAGTCTCGGATGGGATCCAGGATATCACGAGGAGATCCGGGATGGTCCGGAGAATAAGATTCATATAAGGAAAGTCCTGTTTCAGAGTTCAGAAAAGATTCCGGTGTTTTCACCAGGAATGTTCTAGAAGGGTCTGGAAGGTCCGGCACTCCGGAGGGGAAGGGTACATGGATGTGTCATGAGAATGTGGAATGGTTGCATCATGTATTAGGTCACTTGGCTAGGCAATATGGAGAGAGAAATCAAATCCAAGTTTGAAAGTCAAACGCCAATTTGAAAAAGTCAAATCTCAAGTTTGCTTGTTGGAGGGAGAGTAGGAAACCTACTTGGGGAGGAAGTCCCACTCCCTCCCACCCGCCGGCCATGAGGATGAGTTGTAGGATGACTCCCTCCTCCCAAAACCGCCTCTCCCCTCCTATATAAGGAGGGGTAGGGCGCCCCCTCTCCACACACCTCAAACCCTAGCTCCTGGCGCCACCACCTGCTGTTGCCGCCGCCTAGGGCCTCCTCCCAAGTCGCCGACTAGGGTTTGGGGAACCCTATCCGTTGGATACACCCCTCCCTTGGTTCTTCTAAACCCTAGATCGCCAAGGCACCTCTCTTGCTCCACCATACTCGCTCCGGCTTAAGGCGAAGCCTGAGATCTCCCTCTACTTGAGCACCAGTCGTCTTCTTGGGAATCGCGAAGAGAGTTCTACAACCTTCGCCTTCTTTGGAACAAGGGAGAGGAAGGTCTTCATCGATTCGAACATGTGACCATTGCGGCGCCGCCGAACGCCTTGTGGAAGGATCGTCTACGCGATCTTGAGATCGGCAAGTGAACGACTACATCACCCACGAGAATCTGCTCTCGTTAACCGCTTTAGATCTTCGAGGGTTAGTATTCTATAGACTTGTTGCTACAATCTATTATATAGATCTTGGCTTGATCATAGATTAGATCTTGATTGTGTGTTCATGCGGTAGAATTTTTTTGTTTTCCATGCTACGAACCCCTACAGCCCTCCCTTCGACAAAGTTTAATGATAGTTTAAAACGGGAATTATAAATTCAAAAATGATCCAAACAATGCGAAACCTTCGCGCGGTGTCATATTATGTGACATAGTTAGAAGGAAAAATATCAAACTTGGTATATTGAATATGTCTAAAAAAACCCTTCACAAAATGACCTATCTCGTTCGAGGTTTCTTGGCTTTCGGGTCAAATGCCCAATGTTATGGCTATAATGAAGGCATAGTTTATGATAATGTGTACATATTGTGCATAAGTGTTTATAATGGGATGTCGAACAATGTTTCAGGAGGAAGTTTTCCTTTTCGTCGCACCAAAAAGCCGTTTTCCATTTTCCGAGTGCAAAAAACGGACGGTTTTATGAAGCAACCACCAAATGGCTAATTCAAAATGCTACTGTCACATTTTTACAAAATACTAGACCACCTTACATGGATAACATCATAAAAAGGGGATCTCAAACCTTTCTGTCTATCCCTGGTGAAAAAGACAAATTCCTGCCGAATCGGTAGGAAGTGAGTCAGATATGAACTACATGTCATTGATCGGATGCTCATGTTTTAAAAAAAATCATTTTTAGGTTCAAAATATGTTGTTTCATCATATATCTACTTCAAGTTTAGTGAGTCTCAGCTCCGAGCTAGGAATCTTCATGCCCTCCCGTCGACAAAGTTTAACGATAGTTTAAATCAGGCATTATAAATTCAAAAATGATCCAAACAATGCGAAACCTTCACGTGGTGTCATATTATGTGACACAGTTAGAAGGAAAAATATCGAACCTGGTATATTGAATATGTCTCAAAAAAACTTTCACAAAATGACCTATCTCGTTCGAGGTTTCTTGACTTTCGGGTCAAATGCCCAATGTTATGGCTAGAATAAAGGCATAGTTTGTGATAATGTGTCCATATTGTGCATAAGTGTTCATCATGGTATGTCGACCAATGTTTCAGGAGGAAATTTTCCTTTTCGTCGCACCAAAAAGCCGTTTTCCATTTTCCGAGTGCAAAAAACAGACGGTTTTGTGAAGCAACCACCAAATGGTTAATTCAAAATGCTACCGTCACATTTTTACAAAATACTAGACCACCTTACATGGATCACTTCATAACAATGGGATCTCAAACCTTTCCGTTTGTCCCTGGTGAAAAAGACAAATTCCTGCCGAATCGGTAGGAAGTGGGTCAGATATGAACTACACGTACATGATCGGATGCTCATGATTTTTTAAAAAAATCATTTTTATGTTCAAAATATGTTTTTGCATCATAGATTCACTTCAAGTTTAGTGAGTCTCAGCCCCGAGCTAGGAATCTTCAGGCCCTCCCTTCGAGAAAGTTTAACGATAGTTTAAAACGGGCATTATAGATTCCAAAATGATCCAAACAATATGAAACCTTCGCGTGGTGTCATATTATGTGACATAGTTAGAAGGAAAAATATCAAACTTGGTATATTGAATATGTCTAAAAAAACCTTCACAAAATGACCTATCTCGTTCGAGGTTTCTTTGCTTTCGGGTCAAATGCCCAATGTAATGGCTAGAATGAAGGCATAGTTTGTGATAATGTGTCCATATTGTGTATAAGTGTTTATCATGGGATGGCTAACAATGTTTTAGGAGGAAGTTTTCCTTTTCGTCGCACCAAAAAGCCGTTTTCCATTTTCCGAATGCAAAAAACGGACGGTTTTGTGAAGTAACCACCAAATGGATAATGAAAAATGCTACCGTTATATTTTTACAAAATACTAGACCACCTTACATGGATAACATCATAACAAGGAGATCTCAAAACTTTCCGTCTATCCCTGGTGAAAAAGACAAGTTCCTGCCGAATCGGTAGGAAGTGGGTCAGATATGAACTACATGTACATGATCAGATGCTCATGATTTTTTATAAAAATCATTTTTAGGTTCAAAATATGTCGTTTCATCATAGATCCACTTCAAGTTTAGCGAGTCTCAGCCCCGAGCTAGGAATCTTCATGCCCTCCCTTCGACAAAGTTTAACGATAGTTTAAAACATGCATGATAAATTCAAAAATGATCCAAACAATGCGATACCTTCGTGTGATGTCATATTATGTGACGTAGCTAAAAGGAAATATATCAAACTTGTTATATTGATTATGTCTCAAAAAAACCTTCACAAAATGACCTATCGAGTTTGAGGTTTCTTGGCTTTCGGGTCAAATGCCCAATGTTATGGCTAGAATGAAGGCATAGTTTTTTATAATGTGTCCATATTGTGCATGAGTGTGCATCATGGGATGGCGAACAATATTTTAGGAGGAAGTTTTCCTTTTCGTCGCACCAAAAAGCCGTTTCCCATTTTCCGAGTGTAAAAATGGACGGTTTTGTGAAGCAACCACCAAATGGCTAATTCAAAATGCTATCGTCACATTTTTCAAAAATACTAGACCACCTTAGAGGGATAATATCATAATAGGGGGATCTCAAACATTTCCGTCTATCCCTGCTGAAAAAGACAAATTCCTGCCGAATCGGTAGGAAGTGGGTCAAATATGAACTAAAGATACATGATCAGATGCTCATGATTTTTTACAAAAATCATTTTTAGGTTCAAAATATGTTGTTTCATCATAGATCCACTTCAAGTTTAGCGAGTCTCAGCCCCGAGCTAAGAATCTTTATGCGTGCCGTTTTAAATGGGCAAATAAAATTATGATAAGAATCATGACATAGTTTGTGATAAGTTGTTATTAATATCATATTTGGATTCTTCTCATTTTTCTAATCAATTTAGACATATTATTTTCCGAATTACGATTTACAGATTTAAAGATATTAATTATTCCATATTAAATACAAAATACAAAAAAAATAAAATCATTATATTTTTATTTGAATTCAATAATATTTTTACTTATTCATTGTTGTTTATTTAAATAATTGCTTGTAATTTCAAAAAATATAACCATGTGACTGATATAAGAGTTAATAGGATTGATATCATAGTATTGACAACAATGTGTAAATTGCTTTGCAGGAAGAGATTCTGAAGAAACCAGGAAGTTAAGCGTGCTAGAGCTGAAGTAGTGCTAGGATGGGTGACCAACCGAAAACTTTGACTAAGACTGCAATTTAATAAATTATTAACTATAAATAGTATTAAAATGATTAAAGAGAGAGATTAAAGAGTCAAACAATTCAAAGATTAAAAAAAATTTAAAAAATATTTTAGGCTATGCCGATGGCCTGGCCGTCGGCGTAGTTCCATTCCTGTGCCGACGGCGTAGCTCCAGGCTGAACCGTTATCGAAGACAGTTGACTGATACGCGGGGCCCGCTGGAAGACGCTATGCCGAGTGGGGAGGGCTGTGCCGACGGCCACGGAGTTGTGCCGACCAAGATGTACGCCGAGGGGGCTACGCCGACGGTTACCGTCGGCACAGCCTGTGCCGACGATAATTTGACGGTGTGCTGGCGGCAGCCGACCGTCGGCGTAGTAAATCTTTCCTGCAGTGACGTGGCAGCAGGAGGACCTAGTGATTTTTTAGGAATTATCCCCCGGAAAACGTGTAGTACCTCCCTTTTTTTTTTCTTTTCCTTTTTTTTTTCCTTTTTCACAGTAAAAATGTGGACACCTAGCTAATTGTGAATCTTCTTACAACCAATCAATCTTTTTTTGTGCACTTTCATTCTGCAGAGGAGAAACTTTTTTTCCGGATAGATAGTGAGATACACTGTCCATTTGATCTATGATATGTGCGCCAGGTACAATTTATGTATCTTTCTCGAACCACCAAGCTAGCTAGCTAGTAGTAGCAGTTAGGAATGAAGATTTTGGGCACATGGGCACCAGCTGCTTTTAAAAAAAAGTCTAAAAAACCTCAGGGCGTATCCAATGATTTATCCAATAAATGTGCAGCATACAAATTTAAAATACCTTGTATTATGAGATATATAAAAATAATAAAAGTATAAATCTAAATATACGTAGTTTTTTCCTCTAAATTTTATCATTTTTTGTACCCCGCAATATAAAGAATTTCAGGCCGCTATTTTTCATACCTATAGAATACAATGTTTACTATACCTAAAATTTATTTTAGATTTTTTTAAGTTATAAATGTAATTTTTATTTATTTTTAGACGATAAAGATCGGGAGCCAAAGACACTTTTCGAGTAGTTAGGTTGTACGGTTTTTATAGGGAAGTTTTGGCGTGTAAAAGTAATTTTTTCTACCCTTCGTTATGATCGAAAAGGTGGACGTTGTGTGTGGACACGTTCGCTCCGGTTAGCTTATCTCTATTTCACTACTCCTTCCATCCTTCGAAATATATGTTAAAGATTTTTCCAAATTATCTGTTTCGTGACGCGTGTAGGGACATAGCACGACCTACCAACCCCACCGTCACTTTCAGGCCAGATTTTGCTACGCCCACCACCTGAACAGTGCCTACTGCCACTAGAATCAGTAGGACATGGACTAAATCGTTATATATCGGCTGACGATGTCTACTGCCTAGTAATCAAACTATGGTAAAATTGTTTCTAGGTTATATTAAAGTTGTGTTAGTTAGAGGCTAATTTGATTTAGAATTCCTTATTTTACTATAGTAGCTTATGCAATTAAACTTATTAATTTCGCCTTTATAAGGATCATCTTCATAAAAATATTGCGTATAAGTTTTTCATGAAATTAAACAATATCAAATTTGACCAAACTTATAGAAAAATCTATCGAGAACTATGTCACTACATAAATATAGGTATGAAAGTACAAATGCACATCATGATGTACCTAATGACATTGATTTTTCATGGTAGATGTTAATAGTTTTTTCTATAAATCTGGTCAACATATTCTCCCTTTGACTTTAGAAAATTTATACGCCTTATTTTATGCACCGAAAGTACTCCATACGTCCAAAAACAAGTGACTTGCATTTGTCTAGATTCACATGTATCTATACGTGTTTTAGAGTATAGAATCATGTGAATCATAACAAACTCAAGTCACTTGTTTCCGAACAAGGATTCAACACATTTTAAGTACGACATTGTTATAAAATTGAACACACTACTTAGCACCTCAAGTAGGATACATGTATGTGCCATGTGTGGGAATGCTGAATTATATACTCCATGTGCTAGTCAATCATTCAATTTCATGTTCCATAGCTCGTCGGCTTTTATATAATCCTACGCCTAGCAAGTATTAGGTGATCCATGATCTCGGTAAGTTAAAGTTGGAAGTTATGGTTTCTGCTAATGGCATGTACAACGGTATACAATCAGCAGTCTGTAACAAAACCACGTATGAAAATAAATGATGTGTAAGAGAGAGAAAGGGAAAAACGTGAGAGTCTGTCTGTAAAACTACAGTCGGTCTAGAGCCGTGAAAATAGCTCCATACAGACGGCATGGTTCCCATTGTATCGAGATGTCGTCTCGCAAGACTCGCAGATCGTGGGTCAGTGGGACTCGTATCTCAAGAAAACTGACCGGAGCAATAGACAGCCAAATAGATACCTCACTGTATACGCTATCCTTTGCGTTGTCTACTGATGATGTGGAGAGATCTTACAGACACCGTCCGTCTATACTACTGTACATGCCCTAAGGGAGTATACGGCAGGTAAGACACGCTTTAACCGTGGCTTTTACTTAACTACTAACCCACATCGCTTCACCGACAAATGAACAAGATCACACGTGCGGCGTGGACGAGTATGGAGGAGGTTAGTTGCGTCATTTCACCAAAAGCCAAGTAAACATTCTCTTGGTGCCACGTTTCCTCCCCGGAGAATGGGAGACAGGGCAGCCCGCTAGGATCCGAGGAGCCGAGAATACCGTAGTCCGTGTACATTCACCACCGTGATGCCGGTCCAACATGTCAGCGGAACATACATACATGGCCAAGAGCGACGTGACGTGTGTGGTCCCCGTTGAGCGACCGCACGATTCTGTCAGGTATCCACTCCACCGCGCGATTCATTTAGACCATTTCGCTAGTTCGGCGACCTAAATCTAGCATAGTGTCGGATGGATGAAATATTTGGTCCGCGAGAGACCGAATTTTCGGTCGCGATCCCATAACGAGTTTATAGGTTCGGGCGAAATTTGATAAAACACGGCGAAATTTAGTCTAATTTAGGTGAGTGCATTAAAATATAAGCAAATTCGTATATATTATGTTAAATTGGAGATATATCCGAATTTTGACTGCAACGGACTAAGCAAAACTTAAAAACATCAAAAAACAGTAAAAACTAGATGATGCCAATGACACGCCGATCACATGCCAAAGTAGAGGTAGAAGATGGTGTAGTCGACATCCTGGATGCCGTCATCACCGTCGTCATCGCTCGGCGGCTGCGATAGCCGGGAGTTTCCCTAGCCGAAATCGAGGCGACGAGACGAGAACAACTCGGTCGAGATCTCGATAGCGGGACGGAGACAAGGAGACGAGGGCTTAGCCACCCCCATGGTTGAAATTTTCTAAAGGATTGTAGTCACTAAAACTGTAATTTGACAATGATTTGTTCAAGTCTGCCCCTCCCTCATGTCCATTTTGCCCCCCTCAAGGTGAGAAGTTGGCTCCGTTCCTGCTGATAGGGCAGGTCACCAACGCGTTTTTTCGCTGATTTAGCTTCGTCTGGCGTTTTCAGGGCATACTCGGTATCGGGTTCGGCTTGGAAACCCCAGATATAATTTGGGCCAAATTCTATAAAAGATAAACGTCTAGAAACACGACTAGGCGAATTTTTTGTCGGGCCCTAAAAGTATTTGTCGGGACGACTCAATTTAGCACTTATGATTGGAATTTTCTGAATTTTGCACGTATACCTGTGAATTGGATTCCATTTAGTCTAATTTGAGCTGACCCGAACCACACATAGACTAAAATCTTGCAAGAACACCCTCCTGCATTTGAGAAAATTGCAAAACGTGACTAAATATATGTTTGCTGTCGAATTTGAACTGATACGAACGACATGTGGAACAGATCCTACTTACAGAAGACTAGCTGGCCTAAAAATTTGTAGAGACTCCCTCACGCATCTAGAATGTATTTTTTTTGCTTCTAGATATTTGCATTTGCATGTATTCACTCCCAGCACTCCACGCCCTTACAGTATCCTTTAATTAAAGAATGTTCTATTTGAGAGGGAGGGAAAAGGAGTCTACGGAGAGAGAGGCGCGCTGATAATGATTACTAGACCGGAACGTGTAATGTTCTTTCATACAAGGAAGATGATGTCGAAACGACACCGGTAGATATAGAAATGTATGTTTTAGATGCGGGAGGTTTTTTTTGTAAGTTTCCATGCCAACTGCTCTCCTGTAAGTGGGTCCCACGTCCACGTGTTGTTCGCATCAGCTTTTCGACGACAAACATGCTTTTAGACTAAATCGAGTCCAATTAAGGGGTACACGAATTAAATTGCGCAAACTACGAGTATTAGAACTAAATCGAGCCAACCAGAGGAGTATAGGGACTACTATTATATTTAGCGTCAGTTGTGATAGTTTTTTACAATTTTCTTAGATGCGGGAGAGTACTCTAGAAGATTCTAGTACACGTGTCATCCACGTCAACTTAAATTCAACGACAAATATTGAATTAGACTAAAACCCAATTCACAAGTATATAGACAAAATTCAGCAAATTCTAAGTACGTGAACTAAATCTAACCAATCCGACAAGTATAGGGACCGTTACCGTTACTGTGTTTAACTCTTAATCCAACCCAACGGTCTGCCATTGCAGAGGTACAAGTAACGCTGAATGCTCTCCTTTATCGCAAAATATCCCTTTCATTGTCCCTAGAATACAGGAAGTACGTACGTACTCCCTCTGTTTTAAAATATAAGATATTTTAGATTTATGAAGCAAATTTATTTAGACTATTTTTAGTACGTAGGTTCACTAAGTCTTGGAGTGAATCTAGACACTAAAACAAGTCTAAATTTATTTTTTCACAAACCTAAAACATCTTATATTTTAAAACGGAGGGAATATTACAAACAAATTTTAGCACCTCCTGCACGCTCACATCACAACACATACAGCTGAAAGCCTGAAACCATAACCAACCGCTGAAACGGCAAAGAAAATTTGGCGTCAACTACCCCTGACAAACCCGTAGATAGCAAGACAGGGACACGGCGTACGTCCCGGGCTCCACCACGCCCCCAATTTCCTGGTGGCCACCGCACCCTGCCGGAGACAGCAGCCGCCATCATCCGCGGTCCCTCTACCTCCCGGTGGCGACCGTGCCATTATGCGCCACCACTGCAGGCAAGGCAACCGCGTTGCCGGTATCCCTACGACCGCGACACACACTCGACGCGCAACCACGGAGACGACGATGCATCCATCGTAAGTTTTAAGTAAGAAGTGATGGAGAATCTGCAGGTAGACAGGCAGCTGGTTCTCTTCTAAGAGCATCTCTAGCAGATACAACGTCATGTCAAATATGAAAGACACATAGGACTGTCAGGAATATGCAACATAGTATTCTCCTGCCAAAGCGCCACAATATATAAAGCTGACAAGAAATATGCGAGCCCGCAATATACGTGAAATACAATATACGATATATACATCTAACACTTCAAACTCATGGTGGATCCACAACATTGAGTTTGGAGAGAAGAAACACGCCTTGGCTGCGTGCCTTCGTGAAGAAATCCGCCAATCAGAATCAAGACATATCAAGCAATAACAACCGAGCCCGCACTGAGCACGTATAGAAAGCATCAACACCAATATGCTTGGTAAGCTCATGTGACCGGATCACGTGCAACACTAATAGCATGTCTTGTCGACAAAACCGCATGGGTGTGGTAATAGAGACCCCAAAATCCGCAAGTAACCACCGTAACGTGTCACCTCGGAATCAACAAGGCCATAGCACGCAACTCGGCCTCGACACTCGAACGAGAAACTTGTCTGCTTTCTTCGCCTTCCAAGCAATAAGCGAACCACCAAGAAACACACAAGAAGCGAGAACGGCGATCCGAAGGATCACTCCCACGTAGCATCCGAATAACCTGGAGCTGGAGGAGCTAGAACGGAAAGAAAAGACGACGAGTGATCGCATGCCAAGATAACGAAGAACACGGAGAAGATGACTATAGTGAATTGGTAGGAGCGTAAACAAACGACTCGAATATGAACAGGATAAGAGATGTCGTGACGAGTGACAAGATAAACAAGGCTCCCAACAAGATGGCGATAACGCGTCGGATCGAAAGAGGATCACCATCGAAGTTGAAGCAACATTAAGCTCCATAGGGGTCTCAACAAGGCGCTCATCCCCAAGAGCAAAGACGAGCAAGAAGATCCCGAATATACTTTTCCGGGAGATATAAAAGCCATCAAGTGGAGGAAACCTCAATCCCAAGAAAGTATCGAAGAGGACCAAGGTCATCATAAGAAAGCGATCACGAAGACGAGCCTTAACAAAGGCGATATACTCGATCATCACCAAGAATGATCATATCATCAACATAAAGAAGAAGAAGAGTCGTCCACGAGGAGAAGTGTGAACAAACAAATACCGGATCATGAGCACTAGGAGAGAAACCAAAGAAGTCACTACAGAGGCAAAGCGCCAAACCAAGCACGGGGGCCTGTTTGAGGCCATAAAGAGAACGTCAAGACGACAAACCATCCCTCAGAACAGAGTACCCGGAGGAGGCGCATATAAACCTCCTCACTCAACTCACCATTGAGAAAGGCATTCGAACATCAAGTCGGGACACGACCGGTGTAACGAAGCAACAAAGAAGAAGAGTACGCAAGGGTCATATGAGCCAGGAGCAAAGGTCTCATCATAGTCACGACCATGCTCTGCTGAAAACCACGAGCTACAAGACGCGCTTTATAGCGCCAAGAGATCCATCGAGAGTCTTAATCTTATAGACCCACTTACACGTGATAGGACGAACACCGGAGGAGGAGAAACAAGATCCCAGTGCGGTGCGCTCAAGCGCAGCAATCTCCTTAGCCATGGCCACCGCCATTCAGATGATGCTCAACATCCCGATAAGAAGTCGGCTCGGAGGCAACAGAAAGACCATACCGACTAGGAGAGTAACGGTTGGGGCACGATCTTGTGAACAGACGAGTAGAGGAAGATCATCGAGGAAGACGACGGGAGACGACGGCGAAGAAGAGGAATAGTAGAGAAAGACTCGGAGAACGAGGAGAACTAGGATAACTAGACGAGCGAAGAGGACGGTATCGAAGAAGAGACATCGGGAGGAGATCTGAAGAAGACACAATAGGGGTAGAAGGAGGTGTGTCGGAAAGAGAAGAAAAGAGATATCTTCCACCGGGTAAGTACGCGGGACGAGGATAGAAAGGACGTCTCATCAAAAGTAACATCACGAGATACGCATCCGACGACCAACAGGGTCCCAACAGATAGCCCTTATGCTCATCATCGTATCCAGGAAGACACACTCAACGGTCGAGCGGTCGGTTTGGTGCGTTCAGGAGCAAGGAGAACATAGCAAACACAACCAAACAAGCGAAGCATGGAGTAATCTGGAGACTGCCCGAGAGGCGCTCAAGAGGGATACCACCGCAAGGCAGAAGGCTGAATATTGATGAGGTAAGCGACGAAGCGACCTCGGCCAAATGCGCGGAGAGAAGAAGCAATCATCATAGCGAGTGGTCTCAAGAAGATGGCGATGCTTACGCCAAGAACGCCATTCAGGCATGTGCGCCAGACAGAGAAGCGGCAAGAGTGCCTTGCTCGGAAGAACACCTCGCAACATTTGAGAGATATACTCACCAAAGAGAATCAGCACGAAACACACGGATGGGGTAGAATATTGAGTACGAACCATTGCCGCAAAACGCTGATATATGGAGAGCACCTACCACGAGCGCATAAAATACAACCAAGTGTACCGAGAAAATCATCGATGAATAAAATATAGTAGCGATGGCCCCCTTTCGAAGCAAAAGGAGCTGGACCCCAAACATCGGAATGTACTAAATCAAAAGGTCGCTTAGATACAGACGCGTTAGTAGGATAGGGAAGCTGAATCTGTTTACCCAACTTACACCGACAATGCAAAGACCCATCTCTGAGATGACCCGAAGACCACGATGAACTAATGACGACAAAGTAGAGTCACAAAGGTGACCAAGACGATGATGCCACGCTGAAAGGAGTTGGTAGTAGAGGCGACCGGAAAAGAAGCTGGCGATGAAGTGGCGGCGGAAGGAACACGAGCCGCCTAACTCCCAAAGTCTCAAGAATCACGGTGCGAGGGCGGCTCAATCGAGGCACAGGTGCGACGGTCTGACAACACAAGAATGAGCATCAAGAATGACGCGACAACCAGAGTCGAAGTGGCTAGCGGAAAAAAGATTCATCTTAAGAAGAGGACATGAGAAATATGAACAAAAAAAGAAGAAGTAGAAAGGGTGCCCGACTAGAAACAGGAGAGAAGTACCATCAGTGAAAACACGGACAGGAGAAGGGAGAGAACGAAGAGTGGATGGAGAAGAAGACTCAAAGGTCATATGAAAAGAAGCTCCGAATCCGGATACCACGGAGACGCACTGACCGTGTGTAGAAGGTGGTGGTCGACACGCTCAAGAGTCACGTAACCAGCAGTGCTCGTCGAAGAAGAGCACTGAAAGCAGCAGCGCATCGCGAAGACTCGAGAATGTCCCGATCGAGAGAGCAAGCTGAAGATCCGGGGAGCCGACGCCCACGAGCCTGGTGCCGACGAACTGGGTCCCGTGTATAACAGTGGCCCAAGTGTGACCATCCTGGTAGTAAGAGCGTGACGAAGAGAACCACGGCGACCACGACCACGAGCTGCCGGCCGACTCGACTCGAGGCCGGCTGTGGTGCCGACCCCGACGACACGGAGGAGTGGGTAGTATCGGCGGCGACAGGGACCGGTGAGTCGAGGGAGCGGCAAAGGAGCACCACGAGTAGCAAGCGCAGATGGAACCGCAAGAAGACCAGCACCACGGAGACGGGTCTCCTCACCAAGCTCGCACAACACCTCGAGAGCGGAACACGACCACGAGCATTCAATTTGGCACGCCGGGTCTCAAACTCTGGCCGAGATGTAAACTCATAGATGCGGTGAAACTCCAAGTCCGGCACAATCTGGCAAAGACGAGCATGTGCCACAAACAGCAGACGAAGAGAATCAAGTCGACGCCAGATAGCAGACTCGAGTATAAAACTCATCAATAGTGGAATCACCTATTTGAAGAGCATGCTCTGGCGAACCACAGTGTAAAGAGCATCCCAGACGGGTGATAGGCCGACGAAGATGTGCCCATCGAAAGCAAAGAGAAAGACTCATGAACTCGAGACATCTTTGAGGCGTAACACTAGAGGTGAGAACAAAGACGAGCATCCTCATCGACCCATCGAGTGTAGGCGGTGAGCGTGGCGATAGGACTCGAGATCAGAGAATTGCTTAAACTTTAAGTCATAAGCGAACAAAGACTATCATCAAGACTGAGCAGCATCCTTGGCCTCTGAGAAGCATCGCCAAGAAAAATCGGCCCGGCGGAAGAGGAGCCACAGAGGGGGCACGGACGAGAGGACCTCGCCGGAGAGCACACCCCAAAGACGGAGACCGCGCATGTGAACGCGCATAAAGGCAGCGAAATCAGGGTAATTCGTGCCATCAAAGATCACCGGGCAGCGAGGAATTGCAACATAGCCCGATGCAGAAGACATTGTTTTTTTTTTTGTTTTTTTTTTGTATTTTTTTTTGGAGCTGTTCAACCCGAGCAGCAAGAAGAAACCGGCCAAATTCCGGCGAGTCGGGGCGAAAGGCGACGCCTAAGAGACTGGAGAGGCCAATTCGGGCCGCCGGCAAGCGATTCCCGGCAGTGGGGCGTCAGCAGGGAGCACGGTCGGTCGTTGGGGGCCCCGCGCGTGGCTGGAGGGGCAGCAGGATCCGCGCGTGGCTGGGACCTGCGGTCTTCTGGCGGCACGCGTGGTGCGGCAGCGACCTCGCGTGGGACTGCGGTCTTCTGGCGGGCGTGGGCGCGAGTAGCAGGCGACCCAGCGTGTCGTCTGGCGGTCTTCTGGCGGGCGGTCCTAGCAGTGGGGCTGGCGGGCAATGAGCAGGAGGCCAACGTGCGGCGGGAGGACGGCCCGCGTGGTAGGCTCGTCTGGCGCCGCGTGATCTGCTTCGTCTGGCGCCGCGTGAGGATGCGGAAAGCGAGGGAGACAGCGAACGGAGGCGTGGGCTTAGCGGCGTGAAGACCGAAGCCGACGTCGGGCGGATGCACGCAGGAGAGCAGGACGCGTCAGATGCGCGCAGGAGGGCGGCCGATCCAGAGAGGACACGGACGTCGACCGAGAAAGACGAATCGATCCAGGGAGGAATCGATCCAGGGAGGCGTGGATCCAATCTACAGCGGTAACCGGCGGCGGCAACGTCCGACTGACTGGCGACGAGGGGCGGTGTGACGATGTTGCGGAAAAATTTGTCTAACCTAGCTCTGATACCATGTCAGGAATATGCAACATAGTATTCCTCTGGGGGCCAAAGGCCACAATATATAGTACAGGTACAGGGCAAATATGCAGGAAGCCCCCTAACATATGGGGGAAATACAATATACAGATATATACATCTAACAAGGACAAGCGTCGTCCTGCGCTTTTTGTTGAACCGCTTCCTTCAATACGAGCTCGTTGGCGCGTACCGGGCCATGGCCCTCTTCCACTCCGGCAGTTGTCCGCGACAATCCTCGATATGGCGAGCCAATTCGACACATGTGAATCGCGGCACCGGCCAGTAGCTAAGTTTCAATGGTCGGCGGAAGCTTATGGCGGTAGCGAGGATGTCGTAGTGCACGAACATAGCGGCCTCGTAGAAGTTTAGATTGGGTCTCGGCATGACTGCGGGAAGGAAAGAGAGAGTGGGTGGAAACAGCCGTCGGCGGCAGATCGGCGACGACGACGACTATGTGGGGGTAGGGGAAGGGAAATTTCCCTTACGCCAACCGAAGCGTCTTGATGCGGTGTACCACATCGCGAGCCTCCATACGGCATATATACAATATGGAAGCGCAAATTTGCGATAAACCATAAAAAAACTTAATACGGTAGACGTTGCGATATCTAGAGATCATTTTTAGGCCTTGTATATGGTTTCGTGCGTGGAATGTGTTATCTGCTAGAAGGCACGTCCTAAACTACTGAGTTTCAGCATGATTTTCTATGTGGACCTGGCTAGAACTTCTATGGGACGACGTGACGTTGTCACTTTTGGACCCGTCCTACACTACATATGGTTGTGCGGCAGCAAAAGTACAGTAGGAGCTACTCCCTCCGTTTCAAAATATAAGATGTTTTAGCTTTGTGAAACAAATGTATCTAGACTACTTTTAGTATATAGGTATATGTGCGCGTGTGCGGTCTAGGGATCTCCACATGGAAGTGGTGCCGCTTTGCATCATTCATGGTGGTGACCGGTGCGGCCACATACATTGACACGCCCATGCTTTGGTCAATTCGCAGCCCTAGGATCAGTGGATGACACTCATTAATTAATCTCTTTTGGCTGAGCTGAGCTGCTTGTGTGTCTCCCACCACCCCCTCCACTCCCCCGCCCAAATCATTAGCCCAACTTCTGCTCTGCCCTTGGGCAAGAGCCGCACAATTTGGAGAAAAGTACTCCATGACACGGCCACACCACACGGGTATGTACAATCCTTATCGGCTGCCTGCTGTGATCGACGCATACGTATATGGACCACGTAGATTCTACATAGGTGCGCGATCTGGGGCCACGGCGACGTCTTGTTCGGACAAACAGGAAGAGGATCCGTGGAAGAATCTGAGTTGTCTTGACTCTCTTCGTTTTAAAATATAAGATGTTTTAGCTTTGTGAGACGGATATATCTAAACTTTTTTAATATTAGGTTTACTCATTTGTAAAGTGAATCTAGACACTAAAACAAGTTTAGATGTATTTTTTTTCACAAACTTAACACAACTTATATTTTGAAACGGAGGGAGTACTTTAGAGCAAATCAGATGGCATGACTATTCTACTAGCTTATCTCTTGCGTTCGATGATCGGCCACGCATATACCACATGGAATCTTACTTTCTGCTCGCTCAGTTAAGACAAGGAGGCCCTGATCCGTGGAGCAAATCTGACTTGTCACGACACCTATGCACTGACGTGTCACTGTTACAGCAGTGTTATTATTTTTCTCTTGCAAGAGGCGAGTATACTGTATACTACATGATCATCGTGTAGCTAGCCTGTATGCGCCGCCGGAAACGTGAGGCTGACCTTGATTAATTAGGATAAGCGTCAGGCTGCTGCGGATAAGCTAAGCTTTCCGGCCGGGGACGAAAGCGTGGACGCAAGACGGTTCACGCCGCACGCAAGCGCACGGCGCACGGCGATTCGGGCGATGTGATAAGATGATAACCCGTGGCGTGGGATCCCTCACATTCACCCGCCCAGCGCGTCAGGATTCCAACGTGACAGTAACCGTATTATTAGTGGCCGTTTTCAGTTGGGGCTCCTGCTGCTGAGGTAACGGGGTTAGTTACCCGTAGCTTTCCGTGGAGCCACGGAGGCCAGCTCTGGGCCTTCCGCGACAAGCCGATCGACAAGTGGTGACGTGGCCGGCTGCGGTATATGATCGGCGCAAACAACGCGTGCGCGAGGATTCCGCCCAGGTCCATCATCCTGCTTCCTGACCCGGTCTGTACCCTTTGTGTGCTCTTAACTTAAGACATCTATAATGGGAGGTGTTTACAAAAATAAGCATAGGTGTATAAATTTATTCTTTGTTTTTATAAGCACCGCCCTAAGCATCTCTTAGGAGGATTGTATTGCCTCGTGCCACAAGTTTTATGTAGCCCCCGGATTTGTACCCATCACCGGGGAAAAACTACACCCTCATTCCTAAAACAAGTGATCCAAATCTCCTGTTAAGAAAAAAAAATGATCCAAAGCTAAATAGGCATTATCCGTGTCTATATACATGTGTGTCAAGATAAGACTGGGTCAATTATTTCGACAAATTTCCGAAATCTATTTTAAGATCGGAAGGGAAGGCGTACTATAATAACATCCAAAAAGAAAATACTTGGCTTAAGCTGTCGCTGAACTCAGTGTGTCGTTTAGCTGCGGACTGGCACCTAATGCCAAGGTTACCTGGCCGGGGCAAGTATCTGACGCGTCATTACACGATTCCTGTAGTTTCGTCGCACACGTTAGAGTGTTTTCGTCACGCAAGTTTTGCATGGATGCGGTGCAAAACAAACGAGGGGAACGATCTAAAAAAAGCAAGAAGAGGAACGCAAATGTCGTGCGTGCCTGCTACCAGTGGCCTCATTTAAGTACGTGAGTACGTAGTTGACCAAACGATGCAGAGTAGAGTACTAGCAGTTGGCAGTGGTAGAGTATACCGTTGTCCCGTCGCTCTCAACCACGTGCACGATGTACCAAAAAATTTAAGGAGCGTAGAAGAAACCCTTTGGGTACACGAGCAAAGCACTTAATTTGTCCAGCCTACGCACGCTCCTACCTACGTGTACGTACGTACGTATGCTGCCTGCAACCACGTGTACACCGAGTAAACCATATTTTTTTTTAACAACGGATAGCCCCAGAAGGAGCTAGAGCCTGTCATTTATACTAACAGTGGGTTACAGTAATAATACAGAGAACCTTATAAAGACAAAAAAAAACTAAAACATGGGTCCCTGACATTTGTAGATAGGATCCTCCTGAGAGATTGCAATTACAATCAGGACCTATCTCTTCCCCACCACGGAGCAAAGCGAGGCGAGCGCTGCAGTCGAGAACGACGACGGGGATGCAACCACTTGTCGCCGGCCCAGCGAAGCCCTCAGAGCACGACCTCGGGAAGGGCCTCCCAATGGACGTTGATGATGTGCCGGAGCTCACCGGCTTGATGAAGATTCGCGTCCTCGCGGACGGCGAGAGGATGCTCCAGGACCAATAGGCTCTTGCACTCCCGAGCCACTCCGGTGCCGCCTTGACTCCACCACCACTTTCCGTCATCCCCACCATGGGGATCGAGAGGGAGAGAGGAGACAAAGCAAGAAGAGACAGAGTAGCAAGGCACGCCACCACCGCAACAGATGAAGCGGCTCATCATCAGTACCAAGGAACCTGCCATGGACCTGGGGAGGCGAACGGAGAAGATGGCGATGGCGACGAACCGGGACAGAGGTTGGATCTTATTGGAGGGGCGAGTGGTGGTCTTCTCCACCGCAGCCTCCGGCTCTCCCCATGAGAGCACCACTGCGAAGAGAAGAACGACCACATCGAGCCAGAGGAGATCCAGCGCCTCCAGCTCGAAGCACCCAGTGCAAGCCTTATTCAGAGGGATGCCCGTCTTCTGCCAACTCCTTTGAACCACCGCCTGCCACCAGCGAGATTCATCGGAGAGGAGGAAGGACGAGATGCAAAAGATCTGGCCGCTGAGATCTGCTACCCGACCCTCAGACGCCACCAGGGGACAAATCACAAGAAGAAAAACACCTATATCTAAAGGTAGAGAAGAAAGAGGCCAGCCACCAGCTACATCTCCACGCCGGCCGCCATGGCTACTGGAGGGGAGGGAGGAGAGGGGCGGCAGAAATGGCTGGGCGCCGACTCTCAAAGGGAGGGAGGGGACGGGAGCGGTTCTCTCCGGTACTGTGAGTAAGAGCATGACTAATAAAGACCAGTAAACGGCAGTTGGGCCGATGAACTGCTTTTTACAGGCAGGCCAGCCGCAGCGTCCGTAACGGCTCAAACCCGTGAAATGTTTTCGTGCCCGCCCTGAATCTTTGTGGAGCTCAGACAAAAGGCTCCTAGGGCGACCCGAAGGCCCAGACTCCACCTTTTCGCTTATGCTGACGGATTTCAGGTCCTCCTTCCTTCAGCTCCCGCCGCCGCCGCTGCCGATCTCCGCGGCCCCGCCCTTTCGTGCACCACCGCGGCTCGATTCCGAAGGCATGGACCTCCAATCGACACCTCAGCCCGCCGGAGGGGTCCCGACATCCGTCGAGGTCGCGGATGTCGTCGCGGCCACCCACCTCGTGAAGAAGAGGAAGAGGGCGGGCACCCACCTCGTCCAGCCCGCGCCGTCGCCGGCTACCGCCCCGGCACCGGCTTCCGTCCCCGCGCCTGCTCTGACGGGGAAGAGGGTTCCACGGCCAAAAACCATGTCCGATGGAGCCAAGGCGATGAAGCTGAAGAAGTCGGCTCGCCGCGAACCGAAGTCCGTCACTCCCTCTCCGCCTCTCGCCGAGTCGCCCGACGCCATCCCCACTCCGAATTCGTGCGAGCCGCTGCCCGAAAGGTATGTTAAATTTTCCCCGTCTCCGCCGCGTCTGACTTCACATAATCTCATCCACGATGCCGAATTTTAGCTCAACTGCGCACGGTGAGTTCATGGATTTGTTGAACGACTCCGTTCACGACGGGCCACCACTTGCTCCTTACGGTGCGGACAACATGGAGAATTTGGTTGACGTCGATGAGAAGGACGAGGAGACGGACGACGACGGCATGGAAGAGGTGACCGAGGTCGAGACGGGCGAGGTTACGAAGAAGAAGAGAGCCGTGAACTATACAGAGATCAAGGATACAACTTTGTGCCGTGCTTGGTCACAAGCTGGCATGGACGCAGCGCACGACACGAATCAAACGGGGAAGCGGTACTGGCAGCGCATCGAGGATAGATTTTGCCAGCTGATGCCCCGAGTGAAAAATCCGGTGAGCCGCAGTTTCCGATCACTTCAAGGGCGTTGGGAGGTGATCAAGCCGGCTTGTAGCCGTTGGAGTGATGCTATGGATGCGGTGATCCAGAATCCAATTAGTGGTTCCACTGTTGATGAATATGTGTGTTTAGCTTACATCCAAAATCTTGACAAAATATGATCATATATTTGCCATATGACAATCATGGTGCATTTGTAGGAGGGCTTTGCGCATGACAGGTACAAGCAGATGAAAGGCAGCAACAGCAAGAGGTTTGCCTTCAAACACTGCCATGACGTCCTCAAGCATCTTCCCAAATGGCAATTGAGGGACCAAGAGAAGGAGATCAAGAAAGGGGCTATGAAGATGCTTGATGATAGTGATGAAGATGGAGCACCAAAGTGGGACAAGCCGGAGGGGACCAAAAAAGCCAAGGAGAGGTTGAAGATGGCCGCCGAGCAAACAACGCTCAACGACAAGTTTGATCAAATGATGAAGACCAAGGAGACAGTGACAATGAAGACATTGGAGACCAAGCTAACTATCTATGAGAAGAAGAAAGAGATCAAGCTTGCAATGATTGAAGCCGCACGGGTAGACGCTGCGCGCAAGGCCGACTTGGAGGAGAAGAAGATCAACATAAAGAGGGAGAAGGCAATGAAGGAACTTCTTGCCGAGGAGAAGGAGATCATGATGATGAACACGAGTGTCATGAATGAGACACAGTTGCTGTGGTGGAATAACACAACCGCGGAGATCACGGCGAGAAGAAGCCTCCTTCACCAAAGTGGAACCGGAGGTGCTTCGGTTGAGCATGAACAGAACCCCGCGGCTTGATTTCTCCCTTGCCTATTGGTAGACCTTTGAATTATGCATTTCGATTTCTTTGACAGGTACAGCGTATGGATTTGATGCGAACTATGTTATTAATTTGTTGTTAAAACTATGCAAATGTTTGCATTGTTGTTCTACAAGAATACCTGCCTAAAACCCTCCTTTTACGGGTAAAGAATGCATATGCTGCTACCCCTATTTGCAAACGGTAAAAGAGAATATTCTCTTTTAAGGGTTTGAATAAGGCACTGATCTCCGCCGCCTCCTTTTCGGCCCTTAAATTCATTTTTGGGAGTCCTTACTCGCGTTTTAAGGGTTGCACGAGTAAGGGTGTTGTTAGTCATGCTCTAAACCATATACACGTGGTATTATTATAATGATTAAACGGTTTGGTTAACCGTGGTTCCTGGTTCATCAAAGCAAATACTTAAGCGTGTGAAATGTAACAGCGCCTGACTGCTAGGTGACTGATTAATATCGTCACATGGCTTTAGCGTGTATGAATCATCCGTGGATCTGGTCCTTGTGAAATGTCACTTTTCAACTATGTCTCATTCATGATGTCACTTTTCACAGTCGCGCAAGGCAAGGGAAATGTGTGTGTGATGATGTGATAGAAATCATCTACTATTTAACTGTAGAATAATATTTATCTCATAATTGATTGAGTGTTTGGACATTACAAGGGGTACATATGAGGGGGTGGGCGGCCACACTTACTTGAGCAAAACTATAAAATAAAACGTATCCGACTCATATTCTAACATCCCGGCAGTGTCAACGTTGGGTTCACCAACGTTGAGACCGAAACGAATGTCGGTAAACAATGATGTAGAGAGTCCCTTGGTGAAGATGTCTGCAAATTGCGCAATAGTAGGAACATGAAGAACTCGAACTTGTCCAAGGGTCACCTTCTCCCGAACAAAATATATTTCAATCTCGATATGCTTGTCCGTCGATGCTGCACAGGATTACTGGACATGTAAACAGCGGAAATGTTATCACAATAAACCACAGCTGCTGGACAGAATGACAAAAATCCGAGAGAAGCTGACACAACCAAACCGTTTCGGCGACAGCATGTGCCACTGCACGGTACTCGGCCTCTGCAGTCAAACGCGAAACTATAACCTGTCATTTTGAAGACCATAAGACCATGAAATCACATTGTTACCAAGAAAAACACAGTATACGGATGCCGATCGACGAGTATCCGGGCAACTAGCCCAGTCAAAGTGTGTGGAGAAGATGAATAAATGTGCAGACCATGATCTAAAGTACCTTTGAGATAGCGGAGGACACATTTAACATGATTATAATGGAGAACTCGAGGATCATGCATATAGAGACAGGCTTGTTGGACAACAAAAGAAATTTTTGGGCGAGTGAGAGTAAGATATTGTAAAGCACCAGTTATACTACGATAAAGAGTGGCATCGGGAAAAACCTCACCAAAAGAGGTGAGCTTGGTTGTAGTGTCTACATGGGTTTTAGAAGGTCAAGCATGTCTGATTTAGTGAGAAGATCTAGAATATATTGTCATTGAGAAAGAAATAATCCATGAGAATCACGAGTGACAACTATTCCTAAGAAGTGATGTAGAAGACCAAGATCAGTCATGAAAAACTTAGATCGTAATAAGGAGATGATGTGATAAAGAAACTGTTGAGAAGAGGCTGTTAAAACTATGTCATCGACATATAAAAGAAGATAGGCAGTTTGAGAGTTGTTATGATAAACAAAAAGAGATGAATTAGAGGGGGGAGGATAAAAACCAATAGCGAGAATAAAGGTAGAGAAACGTTGAAACCAAGCACGAGGAGCTTGTTTAAGACCATATAGAGATTTTTTAAGAAGCCCAACGTGATTTGGATTAGTGGAGTCTTCGAATCCTAAAGGTTGCTGGCAGCAAATAGTTTCATTTAGTGATCCATGTAAGAAATCATTTTTTATATCAAGTTGATGGATAAGCCAAGAAGAAGTGGCGGCAAGACTAAGGACTATGCAAATTGTGCTCGGTTTAACTACATGAGAGAATGTTTCATCGTAATCAAGACCATGTCATTGAGAGAAGCCACGACAGACCCAACGAGCTTTATAGCGAGAGAGAGAACCATCAGAGTGAAATTTTTGACGAAAAACCCATTTACCAGAAATAACATTTGCACCAGGAGGCCGAGGAAAGAGTTGCCAAGTTTGATTATCTATAAGAGCTTGAAATTCATCACGCATTGCAGAAGTCCAGTGGGGATCAAGAAAAGATGATTTATAAGATTTGGGGATGGGATATATAGATGAAGTAACATGAATATTTATTTTGTGAGTTGGTAATTTAAAAGCTGATTTTGCACGAGTACACATTACATGTTCATTAGTAGGTTTAGTTATAGGAACGGCATGGGCGGGAGGTTGGAGAGGAGAGGGTAAAGCATTGCCCGACGCAGCGGATGATTCGGGCATACGAGAGGGAGGATCGTGAGGCACGACAGAGAAGTCTACCGCGGCAGCGCTTTCAGCCGATTCGGCTGCCGCAGCAGGATTTGGAGCAGTTTCGGCTGCCGCGGCAAGGCTCGGTGTAGGGTTTGATGGGGTTGGGTTCGGTGAAATATAGATAGGGTTTAGGGTGGGTCGGCGAGGTGAGGGCGACGTGGTAGATGTTTCGGTCTTGGACGGCGTGTGGAGTTGAGAAAAAGGGAAAATGGTTTCAACAAAAGTGACATGATGAGATATATGAATGTGGCCAGAGAGAAGATCAAGACAAAAAACCTTTGTGTTCATCGGAGTAACCAAGAAACACGCAGGAGGTAGATCGGGGGGCTAGTTTATTTGGTGATGTGGCATACATGTTAGGGAAGCAAAGACAACCAAAAACATGAAGCTCGGAGTAATCGGGATGACATATAAAAAGAGAAAAGTAGGGAGTGTGATGAGGATTCGATTTAGTTGGTCGAATGTTTAGAAGATATGTTGTAGTGCGTATGGCCTCAGTCCAATATCTTGGACGCATAGATGAATGAATTAAAAATGTGCGCATTATATCATTGAGTGTTCATTATATCATTGAGTGTTCGTAGAGCTTGTTTGTCCTTGCCTTTTTGGGGAAAGTTATATGGGCAATAAAAACATAGGAGGATGACATGACTAAGGAAGAAATGTCTGTTTCGATTATTATAACTTTTTTTATCATTATCACATTGAATAAATTTTATAGGTAAAAAGAAGTGAGTGGCTACATAACGTTGGAAATTTAGAAATATTGTGTGGACATCAGATTTTTTGCGCATGGGAAAAGTCCAAATAAAGTGTGTAAAATCATCAAGAATAACAAGATAGTATTTAAAACCAGAAAAACTTTCATGTGGAGAAGTCCATAAATCACAATGTATTAATTCAAAGAGAAAAGTGCTAGAAGATTGGGAGGTACTAAAGGGAATACAAACGTGTTTCCTAATTGACATGACTCACAAACCGAAATATCATGATAATCTTTATTACATAAGATTGAAAATTCACGAAGAAGATTGGATAGTGTGGCAGCTTGGGGATGTCCTAGTCGATGATGCCATAGATCCACCGAAGCAACCACGGAGGAGGGATGAGCGGTGGTGGGTGCGCCGTTGATAGAGTATAGGTCTCCAGAACTATTGAAGCGTGCAATCTCTGCCTTGGTCATGGAATCTTTCACAGACAAGCCAAAACAGTCAAACTCGACGGAGACAAGATTATCGCGTGTAAATTGGCAGACTGAAATTAAGTTTTTAATTAGGGCAGGGGCAACAAGAACGTATCGAAGGAGGAGTGGTTTTGTGGTAGATGGAAGATGGGTTTGGCCAACACAATGGATAGGAATTAGAGAACCATCTCCAAGAGTTATAGAGGAAAAAGGTGAAGAAGTGAACAATTATAGAATATTACACGAATTAAACATGTGACTAGATGCACCAGAATCGAAAATCCAATCCATACCTGAGTTTCCTTGAGTAGCAAAGTTGTTCATGGCCTGGAGAAAAGCGGCTTGGTCCTAGCTTGGCCTTGTTGCAGGGAACGAGGTTGGTGCAGATGGCAGCGCTAGGACGAGCGGTGGCGGTGGAAGCTGGTACATCGGATAGTGGCCGCATGTTGAGGTGTTGTAGTTCATTGGTGACGGTGTGCTGTAGGAGTAGTAGGATGGTGCAGCGACGTAAGCCCGCGATGGAGGGCGCAGACCGAGTAATCCAGGGGAGCCAGTGTGCGGGCGCATGCCCGGCATCCAAGAGCCGGTGTAGGCGGGTGGAGCACCGATCGGAGAGGGAGCCGCCCAGGTGATGTCTACGCACTCTTCTATTCTTGTAGACAGTGTTGGGCCTCCAAGTGCAGAGGTGTTTAGAACAGCAACAAATTTCCCTTAAATGGATCACCCAAGGTTTATCGAACTCATGAAGGAAGAGGTCAAAGGTATACCTCTCAAGCAACCCTGCAATCAAGATACAAGAAGTCTCTTGTGTCTCCAACACACCCAATACACTTGTCAGGTGTATGGGTGCACTAGTTCGGCGAAGAGATAGTGAAATACAAGTAATATGGATGATTATAAGTGGTAATTGCAATCAGAAATAAAGATGGCAGCAAGCAAACATGTAGTAGGACTAGTTGTAAACGGTGTTTCAATGCTTAGAAACAAAGCCTAGGGATCATACTTCCACTAGTGGACACTCTCATATAAATATATTCTCTTCATTATGCCACTCTGAACTACTCTTCGGTTGGAAGACTCAAATCCATGGTAGGGCTACATAAGCTCTCCTTAAAGTTCACATTCCTCCTCTAGGTAACCCCACACTATCAACGTGAGCACTAGATGGTTCCAACAAACACCACAATTTCATGGAGACAACCAACTCAAAATATAACTCGTGATAAGTATTTATGTAATCTTTAGCCTAAGTGCCACACAGTGTGCACACTGTCAACTTCACACACGTGGGGATAAGCAGAGATTAATTAAAGACTTGAGTAACAGAGTAGATCTACTTATTCAACTAGATTACAAAGCTCATGATTATAATAATATCACGCATACAGAGAGATGAACACATAGCTACCGATAGAGCCCTTAGACTCCAAAGAGAACTACTCCCTACTGATACGTAGTAAACGTATCTATAATTTTTTATGTTCCATGCTTGTTTAGTATCAACTTTTCTTTGCGTTATATACACTTTGAGGTATTTTTATATGTTTTCTAAAACTAAGCTATTAACAAGATGCCACAGTGCCAGTTGCCTGTTTTCTGTTTTTTTGGTTCCAGAAAAGCTAGAAAATGAATATTCTCGGAACTGGATAAGACAAAAGCCAAAGTCAATACTTCACAGAGGAGAACACGGAGCCAGAAGACGAGACGGAGGTGGGCCACGAGGGGCCCACACCCCTGGCCGCGCGGTGAGGCCTGGCCCGTGCCTAGGAGGGTGTGGCCGCCTTGGGCACCCCCTCGGTCTCCCCCTTCGCCTATAAGAAGCCCCCGATACCTGATCCTAAGTACCCAATCAGATCTCCCCGAAACAGTTTGCAGCCGCCGCCACCATCGTCCCTAGTTCGGGGGGTATGAAGCTCTTCCCGGCACCCTGCTGGAGGGGATAGATCGTCCCGGAGGCCTTCTTCATCACCATGCTAGCCTCTCATATGATGCGTGAGTAGTTCCACCTTGGAGTATGGGTCCATACAATAGCTAGATGGTTGTTTCTCCTCCTTTGTGCTACCATGTTTAGATCTTGTCAGCTCCGTTCATGATCAAGATCATCTATTTGTAATCATGCATGTTGTGTTTGTGGGGATCCGATGGATACTGAGATTACTATGGCAGATTGATTAATGATTCTATATTATTGATTCTATCATGGCTGTGTTGTTTGATATCTTGCATGCTCTCCGTTTATAGTAGCTATCTTGGCCAAGTAGATACTAGTGACTCCAAGAGGGAGTATTTATGCTCGATAGTGGGTTCATGCCTCTACTGAATCTGGGGAAGTTAGTCATAGATGTAGTTGGATGGCGGTCTATGTATATTGCTGTAATGCCCAATCAAATCTCATAGGATCATAAATGTCTAGTATTGCATTGTTATGCCTTGCTTTGTCTTGTCAATTGTCCCATTGTAATTTGTTTACCCAGCATGTTATGTTGTTTATCTTAAGGAGAACACCTCTAGTGAACTGTAGACCCCGGTACAATCTTTACCATTGATACATCTTTCACTCTTACTATTTACTTTCTGCAAGCCACCATTACCTTCCACACCATACGTTTAATCCTTTGTTTTCAGCAAACCGGTGAGATTGACAACCTCACTGTTCGTTGGGGCAAAGTCTTGAGTTTGTGTTGTGCAGGTTTCCAAGTTGTTAGCGACACCTTTGAGTCGTTTTCTTCCTCCTACTGGTTCGATAACCTTGGTTTCTTACTAAGGGAAAACTTATTGTTGTACTCATAATACCTTCCTCTTGGGGTTTCCCAACAAAGCTCTACAGTTATCTGAGCCGCATCACTCCTCATCATGGGAGTCAGCAACGGCGATGGAGATGGCGGTGGAGTCGATGGAGATGGATCCGGGGGCAATTCTCCGTCCCGACAGGGTGCTGGAACAGAGACTTCTGTCTCCCGAATATTCTCTTTGGTGGCGGTGGCGCTGCATAACTTTTCATTGATTTCTGATCCGTGTAGGGTTCTCGTCTCGGGGAGACGTATATATAGGCAAAAGGGCAAGGTCGGTGGAGCCCTGAGGGGCCCACACCATAGGCTGGCGCCCCCTAGGGTGGGTCCACGCCACCCTATGGTGTGGCCGCCTCGTGGCTCCTCTTTGTCTCCCCTTAGGTCTCTGTGTCGTGTCGGGTAAAATGTTGACTTTGGATTTTGTTCTGTCCAATTCCGAGAATATTTATTTACTAGCTTTTCTAAAACCAAAAACAGCAGAAAACATGCAACTCGCACCGTGTCATCTTTTCAATAGGTTAGTTCCAGAAAATGTATAAAAATGCCTCAAAGTGTAGACAAAACATAAGATAGTTGATACAAAACAAGCATGGAGCATCAGAAATTATAGATACGTTCACGGCGTATCAAGCGTCCCCAAGCTTAATTCCTGCTCATCCTCGAGTAGGTAAGTGATAAAAAGAATAATTTTTGAGGTGACATGCACTATCACAATCTTGATCAAGATATTGTGAAGCATTGATAGCTGGGATCATAGTACTCTAAACATGAGCATGAAAGATGTAGTTCTAACAATGAGACATAGCAACTAAGTTGTAACATGAAAAAGGTACAAACAAAAGATCATGAATAACAATGCATTGAAAGACATTTTTTTGTTTCACATATAGAAAACATAGCATGAGTGGTATTTAGCTTGTCCTTCATGGTATAGCAAAACATAAATGTATAGAACACCTTCAAAGTTCATAAGGGTGACTAGATACAAATAATTTAAGAACAAGAAATATCATAGTTATGAATCAATGAATAAGTTTTGGGACAATGCACATTGAACTAAGAATGACAACTATGCTCTCTTAATTTGTGCATAAAGATAGAAGATGGAGACTCAATATAAAGTAAAAAAGAAAGGCCCTTCACAGAGGGAAGAATGGATTTGAAGTTTCATAAAGAGCTTCCAAAAATTATGGTACTTATTAGCTTTGATCTCTCATTGCCCCTATCATAAGAATCTTGAAGTTATTAAGGTTAAAGTGAGACAAATATGAGTTATATGCTTGACAGATCATAAGTTGAAAATCTCATGTCCCTTGAGTACGAGGGCCATTCCTCATGCTATTCAACTTTAGTGACAAGCAAGTTCTTGTCATTGTAAGTATATATGTACCATAGAGAACCGCCAACGGGGTATTGTAACACCCTCAGAATCGGACCTATGCAAGTTTTTGCGAAATCCGCCAAACCCGCATAGAAACGATTCAAAGGTGCCCACCAGGCACTTTCGTGCGGGTGGAAAACGAAGTAATAACATTACACAACAGTTCTCGATGGGACCCACAGAACAGATATATAAAACAGCGACTCCATGAGTCAAGAATACAAATATAATATACAGAGATCCAAATCACCTTGAAAACAGTAGAGAGTCCGACTACGGACAAGAAGCAAATGGGGCTAAGAGCCCTGAAAAATAACCAATGGCGTCCATAACCCTGCCCAGGCCAAGCCGGAAGGGTAACCCTGCTAACGGCGTCGATCTCAAAACCTGCTTAAACAAAAGGGGTGCCGACAAAGGGCAAAGGAAAAAGAGGAGCGTCAAGATCGAGGCCAAGACACGGCGAGGCTAGAATTGCGGTCCTCGCCACATAGGTGTGGTGGATCGAGCGGCAGCAAAGATGCACTAAACAACCTATAGAGACTCGATACAACCGGCAAGAGAGGGGTAAGAAAGACCTATTCGGATACAACCAAGCTAACACCAAACAAACCCATCTCGGTATTTCTCGAGATCAAACGAGAAGTCAACCGAGGAACTCACAGCTTGGCGTTTTATTTATTCGTTATAGTTACGGCACTTTACTAGTCAGGTTTAGATAATCGCCCCGATAAAGTAAGCGGGGCACTTTTAGTTAACCATTCCGTTATAGTGGCAAGACTTACTAATCGATATGAATAGCATGAGATAACCCTTAAACCCAAAGCTTGTTGGTACTTTTATTCAGCCAATTCGTAGAAGTTGCAATACTTACTAGTCGTACAATGGTCGCAAACGACAATCCAATCAAGCAATTGTGCAGTATTAATTAGCCATTCCATTATAGTGAAGTTGATTACTAGTCATTATAAAGTCAAATTTACAAAGAATAAACTTTAGTTATGCTTGTTCATGATCGAGATATCAGGCTCCAAGTCGTCCATATCCATGGACACGGCTTTGAAAGTTTTACCCGCCGGTGCACCAATAGCAACACACGCCGATCAACCTCGGAAAACCAAATCAAAACCCAATGAGGCTTTCACGGTGAACAATCACAGGATTCAGAATTATTTTAGGGGCCACCCCATTGAGTAGACCATAGAACGGAGCTAGCCGACCAGACGGACTCAAGGTTTGCGTCTGGATGTAAACGATCGGGAACCGAAGTGTGCTGGGCTTGTCGACACCGCGAAAACACCCGCTTACCTAACAGACAGGTGCTCCTCGCACAATTTAAATACGAAAGTAGCATGGCATAAGTACAGATCGTAAACAAAACCTCAAACTAGTTGTGGCCCCAAGAAATAAGATGAATCAAGCTCGCTCGGGGGTCCCATATACCTCCCGGATGTGGATAGCGCGATAAATCAAGGAACAGGTATCAAGTACTCGGGGTCTTACGGGACACAAGTGGGCGTTCGGAAACCAAATATTTTCTATCACCCACCGATGCCTCTGCTTATTTCAATTTTAGTCGTTAAACGGAAATTAAAGTGAACGATAAGTAAAACTATGATCATCTCCAACATCAACATGAGGCAATACATCATCAACTGTGGCTCTTGACGACACGCAACAGCACTAGAGCAAGCGACTACGACGCGCAAGTCCAACTACCTACCAAACAACAGGTAATAGGGTGTGTCCAAGGCAATATAGGGCTGCACGGTATATCACAGGTACGGAAACTAAAGCATCGCAACACAGACAGCAATAGGTCAACAGGAGGGAATAAATACTATAAAAGTAAGATAGGTAGAAAGGGGGAGATGCTCGCCTGAAAACATTGTCGAAGGGTTCAACCGAAGATCGAGGCGAAGCTCACATCAACTCAACGGCCTTATCCGCGAAGAAGCAAAACACTAGAAGAAACACCGGATGCACTATTTAATACAACGACAGAAGATCGGCATGATGCGTGTATGATGTATGACATGGCAAAGATGCGATGCGATTAGGCCATATTAAGCGGAACCGGGGTCCCGACAGTTAATAAGGCGGTTCATGTTGTTCAGCTACCCCGCAATTTAAATGTTGTTTAACGATGCTAAAAATATCACCGGTTCGCTACACAAGTTTAAATGAGGCCAACATGAGACTAGATTTGTCCGCATATGGGCCCCATATTTAATTATATGGTGAATCGGCATAAGGCCCCCAAACCACATGAGATGCATGCGAGATGTCAATTAAATATGCAACCAATTGTTATTATATTATAAAATAGGGTTTCGGGAAGGGGTTCACACATCGAGGGGTCGGCAGATCTTGGGGTTCCGGGGTTCGGGGTCCGGTCTCAGGGCTCGATGGATCTGGGGTCCGGGGTTCGACGGAAGCGTTCTCGGATATCGGAGGTAGGTCTTGACGCTCCGGAAGCAGGACTTGGGTCGGTGTCGGGGCATCGGACTCGCCCTGGTCGGTGTCGATCTTGTCGGGCCCGCGCATCAGGTCGGTCTTGGCGTCCGGGGGGAAGAACTTTGAGTTCCGCGTCGATGTCCGTACCGTCCGTGTTCTCGAACATCGCATCCGAGAAGGAGTACTTGTCGCACATATGGTCTTCGGGGTCTCGGCGTCCGAGAACGGGTCTTCGGGATTCCGGTCACCGGATCCGTGAAGACGGTCATGGCGTACGGAGGGAGATCATGGTCAGGGCTTCGAATCCTCGAGATCAGGGTCTTCGGATCCGTGGGCGATCTTGGAATGTGGCGCCCGGTGGTTCATCAGACTCGCACGGGACATGCCGATCTTGTCAAGATGGGTCTTGAAAGATAGCTGCGAGGGCACTTGCACGCCTGGCCAAAACGCAGGAAAATCGCCCAGCAAAGAACCCGTGAACATCCACCTGGGGTCACAGGGGTGCATAGGTTCAGGTCGGGGCGACGTGTTGGCGATGGACACGGCAGCGACGGGTCGACGTCGCGAGCGGGAGGCGGAGAACCCACGATAGACAGAGCGAGGTCGCTGGGCAGAGGGCGCCGCACAGGTGGAGGACGGGGACGGGGCAGCGAGGCTTGCCTAGGAGGGAAGATGACGTCGGCCCGCTGGCAGAGGACAACTGCGAACAGGAGAGGTCGAGAAGGACGACGCAGGGGCGACAGGGTTGGGGAGACGCGTAGGCGACGCGGGGCAGAGAGGCCAGAGGCGGGCCGATGAAGGGCCGGTGAGCGCGCGACGTGGCACAGGCGAGGCCTCCGAGGGACGCGTGGCGGCGCTCGAGGTGGAGGACGACACGGCGGTACTCGGATGCTCGCGGGGTTGCGGTCGAGGTGAGGGGGCCCGCGGCAGAACGAGGTGGTGGCGGAGGCTGGCGGAACGACGGCGTGGTCGAGCTGCAAAGAAGGGGGACGGGCCGGCTCCGGCGACACGGGGCACGACTCGCAGAGGAGGCCAGCAGGGCGAGAAGGGAGGACGCGAGACGCTCGCGGGGAGGACGGAGGACGCGGAGGGCGAGCGCGAGGTCGGCCGGTCCGGCTTGGCGGCCATGGAGGGACGCAGACGCGGGCGGAGCCTGGGAGGAGCAGATGAGGGCGGGCCGGGCGAAAGTGCGAGGTGGAGAGAGCCAGGTGAGGTGGCTATGCTGGAGGGGGCGAGCTACGGCGGCGGGAGGAGCCTGGGGAGGTGGAGGAGGAGCGCGGCGGAGAAGATGAACAGGCGGGATGAGCCGACGGGAGCGGGAGAAGGGAGGCGGCCGGCGGGTGCCGCTGAGTGGAGGTGGGAGGAGGCGCTGGGGCTCACAGGCGGCTCAGTGGGAAGAAGAACAGGGAGGCTCGCTGCAAGGGAGGAAAGAAGATCGGTGGTCCAGGGGTCACGCTGGGCCTGTGGGCCGACTGGGTGTGTGGCCTGTGTGCTGAAAGTGCGTGGCGTCATGTGTGGTGGGGGTTGGTGGTGTGTGAGGGCTAGGCCACGTGGCAGCTAGGGAGTGGGGGAGGAGAGGGAGAGGGTGAGGTGGCGACTAGCCATTGGGTGGGGTGATGTGGCCAAAGGGGGGTGGGTAGATTAGCTGGGTAGGTTTAGGATTTGGAAGGGCGGGTGTAGTTGGACCGTTTAATTTACGGGGCGATTCGGGTCAATCGGCCCGTTCGACTTCCCCGCCCAAAATAATTTAATATTTTTATTTGATTGCGACGAACTTTGTAAATAGTTTTGGACAAACAAAATATCCGGCAGCATCCGGGTTTTGCGTTTGAAATAGAAGGAGGGCTAGTTTCGGAAAACCATCGTCTTTCGCAACATAGTTTCAGGTAAAATTAATATGCATGATGATGTAATGATGATGCAATGCACAAAAACAACGCGATTTTCTAGTAGTGGTTTTTGCGGGATGCCACAGGTATCCCCTGCCCCATACACAGGAGATATCCCGTATCAAAATGATAAGGCAATAGATAATAAGCATCTCAGCGATCTTTTTATTTACCATGAGCATGGTGCTTTTTTCTCCTTTTTTTCTGAAGATGCTTCATAGATTGCTCACTATGGTTATGCTGCAAGTTTGCACCATGATTAGGCATGGCTTAGGATAGCTGCCCAGGCGTTTCTCTAACACATATACAATACTCCATGGACTTACAAGCTTCCCTTTTATTTCACACTGCCGACATCCATAAACAAAAGATCATGATATCAACTGGATAGATATGTATAAGTATTGAAAGCGTTCCCCATGACAACATGGTTCTGCTAACTCCCAACTTATAATTTGCAAGCATATAAGCAACATAGATGGCACAATGGTTCAAGTTTATTAAGTGCAAGAAAATAAAGTGTGCCATCAAGTTCGCGAGCTTTAATCAAGAATTTTCACATAATAAAAGTTTAGTTTGGAAGATAAATAAACACATGAATATACTTGGAATGGTTGATGTCTACGCACTTATATTCTTGTAGTCAGTTGTTGGGCCTCCAAGTGTAGAGGTTTGTAGAACAACAACAAGTTTCCCTTAAGTGGATTACCCAAGGTTTATCGAACTCGGGGAGGAAGTGGTCAAAGGTATCCCTCTCAAGTAACCCTGCAATCAAGATACAAGAAGTATCTTGTGTCCCCAACACACCCAATACACCTGTCAGGTGTATAGGTGCACTAGTTCGGCGAAGAGATAGTGAAATACAAGTGGTAACGGTGCCACAAAAGAGCTTCTGACTAGTTGTTGACGTGTGAGAAACTAAAGGCAAACTGAAATAAGGACGGAAGCAAGCAAACATGCAACAGATCTAGATGCAAACGGTGTTTCAATGCTTAGAAACAAGGCCTAGGGATCATACTTTCACTAGTGAACACTCTCAATAAATATATTCTCTTCATGATACTATCCTGAACTACTCTCCGGTTGGACACTCTAATCCATGGTAGGGCTATAACATCACTCCTCAAAGTCCGCCTTCCCCATCTAGATAACCCCACACTATCACCTTGGGCGCTAGACGGTTACAACAAACACCACAATTTCATAAAGACATCCAACTCCAAATATAGCTCATTATAAATGTATATGTAACCTAGCTTAAGTGCCACACACGGCGTGCACGCTGTCACTTTCACACACATGAGGAAAAGCATAGATCTATTAAAGCAATTGAGTATTTATGTAACCTCTAGCCTAAGTGCCACCACGGTATGCACGTTGTCACTTACACACACGTGGGGAGAGCAGAGATCTAATGAAGCACTTGAGTAGCAGAGTAGATCTACTTGATTACAAAGCTCATGACCACAACAAGATCACGCATGGAGAGATAGATGAACACATAGATACCGGTAGATCCCTTAGCCTCGAGGAAGAACTACTCCCTCCTCATCATGGGAATCAGCAACGGTGATGGAGATGGTGGTGCAGATCGATGGATATGGCTCCAGGGCACTTCCGTCTGCCAGGTGCCTAACAGACTTTCTATCCCAATCTCCCTTCGGTGGGCGGGCCATGGAACTTTTCGTGGTTTTTTGGTTGATGATTTAGGGTTTCTAAGTCGGGGACTTCTTATAGGCGGAGGAGGCAAGGTCGGTGGAGGTCTAGGGGGCCCACACCACCTGTGGGCGTGGCCAGGGTGGGACCAGCGCCCACCTAGGGTGTGGCCACCCCGCTGTCCTCCTCTGTCTCGTCTTCGATTTTCCATATCGTTCAGGTAAAAATATGAACTTTGGCTTTTGTCCCGTCCAATTCCGAGAATATTTATTTTTTATCTTTCTGAAACCAAAAACAGTAGAAAACAGGCAACATGCACTGTGGCATCTTGTCAATAGGTTAGTTCCAGAAAGTGTATAAAAATACCTCAAAGTGTAGACAAAACAAAGCAAAAGTATATACTAAACAAGCATGGAACATCAAAAATTATTGATATGTTTTCGACATATCAATGGTGTAACACACCATGAATAGGAATTTATAGTGGAATATTTGGAATAACTTGGTTTCTTGGGAGTTGGATGCACGAGTAGAGCTCATACTCAGTATAGGTGGAGGCTAGCAAAAGATTGGGAGCGACCAACTAAGAGAGCAATAATGGCCATAATCATGCAGAGCGACAAAACATTATTAATTAAAGCATAAAGTGATATCACAAGTAAAAAACTAAATGATCATAGAGGCTAAGGTGACTGTTTCATAGTCTTAACATGGTGTAAGCATGTGCCAAGTCAACCCAAATAAAGCATCAAAGGAGAATACCACAATATTATGCTTTTGTATGCTAAAACAACGCATAATTCTTCCAAGGCACATTAAGCAATCTTAATTGTTTGGAACAAGTAATGTTGCAGCAATAATCACTAAGCATATGGTCAAAGCAATATCTAACATGATATGATAAAGTCTAAGCCACAGTCAAAATAAGCTTCCGTTTGTACCACTATAAGCATGAAGCTTCCTACTCTCTTCCAACACCAATCGACTTATTTGAAACAAATCACAAAGATAATAATAAATAAAAATCAGTGATCTTGTCTTACTAATCTATAAAGAAGAACTAAAAAGTTCTAAGCAAAAAGCATAAGAAAACTGAGGCTAAACACAGTGCTAGCAAAAGAGAACACTCATACAACAATAAGAGTAAAAAGTAAACAATGAAAATGGAGCATGTCTCTCTCCAAAAGAAGTGTGTTGGTATCCAACCAACTTATTAAAGAAAACAAAGCAAAAGAAAACTAAAAACAAAAACAAAGATGCTCCAAGAACAACACAATAGTGCATGAAGCAATAAAAATAAAGTGTCTAGAAAGAATACCTGAGATTTTTATTGATGAAGAAGGGGACGCCTTGGGCATCCCCAAGCTTTGACGCTTGTACCTCTTGAATATTTATTGGGGTGACACATGTGGCATCCCCAAGCTTGAGCTTGATGACCCACAAGTATAGGGGGTGTATCGTAGTACTTTCGATAAATAGGAGTGTCGATCCCAACGAGGAGCAGAAGGTGTTGACTGATGTCTACGCACTTCTATTCTTGTAGACAGTTGTTGGGACTCCAAGTGCAGAGGTTTGTAGAACAAAAGCAAGTTTCCCTTAAGTGGATTACCCTAGGTTTATCAAACTCGTGGAGGAAGTGGTCAAAGGTATCCCTCTCAAGCAACCCCGCAATCAAGATACAAGAAGTCTCTTGTGTCCCCAACACACCCAATACACTTGTCAGGTGTATAGGTGCACTAGTTCGGCGAAGAGATAGTGAAATACAAGTGGTAACGGTGCCAAAAAAGAGCTTCTGACTTGTTGTTGACGTGGGAGAGACTAAAGACAAACTGAAATAAAGATGGAAGCAAGCAAACATGCAACAGATCTAGATGCAAACGGTGTTTTAATGCTTAGAAACAAGGCCTAGGGATCATACTTTCACTAGTGAACACTCTCAATAAATATATTCTCTTCATGATACTACCCTGAACTACTCTCTGGTTGGACACTCTAATCCATGGTAGGGCTATAACAACACTCCTCAAAGTCCACCTTCCCCATCTAGATAACCCCACATTGTCACCTTGAGCGCTAGATGGTTCCAACAAACACCACAATTTCATAAAGACAACCAACTCAAAATATACTAAGTGCCACCACGGCGTGCACGCTGTCACTTCCACACACATGGGGAGAGCAGAGATCTATTAAAGCACTTGAGTAGCAGAGTAGATCTACTTGATTACAAAGCTCATGATCACAATATGATCACGCATAGAGAGAGATGAACACATAGCTACCAGTACAGTCCTTAGCCTGGAGGAAGAACTACTCCCTCCTCATCATGGGAATCTGCAATGGTGATTAAGATGGCGATGGAGATGGCTTCGGGGGCACTTCCCCGTCCCGGCAGGGTGCTGGAACAGAGACTTTCTGTCCCTTGAATCTCCCCTTCGGTGGCAGCGGCGTAGCGACACTTTTCGTGGCTTTATCCTCAGATTATTTAGGGTTTCTGAGTCGGGGGCTTCTTATAGGCAAAGGAGGCAAGGTCGATGGAGGCCCAGGGGGCACACCCCTAGTGGTGTGGCCAGAGTGGGCCCGCGCCACCCTAGGGTGTGGCCACCCTGGTGTCCTCCTCCGTCTCGTCTTCTATTTTCCGTATCGCTCCAAAAAAAATAGTAACTTTGGCTTTTGTCCCATCCAATTCCGAGAATATTCATTTTTTTAGCTTTTCTGAAACCAAAAACAGCAAAAAATAGGCAACTAGCACTGTGGCATCTTGTCAATAGGTTAGTTCCAGAAAGTGTATAAAAATACCTCAAAGAATAGACAAAGCAAAGCAAAGTTGATACTAAACAAGCATGGAGCATAAAAAATTATAGATACGTTTACGACATATCAAGCATCCCCAAGCTTAACTCTTGCTCGTCCTTGAGTAGGTAAGTGATAAAAAGAATAATTTTTGATGTGACATGCACCATCAAAATCAAGATCAAACCATTTACAAGCATTGAAAGCTGGGATCAAAGAACTCTAAACATGAGCATGAAAGATGGAGTTCTAACAGTAAGACAAACTAACTATGCAAGCAACATGAAAGGTTACAAATAAAGATCATGAATAACAATGCATTAAAGACGTTTGTTTGTTTCACATATAGAAAACATGGCATTGTGGCATTCAACTTGTTCCTCATGGAGTAGCAAATAGATGCATAGGACACCTTCAAAGTTCATAAGAGTGACTAGATACAAATAGTTCAAGAACAAGCAATATCAACAAAATGAATCAATCAATAAGTTTTGGGACAATGCACATAGAACTAAGAATGGAAACTATGCTCTCTTAATTGGTGCCTAATGATAGAAGGTGGAGACTCAATATAATGGTGGAAGAAAGGCCCTTCATAAAGGGAAGCAGGGATTTCAAGTTTCATAAAGAGCTTCCAAAAATTATGGTACTTGTTAGATTTCACCTCTCATTACCCCTATCATAAGCATATTGAAGTGACTAAGGTTAAAGTGAACAAAGTATGGAGTATATGCTTGACAAAGTATAAGTTGGCAATCTCATGTCCCTTGAGTACGAGGGTCGCTCCTCATGCTACTCAACTTTAGTTACTGGTAAGTTCTTGTCATAGTAAGTACATGTGTATCATAGAGAACCGCCAATGGGGTACCCCTTGCACATGATACATGAGCTATCCCATATAAAAATGACAAGGAAAGCATACAATGAGCATCTCAACAATCTTCTTATTTACCATGGGAATATGGTGTTTTTTTCTCTTTCCTCTTTTCTCATCTCTTTTTTTTCTTTTTCTCAATCTCTTTTTTATAAGAAGAATGCTTTATAGATTGATCACTATGTTGATGCTGCAAGTTTTCAACATGATTAGGCATGGCTTAGGCTAGCGGCCCAAGCGTTTCTCTAACACATAGACATAACTCCATGGACTTACAAGCTCCCCTTTTATTTCACACCGACGACATCCATAAACAAAAGAGCATGATATCAACTGGGTAGATATTTACAGGTATTGAAAGCGTTCCTCGTGACAGCACGGTTCTGGTATTCCCAATGTATAAGTGTAAGCATATACAACATAGATGACAGAATGGCTCAAGTTTACTAGGGGCAAGAAAAATAAAGTGCGCCATCAAGTTTGTGAGAGCTTTAATCACTAACTTTCACATAACAGGTTTAATTTGGAAGATAGATAAAGCAAGAATATACTTGGAATTGTGTAACACACCATGCATAGGAATTTATAGTGGACACTTTGGAATAACTTGGTTTCTTGGGAGTTGGATGCATGAGTATAGCTTACTCATACAAGTGGAGGATAGCAAAAGACTAGGAGCTGATGATGCTCGACGTGGCACTTCGTTGGTAACCCCAAGCGCAGGGTGCGAAGAGCAAGTAGCAAGTTTTCCCTCAGTTTAGACCGAGGTTATCGAACCAGAAGGAGGAAGGAAACATCACACAGGTGTTGCAATCAACACGGAGACCTGCACAACACAAACTCAAGACTTTGCCCCAACGAATCAGTGAGGTTGTCAAGCTCACCGGTTTGCTGTAACAAAGGATTAAACATATGGTGTGGAAGGTAATGGTTTGCAGCAAGTAAACAAGTAACAGTGGAATATGTATCAATGGTAAACATTGGACCGGGGTCCATAGTTCACTAGAGGTGCTCTCCTTAGATAAACAACATGGCATGAAGGGTAAACAAATTACAGCAGGGCAATTGACAGGAACTGAAGAAGGCATAACAATGCAATTACTACGTTAGAAAGATCCTATGAGATTCGATTGGGAATTACAACAAGATACATAGACCGCCATCCAACTGCATCTATGACTAGAAGTCGACCTTCAGGTTATCATCCGAACCCGCTCCAGTATTAAGTTGCAAGCAACAGACAACTGCTTTAAGGAAAGTATGTAAGGTAAACAGTCCACATGTTCCATGAACAAGAGACCATTGTTTTCTCCCTAGTAGCAACAACACATCTACAACCGAAGAGATTATTGTCACTTCCCTTGGAAACTAGAGGCATGAACCCACTACCGAGCATAAATACCCCCTCTTGGAGTCACTAGCAACTACTTGGCCAAGATAGCTAGTAACAACGGAAAGCATGCAAGATCACAAACAACACATACATGATAGAATCATAAAGACAAACCATTAATCAAACCAACATAATAATATCAATATCCATCGAATCCCCTCAAACACAACATGCATGATTACAAATAGATTAGATCTTGATCATGAACGGAGCTCACAAGATCTATACATGAAAGCACAAAGGAGGAGATACATGTAGGGGTTCGTAGCATGGAAAACAAAAAATTTCTACCGCATACAAAAAAACAAGCCAAGATCTATCTACTAGATTGTAGCAACGAGTCGATAGAATAACTCACCCTCGAAGATTCCAAAGTGTTTAACGAGAGCGGATTCTCGTGAGTGATGTAGTCGTACTCTTGCCGATCTCAAGATTGTGTAGACGATCCTTCCGGCGCTGCGTTCCGGCAGCGCTCCCGCAGTCGGTCACACGTTCGGTACTTGATGAAGACCTTCCTCTCCCTTGTTCCAGCAGGCAGCAGAGGTTGTAGCACTCTCCTCGTGATTCCGGCAGCACAACGGCGTGGTACCGGAAGTAGAGGGGAGATCTCGCAGGGCTTCTCCTTAAGACGGAGCGAGTATAGTGGACTATGACAGAGGCCTTGGCGATCTAGGGTTTAGAGGCACCAAGGAGAGGGAGCTAGGACGGCGGCTAGGGCAAGGGGATTGCCCCAAGTCGGCGGCTAGGGTTTGCCCTAGGGCGCGGCGGCTGCAGGAGGGCCGGCGGCTAGGGCTAGTGTTTTGGGTGGTGGAGGTGTAGGTCTAGAGGGGCAGCCCTGCCCCTCCTTTTATAGGTAGAGGGCGCCGGCCAAGGGGGAGGGAGTCCTCCCCCAACTCGTCCTCCAAGTCCGGCGGTGGAGGGATGAGGACTTCCTCCCCAAGTAGGTTTCCTACTCTCCCTCCACCAAGCAAACTTGTCGTTTGACTTTTCAAACTAGGATTTGATTTATCCCTTTATTTTGCTCAGCGATGACACCTAGTACATGATGCAACCATTCCAACTTGTTATGACACATTCATGTACCCTTCCCCTCCGGAGTGCCGGACCTTCCGGAACCTTCTAGAACATTCCCGATGAAAACACCGGAATCATTCTTCAACCCCGAAACATGACTTTCCTTATATGAATCTTATTCTCCGGATCTCCTCGTGATATCCCGGATCCCATCCGAGACTCCGAACAACATTCGGTCTCTTACTCATCATTCCATAACTACTCAACAACATCGAATCCTTAAGTGTGTCTCCCTACGGTTCGTGAATTATGCGGACATGATCGAGACACTTCTCCGAACAATAACCAATAGAGGAATCTGGAAATTCATATGGCTCCCACATATTTCTACGATTACTTTGAGATCAAATGAACCACTTACATACGATACCAATTTCCCTTTGTCTCACGATAGTTTACTTATCAGAGGTTTTGATCGTCGGTATCTCTACATACCTAGTTCAACCTCGTTACTCATAAGTACTCTTTTCTCGTTCCCGTGATATGTGATCCCTTGTGATCCATTCACATGCTTGCAAGCCAATTGGATGACATTCCACCGAGAGGGCCCAGAGTATATCTATCCGTCATATGGATGGACAAATCCCACTCTTGATCCATGTGTCTCAAACCATACTTTTCGAACACTCAATGCCACCTTTATAACCACCCAGTTATGGTGTGGTGTTTGATGTCATCAAAGCATCCTTCCGGTGATGGTGATAAGCATGATCTCATGGTCGAAGGAATTAGGTTACTATGTATCAGAAAGCATATAGCAATTGAACTATTAAAATGACTTGATCTTTATGCTACGCTTATCTATAGGAGTATGTCCATATATCAGTCTCCTAACGATATGATCTTGTTGTTAATAACATCTCAATGTTCATGATAGGGAAACCACAATCATTTATTAACCAACAAGCTAGTATTATAAAGAGGCTTTACTAGGGACTCTAATTTAGTTTACAAATCACACAAGTATTAATGTTTCCTTATTAATACCGTTATAGCATGAATGTAAACATTTATCACAAACACAAAGATATAATAATAACTACATTTATTATTGCCTCTAGGGCATATCTCCAACAATACAACCATCTAGTTACTACATGGACCCATAGTCCAAGGTGGAACTACTCACGCATCATACTGGAGAGAAGGCCTTCGGGATGATCTCCCCTCCGACAGGGTGCCGGGAAGAACTTCAGATCCCCCCGATCTAGGGACAATGGTGGCGGCGGCTACAGACGGTTTCATGTATATTTGATCGGGTGCTTAGGATTTCTGCATCGGGGGATTCTTATAGGCGAAGGAGGAGGCCGAGGTGGCGTCCAGGGGCCCCACACCCCTCCTAGTCACGGGGCATGCCACCCGCGCCTAGGGTGGGTCTGGCCGCCCTGGCCGGCCTCTCCGGCTCCCCTCTAGACTTCTTGTTCCCCATGGAAAGTAATTGACTTTGACGTTTGTCCCGTCCAATTCCGAGAATATTTTTTTACTAACTTTTTTAAAACAAAAAACAGCAGAAAACAGGCATCTGGCACTGTTGCAAATTGTTAATAGGTTAGTACTAGAAAACATGTAAAAAGCACCTCAAAGTGTAGACAAGTAAAGAAAATTAGATACTAAACAAGCATGGAGCATCAAAAATTATAGATACGTTTCGGACGTATCAACATCCCCAAGCTTAACTCCTGCTCGTCCTCGAGTAGGTAAGTGATAAACAGAATAATTTTTGAGGTGACATGCACCCTCACAATAAAGATCCAACTATTTGCAAGCATTGAAAGCTGGGATCAAAGAACTCTAAACATGTGCATGAAAGATGGACTTCTAAGAATAAGACATAGTAACTATGCATGCAACATGAAAGGCTACAAACAAAGATCATGAATAACATGCATTGAAAAACGTTTGTTTGTTTCGCATACAGAAAACATAGCATAGTAGCAATCAGCTTGTCCCTCATAGAGTAGCAAATAGATGCATATGACACCTTCAAAGTTCACAAGGGTGACTAGAAACAAATAGCACTAGAACAAGTAATATCACAATATGCATCAATTAATAAGCTTTGGAACGCTGCACACAGAATGACAACTATGCTCCTATTAAGAGAGGGATTTAATCCTAAGTTTAATCCTAACTATGCTCCCTCACGAACGCATCAATCAAGTTCGTGAGGGATTTAATCACTAAGTTTTCACATAACAAAATAGTTTTTAATTGGAAGATAGCTGAAAACAAGAATATACTTGGAATGGTGTAACATACCATGCATAGGAGTTTATAGTGGACACTTTGGAAAAACTTGGTTTCTTGGGAGTTGGAAGCATGAGTAGAACTTACTCATACAAGTGGAGGCTAGCAAAAGACTGGGAGCAACCAACTAAGAGAGCATAATGGCCATAATCATGTAGAGCAACAAAGGATTACTAATCAAAGCATAGAGTGGTACTACAAGTCAAGGAATAAATGATCATAGAGGCTAATGGTGACTTTTCATAGTCATAACATGGTGTGAGCATGTGCCGAGTCAACCCAAGCAAAGCATCAAAGGAGAATACCACAATACTATGATTTTGCATGCTAAAACAACGCATAATTTCTTCAAGGCACACTAAGCAAACCCAATTGTTTGGAACAATACATGCTACAACAATAATCACTAAGCATAAGGTCAAAACAACACCTAGCATGTCATGCTAAAGTCTAAGTCACAGTCAATGCTAGCTCCTCTTTCACTTCAAGCAAGAACTTACTACTCCTTTCCAACACCAAGCAAACTTATTTCCAAAATAACACATCGAGAACGGGGGTCCAAACTACTTTATTCAAGCAAACTAAACAACCTAAGAAAATCAAACAAAAACTAAGACGCTCCAAGAACAGCACAACTGTGCATGAAACAATAAAAACGAAGTGTCTAGACAGACCTGAGCTTTTTATTGATGAAGAAGGGGATGCCTTGGGCATACCCAAGCTTTGACGCTTGTACCTCTTGGATATTTCTTTGGGTGACACCATGGTGGCATCCCCAAGCTTTATCTTTTGTCCATTCTTCATCTCATTGCATCATTCTCTCTCTACACCTGAATTTTTTCCTTCATACAAAACTTCACACAATCTTCATTAGCAACATTAGCTTATTCAAAAGATATTAGACCTCTGGCAAAGCTTTGGAATAACAAAGATTTATACTAAAAACACAAGCTACTGTAGTAACTCCTTCAAAAAGCTCAATTTCCCAAAAAGAACTCAAAAAGGAATCAATAAGAAGCAAATGCAAATAATGGCAGAAATCTGTCAAAACAGACCAGCAGGTAGAAAACGATTGTTTAGAACATCTTCTGTTGCTCAAATCAAAAAGTGTTGAACTAACGAAAGTTAGATAACATACTGGGGGATTTATTCGTAAATTTTTAGCTCAATCAGAGTTCCAGAGACTCCTCACGATTTTTTTTGTGGAGGACAGAAATCTGTTTTGGGACAACAACTCCCCAAATCTTACTTCCCTCTCATTAGAGGTCATTCTTGGCACAAAAAGCAAACAAAAAGGATGAGGATAGGTCATTACTAAAGTAATAACTTCCAAGACTCAAGGAAACTCTTGGGTTATCTCCCAACAAGTACTTTTCTTTAACGCCTTTAAGTTAGGCACAAGAAGTAAGAAGAATCAAGTATTTTCAAATGAAGAAGCATTAACATCAAACCTTGCTTTCGAAGGGGGAGCAAAAAGCAACCTCTCCCTCCTCATAGGGAAGTGTTCAATACCTTTCTTGAATGGAAAATGATATTTAATGGTGCCTTCTTTCATATCAATGATGACACCAACTGTTAAGAAAAGGTCTTCCCAAAGTAATAGGACAAGAAGCATTGTATTCAACATCCAAAACATAGAATCAACAGGGACTAAGCATGGTTAACCATAATGAGAACATCATTAATATTCCCCATGAGTTTCTTCTTAGCATTATCATTAAGTGGGACATCCAAATAATAATCTTCCAATGGTGGCAAATCAAGCATTTCATAAATCTTCCTAGGCATAATAGAGACACTAGAACCAAGATCACATGAAGCTTTGAGATCAAAGTCATTCACTTGCATATTAATAATGGGTTCCCAACTATCTTCTAATTTCCTAGGAATAGAAGCTTTGTGTTTTAGCTTCTCTTCCTTAATCTTAACAAGAGCATATGTAATGTGTTTAGAGAAAGCAACATGCATATCACTAGCATCAGGACTTCTAGCAAGCTTTTGCAAGAACATAATCACTTCAGAAATATTGCAACCATCAATATCAAAGTCAAACTTAGCATCACTAGTAGTAGGCTCAATAGGCTTAGGCATAGTAGGAGGAGGAATAGGGACTACTTGTGGTTTAGTGGTGATGGTGCACACACTATTGCTTCTATCAATTTCAGCTTCCCTTTCCCACTTAGCATGGAGTTGAGCTAACATCCTAACATTTTCATCAATAGTAACTTGTATGGCATGAGCAGTAGCAAAGGTGTTTTCCATAGTTTTAGGTTTAGCAGCCATTTTATTAATCAAGGAAGACTGAGCTTCAGACAAAGAGGATTTATTTTTCTCAGCAGTTAAAAGCTTTTCCTCTATAGTATTATTGAAAGTGTTTTGTTTACTAATAAAGTCTTTGAGCATGACTTCAAGTTCAAAGGGGGCACTTCTAGCATTGTTATATGAGTTTCCATAGGAATTGTCATTATTAGGAGGATAAGGCTTATAGTTGTTACCACCAAAATTACTGCTATAAGCATTGTTGTTGAAATTGTTGTTTCTAATGAAGTTCACATCAAATTTCTCTTCTTGAGCAACCAAAGAGGCTAAGGGAACACTATTAGGATCTAAAGGAGCTTTCCCATTAACAATCATAGCCATAATAACATCAATCTTTTCACTCAAAGAGGAAGTTTCCTCAACAGAATTTACCTTCTTACCATGTGGAGCTCTCTCAACATGCCATTCAGAGTAGTTAACCATCATATTATCAAGGAGCCTTGTTGCATCACCCAAGGTGAGGCCCATGAAAGTACCTCCAGCAGCTGAATCCAGCAGGTTCCTTGAAGAGTAGTTCAAACCTGCATAAAAAGTCTGGATAATCATCCAAGCAGTGAGTCCATGAGTGGGACAATTCTTAACCAAAGTTTTCATTCTTTCCTAAGCTTGAGCAACATGTTCATTATCAAGTTGTTTAAATTTCATAATTTCACTTCTCATAGATATAATCTTAGCAGGAGGATAGTACTTTCCAATAAAAGCATCTTTGCACTTAGTCCAAGAATCAATACTATTTTTAGGCAAAGAAAGCAACCATTCTTTATCCTTTCCTCTCAAGGAGAAAGGAAAAAGCTTGAGCTTAATAATATCTCCATCTACATCCTTATACTTTTGCATCTCACAAAGTTCAACAAAGCTATTGAGATGGACATCAGGATCATCAGAACCAACACTAGAAAATTGTTCTCCCATCACAAGATTCAACAAAGCAGGCTTTATTTCATAAAAGGTAGCATCAGGAGCAGGTGGAGCAATAGGTGTGCTAAGGAAATCATTGTTGTTGGTGCTAGTGAAGTCATACAACTTGGTGTTCTCAGCATAGTTCATTTTGGCAAAGGTGGGAAAGCCAAAAGCAGCAACAACAGCTAGAGCAGAGACTAATTTTTTTGGTTTTTTTTAAAGAGGCAAACAAAACCAAGCAAAAGAAACAAAGCAAACTAAAAAAACTAAAGAGAAAGGAAGTGAAGTACTCCCCTTGTGAAGACGTCCTTAGCCTCCGCGGCAACGGCGCCAGAAAGTCTTGATGATGCTCGACGTGGCACTTCATTGGTAACCCCATGCGCAGGGTGCGAAGAGTAAGCAATGTAGGGTTTCGTAGCATGGAAAGCAAAAAATTTCTACCGCATACAAACAAACAAGCCAAGATCTATATACTAGATTGTAGCAACGAGTTGATTGAATAACTCACCCTCGAAGATTCCAAAGTGTTTAACGAGAGCGGATTCTCGTGGGTGATGTAGTCGTACTCTTTCTGATCTCAAGATCGCGTAGACGATCCTTCCGACGCTGCGTTCCGGCAGCGCTTCCACAGTCGGTCACACGTTCGGTACTCGACGAATACCTTTCTCTCCCTTGTTACAGTAGGCAATGGAGGTTGTAGCACTCTCCTCGCGATTCCGGCAGCACAACAGCGTGGTACCGGAAGTAGAGGGGAGATATCGCAGGGCTTCGCCTTAAGCCGGAGCGAGTATGGTGGACTATGAGAGAGCCCTCGATGATCTAGGGTTTAGACACACCAAGGAGGAGGGTCTAGGGCTGGCGGCTAGGGCTTGGAGCTGCCCAAGTCAGCGGCTAGGGGAGAAACCCTAGGCGGCGGCTAGGGTTTAGGTTTAGAGGTGGAGGTCTTGTGTGTTTGGAGGGGCAGCCCTGCCCCTCCTTATATAGGTGGAGGGGGCACGCCAGGGGAGGGGATTCCCTCCCCAACTCGGTTTCCCAAGTGGGCCGGCGGTGGAGGGGAGGAACTCCTCCCCAAGTAGGTTTCCTACTTCCCCTCCACCTTCCAAAATAGCCGTTTGACTTTTCAAATTGGTGTTTGACTTTTCAAACTAGGATTTGATTAAACCCTTTATTTTGTTCAGAGATGACACCTAGTACATGATGCAATCATTCCAACTTGATATGACACATTCATGTACCCTTTCCCTCCGGAGTGCCGGACATTCCGGAACCTTCTAGAACATTCCCGATGAAAACACCTAGGTCGAGTTATCGCTCGATTTCAAACGTTTAGCCTCAATGTTATTAATATGTGTATTTCCACTATCGAGATTCAATAAGAATAGACCATCTATCAAAGGTGCATGTGCATAAAACATACTACTCATATAAATCGAACAACCATTATTCTCGGACTTAAACAAGTAACCGTCTCGCAATAAACAAGATCCCGATATAATGTTCATGCTTAACGCAGGCACCAAATAACAATTATTTAAGTATAAAACTAATCCCGATGGTAGATGAAGGGGTAGCGTGCCGAACGCGATCACATCAACCTTTGATCCGTTTCCCACGCGCATCGTCACCTCGTTCTTCGCTAGCTTCCGTTTATTCTGCAAAGACCGCTTTCGAGTTACAAATATGAGCAACCGAACCAAAGATCAAATACCGTGCACTACTACGAGTACTAGTGAGATACACATCAATAACATGTATATCGGATATACCTTTCTTCTTGATGTTGCCGTTCTTCAAATCCGCCAAGTACTTTGGGCAATTCCTTCGATGACCTTCTCCTTGCGGTAAAATAACTCGATGTCGTGCTTAGGTCCAGCCTTGGTATTCTTCACGGCGTGGTAACTTTCTTACCACCCTTCTTGAAGTGTCCCTTTTGCTTAGACTTGCCTTTCTTGAATTTGGTGGTCTTATTGACCATCAACACTTGGTGCTCTTTCTTGATCTCCACTTCTGCAGATTTCAACATGGCAAAGAGTTCTGGCAACAGCTTGTTCATGTTTTGCATATTGTAGTTCATCACAAAGTTCTTGTAACTTGGTGATAGTGATTGGAGGACACGATAAATCCCCAAAGCATTAGGAATCACTATACCCAAGCTTTGAAGTTTGTTTGCGTGCCCACACATCTTAAGCACATGCTCACTGACGGAGCCGCCCTCTTCCATCTTGCAGTTAAAGAACTTTTCAGAAGCCTCATAGCTCTCAATTGCCGCATGAGTCTCAAAGATCAATTTGAGATCACGGACAATATCATGTGGGTCTGAATTCTCAAACCTTTTCTCAAGTCTGATTCTAGACCATACAAGATAGCACACTGAATCTGTGGACTCTTGAGTCTTCGAGCGAGGTAAACATTCTTTACTTCATCGGTAGCAAGATGCAGTGGGTCACCCAATGTGCATCCAGCACATAGGTCAAATTACCAGCTGTGAGGACAATCCTCAAATTGTGGAACCAATCCGCGAAGTTGCTTCCATTGTTTTTTCAACTTTTCTTTCTCTAGGAACGCATTAAAATTGATGGTAGGGGCCGCCATTGATCCTCAACATATTTGCAATAGTTTAGACTAAGTTTATGACAAATTGAGTTCTAATTAATAGTTAAATTAATTTAGGTGAACTCCCACTCAAAACAATATCCCTCACATTGTTTTAGTGATCACACGAACCAAATCCACCACATCAACACCGATCATTACGAGATTTGATGTAGCTTCAATGGCGAACAATCGACATGTTCATCATATCTACTATATGATTCATGCTTTACCTTTCGGTGATCCGTGTTCCGAGACCATGCCTGTACATGCTAGGCTCGTCAAGATCAAACCTTAGCTTCCGCATGAGCAAATCTGGCTTGCTCACATTGTATACACTTGCGGAATCTAACACACCCGATCATCACGTGGTGCTTCGAAACAACAAGCTTTAGCAACGGTGCTTACTAAGGATGAACACTTTAGAACTTGAAATTCATGTGCATGAGGGATCATCTTATAATGCTACCGCCGTAAACTAAGCAATACAAGATGCATAAAGGATTAACATCACATGCAATTCATAATATGTGATATGATATGACCTTTCTTCTTTGTGCTTCCGATCTCCATCTTCAAGCACGAACATGATCTCCATCATCACCGGCATTGCATCAAGGTCCATGATGCTGCTCCATGGTTGTTGTCCACCGGCTTCAACTATTACAACTACTTTGAATAGACACGCGGGTCTTAACAGAATTTAAAGACAACCATATGGCTCCTGCCGGTTGCCAACTTACAATAAGGAACATTGCATACATCAAATATAATCACAATCATGGCCATATCACATCACAGCACACCCCTGCAAAACAAAGTTAGACGCCTCTACTTTCTTTGCATGTTTTACGTGGTTTGGGGCTTTCAATAAGTGTAGTTCTAACTTACGAACAAGAACCACAACATTGATACTAGTATTGTCAATCACCCATTGTAAATTGAATCTTAACTATGTTGGGAGAAACAGGCACCCGCAAAGACACTTATGCAGTACAAGTTGCATGTCAAGCGTGGAGCAAGTTTCATGAACGATGTCATGTCAGGTTAGCCCCGGCCGCTTCATCCCACCATCCCGCAAGATGCAAAGTACACAAGAAGAAATCTACAACAAAAGCATCAACACCCATAATGACCATTGTGTTCTACTCGTGCAACAGATCTACATATAAACCTGGCTCTGATACCACTGTAGGGTTTCGTAGCATGGAAAATAAAAATTTTCTACCGCATACAAACAAACAAGCCAAGATCTATCTAGTAGATTGTAGCAACGAGTCGATGGAATAACTCACCCTCGAAGATTCCAAAGTGTTTAACGAGAGCGGATTCTCGTGGGTGATGTAGTCGTACTCTTTCCGATCTCAAGATCGCGTAGACGATCCTTCCGACGCTGCGTTCCGGCAGTGCTTCCGCAGTCGGTCACACGTTTGGTACTCGACGAAGACCTTCCTCTCCCTTGTTCCACCAGGCAGCGGAGGTTGTAGCACTCTCCACGTGATTCCGGCAGCACAACGGCGTGGTACGAGAAGTAGAGGGGAGATCTCGCAGGGCTTCGCCTTAAGCCGGAGCGAGTATGGTGGACTATGAGAGAGAGCCCTCGTTGATCTAGGGTTTAGACACACCAAGGAGGAGGGTCTAGGGCCGGCGGCTAGGGCTTGGAGCTGCCCAAGTCGGCGGCTAGGGGAGAAACCCTAGGCGGCGGCTATGGGGCGGCGGCTAGGGTTTAGGTTTAGAGGTGGAGGTCTTGTGTGTTTGGAGGGGCAGCCCTGCCCCTCCTTATATAGGTGGAGGGCGCGCGCCAGGGGAGGGGAATCCCTCCCCAACTTGGTTTCCCAAGTGGGCCGGCGGTGGAGGGGAGGAACTCCTCCCCAAGCAGGTTTCCTACTTCCCCTCCACCTTCCAAAATAGCCGTTTGACTTTTCAAATTGGCGTTTGACTTTTCAAACTAGGATTTGATTAAACCCTTTATTTTGTTCAGAGATGACACCTAGTACATGATGCAATCATTCCAACTTGATATGACACATTCATGTACCCTTCCCCTCCAGAGTGCCGGACATTCCGGAACCTTCTAGAACATTCCCGATGAAAACACCTAACCATTCTCCAACCCCAAACAGGACTTTCCTTATATGAATCTTATTCTCCGGACCATTCGGATCTCCTCGTGATATCCGGATCCCATCGAGACTCGAACAACATTCGGTCTCTTACTCATCATTCCATAACTACTCAAACAACGTCGAATCCTTAAGTGTGTCTCCCTACGGTTCGTGAATTATGCGGACATGATCGAGACACTTCTCCGAACAATAACCAATAGAGGAATCTAGAAATTCATATGGCTCCCACATATTTCTATGATTACTTTGCGATCGAATGAACCACTTAAATACGATACCAATTTCCCTTTGTCTCATGATAGTTTACTTATCCGAGGTTATGATCGTCGGTATCTCTGCATACCTAGTTCAACCTCGTTACTGATAAGTACTCTTTTCTCGTTCCCGTGATATGTGATCCCTTGTGAGCCAGTCACATGCTTGCAAGCTAATTGGATGACATTCCACCGAGAGGGCCCAGAGTATATCTATCCGTCATATGGATGGACAAATCCCACTCTTGATCCATGTGTCTCAACCAATACTTTCCGAACACTCAATGCCACCTTTATAGCCACCCAGTTATGGTGTGGTGTTTGATGTCATCAAAGCATCCTTCCGGTGAAGGTGATATGCATGATCTCATGGTCGAAGGAATTAGGTTACTATGTATCAGAAAGCATATAGCAATTGAACTATTTAAAATGACTTGATATTTATGCTACGCTTATCTGTAGGAGTATGTCAACCATATCATTCTCCTAACGATATGATCTTGTTGTTAATAACATCTCAATGTTCATGATAGAGAAACCACAATCATTTATTAACCAACAAGCTAGTATTATAAAGAGGCTTTACTAGGGACTCTATTTTAGTTTACAAATCACACAAGTATTAATGTTTCCTTGTTAATACTATTATAGCATGAATGTAAACATTTATCATAAACACAAAGATATAATAATAACTACATTTATTATTGCCTCTAGGGCATATCTCCAACAAGCAACAAGTTTTCCCTCAGTTGAGACCCAGGTTATCGAACCAGAAGGAGGAAGGAAACGTCACACAGGTGTTGCACGCAACGCGGAGACCTGCACAACACAAACTCAAGACTTTGCCCCAACGAATCAGTGAGGTTGTCAAGCTCACCGGTTTGCTGTAACAAAGGATTAAACGTATGGTGTGGAAGGTAATGGTTTGCAGCAAGTAAACAAGTAACAGTGGAAGATGTATCAATGGTAAACATTGGACCGGGGTCCATAGTTCACTAGTACTCTCCTTAGATAAACAACATGGCATGCAGGGTAAACAAATTACAACAGGGCAATCGACAAGAACTGATCAAGGCATAACAATGCAATTACTAGTTAGAAAGATCCTATGAGATTCGATTGGGCAATACAACAAGATACATATACCGCCATCCAACTGCATCTATGACTAGAAGTCCACCTTCAGGTTATCATCCGAACCCCCTCCAGTATTAAGTTGCAAGCAACAGGCAACTGCTTTAAGCAAAGTGTGTAAGGTAAACAGTCCACATGTTCCATGAATAAGAGACCGTTGTTTTATCCCTAGTAGCAACAACACATCTACAACCGAAGAGATTATTGTCACTTCCCTTGGAAACTAGAGGCATGAATCCACTATCGAGCATAAATACCCCCTTGGAGTCACTAGCAACTACTTGGCCAAGATAGCTACTAACAACAGAGAGCATGCAAGATCACAAACAACATAGACATGATAGAATCATAAAGACAAAACCATTAATCAAACCAACATAATAATCTCAATATCCATCGGATCCCCGTAAACACAACATGCATGATTATAAATAGATTAGATCTTGATCATGAACGGAGCTCACAAGATCTATACATGAAAGCACAAAGGAGGAGATACAACCATCTAGCTACTACATGGACCCATAGTTCAAGGTGGAACTACTCACGCATCATACCGGAGAGAAGGCCTCCGGGATGATTTCCCTTCCGGCAGGGTGCCGGGAAGAACTTCAGACCCCCCACGATCTAGGGACAATGGTGGCGGCGGCTACAGATGGTTTCATGGATATTTTATCGGGTCCTCAGGGTTTCAGCATCGGGGTATTCTTATAGGCGAAGGGGGAGACCGAGGCGGCGGCCAGGGGCCCCACACCCCTCCCAGGCGCGGGGCAGGGCCCACCCGCGCCTAGGGTGGGTCTGGCCGCCCTGGCCGGCCTCTCCGTCTCCCCTCTGGACTTCTTGTTCCCCACGGAAAGTAATTGACTTTGACGTTTGTCCCATCCAATTCCGAGATTATTTCTTTACTAACTTTTCTGAAACCAAAAACAACAGAAAACAGGCATCTGACACTGTTGCAACTTGTTAATAGGTTAGTACCAGAAAAACATGTAAAAAGAACCTCAAAGTATAGACAAGCAAAGCAAAGTAGATACTAAACAAGCATGGAGCATAAAAAATTATAGATACGTTTCCGACGTATCAGGAGCGACCAACTAAGAGAGTAATAATGGCCATAATCATGTAAAGCGACAAAATATTATCAATCAAAGCATAAAATGGTACCACAAGTCAAAAACTAAATGATCATAGAGGCTAAGGTGACTGGTTCATAGTCATAACATGGTCTAAGCATGTGCCAAGTTAACCCGAACAAAGCATCAAAGGAGAATACCACAATATTATGCTTTTGTATGCTAAAACAACGCATGATTCTTTCAAGGCACATTAAGCAATCTATATTGTTTGGAACAAGTCATGCTACAACATTAATCACTAAGCATGGGGTCAAAACAACATCTAGCATGCCATGATAAAGTCTAAGTCACAGTCAATGCAAGCTCCTCTTTCACTTCAAGCAAGAACTTACTACTCCTTTTCAACACCAAGCAAACTTATTTCCAAAACAACACAACGAGAACGGGGGTCCAAACCAGTGAACAAGTGAGCAAGTCTCACAAATCGACTTATTTGAAATAACTCACAAAGATAATAATCAATAAAGACTAGTGAGCAAGTCTCACAAATCCACAAAGAAGAACTAAAAAGTTCTAAGCTGAAAGAACAAGAAAACTAAGGCTAAACACAGTGCTGGCAAAAGAGAACACTCACAAGATAATAAGAATGAAAAGTAGAGTGTTTTAGGCAATAAAAACAAAGTGTGTCTCTCTCCAAAATAAGTGTACTGGGATCCAACCAACTTATTGTAGCAAACCAAGAAAAAGAAAACTAAAAACAAAAACAAAGACGCTCCAAGAACAATACAACAATGCATGAAACAATAAAAACGAAGTGTCTTGAAAAACCTGAGCTTTTTATTGATGAAGAAGGGGATGCCTTGGGCATTCCCAAGCTTTGACGCTTGTACCTCTTGAATATTTCTTGGGGTGACACGGTGTGGCATCCCCAAGCTTGAGCTTGTCCATTCTTCATCTCATTACATCATTCTTTCCCTACACTTGAAAATTTTCCTTCATACAAACTTCACACAATGTTCATTAGCAACATTAGTGTATTCAAAAGATAATAGACCTTTGGGTTTAGCTTTAGAACAGAAAAACGCCGGCAACAACCTCCGCCTCGGCTTCCCCCGCAACCCGACGCCGACATCAAGGGTGAGGCTCCATCCTCCGGCCAACTGGCTACCGAGGAGGATGGTCAGCCTCTCCTCCTTCTCCGCATCCCCGGCCTCCCGCTCCTCCGGGTTCACGCCGGCGTCTTCGCCGCCATTCCGGCTGGTCAAGCGGGAGCCGGAGACGTCGGTCCGCTCGCCGCCGAGGACAAGGGCATGGGGCATCGTCATCAACGAGCCCTGCGTGCCTTCGTCACCCACTGGCCGTCTCCGCTTTCGCCAGCCAAAGCCGGAGTTGGCGGAATGGGCGGTGCCCGTCGACGAGGATGCCTTCGCCTTGAAGATGGTGATGGAGAAATCCCTCCATGACGCCGCGCCACCGCCGGAACCTTCGTCGCCGAACATCCTCGCCTGGTCTAGGACAGACATGGAGGAAACGGAGTGGCGCCGAGTCCAGCGAGTAGGAGAAGGCCGAGCACCAGGCCTGGCCTGGTCGTGTGCTCGCCTACCAGGAGGCGCTGCTCGTCGTTTTGGACGACGACGAGGAGGCCGACCCCACCTACCAGCCCTGGAGGAGCATAGATGACGGCCAGGGCAGCTCCCGTCCACCGCAGCCGTCGAGCGATGACGACGGCAAGACCGATCCCGGCTACACCTGCTTCTATGAAAACTTCGGCATGTAGAAGCGACGCCTGACAGCATCGGCATCGGCCATGACGGCGGCCCTTTTATGTTTTTCTAGTTATTATCCAGACTAGTTTAAATTCGATGTAATATATATGTACTCGCCCTAATTAATGAAATCCGCCTATATTTACCTAAATTTTGTTATGTTCACTGAATTTTAGCCGAACGCGGAAACTCGGTCTCAAAACACGAGTAAGAAACTCGGCGTTCTTAGAAAAAAAACGAGTTCGTCCGGCCTAGGCTCAGATTTCGGCCGAAAAACGGCTAACGAGCAGTAATGCTCTTAGGGATGCTTTGTGAGGCACCGGTAGAAATGATGAGTCAGAGGATACTACATACTCCGATTGTTGTGTGCATGATTATCATGAAACTTTCCCGACAAGAAAAAGATCGGTCTAGCTAGCAGTAGTTCATTCGAGAGGAAGTTTTGGACTTTTCTCGATACTCCATTTCGGCTAAGTTATACATGTATGTCCGTTTGAACGATGGGAACACCTTCTTTTTGCACAGTAAATGATGGGGACACCTACCTAATTGTGAATCTTCTCAGAACCATTCAACATTTTCTTTTTGGCGCACTTTGATTCTGTAGTGGAGCAACTCTTTTTGGGTAGATAGTGAGATATACCGTCGATCTGGGACAGATGACATGTGCGCAGATAAAATTTGTGTATCTTTCTCGAACCACCAAGGTAGCAACTAGTTTTGGCTCGCAGAGTTATTGACCAATGACATGAAGAGGTGGATGCGCGAAGAAAAGATTGGCGTAGTGCGTGTGCAGCGTGAAAACATTTGGTACGCTTACCTTATCTCTGTTTCACTCCGTGATTAGCTCCTTGCAGAACAATGGCGCGTAGGGCGCACAGCACGAGCTACCAAACCCACCGTCACTCTCTGGGCCTGATTTTGCCACGCCCACCGCCGGAACAGTACTGCCAATAGAATCGCTACGACATGAAGCATATCGTTATATACTGAGTGGTGTCTACTGTCTAGTAAAATAAAACTGTTTTTAGGTTATATTAAAGTTTCGTTAGTTAGAAGCTAATTTGATTTAGAATTCCTCACTTTACTAGTAGCCTATGCTAGTTAAACTTATTAATTCGTTTTTTAGATGGATAGTTTTCACGTCTAAATTTCAAGAAAGCGACGGCAGTATAAAATTGAACAGCACTAACTAGCACCAATAATGATCATATGGTGGTAGAGACTGACTGTCTGCAGCTTGTGAAAATGGCGACCAGCACGACGAGGGATGGATCGTCGCTAGGCCTCATAGTTGATGATCTTAGGCTTCTGGTTGCCTCTGATCGTATCTCGTCGGTGAAAAAATCCCTTGGGAAATTAATTATGCTAGCTAAGGGTGTGCAAAAATTAAAACCGTTCAAACCATCTAAACTGGCCAATTACATCTTAGTTCATTTTTTTACAAATAAAATTCAAACTTTAAAACTAGTGTAAAAATTTAAACTAATTCAAACCAGCCAAACCAGTTAAACCGGGTTTGCACAGGCTTAGTGCTAGTTATGACCTTGCTAGATTTGGCTTGGTAGAACATACTACCTCCGTCAGCTTTCTAAAAAGACTTATATTATGAAACAAAGCTACTAAAACTCAAGTTTGGTTACGAGTAGTCCCTGAATTCCTTCATGATCGTGTTGATCGGGATTGTAATGCTATTTTGATCAATTAATACAATCATGTTTTCCCGCAAAATAAAAAAACTAGCACCTAAAGTAGGATTCATGTATGAGGGGCAATATTGGGATTATATATGTTGTAAATTGTAATCATTTAATTTCATGTTAAATAGCTCGTTGATTTATCAATAATCCTGAAAGGATTGATCGGGCGAAAAAGAACTGCACCCCGATCCTCTCGTCTCTTGCAACCCGCGCAACCCCCGCAGCAGTTAGGCCACGCCCCTTCCCCCGTCTTCTAGCCCTCCCTCCCCTTTATCCCCGCCCGTCGTCGGTGTGCGACTGGCCTTAGGCCGTGCGGCGCTGGTGGGAGCGGACCCACGGCCTCTCCCCTCTAGGAGGTGCAGCATGGTGGCGGCAGTCCGGCGCGAAGGCGGGATTCTCGATGGCAGCCCGGTGGTTGCAGGGAGGCGACACTGCCGCTTGGTGGCGGAGCGGAGCTACGCGCATGCAGGAGACAACAAAACGCCCGTTCGAACCAGATCTGGGCTCCTTTGGGATCCATCTGGGCTTGGGCGGGCCGACGGGGCCGCCCACGATGGTGACGCCTCCTGGAGGTGGAGATGGTGAGTCGTCAATCCAGGGTGTTGGCGGCCGGCCTGCTGCAAGATGGCAGCGGGACTTTGCAGGATCGATAAGGGCTCGGTCGGTCCCTTTAGGGCCTGGTGTGTTCCTGTCGCCGTGTTCGGTCGGCTATCGCGATAGCGGCCTCTCTCCTGGCTGCAGTGCTTCCAACCCCGATTCTTGTTGCGCTCTCCGCTTTTGACTTCTAGGCCTCATGATGGTGACCACAGCATGATGCAGCCCGTCCTACGACCGCTACTACATCTACTCCCACAAGCTCCCCAAGTGGACCCATGACTCGCGCCCGAGCCAAACTCCTTCAAGCTAAGGTGAACTCGCTCCTCTCCTTGTGTGACTTCGATACACCTTTGGATGGCCTGCTACTTCATACCCATACCTTGTGCATCATCAGTTACGAAGAGAAGAACCCACAGGACAAAGGAGCGCCAACAGAAGAGACCAAATGCTCTCTGTCGCCAGCGGTACTACCGGATCTGGCGACCGGTACTACGGCCGCGCCCAACGCTACCGCCAACAATGAAGGTCCCAGCTGCCCAACGCGCTCATCGCTGGCGGTACTACCGGCCCCGGATCCGGTACTACCAGGCTACTGTACTACCGCCCCTGCTACCGCCACCAACAGAAGGCCCCAGCTCAAGTCCCAGGACGACAAGCGGTACTACCGAGCCAGGAAGCGGTATTACCGCATGACAGGTACTACCGGTCGAGCTGGACTGGTACTACCGGACTGAAAAGCTCGAACGTGTTAATTCGCCCAGCTTTGTAACCCTCTCTATATTTCGCTATTTGTTCCCAAAATACCCTGTTTATGTGGTTGGCCTATATAGCCCCCTCTATTGTAAACCCTAGACTTGGATAATAATAGATATTAAGGAAACCCTTTGAGGACTTATATCTATTGGTCTCATGCTCCTACCAAGGAGCACCGGATTATCCACCCCCCTCTTGGATCTTGCCTAGTGCGTTCAAGTTGTACAAGGCCTTGGGTTCTCGGTTTCTCGCCCCCAAGTCGTCAAGGTCTCACCAAGCACCTCATCCCCCGTTGTTGGCGTGGAGAGCGAGCTTCGCCCAACACCGATCCTAGGGATTATGTTGGACCGGTTGCCACCGGCGTGAGGAGTAGGCGTGTATTGTGTTTTGGTGTGTGTGTTCGTGGTTTTCATCGTTTCCCTCGATTTCATCCCCCGACCACCCCTTTCCCCTCGTTTCTCGTGGAATTCGTGAAAGATCGGGCCAACCCCAGGGTTACCCCCTAACATATTGGTATCAAGAGCACTGTTGATCACGAATTTCCCCCCAATTTTTCTTTTATCCGCCTCAAAATCGAAAATCCCACCAAAAAGATCCCCAATTTGCCTTCGGATCGATCTCTGGATTTGGTGAGTTTTTCGTGGTTTTGGTCCATAGATCTGTTGCTTTGGGAGTCGATCTATAGCCCCTATTGTTCCTAGCCAGCCTTTCGGTCAGATTTCCCACGGATTTGAGGTTTGTGTCAAGTGGATCTCGTTTTCGTTCGTGTTCTGTCACCAGCGGTACTACCGCCCGTTCCAAGCGGTACTACCGCCGTCCGGTACTACCGCCCGTAACAAGCGGTACTACCGCCGTCCGGTACTACCGCCTGTACCAAGCGGTACTACCGCCAGTAACAGAAGGTTTTTCCTTCTCCTTGACACCTCATTTTCGCTTGCTGACTTTTACCCTTTAGCTTGTTCGTGTTTCGCGTGTTTGTCGCCATCTTAACACAAGCTTCCGCATCCAAGTCTCCCGCGCTCATCGACACCGCGACACTCGAACATCATCCAACACCAACGGTTGCAAGTCCTCAAAAATACCAAAGGTATAACTTGCGCCACTTTGACAACCCCATATCTTCCTTTGTGTGTATCTATCCTATGAGAGCAACTCATTTTGTGTTTGTCTAAGCATTGTGCACTTGCCTTCGGAAAGTGAGAGTATGAGGCCAAATACAAAAGCTAACATAGTAGCATAGCAAGGGAGAAAAAGGAAAAAGAATAAAAAAAAAGAACAAAATAAAAAGAGAAAAAGATACATAGTCTCCCAATACAAAGAGAATACCAAGCTTGTAAGCCAAGAAAGAGAGAAGAAAGAGCGCACCGAGGCAAGTGCACAAATCTATTGCTTATCCTCTTTTGGCAAACGAGTTGTGGTCTCTTCTTGAGTTGGCACGACAACCGAGCGTAGTCTTCGTTAGGACCTTTTGTGCTTATTTTCATAGTCGTGCTAACCCCGTTTTTCTCCACGTGTGTGTTTTTCGTGTTTTTCGTAGATCGTATCCTTTTGCTTTTGATCTTTGGTTCTTTACCACGTAGGACAATAACCTTTTGCTTGGATCGTTTCGTTTGGTTTTTCACAATCCTAACCTTCCACCAAAAGCCTTTGGAGAGTTGTAGCATATTTGTGTGTGAGTTTCTTGCCATTTCACTTTGCACGCTTTTAGCTCTTTTGTGTGGCAATTGGTTTGATATAATCTCCAAGGTGAGGTAAAAGGCTAACTCTACGCACCCTTCCTCTCCATATACAACCCTTGTGGCTTTGCATTATGGACAGGCATGGAGAGCCATCCCAACCACCACCACCTCTGGAGGATGATAACCAATTCATGACAAGATGGGACCATTGGAAGGTCCGAGGAGAATTCAACTATCGTTGTGAAGCTCTCGAGCGGCGCCAAGATGAACAATTTAGCGAGGCCCGTGTGGAATTCAAGAACATCAACAACCGCTTCGAAGAAGTCCGTGGCCAAATGCATGCCATGCAACACAACCTCGGTCGTCAAAATGAAGCTCTTGGTCGTGCACTCGCCTCAACAGATGAGAAGCTTCAACGCATCATCGATGGACTCGCAAGGCCACGCTCGCGCGAATCAAGCTCATCTCGGCACTCCTCAAGTGAATCAAGTGCACCTCGCCGTCACGCTTCAAGGCACCGGGATGGACCTGTTCTTCAATCCATGAGCTCTTCGCAAGCGGTACCATCTCCGCGTCACGCCGCAACGTCAAGCTATGATGGTGACCTCTCCGCAAGACCTCCAAGGCGCGAAGCGAACCGGCCACAACCAAGGGCACTTGTGATCCAACAAGAGCAATCTCGCAGGGACCACCAAGGCCATCGACGTCGACATGCCCCTTCAACAACAAGTGAATCATCCGAAGAGGACGAACAAGATCACCGGCGACGTGAAGCACTCGAAGATCCTCCAAGGCGTCATCATCGAGATGATCGCCCACGTCGGCAACATGATGGTCATGACGAGCCTCCTCTACACCAAGAAGAAGAAGAGCAGCCCATTACGCATGCGGCTCGACGTCCTCCTCGCCACAGGGCGCAAGACAACGCTCCTCGGCATCAACCACGACAAGAACAAGAGCAAGCTCCCCAAGCTCGTCGTGAGGACCATCAACCTCCTCCGCGTCCTCAACCGCGTCAACAAAACGAGCAAGCTCCCCAAGCTCGTCATCAACAACAAGTTCCACCACCAAACGCGGCACCTCAACAACCGCAAGGGCAACGCAACAATCACCAAGAACGACATGAGAGCTTGGATGATGCTGATGACCGCCCAAATCATGGCAACCGACGCAACCGGAACAGCAATGGAGAAGAAACTTCCGGCAAGCTCAAGTTCACCATGCCAAAGTTCACCGGTTCCAATGAGCCCGAAGAATATCTCTCTTGGGAACTCAAGGTCGACAAGATCTTCCGCATGCACAACTATAGCAATGAGAAGATGATGGCCATGGCATCCCTCGAATTTGATGAGTATGCCAACCTTTGGTGGGAACAAGTCCAACTCGCTCGCGAAGCAAAAGAAGAGCCTCCAATCGCAACTTGGCAAGATATGAAGGCTCATATGAGATCCCGCTTTGTTCCTTCGCACTACACGCGTGACCTCTTCAACAAGCTTCAAACGCTTAGTCAAGGGACAAAGACCGTGGAAGAGTACTTCAAGCAAATGGAGCTCAACATGATCCGTGCCAACATCGAAGAGCGAGATGAACAAACAATGGCACGCTTCCTCAATGGCTTGAACCATCCCATCAAGCGCATCACCGAGTTCCAAAAGTACAACAACATGGTTGAGCTTGTGCACATCGCATCCAAGGCCGAGCGCCAAGTGCAAGAGGACATCAAGTACAACAAGCCAAAGACGTACTTCCCCTACAAGCAAGCGCCAACCACTACTCCAACAAAACCAAGTGGAAGCTCCCCAAGTACAACCAAGCTTCCCTTCAAGCCAACTCTTCCCCAAGGAAAACAGCCCCCAAGTGGCAAACACACAAGGGATGATCAACCATTCAATGGTGAATGCTACAAGTGTTGAGGCAAAGGGCACAAGTCGAATGCATGTGGAAACAAGAAAGTTTTGTTCATCCATGACAACGGCGATGAAGAATACTTGAGTGAAGACGAGTTTGATGCAAGGGTCAAGGAAGCCATGGCAAGGCAACATTTGGAAGAGGACCAAGAACTTCTTGTGTGTGAGCATGACGCAAGTCCATCGCTTGTGGTCACAAGGGTCTTGACTACCCAAGCCAATGAAAATGAAGACCAACGCTCGAACATCTTCCAAACTCGTGCCGACATCAATGGGAAGTCCATCAAAGTTGTCATCGATGGAGGGAGTTGCCACAACCTTGCAAGCACGGAATTGTGTGAGAAACTCAACCTCACCCTTCATCCACATAGACACCCCTACCATATCCAATGGCTAAGTGACCAAGGATCCGTCAAGATCAAGCACACCGTCTCGGTGACGTTCTCCATTGGGCACTACAAGGACACGGTGGAATGTGACGTGGTTCCAATGACGGTTTGTCACATGTTGCTCGGAAGACCGTGGCAATATGACAAGCGTGCTTTGCATAATGGTCACTCAAACACTTACACTTTCAAATGGCTTGATATGTGTTGCAACCAATGACTCCTAGCCAAATAATTGCGGACAATGCAAAGGCTTTAGCGAGGGCGCAATACGCAAAAACACCTTGTGAGAAGAGTGGTGACCGAGAGAACCACACCATAATGAGCGAGAGCTACAAGCCAAACTCGAGTGGAAAAACTAAGAGTGTTCTTCTTGCCACCAAAAGTGAGATGAGAGAAGTGCGGAACAACCCATCCATCTTGCACTATGTCCTTCTATGCAAGGGACTAGCGCAAGGAACTAACGACTTGACAAATGTTCCTCCTTCTTTGATGGCTATTTTGCAGGAATTCCAAGATGTTTTTCCTGAAGAGCTTCCTCATGGCCTTCCTCCTCTTCGTGGAATAGAGCACCGCATCGACCTCATACCCGGCGCACCACTTCCAAACCGCGCCGCGTATCGTACCAACCCGGAAGATACGAAGGAGATCGAACGTCAAATCAACCAACTCGTCTCCAAAGGTTTGATCCAAGTAAGCACTAGCCCAAGCGCGGTCCCCGTGATCCTCATACCAAAAACGGATGATACGTTGCGGTTATGCATGGACTGCCGTCCAATCAATGCTATCACCGTGCGTTATCGACATCCTATACCGCGCCTTGATGACATGCTTGATGAGTTATGTGGAGCCACTATATTTTCGAAAATTGATCTTCGTAGTGGCTACCATCAAATTCGCATGGCTGAAGGTGATGAGTGGAAAACCGCCTTCAAGACCAAGCTTGGTCTCTATGAATGGTTGGTTATGCCTTTTGGCTTATCCAATGCCCCATCTACCTTCATGCGCCTCATGAACCATATTTTGCGATCTCTTATTGGAAAGAGTGTAGTTGTTTACTTTGATGACATTCTTGTCTATAGCAAGTCACTAGAGGAGCATGTTACTCATGTTAAGGAGGTCCTTCAAATCCTTCGTCATGAAAAGCTTTATGCTAATCTCCCAAAGTGCACTTTTGCAAGAGACAAGCTGATTTTCCTTGGTTTTGTCGTGTATTCTAATGGCATAGAAGTGGATGTCTCAAAAGTCAAGTACATACGAGATTGGCCCATTCCAACAAATGTTAGTGAACTTCGTAGTTTTCATGGGTTGGCTGGCTTTTACCGTCGCTTTGTGAAAGATTTTTCTACCATTGCTTGCCCCCTAAACGAATTGACCAAGAAAAATGTCACGTTCGTTTGGGGAAAAGCACAACAAAAGGCTTTTGATGAGCTCAAAAAGAGGCTCACCGAAGCACCACTTCTTGCATTGCCGGATTTCACAAAAACCTTTGAGATTGAATGTGACGCTAGTGGTATTGGCATTGGTGGCGTCCTTATGCAAAATGGGCGTCCTATTGCTTACCATAGTGAGAAACTTGATAAGACGCCTCACTTATCCCATTTATGACAAGGAACTTTTTGCCTTGGTTCGAGTTCTTCAAGTGTGGCAACACTATCTTTGGCCCAAAGAATTTATCATCCATTCACCATGAGTCGTTGAAGTATCTTAAGGGCCAAGCCAACTTGAGTAAAAACGCATAAAATGGGTTGAGTTTATGGAGTCTTTTCCTTACATTGTCAAATACAAGAAGGGCAAAGAAAATGTGGTAGCGGACGCCTTGTCTCGCAAAAACACAAGCCTTCTTACACGACTCGAAGTCAATGTCTTGGGTCTTGATGACATCAAATCTTTGTACGCGTCCGACCCTTTCTTTGGACCAATATTTGCACAATGTTCATTCGACAAAGGGATTGATGATTTCGATTTGCACAAGGGTTTTCTTTTCAAACAAAACAAGCTTTGCATTCCGAAATCGTCTCTCCAACTTTTGCTTCTTCAAGAGTCCCATGGTGGAGGCCTTATGGGACACTTTGGCCGTGACAAGACATATGACATGCTCTCCACTCACTACTTTTGGCCAAAGATGAAGCGCGACGTGGAGCGCCACGTCCAACGATGCACTACATGTATCCAAGCTAAGTCTAAGTCCAACCCCTTTGGTCTTTATATGCCATTGCCTATTCCTCATGCACCTTGGTCGGACATTAGCATGGACTTTGTGTTAGGCTTGCCTAGATCTAAACATGGTCATGATTCCATATTTGTAGTAGTGGATCGCTTTTCCAAAATGGCACATTTCATTCCTTGCCATAAGACCGATGATGCTTCACATGTAGCAAATTTGTTTTTTAGAGAAATAATTCGGCTACACGGTGTGCCAAGAACAATCGTCTCCGACCGCGACGTAAAATTCATGAGCTACTTCTGGAAGACCCTCATGGCCAAGCTCGGCATCAAGCTCCTCTTCTCGTCCGCCTCGCATCCTCAAACCGATGGACAAACCGAGGTCGTCAGTCGAAGTCTTGGCACACTCCTCCGGGTGTTGATAAAGAAGAACCTTAAAGACTGGGAGGAATGCATTCCACACGCCGAGTTCGCCTACAACCGCGCCAAGCACTCCACCACCATGAGGAGCCCGTTCATGATCGTCTACGGCTTCGAGCCTCTCACCGCGCTCGATATCCTTCTACTCCCACTTCATGAACGTGCCAACATGGACGTTGTCAAGCGCGCCAACACAATGAAGAAACTCCATGATGACACACGAGCTACTATCAAGCAACAAGTCCTTCGCCAAGCATCAAGGCTAAACAAGAACAAGAAAGAGATAATCTTCGAAGAGGGCGACCTTGTGTGGATACACTTGAGTAAAGACCGCTTCCCCAAGGAACGCGACTCCAAGCTAAAGCCTAGAGGTGATGGACCATTCAAAGTGCTCAAGAGAATCAACAACAACGCTTATGTCATCGATATCCCAACATCCAAGTATCTTGTGAGCTCGACATTCAATGTCAAGGACCTATCACCCTACCATGGAGAAGAGGAAGTTGAGACGGTTGAAGAGTCGAGGACGACTCTTTCCCAAGGGGGGGGGAGCTGATGCAGCCCATCCTACGACCGCTACTACATCTACTCCCACAAGCTCCCCAAGTGGACCCATGACTCGCGCCCGAGCCAAACTCCTTCAAGCTAAGGTGAACTCGCTCCTCTCCTTGTGTGACTTCGATACACCTTTGGATGGCCTGCTACTTCATACCCATACCTTGTGCATCATTAGATACGAAGAGAAGAACCCACAGGACGAAGGAGCCATGTGAAGAGACCAATGCTCTCGTCGCCCGGTAGTACTCGGATCTGGCCAGGTACTATCACGCACGCTACCGCCAACAACAGAAGGTCCCAGCTGCCCAAACGCTCATCACTTGGCGGTACTACCGGCCCGGATCCGGTACTAAGGCCGCAGTACTACCGCCAATGAAGGCCCAGCAAGAAGTCCCAGATCGACAAGCGGTACTACCGTGAAGCGGGCATTATCAAGATGACCGTACTACCGGTCGAGCCGGACGTACTATCGGACTGAAAAGCCTGAACGTGTTAATTCGCCCGCCTTTGTAACCCTCTCTATATTTCGCTATTTGTTCCCAAAATACCCCTGTTTATGTGGTTGGCCTATATATAGCCCCACCCTCTATTGTAAACCCTAGACTTGGATAATAATAGATATTAAGGAAACCCTTTGAGGACTTATATCTATTGGTCTCATGCTCCTACCAAGGAGCACCGGATTATCCACCCCCTCTTGGATCTTGCCTAGTGCGTTCAAGTTGTACAAGGCCTTGGGTTCTCGGTTTCTCGCCCCCAAGTCTTCAAGGTCTCACCAAGCACCTCATCCCCCGTTGTTGGCGTGGAGAGCGAGCTTCGCCCAACACCGATCCTAGGGATTATGTTGGACCGGTTGCCACCGGCGTGAGGAGTAGGCGTGTATTGTGTTTTGGTGTGTGTGTGTGTGTGTGTTCGTGGTTTTCATCGTTTCCCTCGATTTCATCCCCCGACCACCCCTTTCCCCTCGTTTCTCGTGGAATTCGTGAAAGATCGGGCCAACCCTAGGGTTACCCCCTAACACAGCGAGACGACAAGGATGGCGTCCAGATCTTGGTGGTGCTTGTTGGTGGGCAGCAAGTTGGGTAGAGTGCTAGGGAGCGTATGGGGCAGTTGTTTTTTGTTGGTCGGGAGAAATATTGTCGGCTCGTCCGGCTCCGATGTGGTGATGCCTGCGGGTGCCGCCATCCCTTCCTGAAGGGCATCGGGTATCCTTTCCCCACTCATCTCGGCGTGCCAGGAAAACCCTAGGACTTGTCCTGGCAGCAGCGTTGTCATCGTCATATTCCTTTTTAAAGGTGTTGATTGGTATGTGACGGTTCATAGCTCTATTAAGCGTGGCGGGAGAACTTCGGAGGACCCAACGGTTGTGGGCAGTTCTTGTTTTCGTTGCCGGTGTTGTCTTTAGTTTCTCTTTTCTTTCTCTTGTTTTCTTTTGGGCGTGTTGTGTTGTTTGATCCAATTCCAATAGTTGTATCGTGTGGTTGGCTATATTAATATAACGGGTCGAAAACATATTTCAACATTTATTTATAGTTCTATGCCTAGCAAGTAGTATAATTAGGTTTTTCGCCAAAAAAAAAGTAGTATAATTAGGTGATCCAAGATCTGTGTAAATTAAAGTAGGAAGTTACTGTTTCTGCTGAGGGAGTATACGGCAGGTAAGACACGCTTTAACCATGGCTTTTACTTAACTACTCCCATCGGTTCACCGAGAAATGATCAAGATCACACGTGCGGCGTGGGCAAGTCTGACGAGGCTAGTTGCGTCATTCCGCCAAAGGCAGCTAAACGTTCTCTTGGTGCCACGTTTTCTCCCCGGGGAACGGGAGACAGGCAGCGTTCTCAGCATACTGTATCCGTACGATCACCAAAACGTGACGCCACGCGTGATTTACTGTACACCGCTGTGACGCCCCTGCCGGTGTCGGTCCCACATGTCAGCGGAATGACGTGGCGTGTGTGGACCCCGTTGGGTAGCTAGCTAGCCACCGCACGATTCTGTCTCGTATCCACTCCACCGCGCGATTCAGACATGGTTTACTTCACTGCAGCTCATTGGCAGGGTACCATACAATACACGTCATTGATGACGGGGTACAAAGGCTGTCTAATGGCTTTATGGTTGTCTGTACTAGACTCCATACACAGTCCCTGCACGTACGCTTGTGATTACAGAAAATTAGTTATGCCGTCACAAAATGAGAACTTTTGCAGTCTTGCACGTCTGAGCATGCTCGTTAGGCAATCTAGTACTGGTACTCCTTTTGCACATTTAAGCATGTGTTCTTTGGAAGAAAAGGTCCAACACATTTGGGCATGTTGGGGGATCTACTTCGGGTCGGGTGCCCCTCATTTACGACGGACAACATGTGGAATTGGTCATCAATTGAGGGGCAGGCAGAATCACTCGAAAACTGCCTATCATAGACCGGGAGGTGGCTGTGCCTTGCCTCCCATTGCATAGTTTCTGGTCAATAGCCCCAAAAGTTGGTATTGACACTTGTATTATTTATATAAAGCCAACGGTCTGCCATTGCAGAGGTGCAGGTAATGCTGAAACAGATAACAATGGAGTACAACAAGTACACAAATTTTGAATCCTTATCGTTGTCGACATAAACAATCCGTCGCTAGAAGCAAAAGCAGCCTCCTAAACAGATATATACACGCTCCGATTACCGAGCATCATCTCCGAGGCTGAACCGGAAGGCCCCGCCGGTGAGGGGCAATTCGGTCAACCGGGCACCTGGAAAAAAGGCGAGACCGGCTGGGCCCCTCCAACCGCCGAACCGTCCCGAAGCGCCTAACCCCGCGAACAATTACCGGAACGCCCCCCCTCCCTATCCGTCTCGGCCCCGGCCCCGGCCCCCGTCGTCCGATCTCCTTCGCGATTCGGGGAAGCCTTCTATTCTCCCATCGGTGGCTCCCGGTACTTGCACCTATATAGCGCCACGCGTGGCGCACCCAGGACGGCGCGGAACGAACGACCCAACTCGATCGAGCGAGCGAGCGAGCGAGAGGAGAAAAGGGGGAAAGAACAAGTGGAGGAGTAGAGCGGCGGGGCAAGCGAGAGGGCGAGGTTTCTTGCGATTCGTCCGTTGTCGAGGTTGATCGGAGGTTCTGATCGGGGAGGTGATGGGGGTGAGGGAGCCGGTGGCGATGGACATACCGCTGGAGGAGGGGGCGGCGGCCAGGGTGCCGCCGCGGATCAGGAGGAGGCTGCTCGAGGGCAGGACCGGCGGGGGCGGGGGCGGAGGCGGCCCGGCGAGCGCCGAGGAAATCGAGGCCAGGCTCAAGGAGGCGGAGCAACGGAGGCAGGTTGGTGTCTCTGTCTTCGGTTTTACATCCCTTTTACTCTGCTTTTCCCCCCTTCTTCCTTCCTCACGGCGGATTGCGCGAACTGTGAACTCCAAGCCTTGAGACCTCCTCCTTCTTTTCGCGATGGTGAAACGATTGTTGCATTTCCTACCGTCCAAGTTGTATTTATATGTTTCTTTTAAGAAAAAGTGGTATTGTTTTAGGAGGATTAATTAATTCTACATCAACTTCAGACTTCTACTACATATAAGTTACACAAATTGAAATTCCTTCATTTTTCCGTGAATCGAATGTTTCCCCCTTCTTTTAGTGCCTGTGATTTTGGTTGTCTGAATTGTGAAGTTGCGAGTATGTGAAAGAATTCCTTCGATTCGGTGGTTACTGTACACTCTTTGGGATTCTTTTGGCGCGGTAGGTAGTCGTGAGCTGAAGTTGGTTTCACGTGTGCCGCGAATTGATTTTCTGTTTGATTTCGCTTCGGTTTTTTTTTTTGTCACTTTGGTGTTTTCTGGTCTTTGGATTGAAGCGTTCTCCCCCAAATATTGTAAGGGAAAAGGTCTCACTTTTATTTATCTACTAATACCGTTGTCTGTAACTCGATTAGTGTTTGGGCAATCGGTTCGTCGTCCTATCTGTACTTCTGTGTAAGTTTATCCAGTGATTATTAGTAACTATACTAGTTGTCTGCATCGATTTATGCCAAGTCACCTGTAAAAAAAAGCTCAAATAATAAAGGTAAAATTGATGTAACTGCTTGAGTTAGCAATTGATTTCAGGTTGTTGTTTTGGTGGTAGGAAATTATGGTAGCTTGCTAGCATAGTTTGCTTTTATCACCGACCACTTTGTTTTGCTTACAAGTAACTTACCTTGCACTTGTACTACTCAAATTCTGGTTGCAACTGCTGTAGATTTGTTGGTTGTTGTAATTTTCCAAGGGGCTATAGAAAATAATTATGTTTTTCTAAGAAGGCTGGCAGTGATAGTCTTATATGCTTGGTCAAATTGGCTCATGTTCAATTGTTTTCCCACAGCAATTCTATGATTGGTTGTCCTGCAAAGCAAGGAAGAAGCCGCGGAGCCCATCCTGGTCGTCTCAAGAGGAGGATTACGGGCAACGCCTTGAAGCCAAGCTTCAGGCAGCTGAGCAGAAAAGGTTGAGCTTCTTGGCCAAGGCACAGGACCGGCTAGCCAAGTTGGATGAACTCCGACAAGCAGCGAAGAATGACGTGGAAATGCGGTTTGAGAAGGAGAAGGAAGAGCTTGAGACTAGAGTTGAGTCTCGTGTCCGGCAGGCAGAGGAAAACCGCATCCGCCTTTTGAATGCAGATATGCAGAGGCGGGCCGCACTGAAGGAGAGAACAGCAAAGTCCCTGGTGCAGAAGGCGAAATCTGAGAGCAAGCACACAGAGCAGGTGCGATCTTCTATCCTGCAGAAACGTGCTGCTGCTGAGAAGAAACGGCTGGCTTTGTTAGAAGCTGAGAGGAGGAAGGCTCAGGCTCGGCTCGTGCATATTCAGCGAGCAGCCAAGACCGTGTGCAGCCAGAGAGAAATGGAGAGGATTAAATTGAAAGAACACCTGGAAAGCAAACTTCAGAAGGTATGTGTTCTCATATATATGCTGATTTTACGATTTTTGGTTGTTCTACTCTGTTTCTTACCACATTTGTTATCTTATTGAAACAGGCGAAGAGGAAGAGAGCTGAGTATTTGAAGCAGCGAGGAAGTCCTCGCAGTTCTTCCCATACCGATTACATCAAGCATGCAGATTTCCTTTCCAGGAAGCTGGCAAGGTATTAATGCCATACTCTTCATTCTTTGAATAAGTATTTTGTTATATCTACACGTTTCGAGTTGATTGAAGTTTTTTATTCTCATCGATGTACTGTAGGTGCTGGAGAAATTTTGTGAAGTCCCAGAAGACAACACATGCCTTGGTTCAAGCTTATGATGCCTTGGGATTTAATGAAAAATCTGTCAAATCAATGCCATTTGAGAAATTAGCTATGTCGATGGAATCTCCTGCAGCTCTTGAGGCCACTAAAGCATTACTCGAGCGGCTGGAGAGACGGTTGATTATTTGTCAATCAGCAGGTTCGTCAAACGCAGAAAATATTGACCATCTTCTGAAGCGCCTTGTGTCTCCAAAGAGAAAGACACCTCAGAGTAGAGCAAGGGTTGCAGCAAAAAGGCCAGCAAAAACTTCTGAACCAAGCAGGTCGTCTAGGTACTCACTAAGGGTGGTACTCTGTGCTTACATGATTCTGGCTCATCCTGGTGCTGTTTTAAGTGGACAAGGTGAGCAAGAGAAGCTTCTGATGGAGTCTGCGGCAAACTTTGTAAAGGAGTTTGAGCTATTGGTTAAGACAGTACTTGAGGGACCAGGAAGAGCCTCAAGCCAGCCATCAATTGATACTGCTGAATCATCCAGTTGCCAGGTTCCTTCTCATGTTACTGTTCAGAGTAAATTCAGAACTCAGTTGGTTAACTTTGACAAAGCGTGGTGCAGTTATCTTTACCGCTTTGTGGTGTGGAAGGTAAAAGATGCAAGATCACTGGAGGGTGATCTTGTTAGGGCTGCTTGCAAGCTTGAGTTATCAATGATGCAAACATGCAAGTTAACTGCGGATGGGCAGTCAGACAACCTCACCCATGATATGAAGGCGATTCAGAAGCAGGTCACTGACGACCAAAAACTCCTAAGAGAGAAGGTTCAGCATCTGAGTGGTGATGCAGGCATTGAGCGTATGAACTGTGCTCTCTCAGACATGAGGTCGAAATTCTTCGAAGCAAAGGAGAATGGAAGTCCATTGGCAACACCTGTTGCAAATGTGTCGACTCCTCTGAGTATTAATCCGTCTGGCCAGCTCCCACCTTCTGACGTTAGTGTGAGTTCCAAGACAGATGCTGAAGGATCAAAGTCTGTTGTTCGATCGCTGTTTGGAGCTTCTTCATCGAGCAGCACATCATCAGTCAGTCTGCCAACAGAGAATGAGCAAAAGGTCAATGAGATACTTCATGAGAACGGTGGTACATTTGCTGTCAACTCTGATGATGCCAGTACGATTGAGAAGGATTTCCAAGCCAGAGTGAGAGAAACAATGGAAAAGGCTTTCTGGGATGTGGTTACTGACTCAATGAAAGGCGACAAACCTGACTACAGCCAGCTGGTCAATCTGGTAAAGGAAGTGAGGGATTCGTTGCATGACTTGGCTCCCAAGAGGTGGAAGGAGGAAATCCTGGGGAACATTGACATTGAAATTTTGTCTCAGGTAAATATCTCCTGTTATGCAGATAATTTTGCCAGTTAATTTTGTCGTCAGCTTGCTTATACTTATTTTGAACTCATGAAATTTTGACATAATTTTCGTTTCCAAATGAAGGTACTTGGGTCAGGTTCCCAGGACACGCAGTACCTGGGGCAGATTATGCAGTACTCCCTGGATATGGTTAGGAAATTATCTGCTGCTGCAAAGGAGGATGAGATGAAGAAAAGTCACGACAAATTATTAAGCGAGTTGGCTGCTAGTTCTGAAGTTAATGATAATGGCTCATTTGTTATTTCTGTCATCAAGGGCCTGCGTTTCACTCTTGAGGAAATAAAGGTCTGTTCTGCGTTAATACAATAAATTAATCTGACAATTAACCACACTTAAGTTTTATGCTGTAGAACTCTTACATTTTTCTGTAAAAACAGGAACTGCAAGTAGAAGTGAACAAGGCACGCATTCAGATGATGCAACCTTTGATAAAAGGCTCTGCTGGAGAGGAGTACCTGCAGAAGGCTTTCAGCGATCGCTATGGGCCTCCTGGCAATGCATCAGCTTCTCTCCCTGTTACTCTGCAGTGGATTTCAACTTCAAAGAATGTCGTGGATGCAGAATGGAATGAACATCTGGACTCTCTTTCACTTCTGCCAGCAGCGGATCATGTATGTTTCTAACAGCGCACTCTCTGAACATCGCTTGCATAGCAGCATTGTTATCTGGTTCCTGACACTAGTTTCATCCTTTGTTGGCAGGCTCTACCCCTTGTTACGGTGCTCCGAGCTGGCCAGGGAGCTCCCCCAGGGGGGAAAACAGCTTCTTTGTCCGCAGCAGGTAGTTCAGGTTTACCGGAGTGCAAAGGAGAAAAGGTTGACAAGCTCGTGAGGATTGGCCTGCTGCAGCTTATTGGTGGTATGGAGGGCTTGCAATTGCAGTCAACTCCTGAGACCTTCCATCTCAACTTCCTGAGACTGAGGGCCGTCCAGCGCCAGTTCCAAGAAGTAATTGTCATGGCTACAAGGTAAACTATTTTAAACCCCCTGTATTTTTGGCCTAGTCTGCAAGTAAAGATTAAAATTTCCAGTGTGTATTCATAATCTGAATTTACTGTCTGTGCAGCATGCTCGTCCTGCGCCAAGTCCTGATGAGTGAGAATCCTAAGATCACTCCTCAGGAACTGGAGAACGTCATCTTAGAGCTCTTCGGCACTCTGGTGAAGCTGCTGGACAACTCCCAGGATGCAGGCACTGAGGAGATTGTGGAGGCGATGATGAGCTCATCAGCCTCAACCGGCTCTCCGTCAGATGCGAAGATCCAGACCAGGAGGCAGATCATAACCCGGGTGTTCCTCAAGAGCCTCCAGGGCGACGACGTGGTCTTCAAGAAGGTCTCCCGGGCAGTCCACTGCGCCTTCCGCGGTGTCATCCTAGGAGGCAGCGGTGCCAAGGGCCAGAAGCTGGCTGACACGGCTCTGCGCCGTGTCGGAGCAGGAAAGCTCACTGACCGGGTGGTGAAGGCCGCCGAGGTGCTGATCAAGGTAGCGACGGTCTCGGAGAAGGTCCATGGCCCCTGGTACAAGGCACTCGCCTGAATGTGAATAGTAATATCTGGTTGATTTTGTGAATATACGCACGGTGGGTGTAAATTGTTGTCCTACTGGGCGGGTACGCTGTACAGCGATTTATTACTATAGGCGTTGCTTAGTAGGTTAGTTCAGGATGGTAAGGAATTCTTGGCGCAGGGCGAATATGGATGTCCCTGCGCTGGGATTTAGTCGGGGTTCAGAAGTGCTCAATTGCACATCTGGGACCCGTGTTATGATGGCGCAGTTACTGTAATGGAACTAAATAATGTGATTAATTGTCTATGCTGTAAATATTTCGTTTTATTTGAGCATATTAGTTCTCCCTGCTGTATATACCTCGTTTGTTTGAACGGTGGTAGAAATAATGAACAATGTGATTAATTGTCTATGCTGTAAACTCATCGTTTGTTTTAGCGAGGATAAAATCTGAATCGCTTACATTCTGAGAAGAATAGAACTGTACAGTAATCACATGGATAGATCTGTTACAAAGAGGCATGGTTACCTGTGTCTCTGAACAACCGGGTTGTGGGTTGCTCATTGCAGATTTGCAGGTGCGGCTGGTCTGCAGACCTGTTCCCTGATCTTCTGCCTTACTTTTCTTCCTGCTACGCCGGTTGTAAATATTGTCAACGGCTTACGGAACTGTGTAAGCTTTTTTTTTGAGGATTGGTTGTTTAGGAAACCCCCTCTCCTCTTACAGAAGTCATTTGATTCAGAGGATTATAATCCTTAGGTATCTCTTCAAAGAATACCTTTTTGTTTCGAAATGAGGATTACCCTGGCCTCTGCATCCATAGATGCACACAATCTTTTATTGCTTAGTTTAGAAAGAATACCTTTTTGTTTCGAAATGGGGATTACCCCGGCCTCTGCATCCATAGATGCACACAATCCTTTATTGCTTAGATTAGAAATAATCGAAGTTTACATCTTATAAATCAGAGAGGGTCGATATAAATATAAACCATCAAAGAAAAGCAAAAATCTCATAAATCTAAACATGTTGAGTTCTATTAATAGGCTGCCAGGTAGCCTGGTAAAAGAAATCCCGAGCAACCACAGCAAACGGTTGCATTCAGAATCCATGCATTCACACTGATCCTATCCAATGAACATTCACATGAATAACCTGCAAAAAAATTATTATAATCTTTCATGTTAAAAACAATGTTATTTCTACAATTCCGTATGGGCCAAACTAAAGCGGAAACTCCAATGTGAATCATGACCTTAGTATCTTTGTCCATCCCATTCAACCAATTCGCAAACATGTTTGTTATATTGGTAGGTGCTGGTATGTTATATGTAGTAAAAACTATTCTCTAGATTAACCGGGCAAACGGACAAGAGAGAAAAAATGTTTAATTGTGTGAGTCGTAGAACTAGATGTGTAGGGTTTATGTGGACTCTGAGGTGGATAACGCGATAACCTAAATAACTAAACTATAGTAATGGGATAACTAAAAAAGAAGCACCGGTAGGCAATACTTGAGATTTGGTTTTTATCAGCTTACTTGTATCCCGTAGGACTCGAGTACTTGATGTATGTTTCTTGACTATCACACTATCCACATGTCGGAGAATTTTTGGGATCCCCATCGGCATGATCTGAATTCACATCTTGTTTTGGGGGCCATCATTAGTTTGGGGTTTTATTACTATCATATACTTATGCCATGCTTTAGCGTTTTATTTACCACTATTGCTTAAGGAGCGTTTACTATTGTACTATTTTGGAATGTGGAATGATTTATGCTATCTACACAAGCCCGATCACACTTTCGGGTTCTCAGTCTTTTTCAGCCATTGGCGCAAACCACAGGGTCCGTTCGGAGCCCAGGCGACTTCGTGGCGGGTAGCTTAGTGGGGTGGCTCCCTAAAACAATCTTTAAATCCTATGATTGCTTGTTGTGATATCTTTTTTACTTTCATTTGGTTTTTTCCCCGTGGTTGAGTGCGGCATGTGTTGCTATTTGTGCACCCATGCAGGATAAATATTTTCAAAAAATCGTGTCTACGGTTATGGACTACCTGCAACACAGTTTCTTGATCATAGACAACTCAAACTAAAGAAGCATGTTTAACTTGGCTAAACTTGACTAGTAATTAGTGCAATTCTCATAAAATGATTAATAAAATTGCCAATGGGTTGGATATTCTTCTGTCTACTCGTTTGTTAAGAGAGAAGGTGGATGAATGTTTTAATTTATGTTACCTACATCTGTTGGTTCCAAAAAGCGCTCTATCGTATATATCTAGTTATACGAATGATATAGTGTGTCTCTATAGAAGTATTCTAGATGTTTATCTTTCGCTATAATTGAGTCAACCAAAGGTTATACCTTTAGATACATAAAGATTTGCTGCGTATCTTGGGGTCTCACACTCAGAATTTGTCAGACTGTCAGGCTTATCCATATGGTGGTTACTTTGTTAACGAAGCCAATGATGGAGGTGCCGACCCCCTCGAGTAGATATTCTGGGGCTTACAATTCTGAGACTTGGTGGATTGGGATTTTCTTTGTTCTAGGCATCTTATTCCCATTTATATCTTAATCCGTACTTGGATCTAGGTTTCTGCTTCCCGCTTGATGTTTGATAATTGATGAATGAGGATGTAATCCTTTATAATATTACTATACTATATGTATTTGGATCTTGCCATAATAGCGTCGCAATATATTTCTATTTATTTTTAGATGGGATGACTCTGCTGTACTCTTGTACCGTCGTATCTCATATGCGCTCATTTTGTGTATAAGAGACGCATACTCTACCGAGCATGTTTTCGCGCTAGAAGCTATAACTTGAGGCGTGGATGAGACTGTTGGTCGGTACTGTGCCCTGTCGCTTTTAAGGCCTGATTGTGGGAGGTGTCACGGCCTCCACGGTAGTACGTCTTCATATATATATATATATTTGAGTTATATCGGCTAATGAGTTAGAACATGTAGTCGGAGGGTTTACAAAACTCCTCTAAAAGATACTACAAAACATGATCATCAAGAAAAACGATTTGTATAAGACTTTAGTCTAAGATTGATAATAGCAAGAGATATAGCATGTCTTTTCAAAAAGTAAATGGAGGGATCAGAGGAGAAACATAACTTGGATCATTGGTGTGCGAGGAATCTAAAAAACGAGTAGAGATGAAGATCCCTTGAGGTGTTTGCGAAGTTGGAGGAATACGAACTACAAATATAAGGTGTTTTATTTTGTTTACCTTGTTCCCGTGGTCATATCGCCGCCATGTACTTGGTATGGGCGGGTGGTATGGGCGCGACCTGCTCATACGGGCGCACGACACCGCGTGTTAGGGTTTCAACCTTGAGCAGCACACGTGGTACGAGCATGCCGTATAGGTAGCTCCCTATGTACTGGTGCTCATTAAACAACCAATACCTTTTGACAAAACTTAATAATTTTGGAGTTGCGGTTGTGATCGTGGTACGGACGCGTCGTATGAACACGCCTTACCGTACCGGTACCGATACTCGTTAAGATGTCTTTCTTCATGGTCGATTTTCTATGTTTTTTAGATCAAGGTGGTACGGGTGGGCCGTGCGACTGAACTTGGCCATACCATCACTCGTTAAACCTCCAGTAACCTTTCCATGACTTATTTTTCCACAAAAACTCTTTCATTTTTCTGTATTGTCAGTAAAGCTTTCAATATGTAACATCCCAAAAATCATGTTTCAAAATCCATGCATATCATCCATGCATCCATGATCATTTAGGGTTCCATTTTCAAAACCATTTCAAAACAGGAGCATATGTTGCTCATTATTTTATGTAAGTATGCTCTAGCCTTAGTGCTACTTTCTAATGAGAAGAGTACTTGTTTTGTTCAGAAATGTTTTGAATTCAAACTTAAGTACTTTCCAAAGCTTGAGCAAAGTTTTCAAAACAAAGTGTGAAAATAAAACCAATATTATGCCTATGGTTTATATCACATTAAGGCTTGGTTTTATTTTTATTTTCAAATGATCAAAGTGATTTTGAGTAAATAGTAGTGTTTGACACACATTTGAATACTAAGTTCACTATTTAAAAATCCAGAGAAGATTTGAAATCAAACTTGTTTGAATTAGGGTTTGAAATTATTTCTAGAAATTCAAACAGAAAAAGAAAAGGAGTAAAGGAAAAAAATAAGCAAACAGCCAATCTGGCCCAACCCAGCCCAACTCGACCTAGCTAGCCCAGAAACTCCCTCCCGCGAATCGTTTTTCTTTACTCGCACCCACACCCACAGAGTCGCTGACTGTCTGGACCCACCCCTCTTCTTTCCTCTCGCTGACAACCGCGGCCCACACGACGTCATCGTCTCCACCAAGCGACTGGTTCATCCCCAAATCACTCGGCCGTTTCTGGATTGATTCGCGGCTTCAATTCACGATCAATGCTCGAGTAAATCACGCCCGCGTCCTTGCTACTTAAACCCCCTCTGCCTCCTCTCCATTTTCCCCCAAACTCTAAGCACAGAGCGCCCCCAGGCTGCGAGAATTCCTCGCCGCGACCTCGCTGCTCCAACAAACCGCAGCATCAATTCCGGCTAACCCCGACCACCCCTCTGCTCCTGGTTCACATGAGCAGGCTCCACTTCACCTGGCGCACCTCCCAGTACCACTAGCTCGCCCGCGCGTGCCCTAGAGCGTCGGCAACACCATCGACTGAGCGCCACCGTCTCCGGCTTCAACTCCGACGACCTCCAGTGGTAATTTCCGACCGCCCCTTTCCCTCTCTTTGACACCCGCGTGACTAGCATCGTCTTGCGCATCTGACCCACCTCTTCTTTTGCCTTGGCATGATCTGCACCCTCGCCAACATCGACGAACAGAAGCATCCGTCGCCAGGGACTTCTCCGACGAGCAATCCGCGACGACTCCGAGCGCCCCTTCGCCAACCGAGCACACGTTGAGCATCTCCTCGTCACAGCGATTCTGGTGAACATCCTCCCACCTCCCCACGCGACCTAGTTCCCCGGCTCCGCCTTGATGAGCGCCGCCGTCGTCGCCGCCCGGCCGGCCAGAGCCGCGCCGTCATCATTATGCCGCCACTTGTTGGTCAGCTGCTTAGGACCGTTTGATTTATCTCCAGTGGACGCAATAGAACATAGATGAAGGGGTAAGAAGAGATCTGAGCCGCGCGTTTTAGTTAGATCTAACGGCTCGGAAGCGTGATCCTGAGCGAAGCGGTACCAGCCAACCAGGGACTGCCGCGTGGCATGTTCTTTGTTTTAAATTTCTGGATTAGATCTATTAGATATTTGAATTTGTTTAATTCATAACTTTTGAATGCCACGTCCAAATTTGACAAATTTTATATCAATGGAATTAGGAGAGAAAAGCCTTTCCATCTATGCAACGTATTTAATGTTTCGCCTCTGTTAAAATGGTTGTTTTTACAGAAACATGTGTAGGCGTATTTTGTGTATAACAATTATTTGGGAAATGTTTTAATGTTCAAATAAAGTTTGTTTGGCAAGTTTTGAACTTGTTTATGAATCAGTACTGTGCACTTGTCTTGTTTGGTGTAGAAAATAATCACATGGAATTATGCATGCATCCATATATTTTTGCTTGTATTTATTATGTATGTGATTTTGGTGTTATTATTTTATGTGTAGATTTTGGTGCAAATAGTGATTGTGATTGTGAGGATTGTAGCTACTCTCCAAACTACCAAGGCAAGTGGTGCTTCATGATTTTATTCCTAAGGTTTCAACTTTGCATTAGAAATATTTTGCTAGTCTTGCATGGTTATTTTGATCTATATGCTATGCTTGGGAAAATCCTAGTAGTTGTAGAATTTTTATAAATATTTCTAAGTCTTATCAATGCCATGCTTAGCCTAGCTAGTAGCAACCAAGGGTGGTTATATTCATGCTATGAATAAATATTTCTAAGTCTTTGGACTATGTTTTTGCTTAATAAAATAACTAAGTGAATGAAACACCTGAGTGGAATGGAAAGAATGGGTTATGTTGAGTGGTTACACAAGGCCCATTTCTATGGCTTACCTTGTGTATCTCACTTGTGGAAAGCCACCCAGGAACAAAGGGATTTGAGAGGCCAAATGTTAAGAAGCTTCTAGTGCAGCCACTTGGCAATATGAGCTCTGCCTGGATCACATAGGTTGCCATAACTTAGCCATTTGGACAGTTGGTGGTAGTGGGATGATAGGTTGGAACGCGTCCATTTGGTCTAATGGAAGGCTTCTGAAAGGTCCTGTCTTGGTGAAAATCAAGTCTTGTGGGGAAAGTGCACAACCTCTACAGATGGAAGAATCTAAGTACTTAGCCATGTCCCTGGTATTGGACAACTTGAGCATCAAGACATGGAAGCTATCAAGAATCTCCTCATCCCAATTTCTAAGTAAAAATTTGTGGTTGAACAAGGGTGAAGGTTCACCAATGTCTATTGGTGGTTCCTTGGGAAAGTTTTGACAAAGGAAAACTTAGTGTTTTCAACTAATAGGTAAAACCTATTTTGAGCAAAGCAAGCCTAAGCTATACTTAGCCAAAATGCATATAGTATCTAGTCCACCAATATTCTACTAAGGTATCATTTGCCAATACTATTACAATGTATTGACACACTGTGGCTGTAACTTGTGATGTTGCAGGTTATTCTGATGATGATTAGGAGTCATGAGTCTACACTCAACATGCTTGCCTGTGGCACATGAAGACGAAGACTTATTTATCTTATTACATATTTAAACTCTTGTACTAGGCCTGTGGCCATGGAGTTGTAAAAGACTATGTTTGTCTCTGGAATGACTTGTAATAATGACCTTTGTTTCTATGTACTTCATCTTAAACTGTGGATGCTAGCATTGATCCAGGGACTAGCATTGCAATCACAGGGATCCTTACCTTTATAAAGGGAGGGATCTTACAGATGGTATCAGAGCACTGTGTTGCCTGTAGGATTATGACCCTAGGATTGGAAACCACTAAGGAAAAATTTTCAACAACTTCCACACTTGTCTTATTCTTCTAGTAAACTTTTCTAATCTTCTTTTCTCATCTCTTTTGATAGAAAGATGCATTGTTAGCCTTTAGATTAGAAAGTGAAAGATGAATTGAGCCTTATTAGTTGGACCACCACACTCATCTTTATATTTCCAAAATTTTGACTAAGTTATATTGAAACTAGGTTGCTTGTATTATGTATGTCATGATTTGAGTGTTGCTTGACAATGATATGCATGTGAAGCTTTGTCTTGTGATTTAACCTTAATTGTATTGATCCTAACTTTTTCTATCTTATAAAATAGATGCTAATGTTACCATCAGCACGACTGAAGAGTTCAAGGGAACTCGTTTTGGCACTCATATTATTGAGCTCACTAGTGTGCTCAATCTCCCTCTTCCTACTATCATGATGCTTCCCCTCACCAAGTTTGAGAGGAAAGACCTTTGGGGCTTCAAGGTTAATCAGCCAGGGCCTTGAAGGCCGACCACGGAGGCCATCATCTTCAAGCTCATGCATGATGACAAGGAGAGAGGCCTAGAGGTAGTCATGCAGGATTTGTTTGGACGTTTACTAGGGAGACACTCTCGAGAGGTTAGAGGTACTCACTTCCACACCTTTGGTAGACGTGATGATGATGGTGAGGCCATTGACTTTGAGGATACCTCGAGAGAGACGGCAGAGCCGATTCGCCTATACCTCCAGGACTTAGAGGTTCTTCTTAGGCACATAGACACTGATAGGACCAACGTCATGCTTAGCAATGACGAACTCCGGGTGCAGCTTCGTGAGAAGGACAAGCTCTTCGCGGAGCAAGATGAGCTAGTCAAGGAGATGGAGGCTAAGTTTGAGAGTCAGGACAGAAAGTTCAAGAGTCAAGAGAAGCGAGTCCAAGATAGGAACAAGAGGATTCGAGACATGATCAGAGAACTAGAGGCCAAGGACTTGAGCTCGAGCATCGGATGTGATTGAGAGGCTTCGTTCACAGAAGAGGGCTCTCAAAGCCAAAGTAGAGACCTTGACCACCAATGTCGAGGAATACAAGACCGCTATGGAGAATGCAGGTCTTACATTTGTTGATGAGGAGGTTGATGCAGAGGAGTAGTGATGACTACTAATTTACCTTTATTTATCATGTCTTTGATTATTGAGTCGCAATGACCATCCAACATGTGGATGGCTTGCTATTGGTGTGTTTACTTTTCCAAAAACTTGTTGTCTGTGTTGTTGAACCTTTACTGCTATGATGCATGATTGTGTTTTGTTATGTGATGTATTGTGCATGTTAGCATCTACGGGTATCTCATTCTTATCCTTATTGAAAACCACAGATGCCTCCCCGACGTGCCAATCCCAACCCCAACAACAACAACATCACTCCTGAAATGCAGCAAATGATGACAGCTCAGACTCAGCTGATGCAAATGATGACTACGTTCATCCAGAATCAGAACAACAACAATAATAATAACAACAACAACAATCAGAACAACCCACCGGGTTTTGACATGCTTACCAGGTTCTTAAGACTGAGGCCAGCAAAGTTCTCAGGAACTACTGATCCTATGGTGGCCAATGATTGGCTACGCTCTATGAACAGGGACTTGGTAACTGTTGGCTGTACTGAAGAAGAGAAAGTCAGATTTGCAGCTCACTTGTTGGAAGGACCAACAACCACTTGGTGGGATAACTTCCAGATCACCACTCCCATTGCGGATGTGACATGGGCTATCTTTGAAGATGGTTTCCGTACTGCTCACATCTCATCCGGAGTGATGAGTTTGAAGAAGAAAGAGTTTCATAATTTGAAGCAGCGCCACCGCAGCGTGGCTGAATATATTGAAGAGTTCAACAATCTGGCGCGATATGCACCGGATGAAGTTGACACTAATGCTAAGAGGAAGGAAAAGTTCCTTGAAGGGTTGAATGATGAATTGAACCTGCAGTTAGCTGTTGCCTATGTTCCCACATACCAGTCTCTTTGTGACAAGGCTGCTATTTTGGAGAGCAAAATGAAACAAGTGGAAAGCAGGAAGAGAAAGCACTCGACAAGCCTGACTCGGGATCGTCTCACAAGCGTTCCCATTATGATGACAGTGGGAGTTCTGGATCCCACAAGCATGGGAAGTTCAACAAGCACCACAACCACAGCCGTTATCATGACAACAAGCACAACCGTAGTCATGACAACGATAAGTACAAGAATCACAAGGGTGGATATAAGAGCCACCACGGTGGAAGTGGAAGTGGCAGTGGAAGCCAGCCTGTCAAGAAGGATCTTAGTCAGGTAGAATGTTTCAAGTGCAAGAAGATGGGGCATTATGCAAATGAATGCCCAGAAAAGAAAGTTGAAGGACCCAACAAACCCAACCCTTTCCAGAAAGGGCAAGTGAACCACATCAATGTGGAGGAAATCTATGAAGAACCAGATTCTGTGGCTGGTAAGTTCAAACTCAATTCTGTTCCAGCATTTGTTCTCTTTGATACTGGTGCATCTCATTCATTCATATCAAGAGCATTTGTTGAAATAAATGAACTACCGGTAGAAACTATTGGGTGTCCTATAAAAGTAAGTTCTCCTGGCGGAGAAATGATAGTGAATTCAGGATGTCATGATCTAGTCATAGAGTTTGGGAAGTACAAGTTTCCCGTTAACCTGATAATCCTAAATTCCCAAGGATTGGATGTTATTTTGGGAATGGACTGGATGACTAAGCACAAGGGAGTGATAGATTGTGCCAATCATACTGTCTCACTCACAACTCCAGAAAATAAGAGGATCAGATTCAAGACCAACTTTGAAGCAAAAAGGAGTAAGCTTAATTCTCTTAAGGGGGTTAGCATAGACAGTGTTCCAATTGTGAGAGAATATCCGGATGTTTTTTCTGGAAGAATTGCCGGGAATGCCACCAGATAGAGATGTGGAGTTTCTTATTGACTTGCTACCAGGATCTGGACCAATAGCAACGAGACCGTACAAGATGTCAGTGGATGAGTTGAAAGAACTCAAGAAACAGCTTGGGGAACAGTTGCAGAAAGGATTTATTCAACCAAGTTCTTCATCTTGGGGAGCACCAGTTTTGTTTGTGGAAAAGAAAGATAGAAGTCAAAGGATATGCATAGATTACCGTTCCCTCAATGAGGTGACTATCAAGAACAAATACCCTTTGCCAAGAATCAATGACTTGTTTGATCAGTTAGAAGGAGCTTGTGTGTTCTCAAAGATTGACCTCCGGTCAGGTTATTTCTAGCTCAAGATAAGAGAACAAGACATAGAAAAAACAACTTTCACCACAAGATATGGATTGTATGAGTATACCGTGATGCCATTTGGTTTGACCAATGCACCAGCATACTTCATGAATATGATGAACAAGGTGTTCATGGAATTCCTCGATAAGTTTGTTGTCGTTTTCATCGATGACATTTTGATCTACTCCAAGAGCAAAGAGGAGCATGAAGGACATTTGCGCTTGATACTTGAGAAACTTAGAGAGCATAAGATGTATGCCAAATTCAGCAAGTGTGAGTTTTGGTTGAATGAAGTTGGATTTCTTGGACACGTTGTATCAGGAGATGGTGTAGTAGTCGATCCTGCTAAAGTTTCAGCTATAACTAAATGGGAATCTCCCAAGTCAGTGAAAGAGGTTCGTAGTTTCCTTGGCTTGGCAGGATACTACAGAAGATTTATTGAGAATTTCTCCAAGGTAGCTAAGCCTATGACAGAATTGCTAAAGAAAGACAAGAAATTTGCTTGGTCTGAAGGTTGTGAACTCATCTTTCGAGAATTGAAGAAGAGACTAGTGACAGCACCAGTCTTATGTTTGCCAGATTTGGAGAAAGATTTCCAAGTGTATTGTGATGCATCTCATCATGGATTAGGTGCAGTACTTATGCAAGAAGGGAAAGTTGTGGCTTATGCCTCGAGACAACTCAAAACTCATGAAGTAAACTACCCTACTCATGATTTAGAGTTAGCCTCCGTTGTCCATGCATTCAAAACATGGAGACATTATCTTCTGGGAAAGCGATGTGAAGTGTTCACAGATCACAAGAGTTTGAAGTATATCTTCACCCAGAAAGAAATTAACATGAGACAAAGAAGATGGCTAAAACTCATCAAGGACTATGACTTGAGTTTTCAATACCACCCCGGTAAAGCAAATGTTGTAGAGGATGCTCTAAGACGTAAAGTTTTTGTGAATGGCCTTACTAAAGGAGAATTGCCAGATGATCTGTGTGCCCAATTTAGAGATCTCAGATTGGAGATTGTGCCTGAGGGACATCTCATGACTTTGGATGTTCAACCCACTTTGTTGGACAAGATCAAAGAAGCCCAGAAGACAGACAAGGAAATTGATGATATTAAGGAAAAGATTGGCAAAGGGAAAGCCAATGGATTCCATGAAGACGAACAGGGTACTTTATGGCATGGAAAACGTATCTGTGTTCCACAGGATCCGGAGCTTCGGAAACTGATTTTACAAGAAGCACACAACTCACCATATTCTATTAATCCGGGTAACACCAAAATGTACATGGATATGAAGGAAAGATTTTGGTGGAATAATCTCAAGAAGGACATCGCCGAACATATTGCTTTGTGTGATGTATGTAGCAGAGTGAAAGCGGAACATCAGAAACCAGCAGGATTGTTACAACCACTACCTATTCCTGATTGGAAGTGGGACAAGATTGGCATGGATTTCATCACCGGATTGCCAAGGACTAGGTCAGGATATGATTCTATTTGGGTAGTAGTGGATCGCCTAACTAAAGTGGCTCATTTCATACCCGTGAAGACAACTTACACAAGTGCTAAGTTAGCCAAGATTTATATGAGTAGAATTGTATGCCTACATGGAGTACCCAAGAGTATTGTGTCTGATAGGGGAACTCAATTCACTTCTCATTTTTGGAGGCAACTACATGAGTCATTGGGAACAAGGTTGGAATTCAGCACTGCTTTTCATCCTCAAACTGATGGACAAACAGAAAGGACCAATCAGATTCTTGAAGATATGTTGAGAGCATGTGCTCTAGACTATGGAGCCAGTTGGGATGAAAGTCTGCCTTACGCAGAATTCTCTTACAATAACAGCTATCAAGCCAATATTGAGATGGCACCATTTGAGTTTCTCTATGGGAGAAAGTGTACCACCCCATTGCTATGGAATGGTGTGGGAGAAAGAAGTTTGTTCGGATTAGAACTAATCAAAGAGGCTGAAGAGAAAGCCAAGCTAGTCAAGGACAAATTGAAGATAGCACAGTCCCGACAAAAGAGCTATGCAGATCCTAAGCGTAGAGAAGTCACCTATGAAGTGGGTGATAGAGCTTATCTTAGAGTGTCACCACTTCGTGGAGTGGAGAGATTTGGTGTCAAAGGCAAATTAGCCCCAAGGTATGTTGGACCATTCAAGATTCTGAGTCGTAAAGGATAAGTAGCTTATGAGATTGAATTGCCAGAGTCTTTGTCAGCTGTTCATAATGTATTTCATGTGAGTCAGCTTAATAAATTCCATCCAGAAATGGAAGAGACTTCTTTGAAGGATACTATACCTTTGGAAGAGGTCCAGTTGGAAAGTGATCTCACTTATGAGGGGAAACCTATCAAGATTCTTGAGACTGCAGAAAGAGTTACTCGGACTAAGACTATCAAATTCTGCAAAGTTCAATGGGACCATCATTCCGAACAAGAAGCAACTTGGGAAAGAGAAGATGATCTTAGGAAAGACCACCCTCACCTATTTGCTAGCCAACCCGAATCTCGAGGGCGAGATTCACCTTAAGGGGGTTAGATTTGTAACATCCCTAAAATCATGTTTCAAAATCCATGCATATCATCCATGCATCCATGATCATTTAGGGTTCCATTTAAAAAACCATTTCAAAACAGGAGCATATGTTGCTCATTATTTTATGTAAGTATGCTCTAGCCTTAGTGCTACTTTCTAATGAGAAGAGTACTTGTTTTGTTCAGTAATGTTTTGAATTCAAACTTAAGTACTTTCCAAAGCTTGAGCAAAGTTTTCAAAACAAAGTGTGAAAATAAAACCAATATTATGCCTATGGTTTATATCACATTAAGGCTTGGTTTTATTTTCATTTTCAAATGATCAAAGTGATTTTGAGTAAACAGTAGTGTTTGACACACATTTGAATACTATGTTCACTGTTTAAAAATCCAGAGAAGATTTGAAATCAAACTTGTTTGAATTAGGGTTTGAAATCATTTTAGAAATTCAAACAGAAAAAGAAAAGGAGTAAAGGAAAAAAATAAGCAAACAGCCAATCTGGCCCAACCCAGCCCAACTTGACCCAGCTAGCCCAGCAACTCCCTCCCGCGAATCGTTTTAGTTACTCGCACCCACACCCACAGAGTCGATGACTGTCTGGACCCACCCCCTCTTCTTTCCTCTCGCTGACAACCGCGGCCCACACGACATCATCGTCTCCACCCAGCGACTGGTTTATCCCCAAATCACTCGGCCGTTTCTGGATTGATTCACGGCTTCAATTCACGATCAATGCTCGAGTAAATCACGCCCACGTCCTTGCTACTTAGACCCCCTCTACCCCTTCTCCATTTTCCCCCAAACCCCAAGCATAGAGCGCCCCCAGGCTGCGATAATTCCTCGCCGCGACCTCGCTGCTCTGACGAACCACAGCATCAATTCCGGCCAACCCCGACCACCCCTCTGCTCCTGGTTCACACGAGCAGGCTCCACTTCACCTTGCGCACCTCCCAGTACCACTAGCTCGCCCGCGCGTGCCCCAGAGCGTCGGGAACACCATCGACTGAGCGCCACCGTCTTCGGCTTCAACTCCGACGACGTCCAGTGGTAATTTCCGACCGCCCCTTTCCCTCTCGTTGACACCCGCGTGACTAGCATCGTCTTGCGCATCTGACCCACCTCTTCTTTTGCCTTGGCATGATCTGCACCCTCGCCAACGTCGACGAACAGAAGCATCCGTCGCCAGGGACTTCTCCGACGAGCAATCCGCGACGACTCCGAGCACCCCTTCGCCAACCGAGCACACGTTGAGCATCTCCTCGTCACGGCGATTATGGTGAGCATCCTCCCACCTCCCCACGCGACCTAGTTCGCCGGCTCCGCCATTGACAGAGCGCGCCGTCGCCTGTCGCCGCCGCTAGCGCCGCCACTTGTTGGTCAGCTGCTTAGGACCGTTCGATTTAGATCCAGTGGACGCGATAGAACATAGCCGAAGGGGTAAGAAGAGATCTGAGCCGCGCATTTTAGTTAGATCTAATGGCTCGGAAGCGTGATCCTGAGCGAAGCGGTACCAACCAACCAGGGACTGCCGCGTGGCATGTTCTTTGTTTTAAATTTCTGAATTAGATCTATTAGATGTTTGAATTTGTTTAATTCATAACTTTTGAATGCCACGTCCAAATTTGACAAATTTTATATCAATGGAATCAGGAGAGAAAATCCTTTCCATCTATGCAATGTGTTTAATGTTTTGCCTCTGTTAAAATGGTTGTTTTTACAGAAACATGTGTAGGCCTATTTTGTGTATAACAATTATTTGGGAAATGTTTTAATGTTCAAATAAAGTTTGTTTGGAAAGTTTTGAACTTGTTTATGAATCAGTACTATGCACTTGTCTTGTTTGGTGTAGAAAATCATCACATGGCATTATGCATGCATCCATATATTTTTGCTTGTATTTATTATGTATGTGATTTTGGTGTTATTATTTTATGTGTAGATTTTGGTGCAAATAGTGATTGTGATTGTGAGGATTGTAGCTACTCTCCAAACTACCAAGGCAAGTGGTGCTTCATGATTTTATTCCCAAGTTTTCAACTTTGCATTAGAAATATTTTGCTAGTCTTGCATGGTTATTTTGATCTATATGCTATGCTTGGGAAAATCCTAGTAGTTGTAGAATTGATAGAAATATTTCTAAGTCTTATCAATGCCATGCTTAGCCTAGTTAGTAGCAACCAAGGGTGGTTATATTCATGCTATGAATAAATATTTCTAAGTCTTTGGACTATGTTTTTGCTTAATAAAACAACTAAGTGAATGAAACACCTGGGTGGAATGGAAAGAATGGGTTATGTTGAGTGGTTACACAAGGCCCATTTCTATGGCTTACCTTGTGTATCTCACTTGTGGAAAGTCACCCAGGAACAAAGGGATTTGAGAGGCCAAATGTTAAGAAGCTTCTAGTGCAGCCACTTGGCAATATGGGCTCTGCCTGGATCACATAGGTTTCCATAACTTAGCCATTTGGACAGTTGGTGGTAGTGGGATGATAGGTTGGAACGCGTCCATTTGGTCTAAGGGAAGGCTTCTGAAAGGTCCTGTCTTGGTGAAAATCAAGTCTTGTGGGGAAAGTGCACAACCTCTACAGATGGAAGAATCTAAGTACTTAGCCATGTCCCTGGTATTGGACAACTTGAGCATCAAGACATGGAAGCTATCAAGAATCTCTTCATCCCAATTTCTAAGTAAAAATTTGTGGTTGAACAAGGGTGAAGGTTCACCAATGTCTATTGGTGGTTCCTTGGAAAAGTTTTGACAAAGGAAAACTTAGTGTTTTCAACTAATAGGTAAAACCTATTTTGAGCAAAGCAAGCCTAAGCTATACTTAGCCAAAATGCATATAGTATGTAGTCCACCAATATTCTACTAAGGTATCATTTGCCAATACTATTCCAATGTATTGACCCACTGTGGTTGTAACTTGTGATGTTGCAGGTTATTCGGATGATGATTAGGAGTCATGAGTCTACACTCAACATGCTTGCCTATGGCACATGAAGATGAAGACTTATTTATCTTATTACATATTTAAACTCTTGTACTAGGCATGTGGCCATGGAGTTGTAAAAGACTATGTTTGTCTCTGGAATGACTTGTAATAATGACCTTTGTTTCTGTGTACTTCATCTTAAACTGTGGATGCTAGCATTGATCTAGGGACTAGCATTGCAATCACAGGGATCCTTACCTTTATAAAGGGAGGGATCTTACACAAAATGACATTTATTTTTAGAATAGCATTACATAAATTGGCCATGTAATCATATATGTTATGGAATAAGTTTTATCTTGTCTTATCCTCTCCTTTTTGAATCTTTGAACACTCTTTATTTTAACTAAAAAAACTGAACGAAAACTTACAAGATTTTTATTGTACATGAGTTGCCTCCCATAAAGCGCTTTTAGTTTTAGTCGTTTAGCTCGACCGTTATGGTGATCATTTGAACTTAGAAAGTGGAACTCCCACTCCAAAATAGTTAGCATTTAGTGTGATGATCCCATCTTCAAGTTTCTTGGTCTTCTTTTTCCCGGGGAAATGAAAAACAAAATATTATTGCGAGGGTAATTCAAACCACAAGTTCCCTTCGTGAAGATTAATCAAGGCCTTAACAGTACTTAAAAAAGTTCTACCAAGTATTATAGGAGCTATTGGATCTTCAGGCATATCAACTATGACAAAATCAATGTGTTGGGAATCCTTTAATTTGCACTACTATGTTTTCTTTGGTGCCTACAACTTGTTTATAAGTTGAGTATGCTAAATGTACCTTAAGTCAAGTCATTTGAAATAAATCAAGATTTAGTCTATCAAATAAACTTTTAGGAATTGTAGAAACACTTGCATCAAGATCACAAAATGCAGCAATCTCATTTACTCCTATATGTATCTTAATTATTTGTTCGAATATATCATCTAACTTGGAAGGTAGCTTTTCAGACAACTTCTTATATTCACTAGGTAAGTGCACGTACGTTGCAACGGGTCTTCAAATATAGAAGTTGGCAGTAACATCAAATTCATCCTTAAAAATATGTTGTCCATATAGTGCTATACCTATTATTTTGTCCTCTTACATGCTTCAATACGACTATACAACAACTTGAAAAGAGAACTAAAAATGCAATTTATTTTTTGGTCAACATGTTGACATATCATGAATATCCAAAAGTAATGAAAATATCACACATAAACTTATGAGTTGACAAAAAAATCACTATAACAAATTTTTTATATTATACCAAAAGTTCACTAACAAAACAAATCTTGTTACATTGTGAATTTTCATGACACATAAAAATTAAGTGAGTCCATTAGAAGGAGGAGAATACCGGAGGAGGTCTACAATTTAAGATTATTACATAATGCAAAAGTTATTATGTAAGGTGTGCTTCGGTGCCCCCCCCCTAAAACTTAAGTTTGCATGTGGCAATTTTGTTTTGACCCGTCGAAATCCATATCCCTCCTAAAACTTAAGTTTGCATGTGGCAATTTTGTTTCGACCCGTCGAAATCCATATACAGGCCTTGTATACGTCTGTATAGGTGTACTCAGTCGAGTTAGTTATACTCCATGTTCTAACCGGCTGATCCCACCTTCCCTTATCACAATCTATGTCTTTTCATGTGTCATGTTTTGATTTTTTGTTGTTGTGGCTATATACCTCCCGATTCCCGCCTTCCGCGGGCACATGAATATATGTACGGTGAGTACATGTCTAAGATACCATACAAGCTTTAGATGGGTTCATACGGTCTTCAAAACCGGATCGGTATCGAGTTTTTTTTGCCAAAGTTTGAAGAGGAGGGGGGACACCGAATCAAAAGTGACATAATTTGAAATGTATCTAATACACACTTCTAATCCAATGTACCCAAGATTAACCTTGTAAACACCAAGTCAAACCCAGCTTTGTTTTGATTAACGTTGTTGTTTCCTCACTGGTCATGTTGACCTATTACGAGTGCCAAAATAAATTCCATAGTATCCTCGATCTATAGGTCATGTTGATCTATTATGAGTGCTAAAATAAATTCCATAGTATCCTCGATCTATAGACTTCATGTAGGATGCCATATCTTCTATCCATGCCTACAAGAAACTAGTGTCATCAAATTGTGTAGTAGTAAAACACACATGGAACATAAAAGTTTACAAAAATAAGACCACAATAAGGACCCGTGGATCTAAATGGCAGCACGACTCATTAATGAGCTCACAGGCAAGGATAATGGGATCATCTTTGTAGGACACATTTGTGATTATGTTTATTCTTGTGAGAACATCCTAAGCAACGGAACCATGTGCACAATAGGAATGCAAAGCTCGGGGCTAGCAGAATAAAATTAGAGAAAATTATTGGAAACAGTTTGCTGATACATTTCATACAGCTAGACATATGGCACTGAATATGATAAATTCTACTGGACGAAATCAGCATCATAAATATCAGCAATCTGGTTATTTGACATGGCAAAGCCAAAATTTGCCCCAACAAAAACTTTGTAGTAACTCTTAAGTGTTGGATCAGAGAAGAAATCATCGTCAGAAGTAAGCTGTACACCAGCATCCTTGCCCCAGCTTACATACTAATATTATGCCTTGTAATCGCTGTTTACTTTACTTATGCCAAGTGTGGCCGAATCCATGAGGGCGCCAACATACCTCCCATGAATGTTCTGCCTCCATCCATTCTACAAAATCTACAAAATCCAGAGGGGCTCCTAGTTCATCTGATTGATCTGCACCAAAATGATATAGGATCAGTCAGCGGTAGACTGTATCCACCAAAATGATTCGAGAAGGCCGAGCATGGCGAGATGATGGCCTTCGATGCTGCAGCTACTTCGGCCACTCTCTCCACCAGCCACGACAAGCCGCTTCTATCGGTAATGTATCATCACTTGGTTGCTACTTCAGGAGATCAAACTAAAACCTAAAACGTGCCTAACAACATCACATAACGATATCGACAGTAACAAACTGTTTATCCTTGGTTGAAGAGGGTTCTTCTAAGCTAACCTGTGTAGCGTATGCATCATTACCTTTATCATACAAGGAAGCTAACCTGTGTAGCGGATGCATCATTACCTTTATCATACAAGGAAGCTACATTGGCCCTCTTCATGTTCTGTAGACGCGAACTGCACAATGAAACAACCTTTACATATCCACTCTCAGGGAACTTGAAGGCAAAGCATATCTTATGTTTCTATGACTGATTTAAGGAAACTGAACAAGGAGGAACAACCAAAATCTGGAAGGTTCCAGCGCTATCAAACTGAATTATTCTTTAGTGATCAAAGCGTTTCTCTACTCACCACACATATACTACTGTGCGCATTTGTGCAAGTGGAAATACCCGTGCAAGATGTCAATCAGTTTAAATTAATGGAAAGCATAGATGTATGATAATTCAAAACAGAGACTTTTAGGATTTAGCCACATAAATTCTCTAATACCAAGCAAACAACATGGGTAATTAAGTAGCCAAATCTCCACTCCCTAATTCTCTATAAGAAACTACGCTCCTTAATTTTCTACTTCAAGAAACTGCACTCAATTGCTAACCATCAATAATATAATAGTATCAGAGTACAAGATCTAGTGTGTCAGCGTCGACTCCGATTGAGGCCACTGATGGTTAGACTACGGATTAAGAAAGCGGGCACGCAGCGGAAACTCTGGTTTAGGATTTGGAGGATGTAATAGTCTGGCACTCGCATACCTTGCAGATAGACAGGAAGGGGATGCGCTGGGAATGCTCAGCACGCGGTCGTCCCTCTAGTTGCATCATACCGCTGCTGTAGTCGGCTGATTGACGGTGGGCAGGCCCTTGTGGAGACCCGGCGGCTGGATACCAACCTCCTCGACATCCTCCACTCACCTCACTCTAGTCCACCATGGGAGCATGCTCTCCCCTATCACCTGCAACACCCCATATCATATTGAACAAATCGGACAAGAAATCCCCACAATACGACGCCAAATCCGATCTAACCTCTGCTGCGTAAACAGATCGACCAATCGCGTCGACCGTGGTGCGGACTGAAACCCAGAATACCGGGGATACGGCGAGCGGCGAAGAGAGTGTGCCTGTAATGGCAGGGCGAAGGGGTGGCATTGGAGACTCGGAGGGGAGGAGACGCTAGGATTGGGCACGATCTGGGCGACGGAGGGAAACGAGGATCAGATTGGAGTGTGCGAGCGATGTTCGTTGGGCTTGGCCCATTCGGGCGCTCGTGGGGGCGCGAAGAAGTGTGCGCCGAAGCGATGGACGAAACCAGCGACGTATCAGGCGACGACGGAACGCGAAGTTCTTTTTAGTTAGTAGAGATAGAGATAGAGATAGAGACTAGTAGAGATTATTAGAGATAGAGATTTTCTAGCTCACGTACCTTTTCAGCAACTTGATTGATAAGTTGTTGGTATATAGCTTCAGTACCTCCCTCAATACCGGGGTTCTTCAAGGTTGTCATCTTGACAAGATCTTCCATGGTGTAGTCTCGGGATGGTGTATTGCTATAGTATATCTCTTTAGGTTCTTCATTATCAGCCCTCATCATCTTTAGGTCTTCAACCGGATTAGACTCAGGCTTGCCAGCGAATCTTGCAAGTATGAGAATTTGAATCTCAGCTATCTTGCCCAATTGTACCTCAACGATCTTTGTTCTTTCCTGTAGAGCCTGCATATGATTCTTAATAGAAACTTCTTGATTAGACAGTTTACCAATACTATTTCCATGGTTATCCATTATCTTTGTGAGAAGATTATTTCTTCTATTTGAGTTTGCATAAAAGTTTTAAGAGAATTCTCAAGCACTAAGATATTAGCATGAATGTATACATTATTGCTAGTATTATTATTCATTGGAGCACCTACATGATTAGCATAAGGTTTTTGAAAATTAGAACCATAGTTTTGGTTCCTCCATGTAGGATTATACGGATTACAAGCAATAAAATCTACTTCTTCAAATTTAGTTTCGGTAATGGCATTAAATTAGGTTTCTTCCTTACCCTTAATTATCTCTATGAGCTCATCTACCTTTGCAGTGAGATCTTCATTTCTTTCTTCATCAATGGAATTTACCTTATTGGTATTAGATCTTTCCACATGCCATTGAGCATGGTTATTTTGCATATCATTGAGAAGTTGTTTAGCAAATTAAACTTGCTTGCCCATGAATGTGCCACCAGCTGTAGTATCAAGCATAAATTTAGATATAGAATTCTAGACATTATAAAATACACGGAGAATTAACCACTCTTCCATCCCATGGTTGGGACAGTTTTTATGAACTCCTTCATCCTTTTCCATGCAAGTGCTAGTGGCTCACGGTCTTCTTGTCTAAAAACATGTAATATTATATCGGAGTTGCATAGTTTAAGTAAGAGGCAAAAATTTAGTCATAAACAATAAAGTGCACCCATCCCATGAAGTAATAGTGCCTTTGGGCAATGCTAGTAACCAATATTTTTTTCCTTTACCGTTAGTGAGAGAGGAAACAAATGCATCTTGACCGCATCGGGGTCGACATCTCTTATGCGCATTATATAGCATATTTCAGTGAAAGTGGACAAGTGCATACATGCGTCCTTAGCATATGAGCCTCCAAATTGGTTATGTTGAACCAAACTCAAATAGTTATTCTCAATTTCATAATTTTCTGTTATAATAGCAGGCTGAGTGATAGATGCACGCAAATAATCATCAATGGGAATAGCATACTCCCCAAGGTTCTTTTTAGCCATGGATAAAGTGTTTTGGGGTTTTTGGTTTAAGACAAACAACAATAATAGCAATAACAAGATTAACTATTTTTGTGTGTTTTCAATAGGTAACAAAAAGTAAACTAAGACCAATAAATAAAATAAAATAAAATAAAATAAAAAACTAACTAGCAAGGTCACTAATAACCTCACCAGGGTACCAAGAATTGTATCCCCGGCAATTCCGCGAGAAAAAAGGTTGATACCTTTGATCTGAATTACAGATTGTAGTATAGCTTCTTTTTCCCTAATATACCTAGGTTTATCGAATCATTGGGAAGCTTTCGCTTGGTGTAGGATTACTCTGAACAAGACCTTGGTAACTTGTAGTATTTTTGCTTACCGGACCAAACACGTTTACTTTTTGTGATTTTTATATCAATAGATGGAGATAGGAAAAATTGAAAAGGAAAAAAGTGAGGCCCAAAATAAGATTTTTCCTGCAGAAAAAGTGAGGCCACTTACCCGTGGTGCACCACTATGGGGTGCGCCACACGTAAGTTTGGGCGGGATTCGAAATTCGAACTCCACCAGGCCACCTACACCCTTCTCCTAATCTTCTCCTCCGTCTTTCCCTCCCATTCTCCTCCTCCTCCTATCCTCCTCCTCTCTTCTTCTTCCTCTCCACTTCCTCCTCATCTCTTTATCCTCCTCATCTCTTTCTCCTCCCCTCCTCCTCCTTCTCCTCTTCTCCTCTCCTCCTCTCCTTCTCCTCTCCTTCGACCGCATCGCCCTCCTCCGGTCGTGCCTTCCTTCGGACATGCCCTCCTTCTCCTCCTCCTCCTCCTTCGGAAGCCACGGGATCCACCTCCTATCGCCTTGGCCTGCCACCTCTTGCCCGCAACCGCTCGATGACAACGAGGAATGACGCGACCACGGCCTCCCGCACCTACATGCGGTTGTAGGTTGTGGTCGTGGCCATGCCTGAGATCCATCGAGGTGACGGCAGCGAGCAGGGGACTTGATTGCTTTTGTTTTCAAAATTAGGGTGTTTTTTGTAAAAATAATGTTTTTCAAAAACTTACCCGTGGCGCACCGGTAGTACGCCACGGGTAAATTTTTTTATCCGCGACACCCCAGATAGTGCGCCACGGCTAATTTTTACCCGTGGCACGAATCATGTGGGGTAACGAAAATCGGTGCTCCACGGGTAGCCTTTTTACTAGTAGTGAATGTCGCCAATAGTGATGAGATCAATATTACAAGTAGAAGGATGTGGTTATGGAGTGGATATGGAGGAGGAAAGGAGTTGTGACTATGGCTATGGTGATAAAGATGGGATATCCTCTCCTCATATGCAAATGGCGCCAGATGTGTTCTATAGAATGACGACCTTTGTTCTGGCGGTTGCGAGCCTTTTGTTATATAGCTTCCTTCACGAAATTCGTAGGGTTTGACTTGGCGAAGTCTTTAAAAGGCGTACGGGCAGACAATATGGATGGGGCTTGCCCGTACCAGTTCTCGTTAAAGCTTATGAACACCTCCCTAGAAGCACCTTTGACTTGGGAGTATTGGAAACTCATGATTGTCCATTAATTGCTCCAGATTTTGTCATAAAAACGTCCAATTCTGCAAGGAGAAAGATCAATAAAGAGTTTTGCACGTCTATGCAATAATTAGTCATTAGTGGCAATGTTAAAGAGATATTTTATCAAATACCTGAAAAATATACAGTTTAAATGATACATGGTTGTATTTTATAGCCATCAAGGAGCTACTTGAACTTGACCATGACGACCTCTACAGTCCCATTTTGTCGGCGACACCTTGAGCCTGGCGCTACTTCTTACTATTGGTCGATGTTGCCACTCGCTACATGTGGGTGATGTTCTTGTCAGCCAAGATGTGAGATCCATGCACATGGATTAATAGGATACTCATACCAACAAATTACAATTTCTTTTTTGGAAGCTCATCCAAAAAAACTCTAATGTTAAGCATGATTGGCCCAGACCAATTTGAGGATGGGTGACCGACCAGGAAGTGAGTACTGGGTGCGCACGAGTGAGGACAAAGTGCGTAGGAAAAAACTAGTGTTGGTCTGTGGGGCCAGTGTAGAGATCCTATTAAGCTGCTAGGAGTGACACCACCGTGCCAAGAGGGAATGGGGTGGTACACAAGATCTACGCACTGGATGCCATCAAAAGAGTCCATGCGACATTATAAGCTCAAAGAAGACGCAAACTGCAAGTGTTCCGCACGAACAATGAAGACAAGTTCACCTCAACGGAGTTTGCCACCTATTATGCTGATGAAGAATCCAGCGCCATTTGCACCGTAGAACAATGGCATCGTCAATCGGTGAAACCTGACAGTGGTGACAATGGCATGTTCTCTGCTGAAACAAAGGAGTATGCCAGTTGAATTTTTGGGGGAGGTGGTAGGCACTGTTGTATTCCTTCTGAACCGAGCTGCCAACAAATCCCTCACTGGAAATACACCTTATGATATGTGGCATTCCACAAGCTGGCGGTCCACTACCTTCATACCTTTGGGTGCTTAGCATATGTCAAGAAACATGGGAACCAACACAAGCTTAGTGACCACAGCTCTCCGGTTGTCTTCATTGGCTATGAGGAAGGAGTAAAGACGTACATGATGCTGGACCTAGCGATAAGACGTGTATGCACCGCCTATGATATTATATTCGATGAAGAACATGGGTGGCATTGGACAGAACGAGACATCGAATACACTAGCATCAATTTTGACGTAGAGTACATCAACCGTCCTGCCACGAGGTCGCCCAGCCAGGTGCCCAGTTCAGAAGAAGATAAATCTGCATCGTCGAGACGTGGGGCTCATGGTGACTCTGCCAGGGCACCACCATCGCCTCTATCTGCTCCAGAAGCAAGTGCTGCAATCCCAAAAACTCCAAGATTCGTCATGCTACTAGAAGATGACGATGATCGACTCGATGCTGCACATGGTGACACACCAATTTGCTATTTCAAGGTTGAAAATATAATTGGAGGAGAAGAACCAGTACCTGTGCTCGCACTGCGCAACCTTGACTCTCAGCTACACTTGACCAGCACGGGGGAGCCATGATCATTTGTAAAAGTTGAGCGCGAAAATGCATGGCGGGCTTCCATGCACGAGGAAATTGAAGCAACAGAGCAGAATAAGATATGGGAGCTTGTCGATATGATTCACAGTCATTGACCAATAGGACTCAAATGGGTATATAAATTTAAGAAAAATGAAGCGAGAAAAGGATCAAACACAAAACACAGTTGGGTGTTTGCGGTTTCGTCTAGCAAGTCGGTGAAGACTTTGATAAAGTATTTTCTCTGGTTGCTCGCATGGAATCAATGTGGCATCCCGCAAAACCACTACTAGAAAATCGCGTTGTTTTTGTGCATTGCATCATCATGACCGCATGCTCATGTCATCATGCCACATCGCATTTGTGCATCGTCATGTCATCTTGCATTTTGCTTGCATAAAACTATTTTCGCAAACCCTGATTTTGTTTTCTAAAACGTCCCGTCTTGTTTTCAAATTCAAACCCGGGTCTCCAGAATATTTGTTTTGTCTACCCGCGGTTTGCCAAAAACCCTGTTGTAAATAAATAAAATTGTTTAATTATTTTAGGGGGCAGCCGAACCGGGCCGATCCGACCCAGTCGGCCACCCCCAGTACAATCGGTCCACCTTAAACCCTACCCCAAATCTATTCCTACCTAGCCCTAACCTACCCAACCACTCCCAGCCCTCCACCTCACCTCCCTAGGCCACCTCACCCCCTGGACCCCAATCCCCACCCACCTTGCCACATCATCAATCCTTGATCCACCCCTCTTCCTTTGGGCCCACCTCCCCTGGCCAGCACACACACAAGCACACACGGCAGCCACTCTCACCCCTGGTCACTCCCTGCCAGCCCGGTCCCACCGACCAGCCCACGCCCAACCACCCGCCACTGGCACTCCTTCCTCACCCGCTTCTCTGGCCCCACTCTGCTCACCCGCTCCCACGCTGATCGCGCCTGCCCCTTCGAGCCTTCCCTCTGGCCGACCCCGCCCTTCTTCCTCCACCTCGCCGGCTCCCCTCCCCATCCTCTCTCTCTCCGCGTCCGGCCGGCCGACCGCCACCGTGCCAGGCGCCGCCCCTTCGTCCTTCCGCCGGCCTCCTCCGGCCCCGCCTCCTCCGCGCCAAGCTCCGCCTTCGGCCTCCTCACCGGCGCCCCTCCACCGAGCTCCCCTGCCGCCCTCGCCGTCCCCCCCTGCGAGCTCCCCTCGTCCCCCTTCCTCTCTGCTGCTTGCGCGACGACACCTCCACCGCGAGCTCGTCGATCTTCCGCGGGCCGCGGGCCGCGCGTCCTCGATGGCCATGGCTGCACCCGCCTCCAACCTCCGGCCTACGTCATCCTCGGCCGCGTGTCGTCCTCTGCCCTAGCTCGCCACCGTCACGGGCGACCTCCGCCTCGATCCCTGCCGCGACTTGTGTTGTTGCAGCGCTTCCCAAGGCCGCTGTCGCCATCGTCGCGGCAGCCTTCCGCGTCTCTGCATCGAGGATGACTGCCTCCTGCTGCGGGCACGCCTACAAGCCTCTCTGGCCTGCAGCGCGTCGTCGACAAGTACCCGTGTGTGTCGTATTTGAACATGCGTGTATGTTTATTCAGTTGCCAACGCCAGCGTATCGCCTCCGGTGCCGTGGTATTGCCCGCCTGATTAAGTTATCTTGTCGCCCTATCTTCTCGAACCCGCCATCGGTTGGACCGAGATGGACGCCTTGACAAGTCTGGACCCGGAGAACCATCATGGTGCTCCAAGGAGACCTTTGCAAGTTACCATCAATCTCAAAAGCGAGGACCTCAACAAGATCTTCTTCACGGAGCCCTAAGAACGCCTCACGGATTCCGAAGACCGAACCCGGACACGCCGAATTCTTCGACCCGAAGGCCCTGGATGCGACAAGTACTCCTTCCCGGAACCGATGTCCGAGAACCCGGACGCCCAGGTCGTCGACACGGAAACGCCAAGTACTTCCTCGAGGACGCCAAGTTCTTCACCCCGAATGCCAAGACCGACTCGATGGCGCGGACCCGACAAGATCTTCGCGACAACAAGATCGGCACCGACCAGGGCGGATCCGATGTGCCCCCGACGCCAACCAAGTTCTTCTTCTCGGATGCGGCAAGATCGACCGCTTGGACCCAAGTTCTCCATCTTGTATCTGAACCTCGCCGGCCCCGTCGAACCCTGTCGGACCCCGAACCCCCGGAACCCCAAGTTCGTCGAGACCCTCTAATGTGTGACCCCTTTCTCCCGAGCCCTATTTTATAAATGCCATCTATATAACTGTTGCATATTAAATTGTCATACTCGCATGCATATTGTCATGTGGTTGGGGGCACTATGCCGATTCACCATATAATTAAATATGGGGCCCATATGCGGGCAAATCTAGTCTTATATTGGCCTCATTTAAATTTGTGTGGCGAACCGGTGCTATCTTTTGCCATGTTAAGACAACATTTAAAATGCAGGGTAGCTAAACAACATGAACCACCTAAATACATGTCGGGACCCCGGTTCCGCTTAATATTGCCTAATTGCATCGCACCTTTGCCATGTCATACATCATACATGCATCATGCCCGATCTTTTGCCGTAGTATTAAATAGTGCCTCCGGTGTTTCTTCTAGTGCTTTGCTTCTTCACGGATTAGACCGATGAGTTGATGCGAGTATCGACCCGATCTTCGGATGAACCTTCGACAATGTTTTCAGGCGAGCATCTCCCCCTTTCTACCTATCTTACTTTTATAGTCTTTATTTTCTCCTGTTGATCTATTGCTATCTGTGTTGTGATGCTCTAGTTTTCGTACCCGTGATATCCCTTGCAGCCTTATATTGCCTTGGACACATCCTATTACCTGTTGTTTGGTAGTTAGTTGGACTTACGCGCCGTAGTCGCTTGCTCAAGTGCTGTTGCGTGTCTTCAAGTACCATAGTTGTTGGAGTATGGCCGCATGTTTAAGGTTGGAGATGATCATGGCTTTAATTATCGTTTACTTTAATTACTGTTTAACAACTAAAATTGAAGTAGGTAAATGCAGAGGCACCGGTGGGTGATAGATAACTTTTGGTTTCCGACCGCTCACTGGTGTCCCGTAGGACCCCGAGTTCTTGACACCTGTTCCGAGATCGAGCGCGCTAACCACATGTGGGGAGATATGGGCCCCCATCGATTAGTACCTGATTTCAAAGTATTGTACTGGGGGCCACAACCTAGTTTGAGGTTTTATTTACTATCCTGTACCTATGCCATGCTTTACTGCTTTATTTACGATTGTGCGAGGAGCACACTGTACTGTTTAGGATCGGGACACGTTTTCGCGGTGTCGACAAGCCCAGTTTTGGGTCCCCAGTCGTTCATAGCCGTCTACCCAAACCCTAAGTCTGTCTCGGAGACCGGCCAACTTCGTTGCGGGTAGACTTAGTGGGGTGGCCCCCCGTGCTTGCTTTGGGTCTGGAAACGTCGTGACTTAGGCCCCGCCGACATACCGATGGGTGTATGTTAACTGATCTGGCAAAAAGGGTCGAAGTGCTTGTGGATACTTTGGTGCACCCCTGCAGGGTTAAATCTTTTCGAGAAGCCGTGTCCGCGGTTATGGACGACTTGGAGCACAGTGCTTGATCATAGACAACTATAACTAAAGTTTACTGTTATAAATTGACTTGTATCCGATATGACTAGTAATCCGCTTAACTACAACGGAATGGCTAAATAAAAGTACCAACAACTGCTGGGTTTTGGGATATCTCATGCTAATCGTATATTTGACTAGTAAGTGTTGCAACTACAACGGAATGGTTAACTAAAACGGCCCACTGTTTATTTTATCAGGACGATTATCTACACCTGACTAGTAATTGCTGCAACAATAACTGAATAAATAAAACTGCCAATTGTGTGAGTTCCTCGGTTGACTTCCTCATTTGGTCTCGATGGGGAATACCAGGATGGGATTGTTTGGTGTTAGTATCAGGTTGGTTCCGGATAGGTCTTTCTTACCCCTCTCTGATAGCCGCCTGTTTTATCGAGTCTCTATAGGTTGTTTAGTGCATGCTGCGCTGCGATCCACCATACCTATGTGGCGAGGACCGCCAATTCTAGCCTCGCCGTGTCTTGGCCTCGATCGACCGCTCTCTCTTTTCCTTTGCCCTTTGTCGGCACCTTTTGTTTAAGCAGGTTTTGCGATCGGCGTCGTTAGCGGGGTTACCCTTCCGGCTTGGCCTGGGCAGGGTTATGGACGCCATTGGTTATTCTTCAGGGCTCTTAGCCCCATTTGCATCTTGTCCGTAGTCGGACGCTCTACCATTTTCAAGGTGATTTGGATCTTTGTTCTGTATATCTGTATTCTTGACTCTTTGAGTCATGTTGTATATATATACGTGTGGGTCCCATCGAGGACTGTTGTGTAATGTTATTACGTTTTCCACCCGCGAAAGTGCTGGTGGGCACCTTTGAATCGTTTCTATGCGGGTTTGGCGGGTTTCGCGAAACTTGCATAGGGTCGATTCGAGGTGTTCTGAGTGGTATCGAGCTCGGCGATTCGATACCCCACAAGTCCAGCCTGTAGGATAACCTAGCTAACGGCCGAATTAGAGTGTCAAAACTATTTTTGCAAAATCGGTTGGATAGTTCTGATTAGGTATGATTTTACTCCTTACCCCTCTGCTATTCTCCTCTTACCTCTGCGTGTTTTGAATCCGCTCTCTTCTCTCTCTTCGAGTCCAGGATTTCTCGTGGTTGGGTTCCATCGTACCTTCAGGGTTTCGCTTCCTCCTTTGGTAACGGTGTTGCTACATCTGGTCTTCATGCTATCCGAGGAACCCTTCGTCTGGTGGACTTCTCTTTGTTCCTCCTCGTGCCTTCCGGTGTTTTCCGACGCGACGACATCATCTATGCCAGATCCGATGCAGAGTCTGCATCACTCCTTTGTTCTGAACCTCGCTTGTCGAGATCTTCAGTCTAATTCCGAGAGTTGGTTGCATAATCCGCCTATTCGTGTGTAGAGTAATGGTTTGGGTGCGTGATGGACTGATCACCATCCGACTACTCTTATCATTCGCTCTTGTACATCGAATCAGTGGATCCAGCAATTTTACTCCGTCCACGGAAGCTAGAGGTGGCTTTATTTGATGATACCTCTACCTTCGATCTTTTGTTTCCGGAGTGTTTCCCTCGACGGTACCGGACAACGACCTCTTGTTAGTGGTGTCGCGAGGATCTACATGATGCGAGAAGATTCAGGTCGCCGCCCTTCTTTCCGGTACCATGAGGCGGATCTCGAGGGCGAGATCCATTGTTAGTGGTGTCGAATTGTGGCATCCCGCAAAACCACTACTAGAAAATTGCGTTGTTTTTGTGCATTGCATCATCATGACCGCATGCTCATGTCATCATGCCACATCGCATTTGTGCATCGTCATGTCATCTTGCATTTTTCTTGCATAAAACTATTTTCGCAAAGCCTGATTTTGTTTTCTAAAACGCCCCGTCTTGTTTTCAAATTCAAACCCGGGTCTCCGGAATATTTGTTTTGTCTACCCGCAGTTTGCCAAAAACCCTGTTGTAAATAAATAAAATTGTTTAATTATTTTAGGGGGCAGCCGAACCGGGCCGATCCGACCCAGTCGGCCACCCCCAGTACAATCGGTCCACCTTAAACCCTACCCCAAATCTATTCCTACCTAGCCCTAACCTACCCAACCACTCCCAGCCCTCCACCTCACCTCCCTAGGCCACCTCACCCCCTGGACCCCAATCCCCACCCACCTTGCCACATCATCAATCCTTGATCCACCCCTCTTCCTTTGGGCCCACCTCCCCTGGCCAGCACACACACACAAGCACACACGCCAGCCACTCTCTCCCATGGTCACTCCCTGCCAGCCCGGTCCCACCGACCCGCGCGGCCCACACGCCCAACCACCCGCCCCGCCTGGCCATTCCTTCCTCACCCCGTTTCCTCTGGCCCCACCCGCAGCCGGCCCCACCCGCTCTGCTCCACCCCGCTCCCCACGCAGTCGCGCACGCGCCCCTGCCCCCGCTCGAGCCTTCCCTCTGGCCGACCCCGCCCTTCTTCCTCCACCTCGCCGGCTCCCCTCCCCATCCTCTCTCTCTCCGCGTCCGGCCGGCCGACCGCCACCGTGCCAGGCGCCGCCCCTTCGTCCTTCCGCCGGCCGCCTCCGGCCTCCTCCGGCCCCGCCTCCTCCGCCACGAGCGCACCTAGTGATGAGGGTTTGACTCGTCAATGTCCATTTTATGGACTTGGGTTTGGAGTGTAGGGGTTCATAGCATGGAAAACAAAAAATTCTACCGCATGAACACATACAAGGCAAGATCTATCTACTAGATTGTAGCAACAAGTCGATGGAGTATTCACCCTCGAAGATTCCAAAGCGGTTAACGAGAGCGGATTCTCGTGGGTGATATAGTCGTTCACTTGTCGATCTCAAGATCGCATAGACGATCCTTACAGTGCCGTGTTCCGGCAGCGCTCTCGCAGTCGGTCACACGCTCGGTACTCGATGAAGACCTTCCTCTCCCTTGTTCCAGCAGGCAGCGAAGGTTATAGATATCTCCTCACGATTCCGGCAGCACGACGGTGTGGTGTCGGAGTTTAGAGGGGAAATCCCGCAGGACTTTGCCTAAGCCGGAGCGGGTATGGTGGAGTAGAAGATGGCCTCGGTGATCAAGGGTTTAGAGGGAGCCGAGGGGAGGTGGTGGTCGGTGGCTAAGGGCTAGGATTTGCCCCAAGTCGGCGACTAGAGGAGCCCTAGGCGACAGCGGTTTGAGAGGTGGTGGCGCCTTGCTAGGGTTTGTTGTGAGGGGTAGGGGCGCCCTACCCCTCCTTTTATAGGTGGGGAGGCAGCAAGGGGGAGGTAATCCTCCCCCAACTCCACTTCATGTGGCCGGCAGCAAGGAGAGGGAGGAATCCTCCCTTAGGTAGGATTCATTCCCTCCCTCCACTTGGAAACCAATGTTGGCGTTTGACTTCTTCAAACTGGCTTTTTGACTTTCAAACTAGAGTTTGATTTCTCTCTTCCAAGTATCCAGCCAAGTGACCTAGGACATTATGCAACCATTCCACTTTATCATAACACATCCATGTACCCTTCCCCCTTCTAGATCGGTGAACCTTCTAGACCCTTCTAGAACATTCTGGTGAAAACACTAAAACCATTCCCGAACTCCGGAATCGGACTTTCCTTATATGAATCTTATTCTCCGGACCATTTCGGATCTCCTCATGATATCCCAGATCCCATCCGAGACTCTAAACTACATTCGTCTCTTTACTCACTTTCCATATATACTAAACAACATCGAATCCTTAAGTGTGTCTCCCTACGGTTCATGAATTATGTATACATGACCGAGACTCTTCTCCGATCAATAACCAATATAGGAATCTGGAAATTCATATGGCTCCCACATATTTCTATGATTACTTTGTGATCGAATGAACCATTTACATACTATACCAATTTCCCTTTGTCTCGCGATACTTTACTTATCCGAAGTTTGATCGTTGGTATCTCTGCGTACCTAGTTCAACCTCGTTACCGATAAGTACTCTTTACTCGTTCCTGCGATATGTCATCCCTTGTGAGCCAGTCACATGCTTAAAAAAAATTGGATGACATTCCACCGAGAGCGCCTAGAGTATATCTATCCGTAATATGGATGGACAATTCCCACTCTTGATCCATGTGCCTCAACACATACTTCCCGAACACTCAATGCCACCTTTATAACCACCCAGTTACGAAGTGGTGTTTGATGTCATGAAAGCATCCATCCGGTGATGGTGATTAACATGATCTCATGGTCGAAAGATTTAGGTTACTATGTATCTGAAAGCTTATAGCAAACGGACTATTGAAATGACTTGATATTTATGCTACGCTTAACTATAGGAGTATGTCCAGCACACCATTCTCCTAATGATACAATCTTGTTGTTAATAACATCTCAATGTTCATGATCAGGAAACCATGATCATCTATTAACCAACAAGATAGTATTACAAAGAGGCTTTACTAGGGACTCTAACAAGTTTACAAATCACACAAGTATTAATGTTTCTGATTAATACAATTATAGCATGAGTAAACATTTATCATAAACACAAAGATATAATAATAACTACTTTTATTATTGCCTCTTGGGCATATCTCCAATAGTCTCCCACTTGCACTAGAGTCAATAATCTAGATTACATGGTAATATACCCAACACCCATGGCGGTTTGGTGCTGGTCATGTTTTGCCCTCGGGAGAGGTTTAGTCAACGGATCCACGACATTCAGATTTGTGTGTACTTTGCAAATCTTGATGTCACCATCTTGGACATGCTCTCGAATAGTGTGAAAACGCATCTTCATATGCTTCAGCTTCTTGTGTGACCTTGGCTCCTACGCATTGGCTATGGCACCCATGTTATCACAGTAGATAGACATTGGGTCCAGCGCACTGGGAACCACACCAAGCTCTGTAATGAACTCCTTCATCCATATCGCCTCTTGTGAAGCCTCTGAAGCAGCTATGTATTCCGATTCTGTTGAAAATCTCGCCACAACGCTTTGCTTTGCACTCCTCCATCTCACTGCTATACGATTCAATGTAAATATGTATCCAGGTTGAGATTTAGAATCATCCGGATCGGTATTCCAACTAGCATTGGTGTAACCATTAACAACGAGTTGTTCATCACCTCCATAAGAAAGAACCATATCCTTAGTTCTTCTCAAGTACTTAAGGATGTTTTTGACCGATGTCCAATAATGTACTCCTGGATCACTTTGATATCTACTAGTCAAACTAACAACATATGCAATGTCGGGTCTAGTACATAGCATGGCATACATGATAGATCCTATGGCTGAGGCATAGGGAGTCTTACTCATCCTCTCTATATCTTCTGCCGTAGCGGGACTTTGAGTTTTACTCAATGTCGTATTGGGCACCATGGGCAAGAACCCTTTATTCCTATCTTTCATTCCAAACCTCTTTAGAACTTTGTCCAAATATGTACTTTGTGAAAGCGATATTAGGCGTCTTGATCTATCTCTATAAATCTTTATGCCTAATATGTAAGAAGCTTCGCCAAGATCCTTCATTGAAAAATTATTATTAAAATAATCTTTGACACTTTTAAGAAGGTCTACATCATTCCCAATCAACAATATGTCGTCCACATAAAGTACTAGGAATGCTACAGAGCTCCCACTCACTTTCTTGTAAATACAAGCTTCTCCATAAGTTTGTATAAAACCAAAACTTTTGATCACCTTATCAAAACGTTGATTCCAACTTCGGGATGCTTGGTTCAACCCATAAATGTATCGTTGAAGTTTGCATACCTTGTTAGCATCTTTAGGATTGACAAAACCTTTGGGTTGTACCATATACAACTCTTCATCAATGTATCCATTGACGAACGCCGTTTTGACATCCATCTGCCATATCTCATAATCATAATATGTAGCGATTGCTAACAAAATCCTCACAGACTTTAGCTTTGCTACCGGTGATAAAGTCTCATCGTAGTCAACTCCTTGAATTTGTCGGAACCTTTTCGCGACAAGTCGAGTTTATAGACGGTTACATTACCATCAACATATGTTTTCTTCTTGAAAATCCATTTGTTCTTGATAGCCTTCTGGCCATCCGGTAAGTCCACCAAATTCCATACTTGGTTTTCATACATGGATCCAATCGTATTTCATGGTTTCTTGCCATTTATTGGAATCTAGGCTCATCACCGCTTCTTCATATGTCGCAGGGTCGTCGGTGTTGTCCACCAACATGAAACTCATAACGGGATCATACCAATCAGGAGTGGTACGAGTCCTCGTCGAGCTGCGAGGTTCCGTAGTAACTTTGACCGAAGTTTCATGATCACCATCATTAGCTTCCTCTCTTATTGGTGTAAGAGCCACATGAACTACTTCCGGTGCTACGCTATTCTCAAATCCGAGAAGGTTAGACAACCTCTTCGAGTTCTACTTTCCTTCCAGTCACTTTTTTCGAGAGAAACTCCTTCTCTAGAAAGGATCCATTCTTGGCAACAAAGATTTTGCCTTCGAATCTATGATAGAAGGTATACCAAATAGTTTTGTTCGGGTATCCTATCAAGACCCATTTTTCCGCTTTGGGTTCAAGCTTGTCGGGCTGTAACTTCTTTACATAAGCTTCGCAACCCCAAACTTTAAGGAATGACAATTTAGGTTTCTTTCCAAACCATAATGCATACGGTGTCGTTTCAACGGATTTAGATGGTGCCCTATTTAAAGTGAATGTGGCAATTTCTAATGCATAACCCCAAAATGATAATGATAAATCTATAAGTGACATCATAGAATGAACCATATCTAAGAGAGTTCGATTACGACGTTCGGACACACCATTTCGATGTGGTGTTACTGGCAGTGTCAACTGCGAAAGTATTCTGCATTTCTTCAAATGCTCGCCAAACTCGTAACTTAGATATTCACCTCCATGATCAGATCATAGAAATTTAATCTTTTTGTTACATTGATTCTCTACTTCACTTTGAAATTCCTTAAACTTCTCGAAAGTTTCGGACTTATGTTTCATGAAATAGATATACCCATATCTACTCAAGTCATCCGTGAAAGTAAGAACATAACGATAACCATCGCGCGACGCTACACTCATCGGGCCACACACATCAATATGTATGATTTCCAATAAGTTCATAGCTCGCTCCATCATACCAGAAAATGGAGTCTTAGTCATTTTTCCCATCAGACATGCTTCGCATCCTTCAAGTGATTCGAAATCAAGTGATTCAATAAGTCCATCGGAATGGAGTTTTTTCATACGCTTCACTCCAATATGACCAAGACGACAGTGCCACATGTATGTAGAATTATCATTCAATTTCAAACGTTTAGCTTCTATATTATGAACATGTGTATCACTACAATCGAGATTCAACAAGAATAGACCATCTATAAAAGGTGCATGACCATAAAAGATATTACTCATATAAATCGAACAACCATTATTCTCGAACTTAAACAAGTAACCATATCTTAATAAACAAGATCCTGATATAACGTTCATGCTCAATGCAGGCACCAAATAACAATTATTTAAGTATAAAACTAATCCTGATGGTAGATGAAGATGTAGCGTGTCGACAACGATCACATCAACCTTTGATCCATTTCCAACGCGCATCGTCACCTCGTTCTTCGCTAGTCTCCGTTTATTCTGCAGCACTTGTTTTGAGTTACAAATATGAACAAGCGAACCAGTATAAAATACATAGGCACTACTACGATTACTAGTAAGATACACATCAATAATATGTATATTAGATATACCTTTCTTTTTTATGTTGCCGTTCTTCAGATCTGCCAAGTACTTGGGGCAATTCCGCTTCCAGTGACCATAAACCTTGCAATATATGCATATATCTTCAGGACTGGCACCAACTCGGGCTTTCTTCTTAGGCACACCAACCGGTTTGTTGCCTTTGAAGTTACCTTTGAGCTCATCATGTTTCTTTATGTCTACTTCTGCTGCCACCAAAGTGGTAGCAAGTTCAGTGAGCGATCCAATCGCACCACTTATCTTGTAATTCAGTATAAACCTTTTATAACTAGGTGTAAGCGATTGCAGAACTCTATCTATCACAAGATCTTTCATATCCTAGTACCATCAGACGTTGAACAAAATACATCATCATCTCGATGTGAGTGTTCATAGGGTTGTGTTCCTTCATCATATGGCTAAAGAACTCGTTGGAGATCATATATCTCTCAGCACGTATGTATTTGGCTCTCAAACATGGCTTTGAGTTCCTTCGCCATGGCAGTAGCGCTGCTAAGTTCAAAGCGTTCTTGGAGCTCTTGCTCCAATGACATAAGGATCACATATTTCACAAGATTATAGTCATCACGCTTTTTGCTATACACATTGCGCTCATCTTGAGATGCAGTATTTTCAGGTGGGTCACCTAGCGGTGCATCCAGCACATAGGTCAACTGACCAGCATTGAGGACAATCCTCAAGTTGCGAAACCAATCCGCAAAGTTGCTTCCATTGCTTTTTAATTTTTCTTTCTCTAGGAACTCTTTAAAAATGGTGGTAGGGGCCGCCATGATCTACAACATATTTGCAATAGTTTAGACTAAGTTTATGAAAAATTGAGTTCTAATTAATACTTAAATTAATCTAGGTGAACTCTCACTCAAAACAATATCCCTCACATTGTTTTAGTGATCACATGAACCAAATCCACTACATCAAGTACGATCATCACGAGAGATGATGTAGTTTCAAAGGCGAACAATCAACATGTTCATCATATCGACTATATGACTCATGCTTTACCTTTCAGTGATCCGTGTTCCGAGACCATGTCTATACATGCTAGGATCGTCAAGATTAACCTTAGTTTCTGCATGAGCAAATCTGGCTTGCTCCCGTTGTATGCACACGTTGAATATAACACACCCGATAATCACGTGGTGCTTCGAAACAACGAGTCTTAGTAACAGTGCTAACTAAGGATGAACTCTTTATTACTTGATATTTTGTGAGAGGGATCATCTTATAATGCGACCATCGCTATCTAAGCAATACAAGATGCATAAAAGGATTAACATCACATGCAATTCATAATATGTGATATAATATGGCCTTCCTTCTTGTGCTTCTGATATCCATATTCAAGCAAGAACATGATCTCCATCATCACTGGCATGGCATCAAGGTCAATGGCACCGCTCCATGGTTGTCGTCCACCAGCATCAAATATTACAACTACTTTGAATAAAAGACATGCAGGTCTTAACGAAATTAAAAGACAACCATAAGGCTCTTTCCGGTTGCCAACTTACAATAAGGATCATTGCATACATCAAATATAAACACACTCATGGCCATATCACATCGCAACACACCCCTGAAAAACAAAGTTAGCGGCCTCTATTTTTCTTTGCATGTTTTACGTGGTTTGGGGCTTTCAATAAGAACAGTTCTAACATACGAACAAGAACCAAAACATTGATACTAGTATTATCAAGTGCTCGTTGTACATTGAATCTTCACTATGTAGGGAGAGATAGACACCCACAAAGTCACTTATGCAATACAAGTTGCATGTCGAGCGTGGAGCAAGTCTCATGAACGGTGTCATGTAAGGTTAGCCCGGGGCACTTCATCCCACCATCTTGTAAGATGCAAAGTACACAAGAAGCAATCGACACCAAAAGCATCAACTCCCACAATGACCATTGTGTTCTACTTGTGCAACAGATCTACTCATAGACACGGCTCTAATACCACTGTAGGGGTTCGTAGCATGGAAAACAAAAAAATTCTACCGCATGAACACATACAGGACAAGATCTATCTACTAGATTGTAGCAACGAGTCGATGGAGTACTCACCCTCAAAGATTCCAAAGCGGTTAACGAGAGCGGATTCTCGTGGGTGATGTAGTCGTTCACTTGGCGATCTCAAGATCGCGTAGACGATCCTTCCGGCGCCGCGTTTCGGCAGCTCTCCCGCAGTCGGTCACATGTTAGGTACTCGATGAAGACCTTCCTCTCCCTTGTTCCAGCAGGCAACAGAGGTTGTAGATCTCTCCTTGCAATTCCGGCAGCACAACGGTGTGGTGTCGGAGTTTAGAGGGGAAATCCCGCAGGGCTTCGCCTAAGCCAGAGCAAGTATGGTGGAGTAGAATAGGGCCTCGGTGATCTAGGGTTTAGAAGGTACCGAGGGGAGGTGGTGGCTAGGGGCTAGGGTTTTCCCCAAGTCGGTGACTAGAGGAGCCCTAGGCGGCGGTTTGAGAGGTGGTGGTGCCTTGCTAGGGTTTGTTGTGAGGGGTAGGGGGTGCCCTACCCCTCCTTTTATAGGTGGGAAGGCAACAAGGGGGAGGGAATCCTCCCCCAACTCCACTTCATGTGGCTGGAGTCAAGGAGAGGGAGGAATCCTCCCTTAGGTAGGATTCCTTCCCTCCCTCCACTTGGAATGCAATGTTGGCATTTGACTTTTTTCAAACTGCCCTTTTGACTTTCAAACTAGAGTTTGATTTATCTCTTCCAAGTGTCCAGCCAAGTGACCTAGGACATGATGCAACCATTCCACTTTGTGATGACACATCCATGTACCCTTCCCCCTTCCAGATCGGTGAATCTTCTAGACCCTTCTAGAATATTCCGGTGAAAAAACCGAAACCATTCCCAAACTCCGGAATCAGACTTTCCTTATATGAATCTTATTCTTCGGACCATTCTGGATCTCCTCATGGTATCTCGGATCCCATCTGAGACTCCGAACTACATTCGGTATCTTTACTCACTTTCCATATCTACTAAACAACATTGAATCCTTAAGTGTGTCTCCCTACGGTTCGTGAATTATGTAGACATGACCGAGACTCTTCTCCGATCAATAACCAATAGAGGAATATGGAAATTCATATGTCTCCCACATATTTCTATGATAAATTTGTGATCGAATGAACCATTTACATACGATACCAGTTTCCCTTTGTCTCGCGATACTTTACTTATCCGAGGTTTGATCGTCGGTATCTCTGCATATCTAGTTCAACCTCGTTACCGATAAGTACTCTTTACTCGTTCCTGTGATATGTCATCCATTGTGAGACAGTCGCATGCTTGCAAGCTAATTGGATGACATTCCACCGAGAGGGCCTAGAGTATATTTATCTGTCATATGGATGGAAAAATCCCACTCTTGACCCATGTGCCTCAACACATACTTTCTGAACACTCAATGCCACCTTTATAACCACCCATTTATGAAGTGGTGTTTGATGTCATCAAAGCATCCATCCAGTGATGGTGATTAACATGATCTCATAGTCGAAGGATTTAGGTTACTATGTATGTGAAAGCTTATAGGAAACGAACTATTGAAATGACTTGATCTTTATGCCATGCTTAACTATAGGAGTATGTCCATCACACCATTCTCCTAATGATATGATCTTGTTGTTAATAACATCTCAATATTCATGATCAGGAAACCATGATCATCTATTAACCAACAAGCTAGTATTACAAAGAGGCTTTACTAGGGACAAGTTTACAAATCACACAAGTATTAATGTTTCTTGCTAATACAATTATAGCATTAATGTAAACATTTATCATAAACATAAATATATAATAATAACTACTTTTATTATTGCCTCTTGGGAATATCTCCAACATGGAGAAGAAGGGGATGCTGGAGATCGCGAGACGGTTAACAGACAGGGGACACGAGGTTTACCCAGGTTCAGGCCCCCGGAGGGAAAACCCTACTCATGCTTGTCTATTCTTGATTGACGGCGGAACAAAAGGTTACAGGGGGTGCGCAGATGCAATCTGGCGTGAGGTGTGTGTATGAGTTGGAGAGATCCTCCTCGCTGTGCCCTCCTGGCCTTTATATGGGGAGGCCAGGTCTCGGGGTAGGTCGAGTCAGTTACAAGTTAGGGTTTCACCCTTCAAAATTCTATCTACAGCTAGGCTGTGTTCTCCAAGGAGTCAAACTTCCACCAGGCTTAGGCCATCTAGAGTCTCCTTGGGAACCAAGTCTTCACGTGGGCCTTCACTGGGGTGGACCAGGTATACCAATGTGAGGTACCCCATAGGGCATATCCATATCACCTAGCCAGGCACCCAGTTCATAAGAAGACATATCTGCATCTTCAAGACATGGTACTCATGGTGCCTCTGCCAGTGCACGACCATCGCCTCTATCTGCTCTAGAAGCAAGTGTTGCAACCCCAACAACTCCAAGATTCGTCATGCCACTAGAAGGCGATGATTGAATCGATGATGCACATGGAGACACACCAGTTTGTTATTGCAAGGATAAAAATATGATTGGAGGAAAAGAAGCAGTGCCTGGGCTCACACCGCGCAACCTTGACTCCGAGCTACACTTGCCCAGCACGGGGGAGCCATGATCATTTGTAAAAGTTGAGCGTGACAAGGCATAGCACGCATCCATGCACAAGGAAATCGAAGCGGTGGAGCGGAAGAAGTCAAGGGAGATTGTCGATCTGACGCACAGACATCGACCAACATGCCTCAAACGGGTATATAAATTTAAGAAAAATGAAGTGAGCGAAGTAATCAAACACAAAGCACAGTTGGTTGTCCGCGGTTTCATATAGCAAGCTGGTGTAGACTTTGATGAAGTCTTTTCTTTGGTTCCTCGCATGGAATCAATCAGACTGTTGCTTGCCCTAGCTGCCAAGGAGGGGCGGCCTGTACACCACATGAACGTAAAATCGGCCTTTTTTAATGGAGAATCGAAGGAGAAGGTCTATGTGAAGTAGACACCAGGTTTCATCATCAAGGGAGAAGAATAAAAGGTTCCGTGGTTGCGCGATTCCCTATATGGCCAGCGGCCGGCACCACGAGCATGTAACGCGAAGCTCGACTACACGCTCAAAGAAATGGGCTTCAAGCAGAGCAAGCACGAGCACACAATCTACCGGCTCATCACCGACGATGTAATCTTGCTCATTGGAGTATATGTGGATGATTTGATCATCATAGGTTCGTCCAAGGGAGAAATCGAGAGCTTCAAGGACAAGATGAATATTAAATTCCAAATGTATTGTTTCTCGGAATTGAAGTCCAGCAGCATGGTGATGGCATCAGCCTATGTCAAGCACATTGTACCTCACGCATCTTTCAGATGTGAGGAATGGAAGGATGTAATTCAACACACACACATTCCAATGGAGGAGCAAATCAAGATAATTTTTGAAAGTACAACAAAATAGGTGGACACTACGAAGTACCGACAGATCGTTGGCAGCCTCCGCTACCTCATCCACACAAGGCCAGACCTAGCATTTGTTGTTGGGTTCGTCCGTCGATTCATGGAATGACCCACAGAGGAGCACATGATGGTTGTAAAGAGAATTCTTCGCTATGTCTCTGGCACAACCTACTATGGTCTTCACTATCGGCAAAAGACAAAGGAAGCATGGGTGATTGATTACAGTGACAGTGACCTAGCCGACGACATTGACACCAGGAATAGGATGAGCAACACTATTCTTCCTCGACAACTGCTTGGTGAGTTGGCAATCTCTCAAGTAGAGGGTGGTTGCTCAGTCTTCCTATGAGGCATAGTACGTCGCAGCCACAACTGCAGCAACTCAAGGAATTTGGCTAGCTTGACCGTTTGGATAACTTATTGGAAGAAAATCTAAGACAATTGAGCTAACGGTGGACACAAAATTCTACCCTAGCATTAGCCAAAAATCCAATCTTCCATGAGCGCAACAAACATATCAATATTCGGTATCAATTTATCAGAGGTTGCTTGGAAGATGGAAGTATTAGCGCCAGCTTCATAAAAATATTTCAGATCAGCTTGCTGACATTTTGGCAAAATCATTTGGGCGAGTAAATTTTCAAAGATGTGTGCTAAAATTGGAATGGTCCAAATTAAGTCTAAGTATGAAGAGCAAGTATTAGGGGGAAATTGTGGGAGTAATCCTGGCTCAGGAGTTAACTTATGACTAGTAGTTTCTAGTAGGACTCACTAGGTCCTATTAATACTGGTAGGTAGTAGTAGTACTGGTGAGTTCAAGTATCTTTTAGTTTATAAGCCTTAGGTGGTAAACTAGGTAGCAGTAGAAAGCTCTAGAATTATCACGTTAGATCTGTCCTTACCAACCTTGTATCATATATCTATATATATGCCATGTAATACATGCTGCACAAGAATCTTTTGGAAGCTACAAATAGACTACTTTCTACACACTATCTATGAGCAGGACTAACAATCAAGACACGTAACAAGTTTCGCACCGCTTAGCTCTGGAAGAGTCACGATGGCCCCGTGGCGACTGGAAAAATGTCGTTCCAACACCAATCTCCACTCCAATCTAATCAATTCCTCTCCCTCTCAACCGCTCCAATCTCTTCTTCTCCCCGGCTCTACATCCTTCCCTCTTAAATCACCCAAAATCCCCCGTAGATCTCTACGTTTCTCACCTTTAATCCAATTGGAAGAATAATGACAGCCGGAAGATGGAAAAGAAGAGGACAGCGTGACAAGCAACAGGTAGAAGAAATACCAGATCTAGCTTTAACTTTGCAAGTGATGAGCCTTGCAGAGCCAGGACTGTGTAGAGTGCAGAATCATCACGTGATACAAGAGCAACAGTTAGATTTATCTTTCTGCCTTTTGATGAAAATTGCATGCATGGGAGGAGTTCCAAGGAGCATATCACAAACAGCATTGGGGCAAGCCATGGCAAGAGCATGGAGAAGCAACTTTTATGCAATCTCTCAGGTATCAAATTCCGTCTTTATGGCTCACTTTAGATCTCATGAAGATATGGTTTCAGTCTATGCAAGACAGCCATGGACGATGGGTACAGATACCATGCTTCTTGATTGGTTTGATCCAAACATTCATGCAAATACCAGTGAAGATTATAAATTTGAGCATATCTTAGTCACAATCAGAGCATATGGTATTCCAAGGAATAGAATATCCATAGCTTTGCTTACAGACATTCTAAATCAAGTGGGTACTGTCTCTGAATTTCATATCTTGCAAGAGAACAATCTTTTTGCTAGACAGGATTATATTTGGGGTGCAGCAAAACTGAAGGTTAATAGTCCGGTTAGAGACAGAGCAATTGTAACTTATTCAGACAACACCACTGGATTATCTTACTTGCACTATGAAAAGATCAAGAAAATCTGCTTATTTTGTGGAGTGATGTTTCACACAGCACTGCAGTCTTAGATACAATTTGGTAGCAGAAAGGTCCGTAAGTAAACTGACTGAACTGCACATTCCAACTGAGAGATTTGGTCAGTTGATTATTGATGAGGATGATATACCAGCTGAAGTCATACAGAGTACAAGAATTAGCCATCAAGGGAATAGTTAAGATGGGAATGCAATTCTAAGCAGATTACAGAGGTTGTTTGCTGAAGATCCAAAGGAAAAAAAGGAAAGCAATAGTTTCCCCAGCTCAAGAACAGATGATCAGGATAAACACTACTATGCAGGGAAGATTTAGTGCTCAGGGGCATTCTTATCCAATCACTCAGGCAGTCAACAGTGGTCATCCTTTTCTCATGATGGAGAACCATCCACACAATTTCTATGGCACTATTCACTCCTCAATTCCTCAACACCGTAGTGATCTAGCAGTGCACCCCTACCAAATCCATCGGCCTGTATCCATGCCACTCCTTCAAGCTGCCATGAATCCTTGTGAGCATATGCCTTTTCCTACCCCTTTCAATCTTATTCCTCAATCACACAACCCGCTGATCCCTACATCCCCTGATGCATCCCATCTTCGCAAACCCTCACCCAAACGGGCGCCCCGATCTCCACTCCCTGCTATGCTGCCGCTGGAAAAACGCGCCTCATCGCTCTGTGATGAAGCCCCAGCAGAGCTAACGATGCGGATCCATGCCGCTGAAGCTACATCGCCCCCACCCCCACCACCACCACCAGCAGGCTCTCAGCTACCGCGCGGTCCACATTATAATCCCTTCCAACAGAAACAGCCCAACGCGGCTACACATAATCTTGTACATGTCACAGTTGTAGACGGAATCCTGGGAACAAAACCAAACGTAGGAGAAAAGGAATCAAGAGATATAGCAGGAGAGGTAAGAGGAACAAAAAAAAGCAGAAGTAGATTATACTGGAAAAGAACAACCTCAACTGATCGATGGAGTCGCAGCTGCCACTACAAAGGGCCGGATTCACCGTCGGCCTTCTGGATGGGATGTACAGAATGTTGCCCAAGGACGCATACAAGGAACCGGCAAACTAGGGTGTGGCGGGCTTAGTCGCCGAATCAGGAGCTCGTCTCTGGGCGTGTGGTACACCCCTATGCTGCATCGCCTCGCCGATCTCATGCAAGAAGCAGATCTGTGATGCCAGCAGAGTATGAACCATGGTCGCTTCATCCAGTATCACCATCTTGGTCTGTGGGCTCAGAAGACTCGCGCTATGGAGCTTTCTCACCTCCTCAAATAGCTGGCGACTACTATGTGGCTCCGGAAGCTGGTTTTGGTACTGCTAGCAGAGGAGGCCAGGAAGAAGTTGGAAGTGAAATACAATCTGGAACCGATATTTCACAAAGCCAATTAGCTAAGCAATAAGATTTTCAGCAAGGTGAAACAAGGAGATCTATGGACTTGGATGATGAGGCATTGGCACCAACCTCTAAGGCGCCACGGGCGCCATGAGGGCATTAGGATGGAACTGCCAAGGCATGGGCAAGAGCCTAGGCAGTCCTAAAATATGCCATCTTGTCAGGATGATCCATGCGACAAAATCCCAGGTAATTTTCATATCCGAAATTAAATCCTCAAAAATCACTTCTAATGATCTAGTTGCTAGGTTTAACATGTTTGATAGTATTTTAGTGCCTTCTCGAAGACGATCGGGAGGGCTATGGCTGATGTGGACCGATGAAGTGCAAGTGCTTGTTCATAGCTTTAACTTTCATATCATCCTAGATACTGTAATTGTTAGAAATACCAATATGCAGTTTGTTATAGTTTATATATATGGCGATACCTATCATCGCAACACTACTCAGATATGGGATCAGGTAGCCTCTTTTGTTTATGACAATGCTAGTATGCCTATCATGTGTATAGGGGACATGGATGAGCTTTTGTATGATATGGACAAAAACTCTTTAAGTATCAACTGTGCTCGTATGAATGCCTTCCGTTTAATGATCAAAAAATATGGTTTGTTTGATTTGGGCTTCATCGGACCTGCTTATACCTGGACAAAAAAGATTCTCCTCAAAACCAACTTACGAAAGATTGGACCATTGCTTAGTCAACACTGAATGGTGTGATATTTATCCTGTTTCCAATGTTTATAATATGCCTCTTATACATTCTCTTTGTGACCATGCTCTTATACTTATTTCTACTGATGGTCCATCTCGTAAAATTAAACGTTCTTTCAAATTTGAAAACTGGTGGTTGAAAGAGGACTTCCATAATCATGCAAAATTGACTTGGACCAAAATGGCAAATCGTTCTTTTTCGCAAGGACTAATCATCTTGCAGGAGCATTAAATATCCGGTGTAGGAAAAAGAAACTACTACAACAGGAGTTGAATGAGATTTAAGAAAAAATAAAACAAATCCAACAGCAACCAATGCAGGAACAAGACCACATTGGTATGAAAATGTATGAACAAAACATGATAAAACTAACAGATTTTTATGCGCAGAGAGCCAAGAAGAATTGGATAAAATATGGAGACAGGAACACTTCATTGTTTCACAAAGCAATCACAAAAATAAGGAGAAAAAATACAATTGTATCGGTAAAGGATGAAAACAATATAGCTCAGTTCATGCCAGATAAAATTGCAAACACTTTTGTCAATTATTTCAGACATATATTTTCTTACAAAAATACTAACTTTGGCAGGCCATATTTAGACACTCAGCTGCAAACATCAAATCAAGATTACACTTATACAATACCAGACAAACAGGAACTCTGGGAGACGCTAAAAGAAATAAAAAGGAATGCTTCGCCAGGCCTGATGGTTTCAATGTGGAGTTCTACTTAGCAACATGGAGATGGATCGGAGATGATGTCCATGCATTGGTAAAATCTTTCTTTCAAACTGGTATTCTACCTTCCCATATTAATGATACGCATATAGCCCTGATTCCTAAAAAACTTGTTCCTGTTGTTCTTGATAATTATAGGTCCATTAGCCTCTGCAATGTCATATAAAAACTGACTGCAAAATCTCTAGAAAATAGACTTAATACCCATCTTCCATATCACATTCATCCCGCCCAACAAGCTTTCATTGAGGGTAGACACATTCGGAACAATATTAGTATTGCTTAGGAAATCACTCATTCCTTTGCTCTCTCTTCTTGGAAAGAAAAAGCCTTCATGTCAAAAATAGACCCAGCCAAAGATTTTGATCGAGTAGAATGGAACTTCATTGTCCGAGCTCTCGAACGTAAAGGTCTGCATGGTCATTTCATAAATTTAGTACATGCCTGCATTTCTTCGCCAACATTTTCTATCATTATTAATGGCCAACCTTTTGCGAGATTTAGAAGCGACAGAGAAATACGACAAGGTTGTCCCCTTTCCCCGTACCTATTTGTCCTAACTATTAATGAGTTATCTATTGATCTACAGAAAGCTTTGTCCAACTGTGCTCTAAGAGGCATTGTTCTTGGACCAAATTGTCCTCTCGTTCACTCGCTTCTTTTTGCAGATGATCTTTTAATTTGTGGCAGGGTAGACACTTAGGAAGCCTCCATTATGAAGTCAATCCTCCAATGTTTCTGTACTCTCTCAGGACAAATACCCAATTGAGACAAATCAGGTATTATATTCAGCAAGCATGTTGACCAAGGTACTACCACTATGATAACTCAAATATTTCCGGTTCCACTAATTGACTCATCTTTTATTCATCTTGGTCACCCATTAATTCTCCCTAGTAAAAATAGAACATCGGCTTATGAATTTGTCATTGATAAATTCAAATCAAAACTCATAACTTACAAAGCAAAACTTATCCTCTTGTCCTTATTCAATCAGTTTTTTCTTCTATCCCAGTCTACTACATGTCAAATATTATATTTCCAAAAAAAATTCATTGCAAAAACTAAATGCGATTGTCCGATTTTCTGGTGGACAGGGATAAGACAGGATAACAAAAGCAAAGCCCTTTGCTTGCGAGCATGGAGGGACATCTGTACCTCAAATAATTTCCAAGCCATTAACTAGAGCCTTATCCTTATGGCAGCCTGGCTTATAGCTCAAAACCCGGATGATTTCTTGCATAACGTCCTAAGAGCAAAATACTTCCATGATTCATCCATTTGGCGCCCAAATCCAAATGTTCCAAAATCGGCCTTTTGGGCTTCCATTCTCAAAGTTCTCCCTATCTTAAAATCCAACTCCAGTTACCAAATCACCCAAGGCAATATCTCCCTTTGGAGTACCCCCTGGTGTCAAAACTGGACGATAATCTATGAACACCTAATTATCCAACCATCTAACTACACCTACCCAGCAAAAGTTAAAGACCTCTGGTTGCCGAATCAGCAAGTATGGGATGAGCAGCTTATAGACTCTTTATTCCAACAACCCATGGCGCAATGCATCAAAGAAACTCCAATTATTCCTTCCAATGATCAGTACTTGCTATGTTGGAAGCCTACCCCAAATGGTAAGTGCAATTCTAAGAGTGCATACTACATTTGCTTGCAAAAATTACAGGAACAAGGGGAGCCACGACCAAGGCAAGCCTCTGCAGATACAGTTAACCTCCTTAAGCAGATATGGAAATCGAAGGAGATCCTCCCACCGAGTCCAAGCATTTGCATGGAGAGTCTTACGCAGGGATATTCCACAGGAGCAAGAGCAGCAAAATATTCTAGACACATAAGTAAATTTTGTTGCAAATGCGGTATGGAGGAAGATGACATCCACCTCTTCTTTGCTTGCTACTTTGTAAAGGCAGCTTGGTTTAGCCCACCATGGTACATTAGATCAGAAAATTTAACACAACATGAAAGATCAATCACACAAATTTTACTGAACATGCTTAATATGCCACATCCACTTGCATCACTAAATAATATTCTAACCTTTATGTGGTGTATTTGGAAATCAAGAAATGACTGCCTTTTCAAAGGAGAGAAAGGAGGGCCCTATCAAATTAATATAAACACGCAAGCAATTCTAAGTAATATAAAACTTCTTGAATTTCCTAATGCTTCGCAGGTAAAGCTCAAACCAACACAGGTAAAGACACATAACTTTACTCTGAGGCAAGGAGATACTATATCCAAGGAAAATGATGTTACAGGACCAAAAATATTTATTAATGCTTCCTGGAAGGAAAATGAGGCTCCAAAATCTGCAAGTACCACATGCATTGGAGTATTCATTCAAATGGAGAACAATCGAACACATGCTAATATAAAGATACAGACGACTACATCCTCTACCCTCTCAGTTCTACAGGCAGAGGCAAAAGCTATGTTGCTTGCAACTCAAATTGCAGGAAAGCTTCAAATCAGCAAACCCTCTTTGCTAACTGATAATAAGATCCTTGCAAAGGCAGTTGCATTAGGAAAGATTGACTCTGAATTTATTCAATGGAATACTCGGGACATTCTAGCCAGAATCTTACAATCAGTAGCGGCAATACAGGCTGGAGTGTTCCATGTTCCAAGAGACATCAATCAGGTTGCTCATAGATGTGCCCATAAGGTGCTTAGGAATTCCCTAGGTGTACCTATCTTACGCTGCTCGTCGTCAGCTCACTCTCTCTCCTCTTGCCCTTTCATCTCAATTCTTTAGGATACTGAGTGGCTGGGTTGTTGAGATGATGAATGAATTGGCGCCTCTGGCGCCTCAGTTTGTTAAAAAAAGATTATCTACAAGACTATTGTCCTATTATAAATTATTATTTTTCTAGATTGATGGGGAAGAGGAACAAATGCCCCCCTCTCCCTCCCCCTCTTATGATACGAATCTTCCCGAATAAGGTGTGCCAGCAATGGAATGGAATGCATGTGGTTAGGTACAGAAACATACGTGCACTTGTTTATTGTTTTGTGTGGTGTGGTTGACGAAACCGTACCTTTGTCCATCCGTGAGTTCATACCTGACGGAATTTTCTACACACCGATTGTGAGTGCTAAACGCTTCGCTTTTATGGGATGATTGCATTAGTATTGTAGTAGAAGTGGTGGGGTGCTTTTGCTTATCTCCACTCAAAGGTGCTTGTTAGATTATATTTACTTGCATATCAAGTTAGGGTTTAGGCCGGGGCGCTGCACCTCCTCTCCCCCCTCTCCTATATAAACCATTGTATTCTCTCATTGTAAAATTATCAATTATTATTATTATCACAAATTTACATGGTATCAGATTAAGGTTAGATTCTAGGTCATGGCTCCCACGCCTCCCACCCCGCCGCCGCCCCCTCCGGGGTTCTTCGAGTGGCGCGCCGCCATGGCCGCCGTCGCGGCTGCCAAACCATCCACCTCATCCGCCCCACCTCCTATCGCCCCCACCATCAACTTCGCCGATACAATCTCCGATGTTACTCCATTGATTCCCATCACTTTAGATCTCTCTAAACACAACTACTACCATTGGAGGCATCTTTTTGAGGTGCACTTGGGCCGCTGCAAGCTCCTGGCGCACGTCGACCCCAACATCTCGTCGTCTCCCTCGGATCCCCGCTGGGTCAAGGATGATCTCGCTGTGATACAGTGGATCTACCAGCGGGTGAGCACCGAGATTTTCAATCTCGTTTTCAGGGCTGCCACCAGCATCGCCGCCCTTTGGGCAGCCCTCCGTCAGCATTTTCAGGACAACGCCGACGCCCGTGTCAGCACGCTCAACATGGAGCTTCGGAACACAGCCCAGGGCAACTTGCCCGTGGGGGTATACTGCCAGCGCCTCCAGACCATCGCCGATGAACTCCGTGAACTCGGTGATCCCGTTGAGGACAAACATGTAGGGGTTCGTAGCATGGAAAACAAAATTTTCTATCGCATACAAACAAACAAGCCAAGATCTATCTACTAGATTGTAGCAACGAGTCGATGGAATAACTTACCCTCGAAGATTCCAAAGCGGTTAACGAGAGCAGATTCTCGTGGGTGATGTAGTCGTACTCTTTCCGATCTCAAGATCGTGTAGACGATCCTTCCGGCGCCACGTTAAAGCGCTCCCTGATCGGTCACGTTCGGTACTCGACGAAGACCTTCCTCTCCCTTGTTCCAAAGAGGCGGAGGTTGTAGCACTCTCCTCGCGATTCCCAAAGACAACTGCGTGGTACCTAAGTAGAGGGAAATCATGAGGCTTCGTCTTAAGCCGGTGCAGTATGGTGGAGCTTATGAGAGAGGCTATTAGTGGTCTAGTAATTAGACACACCAATTAGAAGGCTCTAAACCAATTAGAAGGCTCTAAACACTGGCTAAAGCAATTAGAAGCTCTAAACCAAAACGGCTCTAAAGGAGATTTAGAGGTAGAAAGTTGTGTGTCTAGGAGGCCCTGCCCTCCTTATATAGGTGGAGGGCCTTGGCGCGCCCGAGGGAGGAGGAGTCCCTCCCCAACTCGGCCTAGGTCAGGCGGCCTGGAGGAGTCCAACTCCTCCTCGGGTTGGTTCCAACTCCTCTTGCTTGTTTCCCACAGTTTCTGTTTCCCACAGTTTCTGTTTTAGCCGTTTGACTTTCAAACGGCAATTTGACTTTCATGTTTTGGAACAGCAAGAACACTTAGTACATGATGCAATCATTCCAATATGTAATGACACATTCATGTACCCTCCCCGGTCTTGGGACAATCCGGAACCTTCTAGAACATTCCCGATGAAAACAGGAATCATTCCCGAACTCAAAGCGGGACTTTCCTTATATGAATCTTATTCTCGGACCATTCCGGATCACCTCGTGATATCCGGATCCCATCCGAGACTCGAACAACATTCGGTCTCTTTCTCATAATACCATAACTACTCAAACAACGTCAATCCTTAAGTGTGTCTCCCTACGGTTCGTGAATTATGCGGACATGATCGAGACACTTCTCCGAACAATAACCAATAGAGGAATCTGGAAATTCATATGTCTCCCACATATTTCTCGATTACTTTGCGATCGAATGAACCACTTACATACGATACCAATTTCCCTTTGTCTCACGATATGTTACTTATCCGAGGTTATGATCGTCGGTATCTCTGCATACCTAGTTCAACCTCGTTCGATAAGTACTCTTTTCTCGTTCGTGATATGTGATCCCTTGTGACCAAGTCACATGCTTGCAAGCTAATTGGATGACATTCCACCGAGAGGGCCAGAGTATATCTATCCGTCATGTGGATGGACAAATCCCTCTTGATCCATGTGTCTCAACCAATACTTTCCGAACACTCAATGCCACCTTTATAACCACCCGATTCTGGTGTGGTGTTTGATGTCATCAAAGCATCCATCCGGTAAAGGTGATATGCATGATCTCATGGTCGAAGGAATTAGGTTACTATGTATCAGAAAGCATATAGCAATTGAACTATTGAAATGACTTGATATTTATGCTACGCTTATTTATAGGAGTATGTCCATCACATCATTCTCCTAATGATATGATCCTGTTGTTAATAACATATCTATGTTCATGATCAGGAAACCATGATCATATATTAACCAACAAGCTAGTTTAACAAGAGGCTATACTAGGGACTCTTATTTTTGTTTACAAATCACACAAGTATTAATGTTTCCGGTTAATACAATTATAGCATGGTATGTAAACATTTATCATAAGTGTGAAGATATGATAATAACCACTTTATTATTGCCTCTTGGGCATATCTCCAACAGTCTCCCACTTGCACTAGAGTCAATAATCTAGTTTCAAACCTTTGTGTATTCAACACCTATGGCTTTCCGGTGTTGTATGTACACGATTGCTAGTGGTCAACTGATCTTCGGATCTTGACACTTCCAGGTCCGTGTGTAATTGGATGTCTTTGCGTCTCTACGCATCACTCATTCTCTAATGAGATGGCTTTGTATGAATTTGGTCATTCGGTGTGACCTTTAGTTCTTTGGGGTTAAAACATGTTGATAATATTGTCTCACAATATATCTTCATAGTATTATCCCTCTGTGAACTACACCTAGTTTGATAACAAACTACTTGACACAAATGCCCTCTTTTGCTGCTATAATAGCAGTCATAGACTTAGCCTTTTGTTGTAGTATCTGTCACAATGTCTTAACTTTGGAACTCATCCAAATCCATTATGGAACTCACATTCCATTATATTGTGCCACCCTTAGTTTAGATTGAGATAAACTTAATTTGTACTTTGTGACAAAGCTAGTATCAATGTAGTACTTTTACAATGAACTAACTATCTATTTGTCACTTCTACAAATATTATACTCTTAGCTCTTCCAAAAGATCATAAGAATATCCTTACTATTGTCCAATGATCATCTTATGAATCATTCTGGTATATGCTCACAACATTTAGAGCATAGGACATATCTGGATTTGTACATATCACAGTATGATTGATATAAATACTCTTTGTGATTTCATACATCAAGTATCAATCTATACTTGATTATTTGTTTCACTTTACCAAATGTCAATACACTTGAATATATCATCAACATTGAACTTATTCAATCCTTTCTGTGTGACAAGAACCTCTCTTGTAGTTTCTATATTGAACTCATTCAATATCTTGTCTATGTACTTCTGGCACAACCATATTAGCGTCTATTGATGCCAAATATTTGGGTTTTGCCTAAGTCTTTCATCGGGATGAAATTCTTAATATGTGTTAATAAAAGATACATCTTTTCTAATCAACAATATGTCCTCCACATAATGTATTAGAAATATGTCTTAGCGCTCCCACTTAATTTCTTGCAAATGCAAGCATCTTCATTGTCTCTAATGAACTTTTAAAACTCCTTTAACAGTTTCATCATAGTGAAGATTCCAACTCCGCTACGTTTACTTCAACCATTGAAGTTTGCATATGTTTTTAGCATCCCTTAAAAAAAACCTTTGGACCGCGTCATGCACACGTCCTAGGTAACAATTCTATTAGAAGAACTTGTTTTGTTTATTCAACTACCATATAACAAAATTTATATGTAGTGGTTGCTACATTAATCCGTCTAGACTAAACATCGCTATGAAAGATCAAATCTTGTCATATACAACCTTTGAACATTGTTGTGAACTCTTTCCCAACATGTCGACTATTTCATAGATGTGAAACATCCATGTCTATTTCTTTATAGATCCAGACACAACTATAAGGTCTTACACCTTTCTCGAGGGTCCTTCAAGTTCAAAACTTGATTTTCTCGTGTATGGAACTATCACGGATTTTATGGCTTCAAGCCATTTTACGGAGTCAGGGCCCATCATCGCTTCTTTGCATGTAGTCGGTTCATTATTCTCAAATAATGATTCAACCCTCAAATCTTGTTATTTGATTGTTTACCCGATCTACTTGTTTCAATAGGAACTTAGATCTTCGTGACCACAACCTTTGATCGTGAGCCATGAGCTTTGTTCTTGCCTTGAACACTTTTTTGCGCAACTCGCACATATAGCTAAGGTTCTTTTAACCTTATCAAAGTTCTATTGTCCTCCCACTTAACTTTTCACGAAAAATTCCTTCTCAAAGAAACTTGACGTTTTAAGTGACAAACACTTTTGTCTCTGGTGTTATGGAGGAATACTTAACAGTTATTCGAAATAACATACAAAGACAGGTTTATCCGACTTTGGTTGCAAAACATCTTTCTTATGCAAAGCATACCAATGTTTAAGAAAGGACAACTTGGGTTTTATCCCAAACCATAACTTTATATGGTGTCATTTCAACGGATTATGATGGAGCTCTTTTCAGTGGAAAAACGGTAATCTCTAAAGCTTTTAATCTTTAAAATATAATGGCAGTTTTTATGAATTATACCTTTGATCTTACCATGTCAAACAAGGTTTAATTACATACCTCGAACGCCCCATACCCTTATGGTGTTTCGGGAAATGCAAATCCACTAACAATTCCTTAAATCTTAGGTATTATGCTAAACTCAGAACTCAAATATCTCCTTTATGATCTTTATCATAAACTATTTATATTCTTGTTACTATGATTTTGCACTTCATCTTGAAAGTCTTTGAACTTTTCAAGTGTTTCATACTTTATCCTTATTAAGTAAATATTCAAATATTCACTCAAATTCTCGGAGAAAGCATATGAAGTTGAAATCACACGCTTTTGACTACACATGATGGTCTTTGTACAACAATATGTACAATTTCCAATAAGCTAGTCATTCGTTCCCTTTTGGCCTATGAACGAAGTTTTAATTATCTCTAGGAAAGTTTCACAAGCGTCATGTGATCAAAAATCAAAAGACTCCAAAATTCCATCCACATGGAGTTTCTTCATGTGTTCTTTCCAATATAATTTAAACGGCGATGTCACTTCCTAAGTGACCTTTCAATCAATTTGTCTTTCGACATTTTTAGCACTAGTTTTATGGACGTGATTTCTCCAACGAGATTTTGTGAATCATCCATCTTTTATGGATTACGGCAATTATTTGAACAACCCTTTTGTTCTCATAATACCGATAAAACAAATCTTGAAGGCAAGCTTTGATGTTTAACGAGCAACACAATAACCCTTTATTTGTTCTCGATGAACATCATCACATATTCTTTGCTAGTTACTTAGGCCATTGTAGTTCATGAATTACATTGTTTCGTATGACGATTCATACCAACAAATTCAGTATTAAATACTTAAGAACCACATTGTTTAATAAGCAAAGAATATAGCCATAACATGTATATCATCTATATACTTAAACCGAACAATTCTAGTCTTTTCCTTTACGCCATATATTTATGAGATTCTCTTCAAGATTTCCTATTACATTTGAAAGAATCTATCAACATCAACAGTGGAGTCATACATATGACATATAGTCCAAAGCGTGTATAGTTAAATACCAATGTCTTTGGACTTGCACTTTGAAGTAGATCACCATCATCAAATGTTTGGTGTTCTTTCAAATTCCTTTCTTTAGTAATCTTCTTGGTGTAGTAAACATTTTACCTACATCAAATATTCACCCTTATTATGGATTTATCCATGATCAAGCTACTTTTAGCTTGTAACGGTGAATCGCAAGTATAATGTTGCTCTCCAAAACCTTTTGGAGGATTAGGACAACTAGTGTCTCCAACCTTTTGCAAATTCTCATCAAATATGAGAACATGACTTTTGCCATATTATACTCTATCATGTTGCAACCAAAACTTTGTTTCAGATATCACAATATCTTCCACACATCATGGTTTCTGAAATAACTCTTTCAGATCCTAGATAACCTTGATATTAAGAGAATTCTTTGAATATCAAGAATCATGGAGACAAACATGATACTCATATACTAACTCTTGGAATTGTCACTCTTGATTTAATACCAATTATTAAACTTCATGGAGTAACGAACTTCTTGAAAGTTTGCAATAGGACTTTTAAACTTTAGATTAACACTTCAAAACAATACGATACCAGTTCGTAAAGTAACTAACCAGAATTCTATAGCTCTATCATCTCAATTATATCTAAGCGCAAGGTGGTAAACGGATGCCAATGACTACAACAACTATGCAAATTCACTTTGATTTAGTTTATGATAAATTGAGTTCTAATTAATAATTAAATTAATCTAGGTGAACTCCCACTCAAAACAATATCCTCACATTGTTTTAGTGATCACACGAACCAAATCCACCACATCAAAACCGATCATCACGAGAGTTGATATAGCTTCAATGGCGAACAATCGACATGTTCATCATATCTACTATATGACTCATGCTCTACCTTCGTAATCTGTGTTCCCGAGGCCATGTGCGTACATGCTAGGCTCGTCAAGATCAAACCTTAGTTTCCGCATGAGCAAATCTGGCTTGCTCACGTTGTATACACTTGCGAATCTAACACACCCGATCATCACGTGGTGCTCAAACAACAAGCTTTAGCAACGGTGCTAACTAAGGGTGAACACTTTAAGACTTGAAATTCATGTGCATGAGGGATCATCTTATAATGCTACCGCTGTCTACTAAGCAATACAAGATGCATAAAGGATTAACATCACATGCAATTCATAATATGTGATATGATATGGTTTTCTTCTTTGTGCTTCCGATCTCCATCTTCCAAAGACGAACATGATCTCCATCATCACCGGCATTGCATCAAGGTCAATGACGCTCTCCATGGTTGTCGCCCACCGGCTTCAACTATTACAACTACTTTGAATAGACACGGGTCTTAACATAAATTAAAGACAACCATATGGCTCCCCGCGGTTGCCAACTTATAATAAGGAACATTGCATACATCATATATAATCACAATCATGGCCATATCACATCACAGCACACCCCTGCAAAACAAAGTTAGACGCCTCTACTTTCTTTGCATATTTTACGTGGTTTGGGGCTTTCAATAAGTGTCGTTCTAACTTTTAACATGAACCACAACATTGATACTAGCATTGTTGATTACCCGTTGTAAATTGGATCTTAACTATGCTAGGAGAAACAGCACCAAGAAAGCCACTTATGCAATACAAGTTGCATGTCAAGCGTGGAGCAAGTCTCATGAACGATGTCATGTAAGGTTAGCCCGGGCCACTTCATCCCAACATACCGCAAGATGCAAAGTACACAAGAAGCAATCGACAATAAAAGCATCAATGCCCACAATGACCATTGTGTTCTACTCGTGCAACAGATCTACATATAGACACGGCTCTGATACCACTGTAGGGGTTCGTAGCATGGAAAACAAAATTTTCTATCGCATACAAACAAACAAGCCAAGATCTATCTACTAGATTGTATCAACGAGTCGATGGAATAAATTACCCTCGAAGATTCCAAAGCGGTTAACGAGAGCAGATTCTCGTGGGTGATGTAGTCGATTTCTTCCGATCTCAAGATCGATAGACGATCCTTCCGCGCCACGTTCCTAAGCGCCTCGCGATCGGTCACACGTTAGACTCGACGAAGACCTTCCTCTCCCTTGTTCCAAAGAAAAGGAGGTTGTAGCACTCTCCTCGCGATTCCTAAAGACAACGGCAATGGAAGTAGAGGGAAATCGCAGGCTTCGTCTTAAGCCGGTGCAGTATGGTGGAGCTTATGAGAGAGGCTATTAGTGGTCTAGTAATTAGACACACCAATTAGAAGGCTCTAAACCAATTAGAAGGCTCTAAACCGTGGCTAAAGCAATTAGAAGCTCTAAACCAAAACGGCTCTAAACCGGAGATTTAGAGGTAGAAAGTTGTGTGTCTAGGAGGAGCCCCGCCTCCTTATATAGGTGGAGGGCCTTGGCCAGGAGGGAGGGAGTCCCTCCCAACTCGGCCTAGGGCTGGCCGGCTGGAGGAGTCCAACCTCCTCCAGGTTGGTTCCAACTCCTCTTGCTTGTTTCCCACAGTTTCTGCTTTCCCACGTTTCGCTTTTAGCCGTTTGACTTTCAAACCGGCAATTTGACTTTCATGTTTTGGAACAGCAAGAACACTTAGTACATGATGCAATCATTCCAATATGTAATGACACATTCATGTACCTCCCCGGAGTGCGGACAATCCGAACCTTCTAGAACATTCCCGATGAAAACACCTAATCATTCCCGAACTCAAACGGACTTTCCTTATATGAATCTTATTCTCCGGACCATTCCGGATCACCTCGTGATATCCCAGATCCCATCCGAGACTCGAACAACATTCGGTCTCTTTCTCATAATACCATAACTACTCAAACAACGTCGAATCCTTAAGTGTGTCTCCCTACGGTTCGTGAATTATGCGGACATGATCGAGACACTTCTCTAACAATAACCAATAGAGGAATCTGGAAATTCATATGTCTCCCACATATTTCTCGATTACTTTGCGATCGAATGAACCACTTACATACGATACCAATTTCCCTTTGTCTCACGATATGTTACTTATCCGAGGTTATGATCGTCGGTATCTCCGCATACCTAGTTCAACCTCGCATCGATAAGTACTCTTTCTCGTTCCGTGATATGTGATCCCTTGTGACCAAGTCACATGCTTGCAAGCTAATTGGATGACATTCCACCGAGAGGGCCCAGAGTATATCTATCCGTCATGTGGATGGACAAATCCCACTCTTGATCCATGTGTCTCAACCAATACTTTCCGAACACTCAATGCCACCTTTATAACCACCCAGTTACGGTGTGGTGTTTGATGTCATCAAAGCATCCATCCGTAAAGGTGATATGCATGATCTCATGGTCGAAGGAATTAGGTTACTATGTATCAGAAAGCATATAGCAATTGAACTATTGAAATGACTTGATCTTTATGCTACGCTTATTTATAGGAGTATGTCCATCACATCATTCTCCTAATGATATGATCATGTTGTTAATAACATCTCTATGTTCATGATCAGGAAACCATGATCATATATTAACCAACAAGCTAGTTTAACAAGAGGCTATACTAGGGACTCTTATTTTAGTTTACAAATCACACAAGTATTAATGTTTCCGGTTAATACAATTATAGCATGGTATGTAAACATTTATCATAAGTGTGAAGATATGATAATAACCACTTTATTATTGCCTCTTGGGCATATCTCCAACAAAACAGCTCATCAAGATCCTCCTCGTCGGCCTCAATCAGCGCTTCGAGAAGCAGCAGTCCTTCATCCCCATGATACTGAAGGGTTTCGCGACATAGTAAATCAAAATTTTCTACGGAGCGAACAGAGGGAAAGCCAAGATCTAATCTAGGAGATGCAAACAACGAGAGAGATTGGATTAGATCTTCATACCCTTGAAGATTCGCATGTGAACGTTCGTCGGAAAGTGGGTGATGTAGTCGCACTTCGCTCCTCCTCGCGATCCGATCCGATCTAGCACCACAAGTGGCGGTGCCTCCGTGAGATGCACACGCAAAGACCTCGACGTCTCCTCCTTCCTCGGACCAGCGAGTATGGTGGAGAGATAGATTGGATCTACAACACGGCGTGGTGTATATGGTGGAGAATTTCTCTGCAGGCCGCCTACAAGCGGAGGGAGAGAGGAAGGTAGCAAGGCTGCTAGGGCTTGGAGGAAGGTGTGTGTGGGAAGGGGGCGCACGACCCCTCTATATATAGAGGGGGGGCAGCCCTTTCCCCTCCTCCAAGCCTATCTCTAGTTTAAACAATTTAAACTCTCCCTTATCTAGAAATCCTATCTCTAGTTTAAACGATTTAAACTCTCCCTTATCTAGAAATTCTATCTCTAGTTTAAACGAGTTTAAACTTATCCAGATCGTTTGGGCCCTATGGGGCCTTGTGCCCTGGACCAATGCGCCAGGACACTCCCTCATAGGCCCATGCCCCTCCCGGAAGGTGGGGCCACGTTGGTCCCTTCCGGAAGGTTCTAGAAGCTTAGACAATACCAATTAACCCGGAACAATTCCGAACTCCAAAAACTGCACTGCCTTATATGAATCTTATTCTCCGGACCATTCCGGAACCTCTCGTGATATCCCGGATCCCATCCGAGACTCCGAACAAAAATTCATAAACCAATTATCCAATCTATCCTAGCGTTAAGACACGTTAAGTGTGTGACCCTGCGGGTTCGAGAATATGCAGACATGATCTTCTATCAATAATCAACAGCGGGGTCTAGGCACCCATATTGACTCCCACACATTCATCGATGATCATATCGGATGAACCACGATGCCAGGATTCAATCAATCCCATATATATATTCCCTTCGTCTCGCGATATTTTACTTGCTCGAGATTCGATCGTCGGTATCGTCATACCTAGTTCAATCTCGTTCACAGCAAGTACTTTACTCGTTCCGTAATCCGATATCACTTTGTGATTAACTCCTTAACCACATGCTTGCAAGTGGTGTTGATATCGACACCGAGTGGGCCAAGTATATCTCTCCGACTTGGGAGGGACAAATTCCATCTCGATACATACAACCCAATGATACTTTCCGATCACACGAGAGACACCTTTATGATCACCCTCTCATAGGATGACGTTTGATGACCTCAAAGCTTTCTTCCGATACCGTGGAGTTGCATTATCTCATGGTCTAAGGAATACAATATTTGACATAGGAAAAGCTTCAGAAAGACGAACACGATGACACGATCTAATTGCTCGCTTGGTTTGGGTCTATCCACCATATCATTCTCCCAATGATATGATCTCATTATCAATTGACAACTCATGTCTATGGTTAGGAAACCTTAACCATCATTGATCAATGAGCTAGTCCATAGAGGCGTACTAGGGACACGGTGTTGTTCACAAACCACACAAGTATTAAAGTTTCCGCTTAATACAATTCTAGCATGGAATATAAACTTTATCATGAACAAGAATTATAATAATAACATCTTTATTATTGCCTCTAGGGCATAATTCCAACAGTCTCCCACTTGCACTAGAGTCAATAATCTAGTTTACATTTGGCAACAATATCACACCCATGGCACTGAGGTGTTGATCATGTTTTACACGTGGAAGAGGTTTAGTCAATGGATCCGCGACATTCAGATCCATATGTACTTTGCTAACCTTCAGATCTCCATCTGCTATATAATCTCGGATTATATGAAACTTGCGGTTGATATGCTTGGTCTTTGGATGATATCTTGGTTCCTTAGCGAGTGCTATGGCGCCAGTGTTGTCACACAATATCTCCAGTGGGTCCAATGCACTTGGAACCACGCCAAGCTCAATGATGAAGTTTCTGATCCAAACTCCTTCACTTGACGCTTCTGCAGCAGCCATGTATTCCGCTTCTACTGTAGATCCCGCGATCACGCTTTGCTTGCAGCTTCTCCAGCTCACAGCTCCTCCATTCAAAATATAAACGTATCCTGTCTGAGATTTAGAATCATCCTTGTCGGTTTAAACTAGCATCGACGTAACCTTTTACGACAAGTCGTTCATCACCCCATAGACTAAGAACATTTCTTTAGTTCTATTTAGGTACTTTAGGATGTTCTTCACGGCTGTCGATGTTCCACTCTGGATCACTTTGATATCTCGTCAAACTAAGAGCATTGGACACATCCGTCTAGTACATGATGGCATACATGATGGAACCTATGGCCGAGGCATAAGGCACTTTGCTCATAGCTTCCTATCATTTACCAGAATGGACACGAGCCTTGCTCAATATCTTACGACAACATAGGCCTTTGAACCTTTCTTTGCCTTATCCATTCTGAACCTTTTCAGAACTTTGTCTAGGTATGTACTCTGGCTTAAAGCTATCAGGTGTCTTTGTCTATCTCTATAGATCTTGATACCCAATATATAAGCAGCTTCACCTAGGTCTTTCATTAAAAACACTTGTTCAAATAACTCTTCACATCGTTAAGCATGTTGATGTCATTTCCGATAATCAATATGTCATCCACATATAGTACCAGAAACGTCACTGAGCTCCCACTCACTTTCTTGTAGATACAAGCTCAGCAATTTGGAACAAATCCAAAGCTCTTGATCACTTGATCAAAACGAAGGTTCCAACTCCGAGATGCTTGCTTGGTCCATAAATGGAACGTGAAGTTTGCATACTTTACTAGCATCCTTAGGATCGACAAAACCTTCGGGTTGCATCATATACAACTCTTCATCAATGTTCCCATTGAGGAAAGCGATCTTGACATCCATCGCCATATTTCATAATCATGAAACACAATTGCTAATAAAATCCGAATGGACTTAAACATCGCTACGGGAGAGAAAGTCTCATCGTAGTCAACACCTTGAACTTGTCGAAAACCTTTTGCGACAAGCCGTGCTTTATAGACGGTAACATTACCATCCGCGTCCGTTTTCTTCTTGAATATCCATTTGCACTCAACGGCCTTACGGTCGCTAGGAGGATCCACCAAAGTCCATACTTGGTTTTCGCTCATGGATCCCAATTCGGATTTCATGGCTTCCAGCCATTTCTCAGAGTCTGGCTCATCATCGCTTCCTCATAGTTCAGAGGTTCACCGTCTTCTACCAACAAGACACCAAGACAGGTTGCCGTACCACTCGGGAGGGGCACACGACCTTGTCGACTGACGCGTTCAAGAGCAAGATCGTCCAAGCTTCATGATCCTTGTCATTAGCTTCCTCTATTGTTGGTGCAAAGCTTTGGAACAATTTCAGTCTGCGCTACTTCCAATTCAAGAGAAGGTTCAATAACCTCGTCTAGCTCTACTTTCCTCCCACTCACTTCTTTCGAGAGAAACTCCTTCTCAAGAAAGGAACCGTCTTTTGACAAACACTTTGCCTTCGGTTCTGTGATAGAAGGTATACCCAATGGTTTCCTTAGGGTATCCTATGAAGACGCATTTCTCCGCTTTGGGTTCGAGCTTGTCCGTTATCAACTTCTTGACGTAAGCTTCGCATCCCCAAACTTTAAGAAACGACAACTTAGGTTTAGCACCAAACCACAGTTCATACGGTGTCGTCTCAACGGATTTAGATGGAGCCCCATTTAAAGTGAATGCAGCGGTTTCTAATGCATAACCCCAAAATGATAACGGCAAATCAGTAAGAGACATCATTGATCGGACCATATCTAATAGGGTTTGATTCCGTTCGAGACACACCATTCTTGTTGTGGTGTTCCGGCGTGAGTTGTGAAACGATTCCACTTGCTTTAAGATGCGTGAGAAAATCATAACTCAAATATTCGCCCCACGATCGGATCGTAGAAACTTAATCCTACATTACGATGGTTCTCCACTTCATTCGAAATTCCTTGAACTTTTCAAATGTTTCAGATTTATGTTTCATTAAATAGATATACCCATATCTACTTAAGTCATCGGTAAAAGTGAGGAAATAGCGATATCCACCGCATCGAAACACTCATCGTCCGCATACATCGGTATGTATGATTTCCAACAAGTCCGTTGCTCGCTCCATCATACCGAGAACGGGTTTTGATCATCTTGCCCATGAGGCATGGTTCGCATGTGTCAAATGATTCAAAATCAAGAGACTCCAAAAGTCCATCGAATGGAGTTTCTTCATGCGCTTTACACCAATATGACCTAGACGATGCCACAAATAAGTAGTATTATCACTATCTACTTTGCATCTCTTAGCCTCAATGTTATGGATGTGTGTTTCATCCCTTCGAGATTTAGAAGAAATAAACCATTCACAAGAGGTGCATGACCATAAAAGATGTTACTCATATAAATAGAACAACCATTATTCTCCGATTTAAATGAATAACCGTCTTGCAATAAACATGATCCGAAATAATGTTCATGCTCAACGCAGCACATAATAACACTTATTAAGGTTTAAAACTAATCCCGAAGGTAAAACTAAGGAGAGCGTCCGATGGCCATCACATCAACTCTTGATCCGTTGCCAACGCATCGTCACCTCATCCTCGCAAGTCCGCCGTCTATTCCGTAGCTCGCTTCGAGTTACAAATATTAGCAACCGAACCGGTATCAAATACCTGTGCACTACAACGAGGGCTAGTAAGGAAAACATCAATAACATGTATATCAAATATACCTTTGATGGTGCCAGCCTTCTTGTCCGCTAAGTACTTGGACGATTATGCCCAAAGGACTGTCCTTGCAATAGAAGCACTCGGTGTCCGCTTAGGACCAGACACGAGCTTCTTCTCGCCAGGGCATTGCTTGTCGCCGCCTTCTTGAAGGGCTTCTTTGCTCCTTACCTTTCTTAAAGGAGGGCTTGTTGACCATCAACACATGATTATCCTTCTTGATGTCCACTTCCGCAGCCCTTGACTTTGCGAAGAGCTCGGTGATCGATCGATGGAACCAATCGATTATGAGTCACTACAAAACTTTTGTAGCCGGGAGGGAGTGATTGCAACCTGTCAATCTTGAGCTCCTCCGAATCATGCATTCCAATTGCTCAAGGCGTTGAGTGTAGCCCGACATCTTTATGGCGTGCTCACTAACGGAACTCCCTTCCTCCATCTTGCGCTTAAAGAACTTCTCGAGATCTCATATCTCTCGAGCGGGCTTGAGTCGAAACATGGTTTTCAGCTCCTCGAGAATCTCAAAGGGCCCGGATAGGTTTCAAAACGATTTTGAAGCTCGGTTCCATAGCAAACAACATGGTGCTCTTAATCACACCATAATCATCTTTGCCGATCGACAGATGCTTTCATCACCGGTAGCGATTGCAGCAGGGGTTACCTAACGCTTTCTCAAGGACATAGTCCTTTTGTCCGCTGCATGTAATGATTGTTAGATTGCGGAACCAGTTGGTGAAGTTAGACCCATTGTTTCTAAGCTTTTCTTTCTCAAAGAAAAACGCTTGAAGTTGAAGTTGGACTTGGCCATGGATCTAAGATTTGCAAGTACAATTTAGACTATGTTCATGATAAATAGTTCAACTTAATCAAATTACTAGATGAACTCCCACTAAATTCAACATCCCTCAAGTTGTTTAGTGAACACGATCCAAATTCACCACACCTAATCCGATCATCACGAGAAGAGATGTGGTTTCAATGGTGGACAACGAAGTGTCGATCATATCATTCATATGACTCATGCTTAACCTTTCGGTTCTTGTGTTCAAAGCCATGTCTCAGACATGCTAGGCTCGTCAAGTTAGACCCAAGTATTTCGCGTGTGCAAAACCGGCTTGCACCCGTTGTATGTGAGAGAGTCTATAGCACCCGATCATCACGTGATGCTTGGACACGATTTAACTTTCGCAACGGTGCATACTTGGGGAGAACACAGTTTTATCTTGATCTTTAAGTGAGGAATCATCTTATAATGCTACCGTCATGATCTAAGCATAATAAGATACATAAAAGGATAAACATCACATGCATATAACTTTATGTGACATGGTATAGCCAATCTTCGCAATTATCTCCATCTTGTGCGTTACGCATGATCTCCATCACTCCACCATGATTGCCTCCACCACGAATAGCAACTACAACTATTGCTAACTACTTAGCGATAAAGTAAAGCTATTACATGGCGTATAAGAAGTTGACTCAGGTCATACACAATTATAAAGACAACCATATGGCTCCTGCCGGTTGTGTACTCATCGACATGCAAGTCGTGAAACATTACAAAACATGATCATCGCATACAATATACACATCACATCTTGGGCCATACCATATCACAAAACACTCCCTGCAAAAACAAGTTAGACGCCTCTACTTTGTTGTTGCATGTTTTACGTGGCTTATGGGAGTAGATGCTAAGAACGATTCTTACTACGGAAAGCCACAACGGTGATATTATGGTTGCCAAACTCGGTGTTAATCCCATGACAACTATAGTGAGAGAAACTGACATCCACCACCGCATGTGTGGTACAAGCCACACGTCAAGTGCGGAGCGGTCTCGCGAACGACGCCGTCGTAAGGTTGGCACGGACCGCTTCAATCTCACTATCCCGCCATAAGAAGAACACAAACAAGAGGCTTGCAGAAAACATCAACGCCCGCAACAACCATGTTGCTCTACTCGTGAAACACATCTACGCATAGATCTAGCTCTGATGCCACTGAAGGTTTTCTCGGCATAGTAGATCAAAATTTTCTACGGATGATAACAGAGGGAAAGCCAAGATCTAATCTAGGAGATGCAAACAACGAGAGAGATTCGATTAGATCTTCATACCCTTGAAGATTCGCAGCATGAACGTTCGCCGGAACGTGGGTGATGTAGTCGACTCGCTTCTCCTCCTCGCGATCCGATCCGATCTAGCACCACAAGTGGCGGTGCCTCCGTGAGATGCACACGCAGCACCTCGACGCCTCCTTCCTCGGACCAGCGAGTATGGTGGAGATATAGATTGGATCTACAACACGACGGCGTGGTGTATATGGTGGAGAATTTCTGCTGCGCAGGCTTACCTACAAATAGTCGGGAGGGAGAGAGGAAGGTAGCAAGGCTGCTAGGGCTTGGAGGAAGGTGTGTGTGGGAGGCGCACCACCCTCTATATATAGAGGGGTGGCCAGCCCTGCCCTCCTCCAAGCCTATCTCTAGTTTAAACAATTTAAACTCTCCTTATCTAGAAATCCTATCTCTAGTTTAAACGATTTAAACTCTCCCTTATCTAGAAATCCTATCTCTAGTTTAAACGAGTTTAAACTTATCCAGATCGGCTGGGCCCTATGGGGCCTTGTGCCCTGGACCAATGCGGCCAGGACACTCCCTCATAGGCCCATGCCCCTCCCGGAAGGTGGGGCCACGTTGGTCCCTTCCGAAGGTTCTAGAAGCTTCGGCACAACCGATTAACCCGAACAATTCGAACTCCAAAAACTGCCGCCTTTATATGAATCTTATTCTCCGGACCATTCCGGAACCTCTCGTGATATCCCGGATCCCATCCGAAACTCCGAACAAAAATTCATAAACCAATTATCCAATCTATCCTAGAGTCAAGACACGTTAAGTGTGTGACCCTGCGGGTTCGAGAATATGCAGACATGATCTTCTATCAATAATCAACAGCGGGGTCTGGGCACCCATATTGACTCCCACACATTCATCGATGATCATATCGGATGAACCACGATGCCAGGATTCAATCAATCCCATATATATATTCCCTTCGTCTCGCGATATTTTACTTGCTCGAGATTCGATCGTCGGTATCGTCATACCTAGTTCAATCTCGCTCACGAAGTACTTTACTGCTCAGTAATCCGATATCACTTTGTGATTAACTCCTTAACCACATGCTTGCAAGGTGTTGATATCGACACGAAAGGGCCCAAGTATATCTCTCCGACTTGGGAGGGACAAATTCCATCTCGATACATACAACCCAACAGATACTTTCCGATCACTTGAGAGACACCTTTATGATCACCCTCTCATAGGATGACGTTTGATGACCTCAAAGCTTTCTTCCGATACCAGGGAGTTGCATTATCTCATGGTCTAAGGAATACAATATTTGACATAGGAAAAGCTTCGCAAAGACGAACACGATGACACGATCTAATTGCTCTGCTTTGTTTGGGTCTATCCACGATCTAATTGATAATGATATGATCTCATTATCAATTGACAACTCATGTCTATGGTTAGGAAACCTTAACCATCATTGATCAATGAGCTAGTCCATAGAGGCTTACTAGGGACACGGTGTTGTTCACAAACCACACAAGTATTAAAGTTTCCGCTTAATACAATTCTAGCATGGAATATAAACTTTATCATGAACAAGAATTATAATAATAACATCTTTATTATTGCCTCTAGGGCATAATTCCAACAGATACAGCCGTCTCCTTCCTTTGCAGAAGTCCGCTCCATGCTCTCCTGGGCGTACCGCGCCATGACCACTCAAGAGTCTCGCCCTCGGGCCTATGTTGTTGCTCCACGGCCTCCTGCACCGCCACCGCCTCCGGCGCCGCTTGCGCCTGTTCCACCGCCAGGTTGGCGCCCTAGCCCCAACTATAGGGGCACCCGGCCTATCTATCGGCCGCCTGCACCACGGCCTCCTCCACCTGCCCCGGCACCACCACCGGCTCCACCTGCAGCACCAGCTTGGCGATCTTCTCAGGACCCTTGGACTGGCATGGTTCAGGCTTGGCCAATGCCACTGACCTCTCTCCTATGGCCACACCGCCTACACTGGTTCGTGGCAGCACGGCGTGCATCCTCATACATGCTCACCTGGCCTCCTTGCACCACGAGTCCCTGCACAAGCTCATTACGCCGCTCCTTCACCGCCCATGTATGCTGCACCATCGCCGACTCCCTATGCCTCGCCGATGCACTCGCCGATGCCCTTTGCTATGGGTCCTTATGGCCCTTAAGACCGGGTCACTTCTAATCTCGGAGGCTACTACTGCCATACACCATGTACTCGACTCTGCCAGACCGCCACCACTGCGCCTCGCCCGTCAACTACACCGACTCCCTCTACTCCGAGCTGGGACCAAGCTGTGTTTCTACAGGCCATGAATAATTTTGCTGCTCAAGGTAACTCAGGTACTGATTGGATTTTCAATTCTGGTGCTTCTAGTCACATGTCTTCATCGAATACTATGCTGTCAACTTGCATACCATCTTGTTTTTCATCCATTACATTAGGCGATGGTTCCTCCATACCAATTTCATGTGTCGGTCATACAAACCTTGCATCTTCCACTTCCAAACCACTCCTACTTAAAGATGTCTTAGTTGCACCAGCCCTCATTAAAAATTTAATCTTTGTTCGTCGTTTCACCAAAGACAACTATGTTTCCGTCGAATTTGACCCTTTTGGCTTGTCTGTGAAGGATTTCATGACCAAGGCGGAGATCGCTCGCTTCGATAGCTCTGGCGACCTCTACTCTGTTCATGGCACGCTTAGGCCATCCGAATAAAGCCACTTTATCCTCTCTACTTAGTGATTTTTCGATCCCTTGTAATAAAGAGGTTCATAATTCCTCCGTTTGTGAGTTTTGTCAACAAGGAAAACATGTTTGTTTACCATTTGCGCATTCTAATTCTCATAGTACTTATCCCTTTGAACTTTTGCACTGTGATCTATGGACCTCTCCAACTGTGAGTCTCTCCGGTTTCAAATACTACTTAGTTATTTTAGATGATTTTACACACTTCGTTTGGACTTTTCCACTTCGCGACAAATCTGATGTCCACTCACTTTTTATCAACTTTAAAACCTATGTCAACACACACTTCTTTTTACCCATAAAATTTATCCAATGTGACAATGGAAAAGAATTTAACAACTTTGCAAACCGTAATTTCTTCCTCCAACATGCCATTCTCCTTCGTTTCTCTTGCCCTTACACTTCCCCACAAAATGGCAAGGCTGAGCGATCACTCCGCACCATCAATGACATAGTTCGCACACTCCTCATTCAATCATCTATGCCCTCCACGTTTTGGGCTGAAGCTCTTAGAACCGCAACCTATCTCCTCAATATTCGACCATCTAGCACTAACCCAAACACCACAACTTTCTACTCCCTTTTTCTCTCTCACCCAAACTACACTGAGCTTCGCGTTTTTGGTTGCCTTTGATTTCCCAATGTCTATGCAACTTCCCCAAACAAACTCTCTCCACGTTCGCTTCCTTGTGTCTTCCTAGGTTATTCAGATGAACACAAAGGCTACCGGTGTTTTGATCTTGTGACCGGTCACATTCACATCTCTAGGCATGTCACTTTCGATGAAAACACCTTTCCTTTCGCCACTAGAACGCCTACATCTCCTCCCACCACATCCACCCCTCGCCCAGCCAATTCCATAAAACCTCACTTTTTCGTTCCTAACCTGCCCTACAACCCTGCCACGGCTGCCTCCTATCCTGCCTCGACAAATACCGCTCCCGATTCTCCTGCCACGGTAGTCCCTAACCCTGCCCCGGCCGACTCGGCTGCCCCGACAGCCCCATCAGCACCCGTGTCTCGACCACCCATAACCCAGGTTTACGCTCGCCGCCCCAAAACTCCTGCCCCTCATGCTGATGCGTCCTCCTCCTCCGCTGCGCCGGATGCAGCAGCTCCTCCTTCACATGTTGTTCCCATTATCGCACCTAACAACGACCATTCCATGCGCACACGTGCCAAGTCTGGTTTTCGACTTCCTAAAACACGCCTCAATCTTCATGCTTCTCCAACTCTCTCACCTCTTCCCAAAACATACAAATATGCTCTTCTTGATCCTAACTGGTCCGCTGCCATGCGCGATGAGTTTCAAGCACTCCAATCCAATAACACATGGAAACTTGTTCCCCGACCTCCTAATGCAAATGTTGTTTCTGGAAAGTGGGTGTTCCGTCAAAAATTTCATTCTAATGGCACTCTCTCTCGGTATAAAGCGCGTTGGGTTTGTCGTGGGTTCTCTCAACAACATGGTGTCGATTACGACGAAACTTTCTCTCCCGTAGTTAAACCTAGCACCATCTGAACCATTCTTAGTCTTGTTGTTTCCTCTTCCTGGCCCATCCATCAACTCGATGTAAAAAATGCTTTTCTCCATGGTTTCTTAAACGAAGTCGTCTATTCTCAACAACCTTCCGGTTTCGAAGATTCTTCTTTTCCTGCTCACGTTTGCCTTCTCCAAAAATCTCTCTATGGCCTCAAACAAGCACCCCGAGCCTGGTTTCAACGTTTTTCTACCTTTATTCAAACTATAGGATTCATTCCCTCTCGTTCTGACTACTCTTTTTTTTACCACTCTAACACCCAGGTTGCATATCTCCTACTTTATGTTGATGATATAGTTCTCACTGCCTCCTCCACAACTTTTCTCACTCATATTATTTCTCTCCTACAAACTGAATTCTCTATGACTAATCTAGGTTCCCTTCATCACTTCTTAGGTATAGCTGTCACTCGTGGTTCTTCTGGTCTTTTTCTCTCTCAACGTCAGTACTCTGTTGATCTCCTAACTAGGGCTGGAATGTTAGATTGTCAACCATCTCGTACACATGTAGATACTTCTTCTAAATTTTCCTCGGATGATGATATTTTTCCTGATCCGACTCTATACCGTAGCTTAATTGGAGCCCTTCAGTATCTCACCATTACACGTCCAGAAATATCATATGCTGTCCAGCAAGCTTGCCTTTACATGCATGATCCAAGAGTCCCGCATTTTAACCATGTCAAACGCATACTTAGATATCTCAAAGGTACATTAGATCATAGTTTGCATATCAACCACTCATCACCCACATCATTGACAGCATATTCCGATGCAGACTGGGCTGGTTGTCCAGACACTCGTCGATCCACTTCAGCATACTGTGTTTTTCTTGGCAATAATTTAATTTCTTTGTCTTGAGCGTCACTACGGTTTCTCCTTCGTCCAGAGGCTGAGTACCGTCTTGTTGCTCACGATTCTTGAAACAGTTTGGTTAAGTCGATTACTTGTTGAGTTACATCGACCTCTTGGTCAGGCCACAGTGGTATATTGTGATAACATTTCGGCTGCTTACATGTCTGGAAACCCAGTTCAACATCGGCGGACAAAGCATATCGAGATTGACATCCATTTTGTTCGAGAGAAGGTCGCTTTGGGAGAAGTGCGTGTTCTTCATGTGCCTTCTACGGCCCAGTTTGCAGATATTTTTACCAAAGGACTTGCTACTACACCATTTACAGAGATTCGTTTCAGTCTCAACGTTGTCGAGCCCACGGTTGAGACTGAGAGGGGGGGAGTTTGTTAGATTATATTTACTTGTATATCAAGTAAGGGTTTAGGCCGGGACGCTGCACCTCCTCTCCCTCCTCTCCTATATAAACCATTGTATTCTCTCATTGTAAAATTATCAATTATTATATTATCACAAATTTACAGTGCTACAGTACGAGTTTTCTAGAGATGTCAAATATGCTAATGTACTGATAGATGACATGTTTCTGACTTTGGTGCTTCAAGGCATGTATCGGTGGATTAGACTTCGTGTGGTGACAACTGCACATGATACATTTGGTAACTCAGAGCAGGAGTTTAGAACTCACGGAGTTTGTTTTTATGTCTTGTCTCATCTCTTCCAAATTCATGCGATCCAAAGAGCCATGTTGCAAGTTGATGTGTGTTCTGTTTTTCTACAAAACCATGTTTTCCTGCGTACGTAGACATTCACATATTCAGGCTTGTCGATCATGAATTTGCTGCTCTTTCTCAGGAAAAAAAAATTGAATTTGCACCTATCATTGCCTTTGTGGCACTACGTTGACGATGTACCGGGTCATATCTCCCTTTACATTTTGGCCTCTTTATGTGAAAAATATTTTCTGGGAGTATCTTGTCAATTATGCATGTAATCCTTATGCGATCCCGAAATTTACTCCTGGCATAATAATAAAGCTTGGAGAATCCGAGTCATTCCGCGATCTCGAAAAACAAAACAAAGAAAATACTCCCAGGCATATTCGATGGGATGATAGCCGTCCGCTCTCAGTATCCGATCTCCTGAAGGCATGATGGAGACTTTCTATATAATCGGCACCCCCTCCCTCTGGCACTTTATATATAGGGATCGCACTTCCAGTCTTCCTCTAGGCTCACAGCTTGATCAATCCATCCAGGGAAGAAACAAATTAGATCCAACATGGGGAGGAACGACCTGGTGGGTATGATGGCCGTGTTGCTCATCATCGGATGCCTTGCGATGACGACGGAGTGTAAGCTTATAATACAGTACATCTGATTTTTTGCCGTGTCGGAGCCGGAGGTGTTCAGGCCAACGCGAACATCGATGCGATTGCTGTGAACTCGACGTCGGTATATGGCGATAGCAAGCGTAACGCCATTTTGTGCGGCCTTAAGGCGTGCGTCGGCAATGGCGGGGAGCTGTACAAGTGCTACTGCTGCGTGAGGCCAGGTCTGACGTGTTTCCCGTCAGAGGATGACTGCGTGTTCAAATGCCGCTGAAGATGTTATTGCACTGAATTACTAGTACTAGCTTGTAGTAGCAGGAAAAAGTGCATATGATGATATCTTCAGTCTTCACCATGATCAATAACGCCGTAACTAGAAACACACGATATGCCACGCCACGCCATGCCACGGCCAGTATCTGGTCAGGACACTTTCGGATAGATTCATCTCAGGTTTTTGTGTAGGCGGTAAATAAGTCTAGAGATACCAATTGGAATTGGATATCAGCCTAGCTGCAATCCAGACATCGAACAATCTTCTTCTTGTACAGTTGCAGGAACAGCAACTTCATTGCTGGGGAACTGATGAGTGATGGCACATAAGTACTGCAGCTATGAAAGGACAATGAGATCGAATCCATGAAATAAATACTGCATTAGTTACCTACCCCATAGCATCTCCATTTCACTTCAGTACCAGCTCTACAAAAACAAATAAAACCTCACATCTACCAACGGCAAACTCTTTTAGAGATGGGGTCAATTTTACATGCAGCTCGAGTTCCACTGCCTCGGTGTTTCAAAATTGGGGCGCAAGGGAGTCTTCTTGATAGACTCCTCCTGTCAGGAACCCCAAAATCAACCCCTACCCACGGCTTAGACAACAGGCAGCCTACCTATGAGCTAAACAGCTCGATTTTCTTTCAACTTGTTTCTCTTTGAAATAGGTTTCCATGTGTTGACATAATCCAAGAATGACACAGAAGGGCTGTCCTTCGGATGAGCATGTACACGAGAGGAACGTCGCAGCACAGCCTCTTCAAGTAACATCTTCTGTGTCACCTCTTTCAATCTCTTCTCCAGAGCAATTCTAATCGGACAACAAAAGAGAATAAATTAGTTGGTTGCTCCATAACTACAAAGATTCCACCCTACTTGCTTACGCAAATACAACTAACATAAGGGCGTTGCCAACAAAGAATGTAGAGTACATACATGATATTCTTTCATATTTCAAAAAAGAAAAATATCTAGTAGACATTCATATAAAAAGTCTCAACATGAACATACTTATTCAACTGAAAGACAAAAATGTGCAGGTGAAATAAATAAACGTGAGTTGTGGCCTAGATAAAAGCTCTGCATGAAGAAGAAAAACCATTTCATGGTCACTGAGGAACGCTGGCAATTAGTTTTTGTTTTTCAAATTTCCAAGGTTTGACATTGAGAACTTCGGATCTTCTCTAAGTTAAGACATCTATCCTTTCCTGCCACAGTTCGGGATCAAAGGGCGTCACTTAGGCCCTGAACCAGTCCTTCCAACAAAAACAGGTCAGCATGGTCTGAAAAGTTCTCGGTGATATCGTAAATTGTGGTGTCAAGTTTCTCCCAGATTCAGAGTGCAATAGAAAATTGGTCGCTTAAAACAACAAATAAAATTGCTCAAAACGATAGCACAATCATTCACATTGATCTAAACAGACCAATCTAAGCCAATCTAATGATATGATGTGCAATGTTTATTAAAGCAAGATAAGAAAAAGGACAGGAGTATCAAAGACACCAGAAAAGAAATATGGATAAATTCAAGACATAAGGCTACGGATGTAAAATGCAATGACCTGCAGTTCCTACTGTCAACTGGTGTATATCTCTCTTCTCTTCCAAGAATTAACTGAATGGCAATCACACCACAAAACATTCCAATAGTATGAAACAAATTTGAGGGTATACTTTAGTTGCATACCTTATCTTATCATAGAACCTTTCAAGCTGTCGCTTGAGTGCTCTCTCCCTTATGCCTTTAATGTTTAAAGATCCAATGAGCGCTTCAAGCTGTTGATTTCAAATTTAACATAAAAACTGTTATAACTAGAAAAGTAAGCAAAGAAATTGATACAGTTGCAAATTAATTACCTCTTCCTTGGTGCTATAGTACCCCCACTCATTGCAATCTGCATTTTCAACAAAAAGCCTTCCTTCACGTCTAAAAAACCAATACCTGTTATATAACCTGTCTTTTCCCAGAGGACTAGTCCTCACTGATTGGTCCAGCATTTCTGTTTCAAGATGCCTCCTCTACAAAGAAATAAGCAAAGAGAAGCGCAGTCATGAACAGCTTCAGCAGAGACATGCATGTACATATGTATGACAGGTCTGCATATAAAAGTTCGCATGGACTAAAACTTAAGGTATACTGATATAGGTTCCCACCATATACTTCCCATCTTCCGTTTTGCTGGCTGAAGCTTTTTTGCTCTCCTTCCCTTCTTTGGCCACAAGCTGACCATTAACACTCTCATTGCCATCTGGTACAGAATCTGTATGATTCATTTCCTTTTCTGTTGCCCCTTCCATGTTCAGCTTCTGCTCTTCTTTATTCTTCCGTGCGATCTCTCGTTTTGCTGCTACACGTGCTTGTTGCTCATCAATCTTTTCTTCTAATTTCTCTTTTACAGCAGTAGTTGCAATGGCTTCATCTACCAGCTCCCGTAGGATTTGAAGTTTCAGGCCAGGGTCAACAAGACCATAGTGGCCCCTTCGTACTGTTGATATGTTACGGGAGAAATCATCTTTACTTGTCATTTCCATGAAATCACATAGATATTCCTTCCAGGTAAGTAAAGATACCTACATACAACGCATCGTGTGAACATGCATAGAACAGAATATGGTACCACTTTGCTAAAACTTAAATTTTGAATAGTAAGAAGAATCACCTTTAATTTTCTCTTCTTGTTCTGGAGAAATGTATAATAGTCGCCTTCATCTTTAATGAGCAGATGGAAAAGTGCAGTATGTATTTCCACAATAAGAACATTAGTTTCTTTGTGGTAAATTGCATTCTCTAGATCTGAGAGGGAAAACGGCGACAAGCATAAAAGCCTCCCAAAAGACATGCAGAAATCCCAGACCATCAGGAGATCTCCCACAGAGTGTAAAGGCACTTTGAAATCTGTAGATGATGAGGGTTTCTTTGACAAAACAGGGTCATCTGCTGCAGGCTTTACTAAAAGATCATCAATTGGGTATTTAACTGGCACTAGTTGGTCGTCATCTGAAAGTCATATGGAAAGTGACAATAAGAACCTTGGTGAAAGTGTAGTACATTGAAACCCATGTTAACATATGAAGTGAAAGAGATGACATGAATATCTTCTTAATTTACCTTTTTTCAACCTTTTCCTCGCATCTTCCACGGTCCCATTCTCTAGTCTTTTCCTCTTTTTGGACAATCCATCACCATTCTGTAAGCCAGGATGTCTTAGGGTCATAATAATAAGATAATAAGATAATAAAGGAGACAAGAGAAGATGGTTACCATCATGTCTTTTGGAGGCTCAGTGGGTATGCCATATTTCTTTGCAAGATCTGCATGTACGATCCATGGAGAGTTTTGTGATGTTGATTCCCTGATAAAAAGCTTCAGCATATTACGACCACAAGGTGCTTTCTTGCGAATTAGATCATCAGCTCCGAGAACTGACGTGCTGATAACTGCATTGTCTTCACCAATCCAGCCCACCTCATAGCTCGTGGTGTTACCAGAACCTATAACCTTCAGAATCTTGCAAGCAGCCTCCGAACCATCTTTTTTAGCATGTAATTCTAGTCCTTCAAACAGATCCTCTTGCAGGCGGCCATATATAATGTTAACAAGGTCAGTTAAGCTAAGAGTACCTGAAACGAATGTTGCAGAAAATTCCGGTCTATCAAAAATATAACATAAATGTAACAGCAAATACTTTAGATTTTTTCACAGAATAAAGTACCAGGTAGCATGTGACAATACATAAACACAACTGAATAGTTTGAAACAGCATGAATAAGGCTCCACTGCAAATTCCTATGTACACATGACACATCTAACTAAATGAGCAGTAAATAAATAAAACACAGATTGTCAGTGACACGGACAGATTGCCAGTTCTGATTTGAAAATTTATTACAGTGCAGCAGACAGAAAATGAGAAAATCACATGTCATGCATCATTGGAGGAGAACATATCATTAGTTTTAACCAGAAAGAATGTCCATGACAATTCCAAAAAACAGATGCCTGTCAATGGATATAAGCAGAAAACTTCAAACATGCAAAAACTCCTTACCAGTACAAAATTCTAAACATGCAATGGTGTCACAAAAACAAATAATAAACGTTAAATTAACAACATAAGCTCAAAACTTCATTTACAGAAACATATAACAAAATGCTAGATTATTTTGACCATAGACTAACAAAGTGCATCAGAAACAAGAAATATCACAATCCTCAAACTTTATAATCATAGCAACAGTGTGGATAATTAATAGCCAGGAAAAGTTTGGCCCTACTATATTGAACCATCTGGAGAACAGGAGAAATTAGCTCTCTTGGCAGTTGTTGGGCCTTCTCTGCGGCATGCTGCTCTGAGACCAAAGCTTCCTCATAGGTTAAATTAGATTTTCCAGACACCTTACAAGTCCAAACTCTTTTACGGTAAAGGTTCAACCTATTCAGGTATTCCCTAATCAATAGTCAAGGTTACTGCAGCATAATTATTCTAGACTATTGCAGGCATAAAAGCTTACAAAGTATCAGATTTGATAGGAAATTATTCTTCATATCAGGTATAAATCAATTAATTGCAAATGATGATATATAAGAGGATACTGATAATCTCGGAATATCTCCTTTGTAAATCGAACTTCGAACACCCTCTCCTTAGGATCCAAGTCCTTCGGCGGGTCCAGTAAGACGAAAGGCGTCCTCTTGAATAGAGGCATTGGGCCCTTTCCTCTTAAAAAGGCACAATACGTTCCACACCTGCAAAATTTCACAAGAGTTACTGCATCTGCATTCTCCTTCAGGAGAAACTCTAAGCTACTAAAGTCACACTGCCTATATGAAAAACAAAAAAAGAGCAGGTAATGGATACAGTTAATAGATATATTGGCCCAAGTGTCCAACAATTCATGTGTACACTATAACTTTTTGCACTTTATGATGAATGTCATGGAACAACAAATGGAAAACCAATAAAACTTCAACTCCAGCCTGTAACTTGTACACTAACTGCACCATGCAGTTGTGTTAATCAGTTATATAAAGATTCAAAATACATTCTGTACAAGCTACTCTTCACTAGAAAAGTTCAGTGATCATCTAAAATTCCTTCGATGCAGCCGCACATGTAGGTGTGACACCTAGAGTTCAACAAGCAAGGAGTTCAAAACATTTACATCAACAACAAAATGCACTTCAAATTTTCTTTTTTGACAAAGACTTCAAATTTTCTTGCAGTATCAATTACAAATTCGACTCTGAACGCAAGGGGCTCATACACCAAGCTCAACTCACAATCCCAAGAACCAAGAAAACCCCAAGTGCACAACAATGCACTAGCCATTTGCACTGATCCACCCGCTGAGTCCAATTACAAAGGCGAAAAGAAGGCAAAGGGGGCAATGTTCTGCTGACAACCACTCTCTTAACACACGGCATAAAAATGCAGCACTAATCTGCAGAATCCAAGAATCAAGAAACTCCCCGAACAAATCAACACCCATCACACACCAAGAAATCGCCAATTCGGGCGAGAAAGCCCTCCTCGACCAGGTCTAACGAAACACCGATTCCGCACTCGCTAAAACTCGTCCATACACCCCCAACCACCATACGAAACCACGATGGGTCGCACCCAAACCCTAGCCCGTCACAGACCGCGCATGACACACCCCATCCCCCGCCACCTGGGAACCATCCTCGCGCGAAACAGAACCCACGAACCCATCAAGAACACGGAGAAATCAGCTCGAACCTTCGATCCCGCATCGACACGCGTCGCTAAACAACGAGGGCAAGCATTCTGGAGACTCACCAGGGAGTTCGCCGATACGGGCACGGCCGGTGGCGAGGCGGGGTTCGTCCCTGAGCTGCGCGGGGAGGCGGCGCTACCGTGGGGCGGCGCAGCGCGGGGCGGCGGCAGGGGAAGCAGAGGCCAGGCACCGGCCACCAGTTTGGCGGCGCGGTGGGGATTTGGCGCTCGCGTTTTCGAGCTGCGAACAAGAGGAGCGGCCGAATGAGGAAGGGCGAGCGAGCGAGCGCCTCGTGGCTCCTCTGCAAAATGGGTCGAGTTTTTTTTTCCTGGGGGAGTTTATAGCGGTTTGATGTGGCCAAAGGGACGGACGGTTTTTGGGCGATTTCCTGTGAAGTACCTCAATTTTTCGGTTTTTCAGGGACGGGAGGGACTGGCTGAAAGTTTGACACGACCGTATTTCTTACTACAGTACTAGTTTGACACGACCGTACCTCAACTACATGTATGTATAAAAATACAAAAATACCACGGCAAGAAAATAGCTTTAAAAGAATAGAATGCAAAAAATTGCAATCTTTTGATATGTGTGACGGCTAAATAGTAGTATTTAAACCTGTGCATACACGGTTTGATTGGTTTGGCCAGTTTGAGCTAGTTCGAATTTTTTTACTACATCCAAAGTTTGGATTTTATTTGTGAAAGAAAATGAACTAGGCTGTAACTTTCCGATTTGGACGGTTTCAGTTTCTGCCCACCCTTAGTAGTATTCATTGGTGTTTGCAATGACATTTCTTTAAAAGTATATTTTTACATTGGTTAATATAAACAACTCATGATCCAAAAGACTTGTGGAGTTGGTGCCAGAGGTGCTTGATAGGACGAGAGGTTGTGCACTTTTGGAAAGACAAATTGTGACAATGTAGATCTTCTTCAGCATTGAAGGAGCCCACACATCTTCCTATGAGGAAAAAAAGGAAGACAGAAAGAAATGGACCAAAGGAAGAATGAAGGAGTAGTGCTTTTGTTTCAAGAGTGATAGAGCGTTGTGGGAGGCTATGTTTTATGCTCATTTGAGCTGCATTTCGTCTTCTAGAGTTGTGTGTCCTAGTTTTTTTGCAACTAAGTTGATGGTATGTACCTTTACTTTCTTACATTTTACTTGTTTCAAATGTTGTAGAATGTAGTTTTACTTTCTTGCATTTTACTTGTTTCAAATGTTGTAGAATGTAGCTTTACTTTCTTACATTTTACTTGTTTCTTACATTTTTTACTTTCCTACATTTTACTTGTTTCAAATGTTTTATGCTCATATGATTTTGTTAACGAAATGGTTGAGAAATCCCTTTAAAATAAGTCCTGAGTATCTCTCTCAACTTGCAAAACATTGTAAAAAAACCTAGATAGCATTGTAATGTAGAGCCACAAATAATTCTAGATTAATATTTGTGATCTATAATGAGATGGTTGATACATGATTAGTGTGCCACAATGTTATTTGAAATAAAACATGTCTTGTTGAAGGATAAAAATGCATTCTAGAGTTGGTAAATATGTGATTACAAATTTTAATTAATTTATTGATTTTAGGGAATAACCGTGGATCAAAAGGATTCTCTAAGTGCAACTAGTTTAACAATCAAATACGATAATATTAAACTAGCAAGCAAGATACCCAAGTAAACAAGCTAGGTATGATCTAAGAACAAATAGCAGAGGATAGAAATGACCAAACATGGAAGGAGACACGCATGTAGTGATGTATCCCAAAGTTCAAACCATGGGGAGGAATCTAGTCTACATTGGAGAGTCTGTCTAACCAAGCCTACAATAATATTTTGGACCTGCCTTCTTCTCCATTGAGCTCACCAAACTAAGTACGAGCTTGCTGTAGGAATAAATAATCCTACCAGAGGTTCCATACAAATCTTACATGGTAACCAAGTGGCGAGTTGAAAAATTCAAAACAAGTCAAAGAAGATCCAATCAACAAGTCATGTTCAACATTTGAAAGCAAAAAAGGGAGAAAAAAGAGGAAATCAAGACACAAAGGTTCAATTAAAAAGGCACATAAGGGAGTCAGCAAGGGGAAATCAAGACATAAAGGTTCAATTAAAATCTTTCTATGTCACGAGGATCAATGATTGCAAAGTCAAGAGAATCATACATGAACTTAAAGTAAATAGATTAAATAACATTTACTTGCATATGAACAGATCCAATATATCAGAAAGAATAGATCTTATCCCACATGCAATACTCGTACATCTCATGTGTACTCTAGATCATTGTGATCTACGCATATAACGCTCTGATACCACTATTGGGGTTCGCATACAAAAAACAAAAAAAATATGGCCTACATAACACACACCCAAGATCGATCTTTGAAGAACACAGGAGATAGATCTAGATGAACTCACCGAGGAACACAACAGAAGATTCTCGGTGTAGTTTATTGATGACGATCACGTCGATCCCCGCAACTAGGTGTATCCTACCTAGCCGCGAGGAGAAGTTCCACTCGATTTGAAGATCGAAAGCAAAATCCCTCTATAGGCTGCATGCATCTAGTTTATCAATATTTGCAATGTTCTTCCATCCAGAGCGGCACGCCATGGTGATAATCTTGCAGTCCTACGGCATGTGTATGTGGAGAATCTTTGCGCGCGAGAGAGGGAGAGGAAAACCACCACGTGGGAGTTGTCTGTCCATGGGGTGGGGCTGCCACTATATATAGGAGGATGGGAGGAGAGTCATGCGCATCCCCTAGAGATCGACGGCCAGGATGGCGCCTCCCCCTCCCATAAGGTAGGTCTCGGTCTCCATAATTAATGCGAGATCATTCTCTTCTCTATTTGAAAGATATGGTATCTCCACATTAATGCGAGACAATACCATGTATTAATTTATAAGATACATTTAGGACTTTTCTAAATTGCAAGATATCATATCCTCATAATTAATAATGATTATCTCATACCTATAACAAAATATGATCTGATACTTTCCAAATAATGAACACTTACATATATGGAAGGATTAGGTGCAACCCCATAGTGGCCCATGCACCATGGCATGGTAGGCCTAGAAGGCCCATGCACCACCCCTAATGTGGACAGCCCGTGCGGTTCGTTTCCCCACCCCACTGGAACCCCTTCGGTGGTTTTCTTCCTCTCCAATTTATTTTAAATAAAGACTGGTATATCTCATGTATGCAATTGCAAACATATATATATATATATATATATTCTAGAACCTTTTTGAAATCTCTTCGATATTTTAATCGTCTCGAGATGATTCCTATGAACCTCGTAATCAATAACGATGACTTCAGAACTACCTTCCTGAAATAGGTTATGTCACCAAAACTGTTCCAATTTATTTATGAAAATATTCCAGTAACTCCGAATACTATTTCCATGTCTATGGAACATATTCTAGACGACTTTCTCAACCACATATACTATTATCACAACTTGATTGTTTATCCTCAAGCGTGTGACCCGGTCGGGTTTGGTAATATGAAGACATGCCTCTGAACACTTCTTTCGGATCAATAACCAACAACAGGGACCTAAATGGTTCCTTTATATTAAACAACACATCAAGTGAACTCAATTCATTATACAAGTGATAATCCTTCTGATTCATGATATGTGACAACACCTATGCGAGATGTTGGTATCCTTGTGAAGCACTCTTTGACTAGTATATCTTTTATCTTCATCCATGTTTCACTCTCATTTACTGGTTCATATTCCAATATCCTTATGATCAATATCATAGTTTTTTGCATAGACAATATGTGCCATTGTAATTCCGAGTGGGCCTAGAGTATATATCTCCATCATTAGTAGGAGCAAGGTTCCAATCTTGAAGTATCCAAGTGCCCAAACATACTTTCATAAGTATCTTGAGGTCACCGGTATATCCACCCTTTCAAGTGGTGTTAGGATAACCCCAAGACAAATATTATAGCATGAGTTCACTTGATAGTTGATGACTGCAAGTGCATAGTTCATTTGTAGCTAATTTTAAAATAAAAGTATCAAACCACAAAGAGCTACTAGTTAAGGCCTTACTATCTCTTGTTACTATTCACCAAGGAGTGCTTGGGAGATGACTTTGATTTCAAACAAGGGTGTTTGAGAAAAGTTATGTGTGTGTGAAGAAATAAATATTAGTCTAATGCATGTAAACAGAGAGAGGTTCGTGATGTAAATAGTATGAACCGCCAGTATGGCTAAAGCATTCTTAGGGAGTGTAGGATCCACCACTAGCGATTGGGTTATTCATGATTATGATAAATATATTTCTTCCTTTATGTGCATGTATGGGAGAAGCTCCAAATTATGTGATCATAGACCAGCCATCCTATATCTCACCCCTCATAACCACAACCGTGATCATAGGCCATCCACCCTGATCCCCAACAATTAATGGTTAACCCCATGATCATAGATAAAGCTTTATGGTCCCCTCTTACATTCCCTTGGCCACATCACCGGTTTGACATGTCACTTAACACCTTCAACACCACCACATGTACAACGGTAGTTCCCTATCCTATCCTGAAGGTAAATGTGTTGGAATTATGCCCTAGAGGCAATAATAAAGATGTTATTATTATAATTCTTGTTCATGATAAAGTTTATATTCCATGCTAGAATTGTATTAAGCGGAAACTTTAATACTTGTGTGGTTTGTGAACAACACCGTGTCCCTAGTATGCCTCTATGGACTAGCTCATTGATTAATGATGGTTAAGGTTTCCTAACCATAGATATGAGTTGTCGATTAATAATGAGATCATATCATTGGGAGAATGATATGATGGACAGACCCAAACTAAGCGGAGCAATTAGATCGTGTCATCGTGTTCATCTTTGTGAAGCTTTTCTTATGTCAAATATTGTATTCCTTAGACCATGAGATAATACAACTCCCTGGTATCGGAAGAAAGCTTTGAGGTCATCAAACGTCATCCTATGAGAGGGTGATCATAAAGGTGTCTCTCAGGTGATCGGAAAGTATCTGTTGGGTTGTATGTATCGAGATGGGATTTGTCCCTCCCAAGTCGGAGAGATATACTTCGGGCCCACTCGGTAATCGATATCAACGCCGCTTGAAAGCATGTGGTTAAGGAGTTAATCACAAAGTGATATCGGATTATGGAACGAGTAAAGTACTTGCTGTGAACGAGATTGAACTAGGTATGACGGTACCGACGATCAAATCTCGGGCAAGTAAAATATCGTGAGACGAAGGGAATATATATATGGGATTGATTGAATCCTGGCATCGTGGTTCATCCGATATGATCATCGATGAATGTGTGGGAGTCAATATGGGTTTCCAGATCCCGCTGTTGATTATTGATATAAGATCATGTCTGCATGTTCTCGAACCCGAAGGGTCACACACTTAACGTGTCTCGATGCTAGGATAGATTGGATAATTAGTTTATGAGTTTTTTTTCGGAGTCTCGGATGGGATCCGGGACATCACGAGAGGTTCCGTAATGGTCCGGAGAATAAGATTCATATAAGGCAATGCAGTTTTTGGAGTTCGGAATTGTTTCGGGTTAATCGGTATTGTACCGGAAGCTTCTAGAACCTTCCGGAGGGAGACCAACGTGGCCCCACCTGCCGGGAGGGGGCATGGGACAATGAGGGAGTGCCCTGGCCGCATTGGGCCAGGGGCACAAGGCCCCATAGGGCCCATCCGTCCAACCTAGGGCAAAACCCTAGGAGAGCTTCTAGAAGGGGGGGAACTTGCCCCCCACTCCTCCCTCCTTGGCCGCCGGCCCTAGGGTTTGGGGGAGGGGAAAGGTCTGGCCGCCCACCCCTCTATATAAAGAGGGCTGGGGGCGCACCCCCTCCCACACCTCCTCCTCAAGCCCTAGCCGCCCTGCTACCCTCCTCTCTCTCTCCCTCCCGACTGCACGTAGGCGAAGCCCTGCTGCAGAAACTCTCCACCACTTGCACCGCGCCATCGCGTTGTAGATCCAATCCGTCTCTCCACCATACTTGCTGGACCAAGGAAGGAGGAGACGTCGAGGTTCCGCACGTGTGCATCTCTCGGAGGCATCGCCACTTGTGGTGTTAGATCGGATCGGATCGCGAGGAGGAGAAGCGAGTACGACTACATCACCCACGTTCCGTCGAACGTTCCGCTGTGCGAATCTTCAAGGGTATAAAGATCTCATCTATTCCCCCTCGTTGTTTGCATCTCCTAGATTAGATCTTGGCTTTCCCTGTTCGCATCCGTAGAAAATTTTGATTTACTATGCTGCGAAACCCTTCAGTGGTATCAGAGCTAGATCTATGCGTAGATGTGTTTCACGAGTAGAACGCAACATGGTTGTTGCGGGCGTTGATGTTTTCTGTTGCAAGCCTCTTGTTTGTGTTCTTCTTATGACGCGGGATAGTGAGATCGAAGCGGTCCAGGCCAACTTTACGCGACGTCGTTCGCGAGACCGGCTCTGCACTTGACGTGTGGCTTGTTCCACACATGCGGCTGGTGGATGCTTGTTTCTCTCACTATAGTTGTCATGGGATTTACACCGGAGTTTGGCAACCATAATATCACCATTGTGGCTTTTTGTAGGTAAGAATCATTCTTAGCTTGCTACTCCCATAAGCCACGTAAAACATGCAACAACAAAGTAGAGGCGTCTAACTTGTTTTTGCAGGGAGTGTTTTTTGTGATATGGTATGGCCCAAGATGTGATGTGTATGTTGTATGCAATGATCGTGTTTTGTAATGTTTCACGACTTGCATGTCGATGAGTACACAACCGGTAGGAGCCATATGGTTGTCTTTATAATTGTGTATGACCTGTGTGTCAACTTCTTATACGCCATGTAATAGTTTCACTTTATCTCTAAGTAGTTAGCAATAGTTGTAGTTGCTATTCGTGGTGGAGGCAATCATGGTGGAGTGATGGAGATCATGCCGGCACGCACAAGATGGAGATCATTCTTGTGAATTAGCTATACCATGTCACATAAAGTTATATGCATGTGATGTTTATCCTTTTATGTATCTTATTATGCTTAGATCGCGACGGTAGCATTATAAGATGATTCCTCACTTAAAGATCAAGATAAACTGTGTTCTCCCTATGTATGCACCGTTGTGAAAGTCCGTCGTGTCCAAGCATCACATGATGATCGGGTGCTATAGACTCTACGTTCACATACAACGGGTGCAAGCCAGTTTTGCACACGCGGAAATACTTGGGTTTGACTTGACGAGCCTAGCATGTACAGACATGGCCTCGGAACACATGAACCGAAAGGTTAAGCATGAGTCATATGAATGATATGATCGACACTTTGTTGTCCACCATTGAAACCACATCTCTTCTCGTGAAGATCGGATTAGGTGTGGTGAATTTGGATCATGTTCACTAAACAACTTGAGGGATGTTGAATTTAGTGGGAGTTCATCAAGTAATTTGATTAAGTTGAACTAGTTATCATGAACATAGTCTAATTTATACTTGCAAATTTTGTAGATCAAATGGCTAAGTCCAACTTCAACTTCAACGTTTTTGCTGAGAAAGAAAAGCTTAGAAACAATGGGTCTAACTTCACCAACTGGTTCCACAATCTGAGAATCATTCTCGCTGGCGGACAAAAGGACTATGTCCTTGAAGATGCGCTAGGTGACGCCCCTGTTGTAGATGCGCCGGCTGATGAGAAAGCTGTCTATCAGTCGCGCAAAGATGATTATGGTGTGATTAAGAGCACCATGTTGTTTGCTATGGAATCGGACCTTCAAAATCGTTTTGAAGATTACCCCGGGCCCTATGAGATCCTCGAGGAACTGAAAACTATGTTCCAGACTCAGGCCCGTTCTGAGAGATATGAGATCTCTGAGAAATTCTTTAACTGCAAGATGGAGGAAGGGAGTTCCGTTAGTGAGCACGCCATAAAGATGTCGGGCTACACTCAACGCCTTGAGCAACTGGACTGCAAGATTCCAGAGGAGCTCAAGATTGACAGGGTTCTGCAATCACTCCCTCCCAGCTACAAAAGTTTTGTAGTGACTCATAATCAGATTGGTTCCACTGATACGATCACCAAGCTCTTCGCAAAGCTGAAGGCTGCAGAGGTGGACATCAAAAAGGATAATCATGTGTTGATGGTCAACAAGCCCCCCACCTTCAAGAAAGGTAAGGGTGCAAAGAAGCCCTTCAATAAAGGCGTCGGCAAGCGCGTTTCCCCTGCTGAGAAGAAGCTCAAGTCTGGACCTAAGCCGGACACTGAGTGCTTCTATTGCAAGGATAAGGGTCACTGGAAGCGCAACTTTCCGAAGTACTTAGCGGACAAGAAGGCTGGCACCATCAAAGGTATATTTGATATACATGTTATTGATGTTTTCCTTACTAGCCCTCGTTGTAGTGCCTGGGTATTTGATACTGGTTCAGTTTCTAATATTTGTAACTCGAAACAGGAGGTACGGAATATACGGCGGCTTGCGAGGGATGAGGTGACAATGCACGTTGGCAACGGATCAAGAGTTGATGTGATGGCCGCCGGCACGCTCTCCTTAGTTTTACCTTCGGGATTAGTTTTAAACCTCAATAAATGTTATTATGTGCCTGCGTTGAGCATGAACATCATTTCTGGATCGTGTTTATTGCAAGACGGTTATTCATTTAAATCTGAGAATAATGGTTGTTCTATTTATATGAGTAACATCTTTTATGGTCATGCACCTGCTATGAATGGTTTATTTCTTTTGAATCTCGAAAGGGATGAAACACACATCCATAACATTGAGGCTAAGAGATGCAAAGTAGATAGTGATAATACTACTTATTTGTGGCACTGTCGACTAGGTCATGTTGGTGTAAAGCGCATGAAGAAACTCCATTCTGATGGACTTTTGGAGTCTCTTGATTTTGAATCAATTGACACATGCGAACCATGCCTCATGGGCAAGATGATCAAAACCCCGTTCTCCGGTATGATGGAGCGAGCAACGGACTTGTTGGAAATCATACATACCGATGTATGCGAACCGATGAGTGTTTCGACGGGCGGTGGATATCGCTATTTTCTCACTTTTACCGATGACTTAAGTAGATATGGGTATATATATTTAATGAAACATAAATCTGACATATTTGAAAATTTCAAAGAATTTCAGAATGAAGTGGAGAACCATCGTAACAGAAAAATTAAGTTTCTACGATCTGATCGTGGAGGTGAATATTTGAGTTATGATTTTCTCACGCATCTTAAAGCAAACGGAATCGTTTCGCAACTCACGCCACCCGGAACACCACAGCGCAATGGTGTGTCTGAACGCCGGAATCGAACCCTATTAGATATGGTCTGATCGATGATGTCTCTTACTGATTTGCCGTTATCATTTCGGGGTTATGCATTAGAAACCACTGCATTCACTTTAAATAGGGTACCATCTAAATCCGTTGAGACGACACCGTATGAACTGTGGTTTGGTGCTAAACCTAAGTTGTCATTTCTTAAAGTTTGGGGATGCGAAGCTTACGTCAAGAAGTTGATGCCGGACAAGCTCGAACCCAAAGCGGAGAAATGAGTCTTCATAGGATACCCTAAGGAAACTATTGGGTATACCTTCTATCACATAACCGAAGGCAAAGTGTTGTCGCAAAGAACGGTTCCTTTCTTGAGAAGGAGTTTCTCTCGAAAGAAGTGAGTGGGAGGAAAGTAGAGCTAGACGAGGTTGTTGAACCTTCTCTTGAGTTGGAGATTAGCACAACACCTGAAATTGTTCCAGTGCCGCCTGCACCAACAATAGAGGAAGCTAATGACAAGGATCATGAAGCTTCGGACGATGTCTCTTCGAACGTCGCAGTCGACAAGGTCGCGTGCCCTCTCCGAGTGGTACGGCAACCCTTGCTGTCTTGTTAGTAGACGACAGTGAACCTGCGAACTATGAGGAAGCGATGATGAGCCCAGACTCTGAGAAATGTCTAGAAGCCATGAAATCCAAATTGGGATCCATGAGCGAAAACCAAGTATGGACTTTGGTGGACCCTCCTAGCGACCGAAAGGCCGTTTAGTGCAAATGGATCTTCAAGAGGAAAACGGACGCGGATGGTAATGTTACCGTCTATAAAGCACGACTTGTCGCGAAAGGTTTTCGACAAGTTCAAGGTGTTGACTACGATGAGACTTTCTCTCCCGTAGCGATGTTTAAGTCCATTCGGATTTTATTAGCAATTGCTGCGTTTCATGATTATGAAATATGGCAGATGGATGTCAAGACCGCTTTCCTCAATGGCAACATTGATGAAGAGTTGTATATGATGCAACCTAAAGGTTTTGTCGATCCTAAGGATGCTGATAAAGTGTGCAAACTTCAGCGTTCCATTTATGGACTGAAGCAAGCATCTCGGAGTTGGAACCTTCGTTTTGATCAAGTGATCAAGAGCTTTGGATTTGTTCCAAATTGCTATGAAGCTTGTATCTACAAGAAAGTGAGTGGGAGCTCAGTGACATTTCTGGTACTATATGTGGATGGCATATTGATTATTGGAAATGACATTAACATGCTTAACGATGTGAAGAGTTATTTGAACAAGTGTTTTTCAATGAAAGACCTAGGTGAAGCTGCTTATATATTGGGCATCAAAATCTATAGAGATAGACAAGGACGCCTGATAGCTTTAAGCCAGAGTACATACCTAGACAAAGTTCTGAAAAGGTTCAGAATGGATAAGGCGAAGAAAGGTTCAGTGCCTATGTTGTCAGGTAAGATATTGAGCAAGGCTCAGTGTCTAGCTACGGTAAATGATAGAAAATCTATGAGCAAAGTGACTTATTCCTCGGCCATAGGTTCTATCATGTATGCCATGTTGTGTACTAGACCGGATGTGTCCAATGCTCTTAGTTTGACGAGCAGGTACCAAAGTGATCTAGGAGTGGAACACTGTACAACCATGAAGAACATCCTAAAGTACCTAAATAGGACTAAAGAAATGTTCTTAGTCTATGGAGGTGATGAACAGCTCGTCATAAAAGGTTACGTCGACGCTAGTTTCGACACCGACAATGATGATTCTAAATCTCAGACATGATACGTTTATATTTTGAATGGAGGAGCTATGAGCTGGAGAAGCTGCAAGCAAAGCGTGATCGCAGGATCTACAGTAGAAGCGGAATACATGGATGCTGCAGAAGCATCAAGTGAAGGAGTTTGGATCAGGAACTTCATCACTGAGCTTGGTGTGGTTCCAAGTGCATTGGACCCACTAGAGATATTGTGTGACAACACTGGCGCCATAGCACTCGCTAAGGAACCAAGATATCATCCAAAGACCAAGCATATCAACCGCAAGTTTCATATAATCCGAGATTATATAGCAGATGGATATCTGAAAATTAGCAAAGTACATACAAATCTGAATGTCACAGATCCATTGACTAAACCTCTTCCACGTGCAAAACATGATCAACACCTTAGTGCCATGGGTGTGAGATTGTTGCCAAATGTAAACTAGATTATTGACTCTAGTCCAAGTGGGAGACTATTGGAATTATGCCCTAGAGGCAATAATAAAGATGTTATTATTATAATTCTTGTTCATGATAAAGTTTATATTCCATGCTAGAATTGTATTAAGCGGAAACTTTAATACTTGTGTGGTTTGTGAACAACACCGTGTCCCTAGTATGCCTCTATGGACTAGCTCATTGATTAATGATGGTTAAGGTTTCCTAACCATAGACATGAGTTGTCGATTAATAATGAGATCATATCATTGGGAGAATGATATGATGGATGACCAAACTAAGCGGAGCAATTAGATCGTGTCATCGTGTTCATCTTTGCGAAGCTTTTCTTATGTCAAATATTGTATTCCTTAGACCATGAGATAATACAACTCCCTGGTATCGGAAGAAATCTTTGAGGTCATCAAACGTCATCCTATGAGAGGGTGATCATAAAGGTGTCCTCAGGTGATCGGAAAGTATCTGTTGGGTTGTATGTATCGAGATGGGATTTGTCCCTCCCAAGTCGGAGAGATATACTTCGGGCCCACTCGGTAGTCGATATCAACACCGCTTGCAAGCATGTTGTTAAGGAGTTAATCACAAAGTGATATCGGATTACGGAATGAGTAAAGTACTTGCTGTGAACGAGATTGAAGTAGGTATGACGGTACCGACGATCAAATCTCGGGCAAGTAAAATATCGTGAGACTAAGGGAATATATATATGGGATTGATTGAATCCTGGAATCGTGGTTCATCCGATATGATCATCGATGAATGTGTGGGAGTCAATATGGGTTTCCAGACCCCGCTGTTGATTATTGATATAAGATCATGTCTGCATGTTCTCGAACCCGAAGGGTCACACACTTAATGTGTCTCGACTCTAGGATAGATTGGATAATTAGTTTGTGAGTTTTTGTTCGGAGTCTCGGATGGGATCCGGGACATCACGAGAGGTTCCGGAATGGTTCGGAGAATAAGATTCATATAAGGCAATGCAGTTTTTGGAGTTCGGAATTGTTTCGGGTTAATCGGTATTGTACCGGAAGCTTCTAGAACCTTCCGGAGGGAGACAAACGTGGCCCCACTTGCCGGGAGGGGGCATGGGCCTATGAGGGAGTGCCCTGGCCGCATTGGTCCAGGGGCACAAGGCCCCATGGGGCCCAGCCGGCCAACCTAGGGCAAAACCCTAGGAGAGCTTCTAGAAGGGGGGGGGACTTGCGCCCCACTCCTCCCTCCTTGGCCGCCGGACCTAGGGTTTGGGGGAGGGGCAAGGGCTGTCCGCCCACCCCGCTATATAAAGAGGGCTGGGGGCACACCCCCTCCCACACCTCCTCCTCAAGACCTAGCCGCCCTGCTGCCCTCCTCTCTCTCTCCCTCCCGACTGCACGTAGGCGAAGCCCTGCTGCAGAAACTATCCACCACTTGCACCGCGCCGTCACGTTGTAGATACAATCCGTCTCTCCACCATACTTGCTGGACCGAGGAAGGAGGAGACGTCGAGGTGCCGCACGTGTGCATCTCTCGGAGGCATCGCCACTTGCGGTGTTAGATCGGATCGGATCGCGAGGAGGAGAAGCGAGTACGACTACATCACCCACGTTCCGTCGAACGTTCCGTTGTGCGAATCTTCAAGGGTATGAAGATCTCATATATTCCCCCTCGTTGTTTGAATCTTCTAGATTAGATCTTGGCTTTCCCCGTTCGCATCCGTAGAAAATTTTGATTTACTATGCTGCGAAACCCTTCAAAATGTTATGTGGTCGACATTCACATAACATTAGGGGAGAGAACTAATACATACTCATAAACAAGGTTATATATCATATTTATTTAAATTCATAATAGAATTAGGGGTTCTCCAAGCAAAACTACTCACACATCAAGGCAATTAACACCATCATAATAGTACGAATGGAAAACATATAAATACGTGAATACTCGTGCAAATCCAAAATAGGTTTGGTAAATACAACAAGGTGAATGTAAACGAGATGTAGATATGATGATGATGGTGGAGTTGTAGCTGTTGATGATGAGGATAATGCTTAAGCCTCCAAGGATCTTCGTGATGGGTTCATTGCATAGAAAACAAAAAAATCCTACGGTTGCAATTGTGATGACTGGGTTCCTGCACCAATAACAGGGTTATTGCAGTACTTGCAACAACAAATATTTAAAGAGTTTGTCTCGATAGGAGCTCGGTGAACATGACCCCGTAGCCACGTTGTCAATACGGCCACTTTTGCACCCAAACCGTGGTTTGGAAATAGTCTACTCTATAAATTTCTAGGATAAATGAATTTAAGATGATTTATAACAACTACTACTAGAACTGGAAGAAAACTAGAACAAAAGTAAAACTAAAAAGAGGTGAATGCAATAAGATGAAATATTAATGCTACGATTTCTCAAGTAATGTTGTGTATACCGGTGTGCATAATAAGTGCTTATGGAATAGATATAAACTATACTTGTGGCGGTCCCTCAAATACTGTTGTCTCCCACTGTTGGTAAGTGGCAACTAGGAAACTCAATTGTCCACACCCTCTTCGGACATGGGTCATCTCGTAAGAGAATAGTGTATTAAGGTAACAAGACTAATCAAGGTAAACCAGAGCAAAGGCATTAAGTTCTATGGACAACCATACTCCTAAGCAACTAGTGTGCTAGTCACGAGATATCCCGTCTGTCACTTTGGGGTCAACAAGCAATTCGCAACACTATACCTATCTATATCATGAGTGATCTTGGGGAACTCTGGGCGGTGTATCCTAATCTGCTATTGCCTCTGCAAATTATTTATAGCAAATAGCCTATTAGTTCTACCCATGGAAGAGTAGAGACTAATGATAAGTTGTGTGACACTCCGTGAATCCCTAATATATTCCTCAACAATGGATTGGACGTATCTAATCACTAGATTAATATCATGAATAGATTAATATAAAGAGAAAGCAGAAACATATTAATTAACAAGAACACACCACACTTCAATTACTCAAACCATCATAACATTAATAAAAAGGGGGTTCAAGGCATATTACAACCCCTCACGGATACCATGATGGGGAAGGATGAAGGAGTAGCGGTGATGGCGATGGTTATGATGGCGCGCTGATGGTGGTGTCGGCGTGATGATGGCGGCGTCCTCCTTCTCCTCCTATTCTTGCTTGGATGGCTTGATGGTGTTGATGGAGATCTTGATCTTGGTGGAGCTGTAGAGGCTATGGAGGTGGCACGAAGGCAGGGCGCCGCCGTGGAGGCGGTAGATGGGATCTAGATCTTGTATATGGTTGGTGGTGGCTTCCTCCTCTCTCCCTTGACTCCTCCCTCCTTTATATAGGCATTGGGGGTGCCCTAGGATTCCCCCAATACCGTCATGTGACTTAGGGAAGGTTCTGGAGCTTCCGAGGGCGAAATCCCGTCGTTTGCGACCTTTTTGGCAATTATAGGGTGAGAGCTATACGGCCGGAATTTTTGCTCCCGCCGTATAGTTGGTCAACCTTCAGGTCTCTTCCATATTTTGTTCGTCATTTCTTCATACGAACTCCGTTTTGGGTTTTATTAGGCTTGTTGGATTCGTCTCGACGAGGGATACAACCCCATTGTCTTGGATATTTATTTTGAGAAGTTGGAAAAATTCACTTTTTCCATCACCTCAAATGGCTATGTCTGGTCCCTACAGCTCCTCCATACTATGCTCTCTTTGTTCCTTTTGCCTTTGTTTGATCCATAATCATCATCAACACCTACACACATGTCAAAGACAAGGAAGAGGGATAAAATTCTACCTAAACTACTAAATGTGCAAAGATCATATTGAATTTAATGAAAACAAGTAATCATGCATATCAGTCATAGCAATAGTTAGATGGAGCATGATATGATAGGAAAATGTCACATTTTATATAGCTAAAAAGTGTTGTATTATCACAACCATCAAATTCCCCAAGCTAGATCTTGCTCTTCCTCGAGCAAAAGGGATCGGTAACTTAATGGATGTGATCTTGCTTATCATTGAAAATCAATGCACCGTATCCTTGTTTTTTCTGCAAGCTCAAAGCAGGAGAGAACATAATCATACAAGGCAATATAAGCTCAGTTATATTATTCCAAACCACTAGATATTAGTCAAAAACTTCTATGCCCCATGTCAAAGTTAAATCTAGCTTGCAAGTAGACTTGTGATCCTTCTGTACACACTTTATTGTATTTTTGTATTTTTATTTGTATAAGGCAAAGCTGAACATGGTTAGTTGTAAATCATAAATAGAGATAGAGTTTTCCAATGCTGACCACTCATGCCATCTATTAAAGTCTCTCAAGTGCAAACATTGATTGTTCAGCTCATAGAAAATTTATTTCTTAGTAACGAGACCATGCCAAAAGAGTAGTATATGTTCAATCAAGACTATGTAGGCTAGGAAGGACACTCGTGACCATTACCAAGGTTTCCCTTTTCGGTATAATGATTTCTCATAACATTCAGAGGAGTATTCCAACTTTTTATTTTAATGCAGGCCCATGAGAATACCAATGCATACCCAAATATAGAATTTTTTCTACATATGTTGGGCAACTCATAGCCAAACTCCAAGAGTTTCCTCTTTTTGGATTGTCCAAGGGACAGGAGAGTTGTTAGCATCCCATGTTGTGCGACAGTGGCAAAATACACGCATAAAGCAATATCTCACTTTGATTTCCAAGACAAAATTTTGGCATATGTAATCTCGAAACTTTGAAACATCATTTTTTATTTGACAACTCACTCAGTAAGCATCTATTAAGACCATCATTTCCAACACTATGGGGTTTTGTTACTCCATAACCATTCACTTTAAGACAATTCTGAATAGTGACAACTAGCAAGTTTCAAAGAACTTTTTTTCAAAATGTAGAGAACATGGCAATGTATATTTAGAGGATCACAATATTTTTCACAAGCTAGATAAAAGTTGGACAAGGTGCATCAAAGCTATGGCTTGTCTCCTATGAGGCCTCACATGAGCAAGTATATCCCTTATATAAACATGAACAAAAACTCACCTAAGCAAGCATTCAAAAATAGAGGGATACACAATAGCATGAAAACTTTTTAAGATAAAGAACATTGCACAAGACTCTACGCATGCAAAATGACCTCCCCAAGATATTTTTTTTCAAATACTATCTTGAGAAGATCATGAAAACAAAAGAGAAAATGCAGTTATCAAAAGAGAGTATGAGAAGTGGTTACCTCCCCAAGCTTAAGTTAAAGCAAGGGTGACACATTTTACTGTTGAGGTACTAGTAACCTCTCTTTCGATGGACAAAGAACCTTTGCTTCAACATGTGTTTCTTGATACGGCCCGGTGTGCCTTTCTTGAGAAACTTCTTAGAAACTAAAAAGAAAACGAAATATTTTTGTGTTTTTGAAGACACGGGTTTATCTCACAAGTGATAAAAATACAAGTACCGCTGAGTCGGTTCATCAACCTAAGCACCACGCTTAAGTCAAAAAACTAGTTCTAGAAGATGCCTCTCCTAGATTGTGATGAGGTGCAAGTGCAGCAGGATACGAGACACGAGTGTGTAGCCCCTATGTGCTTATTAAAAGAGGTCCGAGTTGGAAAGTTTTACCAGACATTAATAGGTAGGCATATTGAATTGAAGGAACCAAGTGTCTCATGCGAGTGTTTGCATGGTTGGCACTACCATACACGTTGTCACACAAGATTCAAGTCTCTGCAAAAATAACAGACAAAATAAAATGCATCGGTTTGGTATACGAACATAGTTCATTTACCCCACCGATAAAAGGAAAGTAAAAAAGAAAACATGAACTTCTATAGAGAATTACATTCTAGGAAGTTTCTGAGGTAGAACTTTTATTGCTTACAAATATTCGTCTTCCCCTCGATCAAGGGAGAAGATCTCATGTGGAGTTTTGAGGTTTTTAGAAGAAGACGAAGAATAAGAAGAAGAAGAAGAAAGAAAAAGGAAAATTTTGAGCAATGGTTACCTTCCAGTTGGCGTTTGAGGGGTTTTTCCCAACTATACGGGCGCAACTATATGGCCGGAGTTTTTGCTCCCGCCGTATAGTTGGTCATTAAACTTACTATACCTTGAAATAAGAATTTGAGGCAGGTGTCGATATCTATACGGCGACAACTATACAGCCGGACCAATGTCCCGCCGTATAGTTGGTCGTTAAACCTTCTGTGTCCTGAAAAAGAAATTTGACGAAGGCATCGATAACTATACGACCGCAACTATACGGCCGGAATTTTATTCCCGTCGTATAGTTGGTCGTTAAACCTTCTGGAGTCGCCAAAATTTACCTGTTTCTTCAAAAATTCTTTCTTAGCCTAAAACTTAGCGAAATACCATGTTTTGACAGTAAAATAACAACTTTAATTTTCGACCAACATATACATATAATTGAAGGATTCACCTGAAACTGATTTTCTCTTCCTTTCTACCGAGTTTATGCAACACATAATATAGTGAAAATAAATTCTACCTTTTGAAAACTACCATAAGATTACTCTAATAGCAAGACATGCAAAGAATAAAAGTGCCAATGCAACATGAATGCAACTAGATTCAAGGCATAAAACAAAGAAAGCCGCATAATGACTTCTGTGTTGCCTCCCGAGAAGCGCTCTCTTTAAAGCCATAAAGCCAGGCTAGGATGCTCCATACATTACCCACCTGGATCCCAAGGGATATCGACTCAAGGTGTGGTTATACATACCAGTTTGGAGCATATTGGAGTAGAGTTCGGTTGGAGTCGTACCCTCTTACGGTGCATCGGCATCATGTAGATGAACAAGTTCTCGCTTTTAAGCGAGTGTTGATGCACCAAGCTTGGTAAAAATGCCTCCATGTATAGTTGTGATGACCCAAAAGTATAGGGGATCGCAACAGTCTTTGATGGTAGTATTATCCAATTTATTGATTCAACAGAAGGTGATCCAAAGAATACTTATAAGCCTTAACAACTGAGTTGTCAATTCAACTGCACCTAGAAATAGTATTGCTCACAGTAGTTTATCAGTAGCAACAATTTTGTAGTAGCAATAGCAAAATAGCAGCAGCAGTAAACGAAGGTAGTAGTAACAATAGTAGCAAACAGTAGGATATCAGTGTGGTAGGCATAGGGATGGATGGACGGGCGTTGCATGGACAAGTATAAACATGTAACTTCAAGATCTAGGGAAATTGTAGATAAATAAGATAAAGCATCCAAGTACTAAACAATCATAGGCATGTGTTCCATATATAGTCATACATGCTCGCAATGAGAACTTTCACAACATCTTTTGTCCTGCCAGCCCATTGCAGCGGGCCTTAAGGGAATCTACTGGCAATTAAGGTACACCTTTTAATAGAGCACCGGAGCAAAGCATTAACACTCTATGAACACACGTGATCCTCATATCACAGCCATCCCCTCTGGTTGTCCCAATTTCTGCCACTTTGGGGCCTTTGGATCCGGACAATGATATGTGTACACAACTGGCAGATAAGATCACAAACAATACTATCATCATGAATCAATAATAAGTTCGGATCTGAGATCATGGCACTCGGGCTCTAGTGACAAGCATTAAGCACATCAAGTTGCAACAAAGTCAAATATAACTAATAGAGATACTAGGCATCATGCCCTAACAATCTTATTCGATTACATGATAGAACTCATCCAATCCCTACCATCCCCATAGACTACAGCGGGGGATTACTCACTCATGGATGGGGAAACATGGATGGTTGATGGAGAGGCGTTGTTGATGGTGATGGCGATGATCCTCTCCAAATTCCCCGTCCTGGAAGGGTGCAAAAACGGAGTTTCTGGTTCCGAATCAAGGTTTTTGGTGGTGGCGGCGCAGCGGAACTCTTTCTGAAAAAACGTCGACCCCCCTGAGTTTTTAGGTCAAGAGGCAACTTATAGGCGAAGAGGGAGGCCGAGGGGGTGCCCAAGGCGGCCACACCCCTCCCAGGCGCGACCTGGGCTGGCCCGCGTGGCTAGGGGGTGTGGGCCCCTCGTGGCCCACCTCCACCTCGTCTTCTGGCTCCGTGAGTCTTCTGGTGAAATAGGATTTTTGGCATATTTTTCGGGATTTTTCCTGATAGTTGATTTTCTGCACAAAAACTAGACACCAAGGTAATTCTAGTGAAAACAGCGTCAGTCCATGTTAGTTGTATCCAAATCACACAAGCTTAGAGGAGAAACAATAGCAAAAGTGTTTGGGAAAGTAGATACGTTTTGGACGTATCAAGTCCCCCCAATCTTAGCTTATTGCTTGTCCTCAAGTAATTCAGTTAAAAACTGAGTGCGATAAAAGAACTTCGACGAACACATTTGCTTCATATGATGTATATATTCTTAGCACATGAGTAGATACTTAGACAATCCATAATGAGTATGCAACTAAGTCTACTTAATAGTCATTGCAAGTTATGAAGAGATTCCAACTCAATAATAATAAGTAGCATGAAACATAAACATAAGCAACATTGCAATGCTCATAGAAAGGTATGATAGAGTGGTATCTCGCTTGCCTTTGTTTGTAGAGCACAACATAAATGCCAAGGCACCTCTGAAGTTCAAGTAAAGACTAGAAGTAAAGATATCAGAGATACAAGCATCAAAGTCATGACATAATTAACCAAGTTTTGAGACAAGCACATTACACTAAGAATGACAACTATGTTCTCAAGAAGGTGCTCATAGAATAAGTGGTGACTCAACAAGGAAGTGAAAAGGTTTTGAAAAGTTTGAAAAGATTCCAAATGCTGAAAGTATGGTACTCATTAGCTTTGAGCTCTCATTGCCCCTATCATAAGCATCTTTAGATGGTTAAGGGTGAAAGTGAGGTCCAATATGAGTTATATGTTTGTCACACCATAAACTGGAAATCTCATGTCCCTTGAGTACGAGGGTCGCTCCTCATGCTACTCAGCTTTAGTCATAGGTAAGTTCTTGTCATAGTAAATACATGTGTATCATAGAGAACCGCCAACGGGGTACCCCTTGCACATGATACAGGATGTATCCCATATCAAAATGACAAGGCAAGCAGACAATGAGCATCTCAGCAATCTCTTATTTACCATGGGAAGATGGTGCTTTTTTTCTCTCTTTCCTCTTTTCAATATGTCTCTTTTTTATAAGAAGAAAGCTTCATAGATTGGTCATTATGGTGATGTTGCAAGTTTCCACCATTATTAGGCATGGCTTAGGCTAGCGGCCCAAGCGTTTCTCTAATACATATACATAACTCCATGGACTTACAAGATCCCTTTTATTTCACACCGACGACATCCATAAACAAAAGAGCATGATATCAACTGGGTAAATAGTTACAGGTGTTGAAAGCGTTCCCCGTGACAACACAGTTCTGCTAACTCCTAGCCTATAATTTGCAAGCATATAACTTTCATGGAAAATCACAATGGTTTAGGTTTATTAAGTGTAAGAAATAAAGTGTGCCATCAAGTTTGTGAGAGCTTTACTAACTAACTTTCTCATAACAAGCAAATATTTATTTGGAAGAAAACAAGGCATAATAAATATGCACGAAATAGCAAATGATGCTAGTAGGTAGGTATGGTGGACACTTTTGACAATATTAGTTTTGGGGAGTTGGAAACACGAGTAGAGCTCATACTCAGTGCAAGTGAAGGCTAGTAATAGAGAGGGAGCGACAAACGAGAGAGTAATAACTGTCATAATCATGCTTGCAACAAAACATGACTAATTACGGCATGAAAGTGATACAAGAACTCTGAGGCAAAATAAATCATCGAGGCTTACTGACTATTGTTCAGTCATATGCATGCGTGAGCATGTGCCAAGTCGATTCAAATGAAACATTCACATGAGGATACCACAATGTCATACCAAGTTATGAATAGAAGAATGCAAGCAAACATTCATATGACATGCTACAAACTATTAGTAAGCTAGAGCTAATCATAAGAAAGCAGGAACTACTAAGCATCCATAAATAACATACACCTTACATGAATAGACTAGGCATGCCCAAAATGATGAGTATATGTACAAAAATGAAAACAAACAAAGTTCATTACCAGCCTCTTACCACACCTCAAGTTGTCATTAACCTTCATTATTGCCCTTCACTTGTGTGGCTTGAATAATAACATGAAACCAAACTCCACTGAGGACCGCTTAACCCTGCAAAGAACTTTACAAAACGAAAGAAGAACAACAAATATTTTTGGTGTTTTCGATTTTTTAAAGCAAGCACACAAAGCAAAAACAAACAAAGCAAAATCTTTTTGGATTTTTCTTAAGGCAAACCAAAGCTAAAAAGCAATGAAACAAACCAAGAGAAACAACAAAAATATTTTTGGTCTTCTTGTGTTTTTAGAAAGCAGAAACAAAAACCAAAAAGAAAGCGGAACATGGATATACAAAGAACCGACAAAACATGATATATAGATGAGTGTGATGTCAGTATACCTCCCCCCAAGCTTAGGCCTTTGGCCTAAGTGGGGCTTAATCCCATGGTGACCAAGAAGGTGCTCCTCCGTACTGCGACGTAGAGGCCCCTTCGTTCTGGTACGTGCTCGAGGACGCCCCTGTGTAGTGCACATAGTGGTTGTAAGAGGGCGCATCCCCCTGGTAGTATCCGTGGAAACCACGAATGCGTAGCTGCTCGTCCATCTCCTCCTTGGAGCGTGACCAAGGTCCCCTGCAAATACTGAACAAAGTGGTTTTTGGCAAAGGAATTTCCCTCTCTTCCCCGTTAGTAAAAATCATCCTATAAACCAAACTTTCAAGGGTAGAGCTAGCAGTGACAAAGTGATGCGATTTCATGGCAGCAAGATCAAGCCTCTAAGGAGCCAAAATTGTATCATTTGGATCAACAGAAAGTCCTAAGGCATCAACTGCACGTGCAGCAATAATACCCCCATAAATGGGTCCTCTAGCAGCTAGGCGACGAGAAATGAGAGAACCAAGATTATACCTGATTTCATTGTTGAGTGCAGCAGCTAAAAAGGCCAAACGATAGTTGGAAATATTGCTAGTGTTCTCCCTACCAAGAATAATAGTGGCAAGATAATAAGCAAAATATCTGATAGCTGGGAGTTGAATATGTCTTATCTTTCCGCGCTGGGCTCCACGGTCATCATCATTATTTACCCCGCGGTAGAGCTCCAACAAATCAGCGGGTTGAGCTAGAATCTTCTACATCGTCCCAGCCATGCCAATACCCAAAATTTCGCAAAATTTCTTCAATGCCATGGTGATAGTCCTATCATAGATTTTGAATGACACATCTGACCTGAAAGGGTTGTTAGAAAAAAGAGAAACTCTCCACAAAAGTTTTGGTGAGCATAGCATATTGCTCACTCTCATCCTGCATATAATCAGTTAATCCAACCCTCCGAACAAGAGTTAAGAAATCATTGAGAATCTCTGCAGCCTGCAAAAAGGTAAGACAAGGGAAGGTAGAAGGGTGTGCATCCCCTTCATCTCCATCGTTGCCAAAGAACGGTGTAATAAGATCCTCATTGTATGATGGCCTAGCTCGGGAGGATGATCTCGAAGGCCTTGTCCTCCTAGGTGCATCACTCTCAAACACTTCTCCAAATGTGTGGTTGTCCATGACCCTTTTTTCAAGGAGCAATCCCTCCAAAAATCAGCAGCAAACATGGGCTGAGCAAGGAGATCGAAAATCGGGAGCAAGAACAGCAGGAACTCGAGCTTGAGAAATTTTTCCGGTGTTTTTTGGGATAGAGAAAGAAGTGGCTGGAAGGAGACACTTTGGAGGGACATAGGTGGGCCCTACCCAGGCCAGGCGTGCCCTGGGATGGCCGTGCCACCAGGGGTGTGCTGGCCTAGTGGGTCCCCCTGGGCCATTCCAGGTGCCCCTCTGCCCCTCTTTTTGAGGAAAAATTTAATATGAATTTTCTAGAATTTTTTCGGGAAACTTTATTTTTGGCCAATTTTCAGGTTATGAAAATTGATTTTCTCGTAGAAAAAGTTTTTTTAGAAGAATAAAAAAGCAAACCAAAACTACAGAAGTTCGAAGACACTCTAAAAAGCAAACAACTAGCAAAACTAAAGCTAATAAGAGGAAGAGCAAAGACTGGAAAGGAGAGAAATAAAAGTGAGCAAGCATAACCATTGTGAAAGCATTGTTTTGTTCATTAAAATCCCTTTGTTAACAAGGTTGATCAAGTCTTGTTACCAAAACAAACTTATATGAAACAAAACTTTGCATTTCACAAAATGATTATGTTACCTCAAACGTGATAGCAATAGTCCCAATCATAATAGTTTCAAAACTTTCTTGTGGAATGGGACAATATATTTCTCCAACTTTGATGCTCTCAATGTTCTCAATAGAATTCAGACAATAGCTCTTATCAATCTTTTTGGGGAAATAGACAGTATGTTCTTTATCATTAATATTAAAAGTTACTTTTCCTTGATTACAATTGATGACAGGACCTGCGGTATTAAGAAAAGGTCTCCCAAAAATAATGAACATATTATCATCTTCAGTCATCTCAAACACAACAAAATCAATTAAAACCAAGCAATTATGAGCCACTTGAACAGGAACATCCTCACATATACCAACAAGAATAGTAGTCAACTTATCAGCCATTTGTAAAGATATATCAGTTGGTATCAATTTTTCCAGCTAGAGTCTCTTGTAGAGAGAAAAATGCATAACACTAACTCCAGCTCCCAAATCACATAAATCAGTTCTAACATAATTATTCTTAATAGAGCAAGGAATAGTTGGAATACCTTGATCACCAAGTTTCTTTGGAACCTTACCATTGAAGGAATAATTAGCAAGCAAAGTAGAAATTTCCTCATTAGGAATCTTCCTTTTATTAGAGACAATATCCTTCATATACTTTGAATAAGGAGGCAACTTAATAGTATCAGTCAAAGGAATTTGCAAAAATAAAGGTTTCATCCACTCACAAAACTTGTTATACTGTTCTTCCTCCTTTGACTTATGTTTCTTATTGGGAAAAGACATTGGTTTCTGCACCCAAGGTTCTCTTTCACTACCATGATTATTAGCAATAAAATCTTCCTTAGTGTACCTAGTGTTCTTGGTGTGATTCTCAGGTTCTTCCTCAATTTCTTCCTTATCAGGAACATCATTTTTATCATTACCACTTTCAGTTTCAGCATTAGAGACAGATATACTATTAGGATCTACAGCAGGTTCAGGAGGTTCTTCAATTGTTTTATGTTTCTTTTTCTTTCTCTTATGAGGACTACCACTACTTTCACCTTGTTGAGAATCCTGCTCAATTCTTTTAGGGTGTCCTTCAGGGTATAAAGGATCTTGAGTGGCTGTACCACTCCTAGTTCTATCTCCTGAAGCATTAACTAGCATATCTTTTTGTACCTTAGCTAGTTGATCAATTTGAGTTTGAACCATTTGGAAGTGTTTACAAAGCATTTTAACTTCATTAGCTGTTCTTTCCACAATATATTTCAACTCATTAATAGCTCTAGAGTTTTCCAATAAATGATTCTAAACTTGTTTATTAAAATTACCTTGCTTAACAATAAAAATGGCAAGTTCCTCTAAGCATTGATCAGGAGGTTTACCATAGGGAATATCACCTTCATCAAAGTGTTGGAGAGAGTGTACCTCAATAGTGTATTAGTGGGGAATTGGCTTACATAATTCTTATATAGGAGGTAAATTCTTCACATCTTCAGATCTAATACCTTTCTCCTTAATACATTTTTTAGCTTCTTTCATCACTTCATTATTTAATGCAATAATTCTCCTCTTATTTGGTGTTGGTGTTGGAGTTGGTTCAGGCACAATTGGCTCAGGAGTAATGGCCTCAGGTGTATTTAGCTCAGTTGAAGTCCAATCATCATAATTCTTGCTTATTTTAGCCATTAATTCTTTAGCTTATGCAGGAGTTCTTTTCCTAAAAACACAATCAGCAAAACTATCTAGGTATGTCCTAGAATCATCAGTTAGTCCATTATAATAAATATCAAGAAGCTCATTTTTAGGCAATGGACATCCAGGATGTGCATGAATCAAGGCACAGAACCTTGTCCATGACTCAGGCAATTTCTCTTCTTCTCCCTGTTTAAAATCAAAAAGTTTCTGCAAAGCAGCATGTCTAGCACTAGGAGAAAAATATTTCTGAAAGAAAGAATCAATGAAGGAATTAGGGCTATCAATGGATCCAGGAGGTAATCTATTAAACCAAGCTTTAGCTTCTCCTTTTAGTGAAAAAGGGAAGATCTTTGTAACAAAGTACTTGCGCATCTTAAAATCATCAGAGAATAAGGCACTCATAGTGGAAAGCTCATTCATATGAGCTACAACACTTTCATTTTCAGTCCTACAAAAAGGTTCTTTCTCAACAATGCTTATATAGGATAAATCAAGAGAGAAATAATAATCTTTATCTTTAATATCTATGGGAGAAGTTGCAAACTTAGCATCAGGAGATAGTTTAGGTATAATAGTACGTCTCTCAAGGATACTCCTAATAGCACTAGCACCACGTGTGGTTTGGTACTCTTCAATAAATTCATCAGTCATTTCAATGTAACCATCATTAATATCGTATCTCTCTCTAGACTCAGGTGAGCTAATAGGTGTAATAGTGCCTTCACTAGGAGTTTCAGTGTTTCCCAAAATAGTTCTAGCAATAGTAGCATCTAGGAAAGGACCTAATGAACCACTCGCATCAAGCATAGTAGAAGTGACATCATGAGTATCAGAAGCAATTTCAGATTCAGCAGTAGTAGCAGTGTGTGTAACATGTGTATGTGGTGGTGGTGTAACAAGCTTACTTATAACAGATGGTGAATCAAGAGCAACGGAGGTGTTTAGGACTATACCTCTTCTTGTAGTGGATGGTAAAATAAGAAACTTTCCATCACGAGACTTCCCCATGATGAAAGGAATAGCAGCGAACAATAATAGATCCAAGTGAACTTACAAATAAAGCTATGCTCCCCGGCAACGGCGCCAGAAATTAGTCTTGATGACCCACAAGTATAGGGGATCGCAACAGTCTTCGAGGGTAGTATTACCCAATTTTTTGATTCGACATAAGGGGAGCCAAAGAATACTTGCAAGCCTTAACAATTGAGTTGTCAATTCAGCTGAACCTAGAAATAGTTCTTGCTCACAGAAGTTTATCAGTAGCACCAGTTTGATAGTAGCAACAATAGCAGTAAAACAAGAGCAATATTAACAGTAACAACAAACAATAGGATATGAGCGCGGTAGGCATAGGGATGGATGGACGGCCATTGCATGAACAAGTCTAAACATGTAACTTCAAGATCTAGGGCAATTCCAGATAAATAAGATAAAGCATCCAACTACTAATCAATCATAGGCATGTGTTCTATATGTAGTCATACTTGCTTGCAATGAGAACTTGCACAACATGTTTTGTCCTGCTAGCCCGTTCCAGCGGGGCCTCAAGGGAATCTATTGGCAATTAAGATACTCATTTTAATAGAGCACCGAAGCAAAACATTAACACTCCATGAATACACGTTATCCTCATATCACAGCCATCCCCTCCAGTTTTCCCAATTTCTGTCACTTCGGGGCCTTTGGATCCGGACAATGATATGTGTACACAACTTGCAGATAAGATCACAAACAATACTGTCATCATGAATCAATAATAAGTTCGGATCTGAGATCATGTCACTCGGGCTCTAGTGACAAGCATTAAGCACATCAAGTTGCAACAAACTCAAATAGCCTAATAGAGATACTAGGCACCATGCCCTAACATTCTTATTCGAATACATGATAGAACTCATCCAATCCCTACCATCCCCATAGCCTACAGCGGGGGATTACCCACTCATGGATTGGGGAAACATGGATGGTTGATGGAGAGGCATTGTTGATGGTGATGGCGATGATCCTCTCCAAATTCCCCGTCCCGGCAGGGTGCAAGAACGGAGTTTCTGGTTCGGAATCACGGTTTCTGGTGGTGGTGCGCAGCGGAACTCTTTCTAGAAAAATGTCGACCCCCCTGAGTTTTAAGGTCAAGAGGCAACTTATAGACGAAGAGGGAGGCCGATGGGGTGCCCGAGGCGGCCACACCCCTCCCAGGCGCGGTCTAGGCTGGCCCGTGCGACCAGGGTGTGTGGGCCCATCGTGGCCCACCTCCGCCTCGTCTTCTGGCTCTGTGAGTCTTCTGGTGAAATAGAATTTTTGGCATATTTTCCGAGATTTTTCCTGATAGTGGATTTTTTGCACAAAAACTAGACACCAAGGTAATTCTGCTGAAAACAGCGTCAGTCCGTGTTAGTTGTTTCCAAACCACACAAGTTTAGAGGACAAACAATAGCAAAAGTGTTCGGGAAAGTAGATACATTTTGGATGTATCAAACTGCAATGAGAGTATTTGAGATTCATATAAAATTCTTAAATTTTACATTGGTTACCTGTGTAGGGGAACACTTCATAGTACTCTTACTTCATAGTAGGGAGTTCAGGACCCTGCATGTTAGTATAGCAAGGTTCTATCTCTAGTTCGATATTATCAATTCTTCATATGAGTGTCTAGGCACGAGGCCTCCGCAGAACAATTATCAATAGTTTTAGCATCATAAAAATCACTACTAGAGTGCGAGGCATCACAAACAAAAGTTGTAGTGTGATATGTCGGAAACGTATCTATAATTTTTGATGCTCCATGCTTGTTTACTATTTACTATGCTTTGCTTTGTCCACACTTTGAGGTGTTTTTATATGCTTTCTGGTAATAACCTATTAACAGGTTGCCATAGTGCCAGTTGCCTGTTTTCTTCTGTTTTTGGTTTCCAAAAAGGCAGAAAATCAATATTCTTGGAATTGGACGGGACAAAAGCCAAAGTCAATATTTTACCGTGGGCAACACGAATCCAGAAGACGAGACGGAGAAGGCTCACCAGGGGGTCACACCCCCTGGCCGCGCGGGTGGGCCCATCCCGCGCCTTGGCGGTGCAGCTACCCTGGTGGCCCCCCTGCCTTGCCTCTTCTCCTATAAGAAGCCCCCGATGTAGAAACCCTAGAGACCTGATCAAAATACCACGAAACTGCTTGTAGCCGCCGCCACCATCATACCTAGATCGGGGGGATCTGAAGCTCTTCCCGGCACCCTGCCGGAGGGGAGATCATCCCAGAGGCCTTCTTCTTCATCATGCCAGCCTCCGGTATGAAGTGTGAGTAGTTCCACCTTGGACTACGGGTCCATGCAGTAGCCAGATGGTTGTATCTCCTCCTTGTGCTTTCATGTATAGATCTTGTGAGCTCTGTTCATGATCAATATCTAATCTATTTGTAATCATGCATATTGTGTTTGCGGGGATCCGATGGATATTGAGATTACCATGTCAGATTGCTTAATGGTTTTGTCTATTTGATTCTATCATGTCTGTGTTGTTTGTGATCTTGCATGCTCTCCGTTGTTAGTAGCTATCTTGGCCAAGTAGTTGCTAGTGACTCCAAGAGGGGGAATTTATGCTCAATAGTGGGTTCATGCCTCTATTTTCCAAGGGAAGTGACAGAAATATCTTCGATTGTAGATGTGCTATTGCCACTAGGGAGAAAACAACAGTCTCTTGTTCATGGAACAAATGGATTGTTTACCTTCCACACTTTGCTTAAAGCAGTTGTCTGTTGCTTGCAAGTTAATACTGGAGGGGTTTCAGATGATAACCTGAAGGTGGACTTCTAGTCATAGATGCAGTTGGATAGCGGTCTTTGTATATTGTTGTATTGCCCAATCCAATCTCATAAGATCTTTTTGTCTTGTATTGCATTGTTATGCCTTGATCAGTTCCTGTCAATTGCCCTGCTGTAATTTGTTTACCCTTCATGCCATGTTGTTTATCTAAGGAGAGCACCTCTAGTGAACTATGGACCCCGGTACAATCTTTACCATTGATACATCTTCCACTGTTACTTGTTTACTTGCTGCAAACCATTATCACCTTCCACACCATACAGTTAATTCTTTGTTAGAGCAAACCGGTGAGCTTGACAACCTCACTGTTCGTTGGGGCAAAGACTTGAGTTTGTGTTGTGCAGGTTTCCACATTGCTTGCAACACCTTTGAGACGTTTCCTTCCTCCTATTGGTTCGATAACCTCAGTTTCTTACTGAGGGAAAACTTGCTGCTGTGCTCTTCATACCTTGCTCTTGGGATTTCCAACGAAGCGCTCCACGTCAACACCGAGCGCCATCATAGTGTGACTCTTTTTGTCAACCTCACCTTTTTGTTCCTCCTTTGCATCGACTAGTGTTTTAATAGCAATGATAGAATCAAAAGTAGGAGTCGAAGGTGTGAGCGGGTGATCAATCCGTTCTTCCTCCTCTTCCTTGTGCTCCTTCCCTCTCCGCTCTTTAGTGAGTCCTATAAAAGGTTATCTTTCTCCATGGAAGTTTTAGACCGCTTGAAATAATATAATACCAATGCATTATTACTTAAATTATTTTTGCAAAAGAGGAATATGAGGTATAGTAAATTAAAAACTCCATCAAGTGCTTCACATTCAACATCAATAATTCCTAGTCTAAATACCATTTCAGACGCACCTTTGAAAAGAACGTATTCTAATACTTCCGAACTAGCATAGGATTTATCTCTATTATAATTTGCTAGAGTAGGATTGTTGGAACGCTTACATTGAAAATTAAGGTGGTCATCTGTTATACAAATTGTGAAATAAGATCCATCATTAGCACGCAACCATAATGAATGCCTTTCCAATTGGTCCAGCAATTTCTTTATCAGCTCATGTCTAGCAACCAAGCTTGGTAAACTTGAATACTTTATCTCTTCCAATGCTTGTATTATCTGTTGAACAAAATTTATCTCGGAAGACATGATTAGTAGCCACAGTTTTTATAAATTTTTGGTTTTGTAATTTTTTTCTTGTTTTCAATATAAAAGAAAGCAGCAAGATAATAGCAACACATGGAAATATGTAGGGGGTTCATAGCATGGAAAACAAAAAATTTCTATTTCATGAACACACACAAGCCAAAATCAATCCACTAGATTAGTGCAACGAGTTCATAGAGTACTAACCCTCGAAGATCCAAAGCGGTTAACAAGATCGGATTCTCGTGGGTGATGTAGTCGTTCACTTGCCGATCTCAAGATCGTGTAGACGATCCTTACGGCGCCGCGTTCTAGCAGCGCTCCCACAGTCGGTCACATGTTCGGTACTCGATGAAGACCTTCCTCTCCCTTGTTCCATCAGGCAGCAGAGGTTGTAGATCTCTCCTCGCAATTCCAGCTGCACAACGGTGTGGTGGGGGAAGTAGAGGGGAAATCTTGCAGGGACTAGCCTAAGCTGGAGCGGGTATGGTGGAGTAGAGAGAGAGAGATCCTCGGGGCTAGAGTTTAGACGCCGAAGGAGGAGGTCATCCAGAGGCTAGGTTTTAGACTAGACGGCGGCAGCAGGAGGGACGACATCCTAGGGTTTCTGGATGAGGGGTAGGGGCACCCTACCCCTCCTTATATAGGTGGGGAGAGGCGGTTGGGGGGAGGGGAGTCCTCCCCAACTCCTCTTCATGGCCGGCGGCAAGGAGGAGGGAGGAAACCTTCCCTAAGTGGGTTTCCTCTCCTCCCTCCACTAGGCAACCAAGTTGGGATTTGACTTTTCAAATTGGCGTTTGACTTTTCAAACTAGAGTTTGATTTCTCTCTTCCCATTGCCCAGCCAAGTGACCTAGGACATGATGCAAGCATTCCACATTGGTATGACACATCCATGTACCCTTCCCACTCCGGAGTGGTGGACCTTCTAGACCCTTCTAGAAGATTCCGGTGAAAACACCAAAAACATTTCCGAACTCTAGAATTGGACTTTCCTTATATGAATATTATTCTTCGGACCATTCTGGATCTCCTCGTGATATCCCGGATCCAATCCGAGACTTCAAACAACATTCGGTCTCTTACTCACATTCCATATCTACTAAACAACATCGAATCCTTAAATGTGTCTCCCTATGGTTCGTGAATTATGCAGACATGATCGAGACTCTTCTCCGATCAATAACCAATAGAGGAATATGGAAAATCATATGGTCTCACATATTTATATGATTACTTCATGATCGAATTAACCATATACATATGATACCAATTTCCCTTTGTCTCACGATACTTTACTTATCCGAGGTTTGATCGTCGATATATATCTGAATACCTAGTTCAACCTCGTTACCGGTAAGTACTCTTTACTTGTTCATGTGATATGTGATCCCTTGTGAGCTAGTCACATGCTTGCAAGCCAATTGGATGACATTCCACCGAGAGGGTCCAGAGTATATCTATCTGTCATATGGATGGATAAATCCCACTCTTGATCCATGTGCTTCAACACATACTTTCAGAATACTCAATGCCACCTTTATAACCACCCAGTTATGAAGTGGTGTTTGTTGGGGGGGGGGGTGACCCCGGATAGGGTCAAGACGGGGGAAGCCAAAAGGAGTTTCCCCGGTCTTATGCCGAGTTACTGGATATATCGGCCGAATCATGTAAAGGTCGACCGAGATAAGCATGACCATGACCTTTACCAGAGGGGTCAGACGTTATTCGGCGACGAGTCAGGTAGGCCGGGCAAGTCCGAATAAGCCATAATGCAGGTGAAGGCCGAGCCGAGTTAAGCGAGGCAGGGACGAATAACACGACGCTTGCAGGAGAAGGAAGAACCTAAGGTCAAACCCTAGCCTCGGGCTAGGAAGAATCTAAACAGAGCCAAGCACAAAGGAAAAGACGCAGAGCAGCAGAGGAGCAGAAGGAGGTCACGGAGGTGACAATCCTGGAACCCGAGGCATGCAGGTGGGGCTCTCTGGAACTTTGCCGTCATTAGAAGGGGGACACGGAAAGGAGCTCGCCGAGTTACTATATTGGGACAAGCATATTCCTCGAATATGCTTGCCACGTCAGCCCTAGAGGAGCCAAGGCACCCCTTTATAAGGAGAGGCTTGGGTACTGAGGAAGGGATCGGCTCATTCTATACCATTAGGCTGGTAGAAATTCACCCTTTCCTCCTGCATACAGCTCAAGGAGCACTTGTAGCCCAAGAAAAGAGAAATAAAGATCTGTATGTTAGTCCTTTGTGTGTAGAATTAACTACATCTTCCCTCCCCAGATTCCTCTAGCATCCATTGGCCCCAAAATTTAGCCTACCCATGGCATCTACCGTGCCACCACCATGATAGTTGGCGCCCACCGTGGGGCCAGCAGCGGTGCTAGCTGGAGTCATGATCTGGATGGGAAACTTCATCCACACTGGCAAGCGCGCTGTCTCTGGCTTAGTCCAGAGATTTGATCTCTGTGACTATGTCAGCGATAACGCAGGCAGCTTCAGGGGAAAAACTCCTCCGCGCAATGGAGTCTTCATCAATTTGGGCATGCACCAGATCTACGTCGGCGTCGACACCTCCGGCGTCTATCCTCACCAAGTTAATGTTGCAGGAGAGCCCCCCTTAGCGCTGCAAACTGTCCGCGTGGAGAACGCCCCATCAGCAACGCCGAGGTGATGGTCGCAGCCGGGGTGCAGGCGGGAGCAGCAGGCGCCGGATCAAGCAAGGATCTGACGACGGGAGTGCAGGTGACCACAAAGCAGGCAGCTCCAACGCCCACTGAGGTAAATCCTTCGGCAGCCAACCCAGCCGAGGTGCAGGAGACGACCCCGAAGGCACCAAGGGTAAGATGGCCACCTCTGGAAAGACCAGAAAATATTCTCCAGGCAACTATAGATAATCTAACCATGCTTGTAGCGCCGATACTTGATCCGGCTAATGCTCAGGCAGAATTAGAAGAAACCAGGCAAAAGGTACTGGTAGAGGCAAAAAAGGTGTCGGCATTGCGGGAGTACTTAAACATGACCCTACGAGAATATGCTAAGGCAAACAAGCTTGACGTCGCCCCCGAGCGGGTTGATGAATTAAGATTGAGAGGGAAGAACCTCATGGATGATATCAATAAAGAGCATGGTACTCATAAGGCAGATTCAGTCGATCTAGGCTTGCCGAGGTATAGCACCCCGGCAAAGAACCTAAGGGCGGCAAATGGCGCTGCACTAGAGTTAGAAGGACTGACCGGCGAAGCCCGGCAGAAACAGCACGAAAGAGTGAATGAGCTGGTGCGCATTGCGAACCAGTAGAATGAAGAAATGCTCAGGGAAGACCCGGTAAGGCCTGGTGCCTCACGCATGGTTCATTCGGCAGGTGCAGCACCCGCCCTATCAGTGGCAGCAGCATCCTCACCAGGAAACAATGCGCAAAAAGACAGAGCAGTAACTTCGGGAAAAAGAAATAAGCAAATTGTTCCGTATGATCCGGCAGTAGCCGGAAAAGCAAATGAAAACAGAGGCAATGTTAGCCGAGGTAACAGTGGCGAAAGAAACCCCGGCCGTGCCGACAAAGGCAACGGAAGCCGAGGTAATGGGGATCTCGGAAGAGGAAATCATGAGAATAATATCCCGGCAGAAGGAAGGAGGGATCCTCCGCCTAATCCTCAGCCGAGATATGAACCTCGGCAAGAAAGAGAAGTGAGACCAGCTCACCACAATCAGGTGAATGAGAGGTACAATGATGGTTATTCAGATATGGAGTGCGCAGGGCATGCTGTAAATGACCATTATGGAATACAGGAAAGAATCATTTACAGAAACTTGCCATCGAATGACGCAAGATCAAAATTGGACAGGTTGTACCGGTCCGAGTTATTGGAGGAGCAAGGTCCCCCGGGTCCGGCATGTTTCGGACCCCGGATCATGGGCGAGCCGCCTGTGCCGAATTTTCAGCTGGCGAGGGGCACGAAAACATACAATGGGAGCACCAAACCATAATACTGGTTAATTGACTATGCCACTGCAGTAAAAATAGCTGGCGGAAACCTGCGATGGGCAGTAAGATATGTTCCGCAAATGCTGGAAGGGCCGGCCAGAGTATGGCTGAATAATCTACCAGCGGGCAGTATCAATTGCTGGCTAGATTTCGAGGAGATGTTTGTCGGCAACTTTACCAGCACTTACAAAAGACCGAACATGCCACAACAACTTGCAATGTGCAAGCAAAGGCCGAATGAGACAGAGAGAGAATTCTTAACTCAGTGGTGTAACCTCAGGAATTCATGTGAGGGAGTTATAGAATCACAAGCGATAGCTTGGTTCGCTCAAGGATGCCGTTATGCCAGTGTCTTGTGGCAGCGACTGCAAAGAGATATGCCAACCACTTTGACAGAAACCATCAGGATAGCGGATTCGTATGCATTGGGAGATCCGACACAACCAAAGCTGATGTCGGCAGACCATCGGGAACATCAAGATCAATATGCAAGAGATGCGGCCGGGTCATCGAGGCGCAATGAGTTCAGAGGAAGAAGAAGAGAGGAAAGACCGGATTACAGATATGCCTCCAATCAGGTGGCAGCAGTAGTGCAAGATCAGCCGAGTCACGGAAACGGTCAGCGACAGAAGAATGGTCCTCAGCAATGGACACCAAGGAATGAAGGAAAGAGACAGTGGACGCCAGAACAGAAGAAGCAGTGGCATGAAAGGCCGAAGTACACGTTTGAATCCATGTTGGATCAACCGTGTAAGTTTCACACTCCAAACCCGGCTAAGCCGGCTAATCATACGACTCGGCAATGCTCCTGGATGAAAAATGCAATGGGGAACCCGGCGGGCATGCAAACTCCTTCCCATCAGGCACATCAGCAGCAACAACCGCAGTTGACTAGGGCAAATGCACAACAGCTAATGTTACCCCCTCCTTCCCCGAGGTATGATAACTCGGACCGGAGAGACGCAATGCATCAAGTGATAAATCAGGGTCAGGATGGAAGGGCTAACCCCGGAAATAATGGACGCAATGATTACAGAGAACATCATCAATCATATTGCGTGTTCACAACAGAACAACAAGACAGGCAAAGTGTACAGAGTCGGCATATGGAAGTGAATGCAGTTATGCCGACAGTACCAAGATATGTGCCTTGGTCATATCAAGAAGTAACTTGGAGCATAAAGGATCATCCCAAAATAATGCCGAATCCGGGGTCGTACGCGCTCGTACTAGATCCGACATTTGTCGGACCGAGCATTAATGTGAAATTTTCAAAAGTACTCATTGACAATGGGAGCAGTATCAATATCATGTACAAGGATACAATGCATAAACTCGGAATATCGCAGAATATGCTGCAGTCCACGAGAACTCCATGGAATAGTGTCGGGACTTTCGTGCGAACCCATTGGGAAGGTTCGAGTAGATGTGTTATTCTGCACAAGGGATAACTGTAGAGTAGAAAATTTGGAGTTTGAGGTGGTGGATCTAGAGAGTTGCTATCATGCTTTACTCGGGCGGTCAGCATTAGACAAATTCATGAGTAGCTGCCACATAACTTACCTGAAAATGAAACCACCCGGACCACAAGGGGTGATAACAGTAGCAGGAGATTACAAGAAGTCAATGGATTGTGCTTCAGCCGGATCGAACCTGGCCGAGTCATTGGTAATAGCAAGAGAAAAAAGAAGGATTCAGGAGGTAGCGGCCCTCGCTCAGTCGACACAACTGAATATGCCGGCATTGGCCAATCCGCATGGAAGTGTTTCTTTCCAGCCAACTAAAGAAACAAAAAAGTTCCAGATAGATGAGCAGTTCCCAGAGCGCACCGTCACCATTGGTGCCGGCCTAGATGCCAAATAGGAAGGCGAGCTCACCAACTTCCTCCGTGAGAATCGGGACATCTTTGCATGGTCAACTCAAGATCTGCAAGGTGTGCCGAGGGAGTTGGCTGAGCACTCTCTGCATGTAAGGCCCGGATCAAGGCCGGTGAAGCAACCTCTCCGCCTCTTCACCGAAGATAGGAGAAAAATAATAGGGGATGAGATAGCTCGGCTCCTTGCGGCCGGGTTCATCATGGAAGTGATTTATCTGGATTGGCTGTCAAACCCGGTGTTAGTAGAAAAGAAAAAGGATGATCCAAATGTAGCCGTCGTATGGCGAATGTGTATTGATTACATGAACCTGAACAAGGCGTGTCCCAAAGATCCTTTTCCTTTACCTAGAATAGACCAAGTCATTGATTCGACCGCTGGTTGTGAGCTGTTATCATTTGTAGACGCGTATTCTGGTTTTCATCAGATACCATTAAATCCGGCTGATCAAATAAAGACTGCGTTTATTACCCCGTATGGGGCTTATTGCTATCGCACCATGCCATTCGGCCTGCGTAACGCAGGGGCAACGTACCAGAGATGTATGCAAAAATGTCTACATGACCAGATAGGGAAAATGTACAAGTATATGTAGATGATGTGGTTATTAAAACCAAAGAGAGCAAAATGCTACTGGATGATATTCGGCAGACATTCGCGAACTTAAGAAGGTTCCGAATGAAGCTCAACCCGAAAAAATGCACCTTCGGCGTACCAGCTGGAAAACTACTCGGTTTTATCGTATCTAGTCGAGGTATAGAGGCCAACCCAACTAAGATAAGAGCGGTAGAAAGGATGGAATTGCCGAGATGTCTAAATGATGTACAGAAGTTCACGGGTTGCCTGGCCTCGCTTAGCCGATTTGTATGTCGGCTGGGAGAGAAGGCACTACCACTATATCAACTGATGAAAAAATCTGATAAGTTCATTTGGACACCACAAGCAGATAATGCATTTCATGAACGGAAGAAGATGTTGGTCATAGCACCAATCTTTGGCCTCTCCATTGTCAAAAGAGCCCATGTTACTTTACATAGCCGCCATAAACAGAGTGGTAAGTGCGGTGATCGTTGTGGAACAAGTTGAAAATGATAAATCAGTACAAAGGCCGGTGTATTACCTAAGCGAGGTAATATTAGCCTCAAAACAAAATTACCCACATTATCAGAAGATGGCATATGGAGTATACATGTCGGCAAACAAACTTAAACATTACTTCGAAGAGCACCCGATCAAAGTGATTTGTGAGGTGCCCATAGCCGACATATTGAGCAACAAAGATGCAAGCGGCCGAATAGCAAAATGGGCAATTGAATTGTCACCTTATGCTCTGCAATTCGATAGGCGAGATGCAATCAAATCTCAGGCTGTGGCCGACTTCTTTGTGTATTGGGCCGAGGTACAATATGAGCCACCATTACCAGATCCGAATTATTGGACGATGCACTTCAACGGTTCCAAGCTAAGGAATGGGTTGGGGGCAGGGATAGTGTTAACCTCGCCAAAAAGAGATCAGCTGAAATATGTTCTGCAGATACATTTTTCCGTATCAAACAATGTAGCCGAGTACGAAGCACTCGTCCATGGATTGCAGGTGGCAAAAGAGTTTGGGATACGCCGGATCTTATGCTACGGAGATTCAGATCTAGTAGTACAACAAGTATCAGGCAATTGGGACGCACTAGATGCCAATATGGCCTTATATAGATTCCATGTGCAAAAACTCAGTGGATACTTCGATGGATGTGAATTAAATCATATACCTCGGGCAGAAAATGACGCTGCAGACACGCTGTCAAAACTCGGATCAACCAGGCAATCAATTCCCCCGGGTATAGCCCTAGAGCACCTGAGAAAACCATCAATAACACCATCACCAGAGTCCGAATCCATCTTTATTCCGACGAAATCGAGAGAAGATAATATGCCGATGGAAGTTGAAAAAGAATGTAACTCAGGGTTTCCGAAAGTGAACTCGGCCGATGCACAGATGGATATGGAAAAATCCGAGGTGGTTATGTCGGCGTAAAATATGAAAATAGACAGTGAGATTATCCTAGAGAAAATCATGCCAACATGGGCGCAACCCATATTTTCTTTCCTTAAGGATGCGACTTTGGCGAATAACGAGGTAATGGCTAGACAGAAAGTGAGAAGAGCTAAAGCTTATACAATCATAAACAATGAGTTGTATAAAAGGAGCGTCACAGGCGTGCTGCAAAGATGTGTGGATTCGGCGGAAGGCCAGGAGATTCTCCTAGATATACATCAAGGAGAATGCGGGCATCACGCCTCGTCCAGAGCTTTGTGGACAAAGCATTCATGCATGGATTTTATTGGCCAACAACGTTGAAAGAAGCCAAAGAATTGGTGGAAAAATGTAATGGTTGCCAGAGATATGTCAGCAAGATACATATGCCATCGTCCGAGTTAAAAACGATACCAATTACTTGACCGTTTTCTGTATGGTGCTTAGATATGGTGGGACCATTTAAGCCGGCCTGGGGCGGGATGACCCACATTTTAGTCATGGTCGACAAATTCACAAAGTGATTGAAGTGAAGCCAATAAGAAAATGTGATGGACTCACAACAGTAAAATTCCTCAAAGATATTATCTTGAGATATGGTTACCCACACAGTGTTATTACATACAATGGCACAAACTTTGCTGAAGGGGCCTTTGCTAGATTCTGTCAAGAAAAACACATAAGGCTAGATGTCGCCTCGGTGGCTCACCCAGCATCTAATGGGCAAGTAGAAAGATCTAATGGACTAGTATTGTCCGGAATAAAACCCCGACTCGTCGAACCACTGCAAAGGTCGGCACGCTGCTGGATCGAGGAACTACCAGCAGTGCTATGGAGCCTCTGAACTACCCCAAACAGGTCAACAGGGTATACCCCATTTTTTCTGGTATATGGATCAGAAGCCGTTCTTCTAGCCGACATAATACATGACTCGCCAAGAGTTACCCAGTATACAACGGCTGAGGTAAATGAGGTAGCTCGGCAAGATGATGTCGATCTGCTAGAAGAAGCCAGGGAGCTGGCATTATCAAGATCAGCGATCTATCAGCAAGACATACGACGATATCACAGCAAGAAAGTCAATCCAAGAGTGTTTAAAGAAGGAGATTTGGTTCTTCGGCTAGTGCAACGCACAGCCGGCATGCACAAACTATCGCCCCCATGGGAGGGACCATTCATCGTGAGCAAAGCATTGCACAGTGATGCATATTACCTAATTGATGCTCAGTCACCAGAAAAGAACAAGGCAAACAAAGCCGGCGAAGAATCGAAAAGACCATGGAACATAGCTTTACTTCGTCCATTTTACTCGTAGGAGTCATCTATGATACGTTGTAATGTGACGCTTCAGGTCAAAGTATCGACTATAAGTTAAACCTCGGCACCTTGAGCAGTGACTCGGGGACTGCTCGATGTTATTTCTCATTTTGGTTATGTATTAAACCTCGGCACCTTGAGCAGTGACTCGGGGAATGCCCTATGTTATTTCTCATTTTTGGTTATGTGTTAAACCTCGGCACCTTGAGCAGTGACTCAGGGACTACCCTATGTTATCTCTCATTTTTGGTTATGTATTAAACCTCGGCAACTTGAGCAGTGACTCGGGGACTGCCCTATGTTATTTCTCATTTTTGGTTATGTATTAAACCTCCGCACCTTGAGCAGTGACTCAGAGACTTCCCTATGTTGTTTCTCATTTTGGGTTATGTACTAAACCTCGGCACTTTGAGTTATGCACTTTGAGCAGTAAAACGGGAATTGCCCAACGTCATTTTTTCCTGAATTATGTGTTAAGCTTCAGGACCTCGAGCAAGGAACTCGGGGACTATGACGTATTATCCGTTATCTCGAATTAGGAATTAAAACCTCGATTTCTAGAGCACTGACTAGTGAATCGCCCCATGATTGTCCCCTGTTACAAAAATGGATATTAAACTTCGGCACCCCGAATGGTAGGTCAGAAGCTACCTTAAACGATATTATTTCGCTTTCCTCAAATTTGGGCCTCGGGATTTATAGCTCGGATAAAGATCAAGAACACAATGGTAGAGCCGTCGAATTTATAAAGGCCAGGCAATATTAACGCCGAGCTAAGGTGGGTCAAATGAAAACACACAATCTGAACTTATGAAATTGAAGGCCACCAAAGCAAAAATTTAAACCAACAAGATCTGTTTAGACAGACTAATAACGATCACCATCATATGTGCCTCAGTGGCCAAAGGCAAAAGGGAGTTCATACCACACAGAGAGTCGGATAATTGTTTCACACATAGCATACGCCCGGCATACCGGGGATAAGAAATAACCTAAGGGGCAGCGACTTGGTCAGGCACTAGGCGCTCCGAGGTAGACGGCACCTCGGCCGAAGTTGCTTCGCCCTTCACAGAACCAGGATCGACTTCGTTGGAAGCCCGGGGCTATTGAGAAACATTAGCTTGAGCTTCAGAATGCCCAGTCCCTTTGGAGGATGATCGCGCGTCGCCGTCCCCATCCGAGCTTGCGCGGGAATCACCAGAAGTGTCCGAGTCGCCCTCATCCTTGCCCTGGTCGGCCAAATTATCATCAGAGGCATCTTTGACTTCGACGTCATCCGCCGGGTTAGAAAGGAAACTCGGCCCTTCAATCCAGTTATGCACGTCAGCATACTCAACAAGCTAGAAGGCACGAGCTTGTCGGCGAGCGACGAATTCTGGATCCTCAACCCAATGGGAGCCAGTGCGCAAATTTATCAAGGTATCGAGCGAAATATCCTCGTACCATGACATAATGATTGTAACCGCCATATCAGCACCAGCTCGTCCAGCGGACTCCCTCCAGAGATTTAACTGGTTCTGGGATGCCATCAATCTTTCCACCAGTATCTTGATCTCATCAATATCAGGAGTTCCAGAAGTATTCGGCCAAAGAACATGGTAGGCCCGGATGGCTGCCTGCACCAAATCCCTGCCCATAATCTTCATCGGACCAACGGCAGCGCCAACGGCAACCAAGAAGTCTTCCATCGAGTATTCTAGGCTCGCATCTGCGGGGACACCTCGGCGCACACGAGCATTAATCACCGCTCTAGAGCTCACAGGCTTAGCTTCTGGAAAATGGTCTACGCAAAATAAAAGTATATCGTTTAACAGTAAGAAAGAGAAGAAGATAACTCGGCCACAGTCAGAGACTTACGATGAATATAGCTCATCATTCTCTGAAGATCTTGAGCCCAATCACCCTTGGTCTTCTCAAAGCGAGTGATCTCCTCGCTCATCGCCCGTGTCTTGAGTTCGGCAGCCTCGAGGAGTTCTTTATTTTTCTGCAATTGCAGAGCTAGCCGATTCTTCTCTTCGGAGAACTCCTGGTCAACTTTCTCTAACTCAGACTTCTGAGAGAGCTTGAGGGACTCCACCTCGGCGCGCAAGCGAATTATCTCGTCATCTCTCTCTTTCAGCTGCTCCGAATGAGTAGCGGCTTGTTCTAAAAAATGCAGCATCATATCAGGCATGGGTATGCATTCTTGATGTGACGCTGCAAGAGTTTGTAACTTGGCTATACCAAAGCCAAAAGGTTAAAAGAAACACGGGATAAGTTTCGAACGGAAATCTGTAATGAAAAAGGGTAACTAACCTTCCAGGGCCTTGACTTTCTTCTCAAGACGGATATTAAGATTGTTGATATTACCTATTCACCAGCAAAATGAGCTAACGCCTCAAGTCCAAAACAATAAGAACTTTAGGGACAATACAAAAGTTTGTTAACTTACCAGCTTTCTTCACCATGGGAATGACTTTTTCATACTTATCTTGCGATTTCTTATGTGCGAAAAGCAGCCTTTGGAATTCGGCGGTCCGCCGATCATGTGCAACCTAAGCGACAAAATAAATAGCAGTGAGATACTCGAAGCTAAGCCAGATCCGAATCAAGCAAAGCTTAACTCGGACCTAGGTGGCTGGATATTCGAAGCTAAGCCAGATCCGAATCAAGCAAAGCTTAACTCAGACCTAGGTGGCTGGATATTCGAAGCTAAGCCAGATCCGAATCAAGCAAAGCTTAACTCGGACCTAGGTGGCTGGATATTTGAAGCTAAGCCAGATCCGAATCAAGCAAAGCTTAACTCGGACCTAGTTGGCTGGATATTCGAAGCTAAGCCAGATCCGAATCAAGCAAAGCTTAACTCGGACCTAGTTGGCTGGATATTCGAAGCTAAGCCAGATCCGAATCAAGCAAAGCTTAACTCAGATCTAGGTGGCTGGATATTTGAACACTAGGACAAATCCGAATTAAGCAAAGCATAACTCAGATTTGGATGACTGGATATTCGAACACTAAGACAAAACCGAAATAGGCAAAACCTAATAAAACTTCCGAACAAATAACAAGTTATTCGTTTGCAAGCTTCGGGGACTAGAGTATATATAATATCATTAGAATGACTAATCGAACGTCAATAAAAACAATTAACTCGTTCATCTTATCGCTGTCAAGCATGATCTTGGCAGCCAGATGCAAGCGACTGCTGATGTCAGAAAGTTGAAATGGCTGACTGCTTGGATTACCCTCGAGATGGTCAGCAGCGTTCCAGTTATTGGCATACTCAACCAACGAGCCGAGGCTGTTCCCACTCTCAGTATGAGTAAGGACTTTACCTCGGACGTGTTGTGTAACCACCGCCGCCGCGGGACTCTTGTGAAGAGCGAGCTGAGTATCAGCGGCCAGGGTGACAATGGTCTTGGCAGAAGAAACTCCCTTGCGGAGCGCATCAACAATTGTAGGCTGAGAAGAGCTAGCAATCCCTTTCTGAGATGAGGGAGGTTTGGTGACGATGACCTTCTTGGCCTTAGAAGAGGCGTCGGCAGGAGCCGTTACCTCGGCACTAGGGGCGGTGTCTTTGGAAACAGGAGGAACTATAGTTTATGAGGGCACCGAGATGGTGATATCCTCGGCTGGAGTTGGAGTTGTGGTTGAAACTGCGCGGGCCAAAGGAGTCTAGGGGGAAACTCCGGGGTTCACGATGGGGGCAGCGGGTTCGGAAGGAGGATCAACTGTCCGAGTTACGTTGGCATCAGCAACGGTAACCACGGGTGTTTCTTTCCGAGGTAATGTTTGACTCAGAGCAGGAGGAGAGTCCACGCGAGCTGGACTAGGAACTCTGGTATCTTCGGGAGGCGGAGGAGAAGGCAGCCGAGTAGTATGACTCGTCATGCTTGGACCACTGGGCTTAACAGAAAGAGGAGCACTGCAAAAAGCACAGAAAGTCAAATCGAAGGACGGAAAAAGAGAAACAAGAAATACAAATGAAAATGAGCGTACCCAGTAACTCCGGGAATAGTTTTACGCTTCGGAAGGTGCTGGGATGAATTTTTAGTTAGCTTCTTGGGAGCGGCTTCGGAGGCACCCGTTGGAGCGGCACGCTTCCGCGAGGTAGCAGGAGGTTGGGAGGCGAGAGGCTCGGCATCATGCACCTCACCGGCCTGATTAGCTGGGGAAGTAGATGCCGAAAATGCATAAGAGATAGGCATTGCGGCAACTACCTCAAGAATTTGGACGTCGTCCGAATCACCTTCCTCCTCGTGAGCCGAGGTCTTTCCACGGGAACGAGCCGGAGCGAGGTCCGACTTGGGAACGAACTCCTCCGAGTCAGGTTCCTCGCTATCCGGGGTGTTCCGATCTGCAGTCCACGGGAGGGCCAAAACCTCAGCATCTTCAATCTTCTGCTCCGCAAATCTCTGCAAGAAAAGAGACAAAGGAATTAGCAAAAGGAATCACAAATGCAATTGGGGGGAAAAACATAAATGCGTGAACTTACCTCGGGAGGGGGATTCCCACGGGTGAACGACTTCAGTCCCCCGGTCCAATCCTCCGGCATCTCCGTCTTAAAGATAACTCGGATGCGCTTGAAAATAAGATAATTGTCGAGCTCAACCGTGGAGACTCGATTGGGATCAAGGGGACCGCTCATATAGCAGAGTTTATGCGTGCGTTGTTGAAAAGGGCAGATCCGGATGCTGACGAAGGTGGTCATGAGATCCTCGCCGCGTAACCCGGCGCGGATCAGCTCCTTCAGCCGAATCTCAAAGGCCTCGGCCAGAGCATGGCTCTTCCTGGGATTATAAGTCCAGTTCTTCTTGGAAGGAGGGCCGACGGAGAAAGCAGGGAGCCGAATCTTATCTTCCTTCCCAGAATTCTAGACATAGAAAAACGATCTATGCCATTTCTTGCATGACTCAAGACCAGCAACGCGAGGAAACTCGGATTTCCTCCGAGGTGTGATGGACGCTGCTCCACACTGGGTAAGCAATTTCTCGGAAGGCTGAAGGGATTTGTCTGGAACGACATTGGATCAGATCTGGAAGAACTTGGACCATACATGCACTGACGGCCAGAGGCCAAAGTATCCTTCTGAGGCCGAGATAAAGGCGGATAGAGAAGCAATGGCGTTGGCCGGAAGATGACGCGGCTGCAGGCTGAAGTAATCGAGGAATTCTCTAGCAAAATCGCTAAGGGGAAGACCAAACCCGCAAGCGAAATGGGACATAAAAACGACGTACTCACCCTCCTTAAGAACAGGAGAAGATTCGCCGCCGGGTAAGCGACAGGCTACCTCGGCAGGAATCCGGCGAGTTCTAATTAACCACTCAACCTCTCGGCGGGTAACGGTGGAACCTTGCCAGGAGCCCCGCTCTGGACCAGACGCTGTATCATCATCTTCGATGAGCGCACCGCTAACGGATCTTGACATGGGGTCGCCGGAGGAGTCCACGGAAGAGGTGCAAAGCCCCGTCGTGGTCCTAGGCGAAAACGGCGGCGGAGCGGAAAAGAAACCGCTGCGGAGAACCTAGAAAGCAGCAGACGCGTCTAGGGAAAAATCTAGGCAGTAAGACCACAGAGAAACTCACCGGCAACAGCGTCGGAGCAAGCGTACGAGGACGAGGACGATGGAGCAGAGGAATTAGGGCCTCGCCGTCAAAGGTTCTGACGAGCGCGCGACCGCGGAAGCACGAACAGGCGCAAGGGTGAAAGGAGAAAGAAGGGCAACGATGAGCGAAGGAGGAAAGCAAATCCTCTAGACCCGTGCCCCTCTTTATAACATCATGGCGTTAGTGGTTATGGGATCGTGCGTGCGGGCACTAACCGTGTAGATAGTGTATGCGGCGTAACCACTCGCGGCTGAGTGGAACCATACTGACGACCACACGACGCAGTAGAGGATCATGCCTCCTGACCGATGCGGTGCGCGAGGCATCGCAGTGCCGACGCGACAGGCGCAGTAAACACTGTGGCGTTGTCAACGGGAACTGTAGAGGAAAAAAACTAGAGAAATAATGATGAGTGTTACACGTAGGATGAGGCGTACACAAGAAGCTACACGGATACCTCGAATAAGAGAGGGTAACTCGGTAATAAGAAGAAATGAGTATTGGGAAACTGATGTGACCCGGCCGAGGTACGGACAGGACCACACCAGCTTCGGGGACTAATGTTGGGGGGGGGGGGTGACCCCGGATAGGGTCAAGACGGGGGAAGCCAAAAGGAGTTTCCCCGGTCTTATGCCGAGTTACTAGTTATATCGGCCGAATCATGTAAAGGTCGGCCGAGATAAGCATGACCATGACCTTTACCAGAGGGGCTGTACATTATTCGGCCGACGTACGAGTCAGGTCGGCCGGGCAAGTCCGAATAAGCCATAATGCAGGTGAAGGCCGAGCCGAGTTAAGCGAGACAGGGCCGAATAACACGACGCTTGCAGGAGAAGGAAGAACCTAATGTCAAACCCTAGCCTCGGGCTAGGAAGAATCTGAACAGAGCCAAGCGCAAAGGACAAGGCGCAGAGCAGCAGGTGAGCAGAAGGAGGTCACGGAGGTGACAGTCCTGGAACCCGAGGCATGCAGTGGGGCTCTCTAGAACTTTGCCATCATTAGAAGGGGGACACGGAAAGGAGCTCGCCGAGTTACTATATTGGGACAAGCATATTCCTCGAATATGCTTGCCATGTTAGCCCTAGAGGAGCCAAGGCACCCCTTTATAAGGAGAGGCTTGGGTACCGAGGAAGGGATCGGCTCATTCTATACCATTAGGCTAGTAGAAATTCACCCTTTCCTCCTGCATACAACTCAAGGAGCACTTGTAGCCCAAGAAAAGAGAAATAAAGATCTGTATGTTAGTCCTTTGTGTGTAGAATTAACTACATCTTCCCTCCCCAGATCCCTCTAGCATCCATTGGCCCCAAACTTTAGCCTACCCATGGCATCTGCCGTGCCACCACCACGACAGTGTTTGATGTCATCAAAGCATCCCTCCGGTGATGGTGATTAATATGATCTCATGGTGAAAGGATTTAGGTTACTATGTATCTGAAAGCTTATAGCAAACAAACTATTTAAATGACTTGATCTTTATGCTACGCTTAACTATAGGAGTATGTCCATCACATGATTCTCCTAGTGATATGACCTTGTTGTTAATAACATCTCAATGTTCATGATCAGGAAACCATGATCATCTATTAACCAACAAGCTAGTTTAACAAGAGGGTTTACTAGGGACTCTTATATGTTTACAAATCACACAAGTATTAATGTTTTCTGTTAATACAATTATAGAATGGGATGCAAAAATTTATCATAAACATAAAGATATGATAATAACCACTTTATTATTGCCTCTTGGGCATATCTCCAATAGTCTTCCACTTTCACTAGAGTCAATAATCTAGTTTCAAACTTTTGTGCTTTCAAAACCTATGGCTTTCTGGTGTTGTATATACACGATTGCTAGGGGTTAACTAATCTTCGGATCCAACACTTTCAGGTCTATATGTAATTGCATGTCTTTGCGTCTCTACACATCACTCATTCTCTAATGCGATGGCGTTGTATAAATTTGGTCCTTTGGTGAGACCTTTAGTTCCTTAGGGTCAAAACATGTTGATACAATCAATATATCTTCATAGTACTTGCCCTCTGTGAACCACACCTAGTTTCATAACAAACTACTTGACACAAATACCTTCTTTAGCTGCTACAATAACAATCATACACTTAGCCATTTGTTGTAGTATATGTCACAATGTCTTAACTTTGGAACTCATCCAAATCCGTTATGGAATCTCCATTCCATTTCATTGTGCCACCCATAGTTTAAATTGAGAAAAACTTAATTTGTACTTTGTGACAAAACTAGTATCAATGTAATACTTTACAATGAACTATCCATCTATTTATCACCTCTACAAAAATAACATATTCTTAGTTATTCCAAAAGATCATAAGAATATCCTTACTATTGTACAATGATCATCTTTATGAATCATTCTGGTATATGCTCATAACATTTAGAGTATAGGACATGTCTGGATGTGTACATATCACAGTATGATTGAAAAATACTCTTTGTGATTTCATTCATCAAGTATCAAAAATACTTGAATCTCTGTTTCACTTACCAAGTGTCGATACACTTGAATTTCGATTTAATCCTTTCTATGTGGGAAGAACCTTTGTTGTCATTTCCATATTGAAATCATTCAATATCTCATCTATGTACATTTGGCACAACCTTATTAACGCATTTAATCTATCCATATAGACATTGATGCCAAATATTCAGGTTTTGCCTAAGTATTTCATCAAGATGAAATTCTTAACTTTGTGTCAATAAAATATACATCATCTCCAATCAACAATAAGTCTTTCATATAAGGTATTAGAAATATGTCTCAGTGCTCCCACTTAATTTCTTGCAAATGCAAGCATCTTCATCGTCTCTGATAAATTTAAACCTTTTAACAGTTTCATCACGGTGAAGATTCCAACTCCGCGATGCTTACTTCAACCATTGAAGTGTGCATGCTTATTTTAGCATCCTTTGAATCAACAAAACCCTTTGGATCATGTCATGCACATGTCCTAGGTAAAAATTCTATTATAAGAACTTTGTTTTGTTCGTTCAACGAACATATAAAAAAATTATATGTAGTGGTTGCTACATTAATCCATCTAGACCAAATATCGCTATGAAAGATCAAATCTTGTCATAATCAACTGCTTGAACATTGTTGCGAACTCTTTCCCGACATGTCGACTATTTCATAGATGTGAAACATCCATGTCAATTTCTTTATAGATCGAAAATACGAATATAAGATCTTACATCTTTTTAGAGGGTCTTCCAAGTTCAAAGCTTGATTTCTCGTGTATGGAACTATCATAGATTTTATGGCTTCAAGACATTTTGACGGAGTTAGGGCCCATCATCGCTTCTTTGCATGTAGTAGGTTCATCATTGTCAAATAATGATTTAACTCTCAAATCTTGGTATTTGATTGTTTATCCGACCCACTTGGTTCAATAGGAACTTAGACCTCTGTGACCACAACCTTTGAGGCAGGTGAGCCACGAGCATTGTTGCTGCCTTCGGAACACTTTCCAATGCTGTGCAACTCAGCACATATAGCTAAGTTTCTTTAAACCTTATCAAAGTTCTATTGTCCTCCCACTTAACTTTTCACGAAAAATTCCTTCTAAAGAAACTTGATGTTCTAAGCGACAAACACTTTTGTCTTCGGTTTTATGGAGGAATACTCAAAGGTTATCCGAAATAACCTACAAAGACATGCTCACCCAACTTTGGTTGTAAACATTTACTTATGCATAGCATACCAATGTTTAAGAAATGACAACTTGGGTTTTACCCCAAACCATACCTTTATATGGTGTCATTTCAACGGATCATGATGGAGCTCTTTTCAGTGTAAAAGAGGTAGTCCCTAAAGCTTTAATCTTTAAAATAAAATGGCAGTTTTATAAATCACACCTTTGATATTACCATGTCAAACAATGTTTCATTACATATCTCGAACACTCCATACTCCTATGGTGTATTGGAAAATGCAAATCCATGGAACGATTCCTAGAATCTTAGGTGTTTTGATAAACTTTGTAACTAAAATATCTTCCTTTATGATCGAATTATAAAATATTTATTTTCTTGTTACAATGATTTTCCACTTCATCTTGAAAGTCTTTGAACTTTTTCAAATGTTTCATACTTAATCCTTATTAAGTAAATATACATAAATTCACTCAAATTTTCAGAGAAAGCATATGAAGTTGAAATCCATCGCTCTCGACTACACATAATGGGCTTCATAAAACAATATGTACAAGTTCTAATAATCTAGTCATTCGTTCCCTTTTGGCCTATGAACGAAGTTTTAATAATCTCTAGTAAATTCTCACAAGCGTCATTTGATCGAAATCAAAAGACTCCAAAATTCCATCAATAATGGAGTTTCTTCATGTTTTCTTCCCATTATAATTTAAACGGCGACGTCACTTCCTAAGTGATCTTTAAATCATTTGTCTTTCGACATTTTTAGCATTAGTTTTAGGGATTTCTATTTTTGTGGCCCCTGGTTCGTTAGTTGTACTCACTTTTCCCCAGCCGCCTAGTTTTTCCTCACTTTTGTCCAGCTCGTATTATGGAACTCTCGCACGGTCTGAAACTCGCTCTCCGTCAGCGTTGCCGCTAGATGCTAACAACTGGGGCCGCATTCAGTCGGGTCCCGTAGTGGGGCTGCGGTCTGTCAGGTCCCGTAGTGGACCCTTGCCATTACATGCTGACAAGTGGGACCATGTTTAGTTGGTTCCCGTAGTGCACACCTCTCTCCACTTATCCAGATTAGCATGAGACCCATAGCTTATCCATGTGAGCCAGCCCCATGCCCGCGCCCATGTCGTGGCCTCCCCTTTCTTCTTCTTCTTCTTCGGCGATGGTGGCCCTTCTCCGGCGATGGCGACCCTTTGTCGAGCTTCACTTTGGCCTCCTGTTCGTCCTGGCCGCAGTATGGTGTCATCCCGTTGACCTGTACGAAGGATGACAATGGAAACCGTGCGCAGAGAAGGTTAGATCTCGCACCAAAATGCACCAAAATCTCGCACCAAAATGGCAACCGAGGCACTTGCTGTGGAGAATGCGGCCGGCGAGCCATTCCGATCATTTAATTGGTTTATCGAGTTAATGTCTCGACTGCAATCAAGTGAAAGAGTATTTATAATTAAAAATTAGGGACATTGATGTATAATAAATAAGAAAATGACACAAATCTTGAACACTTTCAAATTAAAAAAATATACAACTTTTAATGTACAAAAGTGTTTGTAAATGACACAACTCCTGAACACTTCCAAATTAAAAAAAAAGTATACTTGACACAACTCTTGAACACTTTCAAATTAAAAAAATTTATATAATTCTTAATGTAAAAGAGTGTTTATAATTGACACAACTCTTGAACACTTTCAAATTTAAAAAAATTATACAACTCTTAATGTAAAAGAGTGTTTATAATTGACACAACTCTTGAACACTTCCAAATTAAAAAATCATACAACTCTTATTGTAAAAGAGTGTTTATAATTGACACAACTCTTGAACACTTTCAAATTAAAAAATCATACAACTCTTAATGTAAAAGAGTGTTTATAATTGACACAACTCTTGAACACTTTCAAATTGAAAAAATTATACAACTCTTAATGTAAAAGAGTGTTTATAAGTGACACTACTCTTGAACACTTTCAAATTAAAAAAAATCATACAACTCTTAATGTAAAAGAGTGTTTATAATTGACACAACTTTTGAACACTTTCAAATTGAAAAATTATACAACTCTTAATGTAAAAGGGTGTTTACCATTTTTATAGTGTGAAAAGTGATCCCTAAACTTGCGTATACGAAAATTATAAACCTTTGAATACTATGAAATCACACTTAATACGTGATAACGATGTGCTAAGAAAATCTTGAGAGATACATGGGTGGCAAACACTGCGAAATCGCACTTAGGTCATGGAGTGAAATATAATGCAAAAATTATACACCTTTGAACACTTTCCCTTAAATTTATATTCAAAATCATTTGTTTATGGAGTTAAAGCATCGGTGGCAAACTCGTTATTTTGCATGGATAGAGGGTGCCCCCCGATAGATACAGGGGTTATCCTGTCCGCTAGATCACAGAGGATCAATTAGAGGATCAACGTTTGGTGGGTACGATCCGCGTGACAACTGTCTCGACCAATCAGAGCGTAGCATCCAAGATGAGCACATGTATGAGAGTTTGTCACTAAGAGGGAGGGGAAAACTGAGTAGAACTTAAAAACCAAGGGCAAAACTGTGTAGAACTTTAAAACCAAGGGAAAAACTGATAAGGGGGTTCAAATAGAAAACAAAAAGAGATTTAAAAAATGGAAAATGCTTCTTTTATACAATAAATTATATATTGGCATACATCAAACTATTTGCTATTCAAATATATATCAGTTTGACAATTATTGCCTCATTCAGACAAATTATGTTTTGGGAGGGATGTTTTGGGGAGAGGCTTGAGTATAAAGCCATGAAACTTCATAGATAGTAGGTGATTTGAGAAGTGGTGATTTAGGTTAAAATTTGATTTATATACATTTCTTATGGTGGCAGGTCACATAATAAGACTCCCTGGGTAGATGCCACTATGTTCTGATCTTTTTGAATTTGTTGTGCATAAAATGACTCAATTAGCTAGCTAAAACCCATTCATTGACTCTCTGTTGACCAGCCACCTGAGGGTAAAAGTGAGTATACTGCACACGACAGTGTTAGTACTGGAGGGCAAAACTGAGTACAACCAAACTGCTAGTGCTACACTCAAGGGTATAACTAAGCACAACTAAGTGTCCAAGGTTATACACGAGGGGAAAAACATGATGCACGGTACGCGTGTCGCGGTGCACGGGGCGGTAAAGGACGCATGTGGCCGTGCATAGTGCAGTAGCGTACGTGGTTACGCGGTGAACATTGGTGCAACAAAATGTCTCCTCCCTTCACCTTTATAGAGGCCTCATCACTCTCACTCATCACTCACTCACTCACGCAACCATCTCCACTGTCCCATCACCTTCTGCAAACCCCCAAGAAAACCCCAACCACGCTGGCGATGGAGAAGAATGGCGCGATGGACATCATCGCCTCCAAGGCGGCCGACGAGGAGGCCCCTGTCCCCATACAAGCCCTCGTCGAGGCATTGAAGGAAGTCGCCATCCCCGTCAAGACCCACGTCCCCGATTCCACCGTAGCCACCGGAGAGGAGGCTCCCGTCCGCATACAGGCCCGTGCTGTTCTCCTGTAGAACCCACATGGCTGGGACCCCTACAGGGACAATGATTACATTAGGTCGGAGAACCCCTTCGACACCATCTTAGCCGACCCATGGTCAAAGTTAACTAGGTTTTTCTCCCCTTCCTTTGTTCTTCCCCCATTCCCATTGTTGGATGCTAGATCGTGTGTTATTAGGGCTCGTCTGTTCGTATTTTGAATCGTTGGATGCTCGGTATTTTTACTGTAGCTGTTCCTCTTGTGTTAGATCTCGTATTTTGATGAATGCCCCTAGTTGGGATCAGTACTAGCACCGATCTGTAGTTGGGATCAGTACTAGAACCTATCTGTAGTTGGGATCAGTACTAGCACCGATCTGTAGTTGGGATCACTATTCGATTTGGTTTGATATTTGGGGATTGGGGAATAATCAAGGGATCTCAATCGGTTAATTTATGCAAGTAATCAATCCCGATAATCACGGTATCTCAATCATGTCCTTATTGCACGCTATTGTTTCTTGTAATAGGTGGATAGAAGCGACATCTGCAGCGACGATGAGTCCACGGACACCAAGACTCGTTAGGTGCTGAGGAAGCTGAAGTCCGGCCAGTTCAACGACTTCTTCTTCGCCGACGACGTCTACACACTACTAGGAAAAGGGATATAGGTAATCCGAACATCCATGGCTCACGTGGTTGAAGTGCCCCACGGGTAAAACATGTGTGGCTCACCTGTGGGCAGTGCCCTACTAGTAACTAGAACAACTGTGGCGCACATGGTGATAGTGCACCACAGATATGTGTGGGTCAAGGGCCTATCGGCCGCATGCCACATACCCGTACCGCACATGGGGTATGTGCGTTACGGTTGTGAGGGGGTAACTGTGGCGCACTTGCACCCCGTGCGCTATGCCTAACCCACCGCAGGTCCTGCTGGCTAACTGGGCAAACACATCTGTGGCGCACCTATAGATAGTGCGCCACGGTTGTGGCAAGTTCTGTGGTGCACTAGGTCATGTGTGCCACGGATGTGTCGACCACTTTTTGGCAGCTCCACTTTGCACATGTGACTATCCACTACCACACCACACTTCACTTTCCCCTCCTTCTTCCTCCTTAGATCTAGTCGTGACCCTCCTCCTTCCCACCTAAATTTCTCCACTCATTCACCATTTTTAGCATGTAGAACTTACCTTGGATGCTACATACATAATAGAGGAAGCTATCCTTCTGGACACGCCATCCTCTCGGTCTCGCACCTCTCCTTTCCATCTTCTCGATCGGTCTCTCATCTCGGTAAGTTGTCCATGTAAGGATGTGTTCATGTGTATATGGATGATATGCTCATATGTATGTAGAGGATCGATGCTCATGTGTGTATGGAGAGGATCGATGCTCATGTGTGTGTATATGGAGAGGATCGATGCTCATGTGTGTACGGAGAGGATGATGTGTTCATGTGTATGGATCGGTCTCTCTCTCTTGTGTTTGTGTGTGAATGAGTTGCCATTTGTTTTGCCAAAATGTTGATTCATTTCCATTTTGGCAAGACTTTGGCATTTCGCAAAGGTCCTTATTTTAGGATAGGTCATGCCGAAATTTTCTATCGACCATTGCATGCATTGATTATGTGGTTCTAATAAACTTCTAATTGTATCGTGTACACCACACAGACAACCATGGTCCGCATAATGAGCGAAGGCATTGTGGCTTGATTTTTGAAATGCGCGACGACTGACATGATACGAAATAATAAGATGGAGATAAGATGTGCTTGCAGAAGATGCAAACTCAACTGGTTGATCGACCCAGATTCCGGGCATCTGCAGGCGCACCTGCTCCACCATGGTTTCATGGATGGATACACTCGTTGGATACGCGATGCCGAAGATGATGGAGACGGTGAAGGTGGGCAACATGACGATGATCATCACGACGAGGACGGGCGAGATGATGAAGAGTCTCCTGGAGATGGTGAAGGTGCAGAAGCAGACCGGGATGATGATGATCTAGATGCTAGAGGAGCAGACGACGATGGAACAACATCAGGCTGGGTGTGGGACCCTTATGTGCAAGAGCTGCTTCTCAAGCAGACGAGTAACGCCAGGGCTGCAGCTAGAGAGAAAGCCAAGCGTGCGCAACTTGAGAAAGACGCGGTTACTCTATTGTATGAAGGATGCAAGCCCGATGATACCCGGTTGTATGTAACGCTCAAGGCTATGGAGATGAAGGCAAAACACAAATTGACCGATGCAAGCTTCGACGATATGATGGCATTCTGGCACGATCGTCTCCCGGAGGGGAACACGTGTCCAACTAGTATCGAGGACACCAAGGAAATTGTCTGTCCTCTCGATCTACCACACATTAGATACCACGTATGAATCAATAATTGCATCATTTATTGGGCATGGACATGGAGAAAACCACATGTCCAGTGTGCAGCGTGAGTCGATACAAGAAAGGGAAGAAAGCACCTCGAAAAGTGGTATGGTACTTTCCTATCACTCCTTGTCTGCAATGCTATTTCATGGACCCTAAGGAAGCGAAGCTCATGCGATGACATGTGGAAAGGAAGAAGCCAGAAGATGACGATGACCCCAAAAAGGACGAGCTGCTGACGCACCCTTCAGATGCTAGCGAGTGGAAAGCATTGGACCTCGAATTCCCAGAATTAAGTGGAGATTCGAGGAAGATCAGGCTTGGTGCGAGCACCGATGGGCTCAATCCGTTCGGTAGTTAGAGCAGCACACACAACACTTGTCCCGTGTTTGTATGGATGTACAACCTCCCTCCATGGTTATGCATGAAGAAGAAGTACATACAAATTAGTATGCTAATTCAAGGGCCAAAACAACCTGGTACAGACATTAATGGTGCTCGACGAAGCACTTTGTTGGTAACCCCAAGCGCAGGGTGTGAAGAGCAAGCAACAAGTTTTCCCTCAGTTGAGACCAAGGTTATCGAACCAGAAGGAGGAAGGAAATGTCACACAGGTGTTGCAAGCAACGTGGACACCTGCACAACACAAACTCAAGACTTTGCCCCAACGAATGGTGAGGTTGTCAAGCTCACCGGTTTGCTGTAACAAAGGATTAAACGAATGGTGTGGAAGGTAATGGTTTGCATCAAGTAAACAAGTAACAGTGGAAGATGTATCAATGGTAAAGATTGGACCGGGGTCCATAGTTCACTAGAGGTGTTCTCCTTAGATAAACAACATGGCATGAAGGGTAAACAAATTACAGCAGGGCAATTGACAAGAACTGAGCAAGGCATAACAATGCAATTACTGGTCAGAAAGATACTATGAGGTTGATTGGGCAATACAACAAGATACATAGACCGCCATCCAACTGCATCTATGACTAGAAGTCCACCTTCAGGTTATCATCCGAGCCCCCTATAGTATCAAGTTGCAAGCAACAGACAACTGCTTTAAGCAAAGTGTGTAAGGTAAACAGTCCACATGTTCCATGAACAAGAGACCGTTGTTTTCTCCCTAGTAGCAATAGCACATCTACAACCGAAGAGATTTCTGTCACTTCCCTTGGAAAATACCCCCCTCTTGGAGTCACTAGCAACTACTTGGCCAAGATAGCTACTAACAACGGAGAGCATGCAAGATCACAAACAACACAGACATGATAGAATCATAAAGAAAAAACCATTAATCAAACCAACATAATAATCTCAATATCCATCGGATCCCCGCAAACACAACATGCATGATTACAAATAGATTAGATCTTGATCATGAACGGAGCTCACAAGATCTATACATGAAAGCACAAAGGAGGAGATACAGCCATCTAGCTACTACATGGACCCATAGTCCAAGGTGGAACTACTCACGCATCATACCGGAGAGTAGGCCTCTAGGATGATCTCCCCTCCGACAGGGTGCCGGGAAGAACTTCAGATCCCCCCGATCTAGGGACGATGGTGGCGGCGGCTACAGACGGTTTCATGGATATTTGATCGGGTCCTCAGGGTTTCTGCATCGGGGGCTTCTTATAGGCCATGGGGGAGACTGAGGCGGCGGCCAGGGCGACCAAACCCTAGCGAGGCGTGGGGTTGGTCCCACCCGCGCCTGGGGTGGGTCTGGCCCCTCTGGCCGGCCCCTCCGGCTCTCCTCTGGACTTCTTGTTCCCCATGGAAAGTAATTGACTTTGTCTTTTGTCCCGTCCAATTCCAAGAATATTTCTTTACTAACTTTTCTGAAACCAAAAACAGCAGAAAACAGGCATCTGGCTCTGTTGCAACTCGTTAATAGGTTAGTACCAGAAAAAATGTAAAAAGCACCTCAAAGTGTGGACAAGTAAAGCAAAGTAGATACTAAACAAGCATGGAGCATCAAAAATTATAGATACATTTCCAACGTATCAACATGCCCAAGCTTAAATCCTGCTCGTCCTCGAGTTGGTAGGTGATAAAAAGAATAATTATAGATACGTTTCCAACGTATCAACATGCACCCTCACAATAAAGATCCAACCATTTGCAAGCATTGAAAGCTGGGATCAAAGAACTCTAAACATGTGCATGAAAGATGGAGTTCTAACAATAGGACATAGTAACTATGCATGCAACATGACAATCTACAAACAAAGATCATGAATAACATGCATTGAAAAACGTTTGTTTATTTCACATACAGAAAACATAGCATAGTGGCAATAAGCTTGTCCCTCATAGAGTAGCAATATAGATGCATAGGACACCTGCAAAGTTCACAAGGGTGACTAGAAACAAGTAGCACAAGAACAAGTAATAAAACAATATGCATCAATTAATAAGCTTTGGAGCACTGCACATAGAATGGCAACTATGCTCTCTTAATAGTGCCTAAAGGTAGAAGGTGGAGACTCAAATAGTGGTGGAAGAAAGACCTTTTTGTAAAGGAAGCAGGGATTACAAGTTTCAAGAAGAGCTTCCAAAAATTATGGTACTTGTTAGCTTTCAGCCCTCATTGCCCCTATCATAAGCATCTTGAAGTGGTTAAGGTTAAAGTGGCAAAGCTGGAGTATATGCTTGATGAAGTATAAGCTGGCAATCTGATGTCCCTTGAATACGAGGGCCACACCTCATGCATACTCAACTTTGGGTCCAGGTAAGTTCTTGTCACTGTATGTATTTGCATATCATTGAGAATTGCCAACGGGGTACCCCTTGCACATGGTATAGGAGATTTCCCATAACCAAAATGACATGGCAAGCAGACAATGAGCATCTCAGCAATCTTTTTATTTACCATATGCATAGCTTTTTATTGAGGATGCTTCATAGATAGCTCATTATGGTGATGCTGCAAGTTTCCACCATGATTAGGCATGGCTTAGGCTAGCGGCTCAGGCGTTTCTCTAACATGGGATACAAACTCCATGGACTTACACGTTCCCTATTTATTTCACACCGGTGACATCCATAGACAAAATAGGATGATATCAACTGAGTACAACAAGGTACAAGTGCAATGTTGAAAACGTTCCCGGTGACACCACGGTTATGCTAATTCCAACTTATAAGTGCAAGCATATACAACAAAGTTGTCACAATGGTTCTAGTTTATTAGGGGCAAAGAATATAAACTGTGCCATCAAGTTTGTGAGGGCTTTAATCACTAACTTTCACATAACAAAATACTTTTTAATCAGAAGATAGCTGAAAACAAGAATATACTTGGAATGGTGTAACACACCATGCATAGGAGTTTATAGTGGACACTTTGGAATAACTTGGTTTCTTGGGAGTTGGAAGCATGAGTAGAGCTTACTCATATAAGTGGAGGCTAGCAAAAGACTGGGAGCAACCAACTAAGAGAGCAATAATGGCCATAATCATGCGGAGCAACAAAACATTACTAATTAAAGCATAGAGTGGTACTACAAGTCAAGGACCAGATGATCATAGAGGCTATGGTGACTTATTCGTAGTCATAACATGGTGTGAGCATGTGCCAAGTCAACCCAAACAAAGCATCAAAGGAGAATACCACACTAAGCATGCTAAAACAACACATAATTTCTTCAAAGCACACTAAGCAATCCCAATGGTTTCGAACAAGACATGCTACAACAATAATCACTAAGCATAATGCTAAAACAACACATAGCATGTCATTCTAAAGTCTGAGTCATAGTCAATGCAATCTCCTCTTGCACTTCAAGCAAGAACTTACTACTCCTTTCCAAACACCAAACAAACTTATTTGCAAAACAACACATCAAGAACGGGGGTCCAAACTACTTTAGAAAACTAAACAAACTAAGCAAAAAAAAAAACTAAGACTCTCCAAGAACAACACAACCGTGCATGAAACAATAAAAACGAAGTGTCTAGAAAGACCTGAGCTTTTTATTGATGAAGAAGGGGATGCCTTGGACATCCCCAAGCTTTGACACTTGTACCTCTTGGATATTTCTTAGGGTGACACCATGGTGGCATCCCCAAGCTTGAGCTTTTGTCCATTCTTCATCTCATGGCATCATTCTCTCTTTACACCTGAAATTTTTCCTTCATACAAAACTCCACACAATCTTCATTAGCAACATTAGCTTATTCAAAAGATATTACACCACTGGCAAAGCTTTGAAACAGCAAGGCTTTTCACTAAAAACACTATCTACTGTAGTAACTCCTTCAAAAAGCTCTATTACCCAAAAGAGAACTCAAAAAGGAATCAATATAAAGCAAATGCAAATAATGACAGAAATCTGTCAAAACAGACCAGCAGGTAGAAACCGATTTTTTCAAACATCTTATATTGCTCAAATCAAAAAGTGTTGAACTAACTAAAGTTAGCTAACATACTAGGGAATTTATTCGTAAAGTTTCAGCTCAATCCGAGTTACAGAGACTCCTCACGAATTTGTTTGGTGGAGAACAGAAATCTGTTTCAGGACAGCAACTCCCCAAATCTTACTTCCCTCTCATTAGAGGTCATTATTGACACAAAAAGCAAACAAAAAGGATAAGAAGAGTTCATTACAGAAGTAATAACTTCCAAGACTCAAGGAAACTCTTGGGTTATCTCTCAACAAGTACTTTTTTTAATGCCTTTAAGTTACAGGAAGTAATAGGGAAGTGATAGAAATCTCTTCGATTATAGATGTGTTGTAAAGAAAAGTACTACCAACAACACATCTACAACCAAAGAGATTTATGTCACTTCCTTGTAACTTAAAGGCGTTAAAGAAAATTACTTGTTGGGAGATAACCCAAGAGTTTCCTTGAGTCTTGGATGTTATTACATCTGTAATGACCTCTCCTTATCCTTTTTATTTGCTTTTTGTGCCAAAAATGACCTCTAATGAGAGGGAAGTAAGATTTGGGGAGTTGCTGTCCCAAAACAGATTTTTGTCCTCCACCATAAAAATTCGTGAGGAGTATATGTTATTCATATTGAGCTGAAAATTTACGAATAAATCCCCCAGTATGTTAGCTAACTTTCGTTAGTTCAACACTTTTTGATTTGATCAACATAAGATTTTTGAAAAAATCGATTTCTACCTACTGGTCTATTTTGATAGATTTCTGCCATTATTTGCATTTGCTTCTTTTTGATTCCTTTTTGAGTTCTTTTTTGGGGAATAGAGCTTTTTGAAGGATTTTCTATAGTAGCTTGTGTTTTTAGTGAAAAGTTTTGCTATTCCAAAGCTAAACCCAAAGGTATATTATCTTTTGAATACACTAATGTTGCTAATGAAGATTGTGTGAAGTTTTGTATGAAGGAAAATTTTCACGTGTAGAGAGAGAATGATGTAATGAGATAAAGAATTGTAAGGTTCCCAACCTTTAATAAGGTAGAGATCCCTGTGTTTACAATGCTAGTCCCTGGATCAATAGCTAGCATCCACAGTTAAGATGTAATATCAAGAAACAAAGGTCATAATACAACTTTATAACCAGGAATAAAATAATTTATTACATCTTACATAGCTCATTTGGCTATCTCAATACAATGCAGCAGAATATAACAATAGCATGGGGTCCTTCATCTTCAAAGTTCCACAGGCAGACATGTTGGTTGTAGACTTGTAATCCTAATCAGTAAACTTCACTAACATCAAACAAACCTGCAACATAATAAGTTACAGCCACAAGGGTCAATACATTGGAATCGTATTGGCAAGTGATACTATGGTAATATAGTGGAGTCTACCATATATATGAATTTGGCTAAGTGGAGCTTAGGCTTGCTTTGCTCAAAATAGATTTTCCTTATCATTTGAAAACACTAAGTTTTTGCTTGACAAAATCACCCAAGGCATCTCCCAATAGAAATTGGTGATCCTTTAACCCTTGTTCAACCACAAGTTTTTAACTTAGAAATTGGGATGAGGAGATTCTTGATAGCTTCCATGTCTTGATGCTCAAATTTTCCTTTACCAAGGACATGGCTAAGTACTTAGATTTTTACACTCTACAGAGGTGGTGCACTTTCCCCACAAGACTTGGTTTCACCAAGACAAGATCTTTCAGAAGCCTTCCCTTAGACCAGAATGGACGCGTTCCAACCTATCATTCCCCTACCACCAACTGTCCATTTGGCTAAGTTATTGCAACCTATATGATCCAGGCAGAGCCCATAATGCCAAGTGGCTGCACTTGAAGCTTCTCAACATTTGACATCTCAAATCTCTTTGTTCCTAGGTGGCCATCCACAAGTGAGATACACAAGGTAAACCATAGAAATGGGCCTTGTGAACCACTCAACACAAACCATTCCTTCCATTCCACCCAGGTGATTCATTCACTTAGTTGTTTTATTAAACAAAACACAAGTCCTTGACTTAGAAATACTCCATAGTATGAATATATATTCGACCCTTGTTTTCTATTAGCTAAGCTAAGCATGATAGTAGTAGGAATCTTAAATTAGGAAATTTCTACTAAGGTTTCATCTACTAGGATTTCCATGGCATAGTTTATACTTAGCAAAAATTCCATGCAAGTCCTACTTAGAAATATCACTAATGCATAGTGAAAATAATGGGACAAAAGTATGAAGCATCACTTGCCTTTTTGGTAGAGAATATAAGTTCACTCCTTGATCTTTGCAATATTCACACTCTTCAAATCACTACAATTCAATCAAGCAAGCAACATTTCAATCTACCATTCAAGCAACATCACATAAAATAATAGAAACAAAGTAATGCATGCAAGCATGCTAAAGATGGTTTATTTGTAAAAGTGGTTTTTAATGGGTTACAAACATTGGAAAACACCTATTGGTCATCTTATATAAGTGGCAAAATCATTTGCAAAAGATTTTACTTATAAATCATTTCTAAACCAAATCATTATTTTATGTGGTTGAAAATGCTTTTAGCAAAGTAATAATCTTTATAGAGTTCGCCAAATACACTTTCAAACCATAAAACTTGGTGTTTAGGGTCAGAGAGTTTAAATCAAAACATTTCTCAAAGGTTTTCCTCCAAAATCATTTTTAAACCATAATCAACATTTTTATTTGGCTAGAAATGTTTTTAAATCAAAGATTCATTCTTTTGCTTCACCAAATACATTTTTGAAACCACCAATTTATTTCTATGGTCAGTAGGTTCAAAACAAACCATTTTCCAAAGGTTTTATCTCAAAAATCATTTTAGAACAAATTTTATATTCCAAATATGCCTACATAAGTTTCTGTAAAAACAATCAATTTAATAGAAACAATTCACTAAACAAAGGGCATGGTTAGAAAGTACTTGTTTTGCTGAATCCATTGATGTAAAATTTGCAAAATTTGGACGTGTGGTTTGAAAGTTATGAATTTTTTTCAAATTGGATCCTCTAATAGAACAATTCCTGGTTTTTATAAACATACAGGGCCACGCGTCACGATTCTATTCGCCCATACCGGTTCGTGCGGATCGCTTATTCTGGTGCGTTGGATCTAAGTATAATTGTGCGGCTCAGGGCACTACTTACCCCTTCGATAAGTGGATCAATCGCATCCAATGGATCACGATCCAGCGGCTCAGGGCACCTTGACCAAATAACAGCGGCGCTCGATGGTGGCTGGCGGCGGCGACGCTCGGCTCACGGTGCTGCGGCGACTACAGGAAGCGAGGGAGAGGAAGGAGGTGCTCACCGGGTTCGTGGGGTCGCGGTGATTCTCAAGGTGGCCGCTTGATGGACAGGGGCGCACGGAGTTAGCTCGAATCGCTCGCCGGAGTTCGTGTCCGCGTCGGTCTCGTCCTGTTGAAGATGATGGCGAAGGTACGGTGCACGCCAGAGAGAAAAGGAGATGTAGTTAGATGCGCGGGGTCACGGCGAGCATGTGCGTGTGAAGGAGAGGGGTTAGGGCGGTCAGATTTTTACAAGGGGCTTCGCCGGAGAGGTAGCAAACGACGGCGGCGCTGCTGGTCGTCGTCCTTGTCGACGCTAGGAGGCATGCGCGAGCGAGCTGAGGCCACTGGGAGATGCGTATGGAAGAGGTGAGCAGGCTCGTGTGGTTGAGGAAGCAAGGGGCGGCGAGAGGTGGCCGGAATCGTCGTCGGAGCTCGTCGGAGACCGCGGCGATGCAAGGAAAAATTGACGCAGCCTGGTGGCTTTCTGATTCGAGTAAAGGAGGAGAAGTGGGAAGGAGACAGAGGGGGTTAAGACAGCAGGGTCCAGGGGGAGAATTAACCGCGCATTTAAACGAATTCAACCGAATTCATTTGGCCAGAAATGGTGAGGCGAGAGAAGGGGAGGAAACGGTCGCGAGGTTAGGGATGACGAGCTGACAGGTGGGGCATCGTTGTCAGCGAGTGAGAGAGAGAGGGGCGTGGGGTCCACTGCTCAGTGACCTTGCGGGTTCTATTCTGAGTGTATAACGTTTCGCTGCGGGGGCGAGCAGGTGGGCCGCCGATGGGCTTAATGGGCTAGCTAGGCTGGGCTGAGTCTTATTCCATTTTTTTGATCCGATTGTTTTTTCCTTTTCCATTTCTATTAATCTGTTTTGGTTTTGTTTAATTAATTCAAACAACAATTTGATTTCAAACCTCAACCAAAATTTGTGTAGATTCATATACTGATTAATAACAAATTCCAAAGTCAATTTTAGAATAATATATTTATTCTTTTTAGGGTCTTTTAATTATTTAAAATAGGCTCTAGTTTTAATTAAATAAGATTTAATAATATTTTTCAATCTCCATTTGAATTCAAATCACCACCAAACTTTTGGTGAATTTTGATTCTGTTTATCAACATATTTCAAAGTCCAAAATAAAATAATTCTTCTATTCTTTTAGGATCTATTAATAATTAAATAAATAGACCATAGTCTTTAATTCAAATAGGTTTTTAATTTATTTTAAAACTCTTTTTGAAATCTAAAAAATATCAAAATCTTTTCAATGGGTTTCATTTGAAAAACCAAAACACTTGGAATTCTTATTTTAAAATCTTTAATAAATTTTAATGTTTATTTGAAAGGAAAAAGCCTTTACTTAAATAAAATTGGATATTAATAAATCCTTATTATTTTATTTAAATAAACCATTACTCTTTTTATCAAATAGAAATATTTTATTTGAAAAGCTTGGCCAAGATTTAATTTGGCTCTTTTAAAATAGTCCTTATTTATATTTCTACCTTTGCTTTTGAAAACCATATCTTTTTATTTAAAGGCCCAAAAATAGTGATTCCAACTATTATAACTTTATTTATTATTTGTTTAACTTTTTAAATTCCTTTAGGATTATTTGCTCACCATTTGGTATGGATTTTCTAGATGGTTGCTTTGTTAGCTTTGGGAAATCAATTTCCTTTTCTTATTAAATTCATAATATTTTATTCGTGGCTCCAAAGTAAGTGAATCCAATTTATATGGTTTTATAATATTTATATTAGTCATTCTTGATCAATTTGAAATGTTTGTTTGGCCAATTTTTATATGTATCAAATCCATAGGCTTAGAGATAACTTGAATATGTTTTTCTTCCATTAGGGTTTTAGAGTTTTGGTTTATTCCTCAAGTGTTTAAATTTCCAGATGCATTTATGAAGAATGCATTTCACTTGATTTGAATTTAGTTGGATTCAAACATTAACCAAAGTTTGTTCCAGATGGGATTTTAAGTTTTCATTTAGAAACAAAAGTTTCTTTTCACCCTAAATTTCAACAATTATTTATTTTGTTTATTTATTTTTCACATTACAAGATTTGGAAAATCTTGGGATGTGACAAGAATGGACAAAAGCTCAAGCTTGGGGATGCCACCCCGGTGTTACCCCAAGAAATATCCAAGAGGTACAAGCGTCAAAGCTTGGGGATGCCCAAGGCATCCCCTTCTTCATCAATAAAAAGCTCAAGTCTGTCTAGACACTTCGTTTTTATTGTTTCATGCATTGTTGTGTTGTTCTTGGAGCGTCTTAGTTTTAGTTTGCTTTGCTTAGTTCATTTAGTTTGCTTGAATAAAGTAGTTTGGACCCCCATTCTCGATGTGTTGTTTCAAATAAGTTTCTTGGTGTTGGAAAGGAGTAGGAAGTTCTTGCTTGATAAGTGGAAGAGGAGCTTGCATTGACTGTGACTTAGACTTTAGCATGACATGCTAGGTGTTGTTTTTACCTTATGCTTAGTGATTATTGCGGTAGCATGTCTTGTTCCAAACAATTGGGATTGCTTAGTGTGCCTTGGAAGAATTATGCGCTGTTTTATCATGCAAAATCATAGTATTGTGGTATTCTCCTTTGATGCTTTGTTTGGGTTGACTTGGTACATGCTCACACCATGTTATGACTATGAAGAAGTCACCATAGCCTCTATGATCATCTAGTCCTTGACTTGTAGTACCACTCTATGCTTTAATTAGTAATGTTTTGTTGCTCCGCATGATTATGACCATTATTGCTCTCTTAGTTGGTTGCTCCCAGTCTTTTGCTAGCCTCCACTTGTACGAGTAAGCTCTACTCATGCTTCCAACTCCCAAGAAACCAAGTTATTCCAAAGTGTCCACTATAAACTCCTATGCATGGTGTGTTACACCATTCCAAGTATATTCTTGTTTTCAGCTATCTTCTGATTAAAAAGTATTTTGTTATGTGAAAGTTAGTGATTAAAGCCCTCACAAACTTGATGGCACACTTTATATTCTTTGCCCCTAATAAACTTGAACCATTGTGTCATCTATGTTGTATATGCTTGCACTTATACGTTGTAATTAGCAGAACCGTGCTGTCACGGGGAACGTTTTCAACATTGCACTTATACTTTGTACACAGTTGATATCATGCTCTTTTTTCTATGGATGTCACCTGTGTGAAGTAAAGAGGAATCTGACATGGTTATACCTTGCGGGTACACGACCTTAGCATACCTGGTCCATCCCAAGGAAGGCCCACGCCAAATATACGCCGACCCCTGAAGACTTTCGGGTAGCCAGGGCCCATGACGCCTTCGGATCCTTGGAGAGCAAGACTAGAGTAGATAGAAAATTCAAAGGGGTAAACCCTAAAACCTGTAACCAACTCGGTCTATGCATGGGACCTGCCTATCTCTATATAAAGAGTAGGAGGGCACGACGAGGAGATCTCTTACAATATCTCACACACCACCGCATACACACCTCCACGCCAGATTGCATCTGCGTACCCCTGTAATTTTCGGTTCCGCCGTAATCAAGAGCAGACAAGCAGGAGTAGGGTTTTCCCTCCGGGGGCCTGAAACTGGGTAAACCTCGTGTCCCCGTGTTGCTTGTTTGCTAACCGTTCCACGATCTCCAGCATCCCCATCTTCTCCAAAACCCAAGTCCATAACAATGGGCATTGACGAGATTAAACCTCGTCAATTGGCGCCGTCTGCGGGAACTGGGGACACTGATTGTGCGATTGTGACGGTTCCAACCCGTGCGATCTACAACTCCGCGGTGACGGAGAGTCATATCCTCTTCGGCGCGTTCGACTTCACCGCCCACTCACCGGCCACCATGAAGGACTTCGAGCCCGTTGGAGACAGACTCGAGATCCTGTTCGGGAGCTTCTGCTTCCAGGTGGGGCAAACCGGCACCCTCCGACTCCCAGAGTGGGTGCCCCTGCCATCGATCAGGCCTGCTTCATGGGCCCCACACACCGTGCTATGCACATCGCCATCGACAGATGAGTCCTATGATAGCATCAGCAACTGTAACTCAGATCTATGCGAGCCACCATCGGAAGAAGGGACCTACGGTTCCGGATCCGAAAGCTACGATAGCAGCGATCCAATATACGAGCGCTACCAATGCGCCATAGTCATCCAGAGCGACGCGGAGCATCACGCGCCCAATCCGCCACCTAACCCGCAGGGTAGAAACGGCGGGAACAGAAGAAGCCAGCCCCCCACCCAACGGGGACGACACCGATCGGGTCATCCGCCTCAACAAGGAAGGATGGGCTCAAGCACACGAAGCTATGGCAGGTAACCAGATCCTGCCCGTGGGGGCCTCGCGGGACCTGCTGATGGCATACCACATGCTCCTAGTCGAGGATCACAAGAAGCAGGTGAAGATGCAAGAGGTGCTTGACAAACGCAAGCAAGCAGCCTCGGAGTCCAGTGCGTGATGAGCTGCGCTCTCCGCCATGGGCATTGGCTCCAGCTCACACGGCAATCACGGCAATAAGCACCGCTCTCGGACGGAGAACATGGACCCCAAGGAGCATCGCGAGGTGACCCGGGCCCTCAACGCGTCCTTCATGGAGATGGATGCCGACGGCAACGTCATCCCGAAAACGCTGCAAGCTGCGATCATGGCAGCCACCGCGTACCTCGCATCCCACACCTCCGGAGGGGGACCCGAAAAGGGCCATGCACAAGTCCGCACTTACCGGACTCGGGCTCGTTGGAGCTGCCCTCCATGGAGAAGCTCCTACGGAGACAAAGAAGAAGGCTATAGTCAAGTTCAACCGTAGCCCCACACCTTCATCCGAAGATGAAGAACATGACCTTCCTCGAAGGCACAAGAGCTCGCGCCATCACAGCCGCGATTACGACGCCCGAAGCGAGCTCACACAGCGCAAAATCGACAAAGCGCGAGCCAAGCGCGCATGCTCGTCTGTATCCGAGATGGACGAAGACGAAGGAGAACTCTGCAGAGCCCGATGCTTCAGCAGATCTGTTCAACGGACACGGATGCCGCATAACTTCAAGCTTCCTTCGGACACTCCGAAGTTCGATAGCACATAGGACCCCAAGGCGTGGCTCAGCGACCACCTATCGTCCGTCAAGCTACACGGCGGTAACAAGGACACTGCCCTACAATGCATTCAGCTGCAGCTAACAAGCGCAGCCTGAATCTGGATCAGCAGCCTATCGTCGGGATCCATCCGAAGCTGAGAGGAACTGGCGTACAGTTTCATCCGAAACTTCAAGGGCACCAGTAAGAGGCTAGCCTCGATAGAAGAGCTGCGGGCGTGCACCCAACGAACGGGCGAATCCATTCGCTCGTACATACTGCGCTGGTCAAACACCAAGAATTCTGCGGCACATTCTGAGGAGAGGGCTATCGACGCCTTCAAGGACGACGTCAAACGCCAAGACTTCAAGGAAGAACTTGGGCGCGTCAAGCCCAAGACACTTGACCACCTCATGGACATCGCCAACAGGTGGGCCGACGGCGAGGACTCCGTCGACCGAGCGCACTCGAAGGAGGAAGATGACTACGGCCGGCGACGTGAACGCCGTAGCAAGAGAAGATCGCGCGTCTACGACGAACGCGATGGACCCGACATGGTCGCAGCTGGCTACGCCGACCGCCGCAGTGATGGCAACCGCAGCAGCGGCGGATACCGTGGAAGCAACTTCCGCGATGGAGGACGCCCAACACAGTCATGGCAGCGTCGCGACTGTGACGACGGACCCTCAGCATACGACAAACTGTCGGGTCCATGCACCATCCACTTCTACATCGACAAGCAGGATGGTAAGAAGAAAGCAAGTCACATGCTCAAGGACTGCCGCGAGTTCCAGAAACTCAGCGAGAGCATGGCTCAGATGAGACAGCAAGCCCCGAACCCTGGATACGGGAACGCACCCGCACCAGGTGAGATCACACATGGAGCTCCTCCAGCACCACCTGCGGGAGGTCCGAACCACCCAATCGCACCCGCACAGTATAACGGTGGGCATGGGTACCCCGCCCTGAAAGGATCACTAATGATCCAAAAAGGGAGCCCAATGAATAGGGTGTAGAAGAAAATCACCCTCCAGATCAATCTGGCCGTGACCGCGCCACCCGTCATCCCTGAGTACCTCAGCGGGTCAGAGTCCTGCATCACGTTCAGCTGTTTGGATCACCCCTGTCAGGTCCCTCGCCCAGGCCATGCTGCCCTGGTGCTTGAGGCACAGATCGGAGGGTTCGACATGAACCGCGTCTTCATGGACGGTGGCAGCGGCATCAACCTGATGTTCGCTAGCACCCTAGCAGCAATGTGGATCCCGCTGTGCAGCCTGGAATAGTCCGACACAACGTTCCATGACATCGTCCCAGGAAAGGGCATATTCCCCCTAGGAAAGATATGGCTCGACATCATCTTCGGCAAACCGGATAACTTTCGATGCGAGCGACTCGAGTTCGAAGTAGTGTACTGGCCATCACAATACCATGCCATCCTCAGGCGCGTGGCATTCACACGATTCCTGGCGACCGCACGCTGCACGCTACTCAAGATGCCAGGACCCAGGGGCGTCATCACGGTCCACGGGATCTTCACCCGATCGGACCACTGCGACAGGGACTTCAACAGAATCTCCCAGTCATTAGGCATGCAGGAGGAGCTCGTAAGGCTCCGCAAGGTGACGGACAACGGGGCACCCCCAGTCACAAGACAGAACGCACCAGACATGTCCTTCGACTCCACCGTCAACACAAAGAAGGTGCAAGTCCACCCGACGGACGCCTCCAAGACGGCGCTGATCGCCAACGATCTCAGCCCCGCATAGGAAAGCGCGCTCGTCTAATTCCTCCGTGAGCGCTGGGAAATCTTCGCCTGGTGTCCTGCGGACATGCCAGGAGTTCCCAGGGAATTCGTGGAGCACACACTCAACGTCTTTCCAGAAGCCAAGCCCGTCAAACAGTCGATCCGACGACTGTCCGAACCGCGGGCCAAAGCCATAGGAGTCGGAGTCAACATACTACTCGATGCAAACTTCATCAGGGAGATCAAGGAGAGCGAGTGGCTCGCCAACACCGTGATGGTCCCCAAAAAGGACACGGACATCCTGCGGATGTGCGTGGACTTCACATCGCTGAACAAGCACTGCCCGAAGGGTCATTGCCCTCTCCCTCAGATCGATCAGATAATCGATTCGACTATAGGATGCGAGAATCTCTCCTTCCTCAACGCCTACTCAGGCTACACCTAGATTCGACTGAAGGTCGAAGATCAAGAAAAAACGACGTTCATTACACCGTTCGGAGTATTCTGCTACAACACAATGCCTTTCGGGCTAAAGAACGTAGGTGCTACGTACCAGCGGTGCATGCAGGCATGCCTGAAGAACCCGATCGGCCGCAATATGCTAGTCTATGTCGACGACATAGTCATCAAAACAAGGGAGGCGAAAACGCTCATCGACGATCTCCACGAGACATTCGATAACCTCGATCGCTACAAGATCAAGCTCAACCCTGAAAAGTGCGCCTTCGGCGTCCCATCTGGCCAGCTGCTCGACTACTTCATCTCCCAGCGAGGGATCGAGGCGAACCCGAAGAAAATCCGGGGCATAATGGCCATGGAAAAACCGAAGAACCTCAAGGGCGTCCAACAGCTTGCCGGGCGAATCGCGACATTGAGCAGGTTCATCAGCCGCATGGGCGAAAAAACTCTGCCGTTCTACCAGCTGCTACGCAAAGCAGACAAATTTGAGTGGACTCCTGAAGCGGACGACGCATTCGAAGATCTAAAGCGGCTGCTCTCTACCTCGCCGGTCCTGGTCACGCCAAAGGAGCGCGAGCCTTTACTGCTATACATAGCAGCCACACACCAGGTGGTAAGCACCGTACTGGTGGTCGAGCGACCCGAAGAAGGCAAGACCCATGGGGTCCAACGCCCAATCTACTACCTCAGTGAGGTATTGACGCCGACAAAGTAGAGGTACCCTCACTACCAAAAACTCGCCTACGACGTGTTCATGACGGCTCGTCGGCTGAGCCACTACTTCCAGGAGCACCAGGTGATGGTCGTTAACGAAGCACCCCTGAACAGCATCCTGAACAATCCAGAGACTACAAGACGCGTGTCCCTGTGGGGCATCGAGCTATCACCTCTAGACATCGTCTATGAGAAACGCCACACGATCTAGTCTCAGGTCCTCCCGGACTTCCTCGTACATTGGATGGAACTGCAGCTGCCAGACACCCCAGACATGACACAGTCATGGACAATGCACTTCGACGGCTCCAAGCGCGAGGCCGGAGCAGGAGCCGGGGTCATACTGACCTCCCCGCAGGGCGACAAGATGAAGTATGTCCTCCGGATGAAGTTTCGAGATTCCAACAACGAAGCCGAATACGAGGCCCTCATCCACGACATGAGGATGGCCAAGATCTGCGGCGCAATGCGCCTCGTCATCTATGGTGACTCCAACCTCATCGTCCAACAGACAATGAACGAGTGTGACACGCACGCCGCCAATATGATTGCGTACCGTGCACTCTACAACGCACTCGAAGGAGACTTTGATGGCTGCGAGCTTCGACACGTTGGAAGAGAAAGCACCGAGAGGCCGAAAGACTCGCCAACATCGGCTCCACCTGCGCACGGGTGCCACCAAGTGTGTTCCTCGAACAGATCTGCATACCGTCCATCAAAAGGAAATTCCCCAAGGGATCACCCAAGAAGCAGAACACTCGGGGGCTTCGCTACCCGAAGGACAGGAAGGACCCGAAAAGCTCGACACAGAGGTCGCCGTGGTCAACCTGATGTAGGTCATGGCAGTCGAAGAGACTTGGACACGGCCATACCTCAGGTACTTGATAGACGGGGAACTGCCTTATAGCCCGACGGATGCCCGACGCATATCTCGCCGGTCCAAGGCCTTCACCATCATTAATGGCGAGCTATACAAGTGCAGCATTTCGGGTGTACTGCAAAGGTGCGTCACCATCAGTGACGGCAAAACTATACTCCAAGACATCCACGAGGGCATCTGCGGCCATCATGCGGGTAGCCGCTCCCTTATCGCCAAAGCTCTACGAGCTGGATTCTACTGGCCAACGGCCATGAACGACGCCAAGGACATCATCTGAAGATGCAACGGGTGCCAAAGGTTCGCCGACAAACCGCACGCACCCGGATCAGAGCTCAGGCCCATACCTCTGGCCTGGCCCTTTGCCCAATGAGGACTCGACATGATCGGAAAACTGCCAATGTCCTCGAAAGGAGGTCACGTCTACCTCCTGGTCGCAGTCGACAAATTCACCAAGTGGATTGAGGCTATGCCCGTTACTAACCAAAAAGGCAAAACGGCTGTCAAGTTCTTCGAATCCATTGTCTATAGGTTTGGCGTGCCGCACAGCATCATCACCGACAATGGGTCAAACTTCATCTCCAAATAATTCCAGGACTTCTGCGAAGACCTCGGAATCAACATCACATACGCCTCTGTGGCACACCCGCAAACGAACGGGCAGGTCGAAAAGGCCAATGGCCTCATCGGTGCTGGCATCAAGAAACGCCTAATGATCCCACTTGAGCGACTCGCAGGAGCCTGGACACAAGAGCTACCCTCGGTCCCGTGGAGCCTGCGCACAACGCCAAATAGCTCAACTGGCTACACGCCCTTCTTCATGGTGCATGGAGCCGAAGCCATGCTACCAGCATAGGTACGCCACAAGGCCCCACGGGTCGTCGCTTACAGCGAAGCCGAATCGATGGCCGCACTCGAAGACGCCGTCGACACACTCGATGAGGCGCGTGATATAGCAGCAGCTCGATCATCGGTGTACCAATAGAGCCTCCGCAACTACCACAGCCGATGGTTGCGCCCAAGGTCCTTCGTCGAAGGAGAACTAGTATTATGACTCAAGCAAGAGTGACCGAAGAAATTCGAGTCACCATGGGAAGGACCCTGCATCGTCACCAAAGTCATCCCAGGTGGCGCCTATCGCCTCAAGCACGTGGAGTCTGGAGTCGCATACTCCAACCCGTGGAACGTCGCACAACTGCGTCGCTTCTACCCCTAGCTACCCCCCTCCTTTTATTTTCAATAAGGCTATTTAGCCAAGGCTACTCAGCCGAACAATGTACCTCCTCCATTACGATATGAATAAAGCTAAGTTTCTCTCCCCAAAATTTTGTTTATTGTCCGCACTTTACTCCATGTTACAACACACTCGGGGGCTCCCCCCACCTCACGACTTCGTCGACTAAGGATAACGCGTGTACACCTGAGTAGCTGACCACGTCAGGTTAACGAAAAGGGCACGCATACAAACAAAGAAATACGTGCTAAAAAACAACAAAACCTTTACAATAAAAGGGCACAACAAGCCCAGTCGAATATATACAAATTTTACACCTATCTTTTTTTACAGGTCCTACCTATTCTGAAGAATAGCCTGCGCACGCTGCTCAAACAGATCTACAATTTGTTCGGCATACTGCCTTACAGCCGCATAATGTGGACGCATATCCCACTCCCCACCATCCGGCCGAAGAGGCAGCCCAGCCGCCACAACAGACAAATCTACATCAGGACGATGTAACCGCACAAGGGAGAGCGCAGCCTGCACCCCCGCGACAAGCTGATGTCGCACCAGTTCCCTGACACGATGCACATTTTGAAACTTCGCCAGCAGGCCAGAGAGAGTCGACAGCGCCTCATCCAGCGGAAACATCACATGCAGAACCGACGCCAACGAAGACTTCACCTGACGCAGCACCCGCGATACCTGGTGGACACGATCCTGCACCGTCGCAAGGACCATGGCACGATCACGGTCCATCCAGAAGAACCTGCCGGCCTCCATGTCCTACTGGGTCAAGCAGTTGATCCGAACAACAACACAGTCCTTTTCCTCCCTTGGAGCAAGGTTAGCACCTGCAATACTCGCAAAAAGTAAGATGAAAGGCCAACAGGCGCATCCTAAACAATGAGCAACAGCCCGAAAAACTCACACTGAAGCTGTTCGGACAAACGACACAACTCCCCCATCAAATACTCCTCTCTGGCAGCGCCTCGCTCCGCCTTCGATTTCCAAACATCGGCGTGGCCACGCACCCCAAGCATCTCTTTCTCAAGGCCACAGATACGGTCTCCAAGAAACACAAGCTGTGACGCACCATCCAGGGATGGCCGCAGCTGCGGTGCAGACGAAGTGTCAACGGGATCATCACCCGAAGGCCCCTAGAGTAAAAGAAGACAAGGTATGAACAAGCGGACGAAGGAACACATAACTCGGAAATTCATTATGTGCAGCAAAAAGCCACTGCGTGGCACAAGGAATGTTCATAGATATAATTACAACAAAGGAAACAAAAGCCACCCTACAACTACAAGGCCTAAGAAGCGCATCCTGAGTAGCCTCGGAGCCGGACTGCCTCCCCTTGGCCTCTCCCTGCTGCCTCAACGCGTACTTAGCCAGCAAGTCAATCAACTTCGGCCCATAACGTTTATAGCGGGCAGCATAGAGGACGAAGGCTACCTCGGATCCGTCAGCAGCAGTCGGCATCCGGGAGGTGACCTGATGAAGATCCAGCTCCGCTCCAGACGCCAGGGCCATCGCCAGCCCGACGGACGCGCCAATGCCTTTCTGCTTGCGCTTGTACGCCGCAGGCGCTTCGGCTGACAGCGCATCCGCCAAGGCATCGACATCCTCGAGGGCGACCCCCTTGGGGACAAGATCCTTGTAGAAGCGCCCGAGGACCTCCTTAGCTTTGGCAAGCGAGCCGACCACGATACTGCAGCGATCGTCGACCACCGCAGGGGCATCATCCAGAGCACTTCCGTGCTCCAGAGCACCGCGATCAAACTCGATGCCCGCGGAATCTAAAGAAACAAAAGAAGCAACATAAATAAAAGCACAACAAGGAAAGACAAGGAAACCGAAAAGGGAAGACGAAGCAACTCACCCGAAATAGCCTTGGCGGCAGCCATCAGCTTGGCGGCTACCTCCTTCTCGCGCGAAGCCGTGGCGGTGGCGAGTTGCTCCTCGCGGTTCGTCGCCTCCTACTGCAGGCGCTCCTTGGCCGCAACTGCGTTGGTCAGCTCCTGCTCGAGGCGCCCTTTTGCAGCAACGACGTCCTCGACCTTTTTCTCCGCTTGACCAAGGCTCTTTTTTAGAGCATCAAGCTCACGGAGGGTGGTATTGTTGTCCTCTGCAATCAACATAACACTTATAAAATCGCAAGACAAGAAATATAAGAGGAAGCAAAAAGATCAACTCATGTACGCACCTTGAAGCTGGCTTCCAACGACAGATGCTGCTGCACCAGCCGGTTGGCGCCTTGCACAAAAGGCTGCAAAATATACTACTCGTCAAAACAAAGGTTATTCGGTGCATCCGGGAACAATTCGGGCAATGGAGGCGACATGCCCGGCACCTTGAATTCCTGCGCAAGAAGGAAACAAATTTTCAGCACAAAAAGGTGCAAGGAAAACACAGTCAAAAATAGCGCTACATGCACGTCCCAGATCTACACCTGTGGAACCAGACGAGAAGCGGAGAAAGGAGAAGTCAACGACTTCCCCGGGATATCCTCTCTAGCCTTGTATTTCAGCAGCGGGCGAAGGATCCCGTCGAGATCCCCCTTGGAAAATTCCTCAGCCGAAACCCTAGTCGGATCGCGGCGACCAGAATAAAGGAACATCGGGTGCGCCCTAGCCTGGAGTGGCTGCACCCGACGTTTGAGAAAGGTACGGATGATATCCACACCGTTCACCTCCTTATCCGGAATCAGCTGAACATCCTCCACTCGACGATAGAGTACCTCTATCTCCGCCACCTCGCCATCCAAGATCTGGTTCTTCTAGGACCTCTCCGGCTCGATTTTCTGGGAGGGGTCGAAAGGAGCAAGACCAAATTCCTGTCCAGCCACCGTGGAGTCGCGGATGTAAAACCATCGCCTCCGCCAGTACTGGACAGATTCGAACATAGAAAAGGAGAAGAAAAGAAGATTGGATTTGAGGGAAATGATGCAACCCCCAATGGGATAAACACCATCGGAACCAGATTGCCTCTTCACGGAATAGAGTTTCTGGAAGAGTCCAAAGTGTGGCTCGATACCGAGCCAGCACTTGCAGAACGTGATGAAACAGGCGACATGAAGAAGAGAATTTGGCGAAAGATGATGCAGCTGTATGCCATAGAAAAAAACCAATCCACGGAGAAAATCGTGGATTGGGAAGGAAAGGCCCCGAAGGACAAAGGCGATGAACATAACTCGAAACCCAGCGGGAGGACGGGGAATTACCTCGTCGCCGGGGAGTTTAACAGCCTCCTTATCTTGCGGTATTAGGCCACGCTCACGGAGCTTGTGGAGGTCACCCTCACGCGTCTCCGATCGCCGCCATCCACCGTAGGTGACATGGGTCGTGGCGGAACCCTTCTTGCCACCGGTGGCAGCACTGGTACCAACTGCAGTGGAGGACTTCTTGGGCTTCCCCATCGCAGTGCGGCGGGGCCGGCGGTGAGCATGTAGAATCAAGGAAGGAAAATCTCGGGGAAATTCCAATGCGCAATGAGAAAGCTCAGAGAAATGGGAGCAGTGAAACAAGAATGGCTGCGGTGAAAACAAACTAACTTTTCCCCCAATGATTATAAGGACGAGGACGATGCACGACGACCGTCCATCGGGAAGACCTAGAGACAACATCAAGATCTGGCCGTCCACGTGACAGTACAGCAGCGAACCGTCGCTCACACGCCGTCCACTACGCGCGGAAATCGAGGCGACACCGTAATTATCTCCACACCGCGCATGACCGGTCAACTCAAGGTAAGGAGGTGGGACCCATGTTCATCCAGTCATGTCATCTCTGGCGCCGTAGACACTTGAGGTCACCGATCGTCAGCACTGACGTCATCAAAAGCTATACTAGCAACGGTTACAATTCTTCGGCTACACAACTAAGAGTACTCACTCGAATCTACGATTCGACTAACTACTCGGGGGCTACTCCTATCAGGAGCGCTGGCCGCGCACTCAAAAAATGGACAAAGCACTGCACCATTGAACTATTCCTCGAGTCCTACGTCGAGTCTGCGACTCCACTACGGACTCGGGGGCTACTCCCATAGGGAGGATGGATTAAAGCATCCGAAAAATTTGTGTCCTACGGGCCTGAAGCCAAACAACGGTTGAATTAAAGTCTCTGCTCGAGTCTACGACTCGAACAGACACTCGGGGGCTACTCCCATAGGGAGCGCTGGTCGCGCACCCTATGAATTCTTCAAGTGCGATCCTTCAGATCAGTATACAAAACTTTTCGACAACTCTTCCCTAATTAACGCTAAGTGAGAAACGTCCTCCTTGGCCATCCGAAACACCTCCGCGGGGATAAACATTCGGATGCTGTGTTTGCAACACAAAGATAATACCTACATATATCATCTGATGGCCTGGTAACGCACACGACTGCGCTCTTCTAGTATGGATCCGTGCGAACAGGCGCGATGAAAAATCGCGACGGACGTGTTGGGTACATCATTTAAATCCACTGGAATTCCAATCCTGTAAGTCCTCTGCGGCCTGAGTCGAATTACACCAGCATATGTTCCGGGTTCGAGTCAAGGGACTCGAATCTGAAGAAGATCGTGTTGTTTTGTCCTAAGATAGTTAACTGACCCTGATCTGTCGGGAGAGTCAGGCACACGCATCAACAATCCCTACATGCTCAAATCATTCTCTAGCAAACAAAGATAACTACACCCGAAAGGTTGAAGTCGAATCTACGATTCGACTGAACACTCGGGGGCTACTGACATGGTTATACCCTGCGGGTACACGACCTTAGCATACCTGGTCCAGCCAAAGGAAGGCCCACGCGAAATATACGCCGGCCCCTGAAGACTTTCGGGTAGCCAGGGCCCATGACGCATTCGGATCCTTGGAGATCAAGACTAGAGTAGATAGAAAATTCAAAGGGGTAAACCCTAAAACCTGTAACCTACTCGGTCTATGCCTGGGACCTACCTATCTCTATATAAAGAGCAGGAGGGCACGACGAGGAGGTCTCTTACAATATCTCACACACCACCGCATACACACCTCCATGCCAGATTGCATCTGCGCACCCCTGTAATTTTTGGTTCCGCCGTAATCAAGAGCAGACAAGAAGGAGTAGGGTTTTCCCTCCGGGGCCTGAACCTGGGTAAACCTCATGTCCCCGTGTTGCTTGTTTGCTAATCGATCCGCGATCTCCAGCATCCCCATCTTCTGCAAAACCCAAGTCCATATCAATGGGCATTGACGAGATTAAACCTCGTCAGAATCTTGTAAGTCCATGGAGTTATGTATTTTGTGTTAGAGAAACGCCTGAGCCACTAGCCTAAGCCATGCCTAATCATGGTGAAACTTGCAGCATCACCATAATGAGCTATCTGTGAAGCATCCTCAATAAAAAGCTATGCACATAGTAAATAAAAAGATCGCTTAGATGCTCATTGTCTTCTTGCCTTGTCATTTTGGTTATGGGATAGCTCATGTACCATGTGCAAGGGGTACCCCGTTGGCGGTTATCTATGATACGCATGTACTTACTATGACAAGAACTTACAGGTGACTGAAGTTGAGTAGCATGAGGAGTGGCCCTCGTATTTTCAAGGGACTTAGATTGCCAACTTATACTTTGTCAAGCATATACTCCATGTTTGTTCACTTTAACCTTAATCACTTCAATATGCTTATGATAGGGGCAATGAGGGCTGAAAGCTAACAAGTACCATAATTTTTGGAAGCTCCTTTTGAAACTTGAAATCCCTGCTTCCCTTTATGAAGGGCCTTTCTTCCACTATTATATTGAGTCTCCACCTTCTACCTTTAGGCACCATTAAGAGAGCATAGTTTCCATTATGTGTGTAGTGTCCCAAAACTTATTGATTGATGCATATTATGATATTACTTGTTCTTGTGCTACTTGTATCTAGTCACTCTTATGAACTTTGAAGGTGTCCTATGCATCTATTTGCTACTCTATGAGGGACAAGATGAATGCCACTATGCCATGTTTTATGTATGTGAAACAAACAAACGTTTTTCAATGCATGTTATTCATGATATTTGTTTGTAGCCTTTCATGTTGCATGCAAAGTTACTTTGTCCTATTGTTAGAACTCCATCTTTCATGCACATGTTTAGAGTTCTTTGATCCTAGCTTTCAATGCTTGCAAATGGTTTGATCTTGGTTTTTATGGTGCATGCCCCTAAAAATTATTCTTTTATCAGTTACCTACTCGAGGACGAGCAGGATTTAAGCTTGGGGATGCTTGATACGTCGGAAACGTATCTATAATTTTTGATGCTCCATGATTGTTTAGTATCTACTTTGATTTACTTTGTCTACACTTTGAGGTGTTTTTATATTTTTTCTGGAACTAACCTATTAACAAGTTGCCACAGTGCCAGTTGCCTATTTTCTTCTGTTTTTGGTTCTAGAAAGGCAGAAAATAAATATTTTCAGAATTGGACGGGACAAAAGCCAAAGTCAATATTTTACCGTGGGCGACACGAAGCCAGAAGATGAGACGGAGAGGCTCCACAGGGCGGCCAGACCCCCCTAGGCGCGAGTGGGACCACCCCGCTCCTAGGTAGGGTGTGGACCCACTGGTGTCCCTCCTGTCTCACCCCTTCGCCTATAGGAAGCCCCCGATGCAGAAACCCTAGGCACCCGATCAAAACTCCACGAAACCTTATGTAGACGCTGCCACCATCGTCCCTAGATCGGGGGGATCTGAAGTTCTTCTCGGCACCCTATCAGAGAGGAGATCACCCCGGAGGCCTTCTTATCCGGTATGAAGCATGAGTAGTTCGACCTTGGACTACGGGTCCATGTAGTAGCTATATGGTTGTATCTCCTCCTTGCGCTTTCATGTATAGATCTTTTGAGCTCTGTTCATGATCAAGATCTAATCTATTTGTAATCATGCATATTGTGTTTGCGGGGATCCGATAGATATTGAGATTACTATGTCAGATGGATTAACGGTTTTTCTTTATGATTCTATCATGTTGGTGTTGTTTGTGATCTTGCATGCTCTCTGTTGTTAGTATCTATCTTGGCCAAGTAGTTGCTAGTGACTCCAAGAGGGGGTATTTATGCTCGATAGTTGGTTCATGCCTCTAGTTTCCAAGGGAAGTGACAGAAATCTCTTCGGTTGTAGATGTGCTATTGCTACTAGGGAGAAAACTATGGTCTCTTGTTCATGGAACATGTGGACTGTTTACCTTACACACTTTGCTTAAAGCAGTTGTCTGTTGCTTGCAACTTGATACTAGAGGGGGTTCGGATGATAACCTGAAGGTGGACTTCTAGTCATATATGCAGTTGGATGGCGGTCTATGTATCTTGTTGTATTGCCCAATCAACCTCATAGGATCTTTCTGACTAGTAATTGCATTGTTATGCCTTGCTCAGTTCTTGTCAATTGCCCTGCTGTAATTTGTTTACCCTTCATGCCATGTTGTTTATCTAAGGAGAACACCTCTAGTGAACTATGGACCCCGGTCCAATCTTTACCATTGATACATCTTCCACTGTTACTTGTTTACTTGCTGCAAACCATTACCTTCCACACCATTCGTTTAATCCTTTGTTACAACAAACCGGTGAGCTTGACAACCTCACTGTTCGTTGGGGCAAAGTCTTGAGTTTGTGTTGTGCAGGTTTCCAGGTTGGTTGCAACACTTGTGTGACGTTTCCTTCCTCCTACTGGTTCGATAACCTCGGTTTCTTACTAAGGGAAGACTTGCTGTTGTGCTGCTTCACACCTTTCTCTTGGGGTTCCCAATGTTGGGGATATGTTATATGGGTATCCTCATAGCATGTCTCTTATCCGGATAACCCGGGTGGCCCACAGTTGGTAGCATGGCCCATGGCCTGCTGGGCGGCCAAGTTAGATGGATCTAGAAGGGAGGCCCATGCCGGATAAAGGAAGGCTATGGTGGAGTCACCAGCGTACCTGGAGCCTTGGAGTGCAAGACAAGCTAGACTAGTTATAGTCAGTGTAGGACGCTAACCTGTCCGGCTAGGACTTTTCCCTGTAACCCTAGGACCTGGCGACTATATAAGTCGGGCCTATGGGAGCCTTTAGGGAACAATCTCAGACAACTTCACATACACCTCGCACAACAAACCTATCTCTGTAACTCGGCGTATTTCCCTTATAGTGATTTATATCAGGAGTAGGATTCCGCCACCGTTGTGGGATCTAACCTGGGTAAGCTGTGTTACCTCATACCCGTCAACCATCCGCCTTCACTCATGTCTCTAAACACGCATTGTGAGGACCCCTCCATGGCGTACTCGTCGGCAATACCATGACACCCAACATGCTCCACATCAACTGAGTCATCACCCGTTCGAAAGAAGAAACATTAAAGTGCCGGGGCTAAATTATGCAACCGCGACAAAGAAGGGAAAAGATTATAAAACGCTAGCTCAAAAAATATTGTAAAACGTGTGGTCAAAAAAGATTGTAATATTCATGGACAAATTATTATTTAATTTAGTTATACTTTGAATCATATTTGTACCACTTTTATGACATATATTATCACTTTTGGGCATTTTTGGAATATTTAAAAGTATATTTAAAATCAAAACAAAACTTCTATTGCATATATCACCACTTTTGGGCATTTTTTGGAACATTTAAAAGTATTTTTGAAATAAAAACAAAAAAGATGGGCACCAGGATTCAAACCTGGATGCTCATAGGTTCAGAATAGAGCTAAGGGCAGAACCAGTGGGATAGGCTAGTGTAGTTGTTAGAGAGTGGGGCTGCAGTTGTCTTATACAGTCATTAGAAGTCGATAGGCATAGCGCACTAGCCCGGAGTGCACTACAGATATCCGTAGCGCACTATGCCCAAGTGCGCTATGCCTATCTGGGCTTTATCCACACGTGCGCCCGAGGCCCCCCTCTCTCATCCCCATCTCCCCATCTCAGCCTGAGCCCAAGCCCCCCACCCATCGCTGCCGCTCTCGATCCGCTGCCTCGCCAGCCCCGCTAGCAGCCGCCGCTCGAGGAGGAGGCCGTGGAGGAGGAGGCCTGCCCCAGTCCGAGGAGGAGGAGGAGGCACGCATGCGTCTGAGGAGGAGGAGGTCGCCGTCATCCGCCCGCCGTCGTATGCCCGCCATCGTCGTCCTCGTCTCAGAGGTGAGCCCCTCCCCTATCTCCCTCTCTCCCTCTATCCCCTCTCTCTGCAGGCGACAAGAAGCTAGGGTTCAGATTAGTGTCCTTCGGAGAGCAAGGACGATCCTTCTAGTATCTAAGGGCATAGGGTTCAGATAGCTAGGTATAGGATCTGCCATTAGTGGCCATGTAGGATAGAACACTGAACATGGTCAGTATCCACTCCTAGTATCCATTTTATCAGAGAACACTAGCTCTACCATTAGCATAGGATTTGCCATTATCAGAGAACATTGTAGTTATTAGAGAACATTACCAGAGAACACTAGATCTCTGATAATGGTATAGGTTTTTTTGCTGAAATGAGCATTATCTGATAAGAGAACATTATCAGAGAACACTAGCTCTACCATTATCAGAGAACATTGTAGGATAGAACACTGAACATGGACAGTATAGGATCTGCCATTAGCTAGGTATAGGTTTTTTTGCATACTGCCATGGTTGCCATGGTTGCAATAGGTTTTTATAGTTGTCTGAGTGTGATGTATCTGACACTAGCTCCTTCGCCCTTGAAATCACACTTGTACTCAAGTAAATTTTGCATATTATTTGTGGTAATTGCATCTTATCTGCAAATGGTCTAATTTTGTTCAAAATTCTGAATGGACCATAGAATTTTGTTGCGAGTTTTGAATATCAGAAAACAATAAATATTGGGGCTAGGATTCTAAATATCACAAGCAAAGAGAAATTTATCAAAGAACCAAAATAATTGTGTAGTTGCTTTCAAGAAATTTATCAAAGAACCAAAAGAGAAATTTATCAAAGAACACTGTTGTGTTTCTTCTATCCCCTAGTTTGCTCCTTCATCTTTTTTTAATTAGCAGTAGGTTAGTTTTTTTAGGTTTAGTGAGTTGCTGTCAAGAAGTAGGTTATTGTTAGGAAGCAGTAGGTTGTGTAGTTGCTGTCAAGAAATAGGTTAGTTGTTTATTTACTGCTGTGCAAAGCTGTGTGCAAAGTTGTGTATAAATTGATTTTTTTACTGCTGTATACTGTTGTGCAAAGCTGCTGTCTATATTGATGTGTATACTGCTACCAGTTTTGAAATGGAAAGGCCATGATGGAGGTGTATGATCTGTATGCAGGTGCTTGTATCAAATGACTCCTGATTTTTGCCGGAATGTTGATTAACTTCCGTTTCGGCAGAAATCGGGCACTCCTATTTTGAGAAAATTAGCAAAGGTCATGCCGGATTTTTCCGGGCACTTTATTACTAACCATTATTTGCTTTTTATTAGTGCAAACATGTGTGACAACGACGAGGTTGACTGTTCTAAGCGCATCAACGCTGAAGGAGAAGTCAGACCTCCGAATAAACAATTGTCATTCTAGGAGGAGGCCCAGCGGCTAGAAGAAGATGAAGAATACCATCCTTCGGAGAGCGAGGACAATGAGATGGAAGACGCGGAGGAAGAAGAAGTCGAAGGAACAACGAATGATGAAACCACTGATGGCGGCGAGGGCAAAGGGAGTGGTAGCAATCCTCCTAAGAAGAAGAAGAAGCCGAAGGAACGGCGCCCGAACACAACGGCATCGTCAGAGAGGAAATTACCGAAGTGAGCCCAACAGGGGTTCCTTTGGCGCCCAACCTTGTTGTCAGAGGGTACGGTGGGAAAGTGTTGGCTATCACCCGGACCACCATCTCGATCAACACCGAGAATCTTCGGCATAAAGATAATGGCCATTTGCGCACACTCCTCTTCAAGAAGCTGCACGCAAGATACAAGTTCCCCACTGAGTATCAGAACACAAATTATCATGGGAATGAAGTAAACAAATCCGCCCTCACAAAGATGAGCATCGCCCTGGCCAGTTGGAGAACCCGGATAAAGAAGAAGATCTATAAAGAAGGCAAAAGTCTCGAGGAGATCCAGAAGATTGACCCGCAGATCATCGAAGATTAGTACCGAGATTTCAAGGAGAGGTGCAAATCAGAAAGAGCCCAGGCCTCGAGTAATCGGGGAAAGGTGCTGTAGGCGATGAATATAGGTAACCACCATCTCGGATCTGGTGGATACAGAACCTCGAAGGCCAAATGTGATAAGGAGGACAACAAGTATAGAGCTAAGGGGATAGCTAATCCCTTTGCGAAATTCGAAAAGGGGCAACTTCAAAACTTCATCAGGGCCCGTTACCATGTGGACCCCAAAACCAAACAACTCACCGCGGATCTTGCGGTGAAGGAATTCGAGGAAATTGTGGTAAGTAATTTAATTACCGTGGATCAACTCAATTGCATTTTAATCGATGAAGTCGAATTTCTAAACGGTTCACTGTTACTTATTCTGCAGGAGGAGGAAATTGCTATTCATGGATCCCAGGGTTCCTCATCCCAGGGGTTGACGACGGCCACCCGGTGGGATAACCCTTTTAACAGGGCGATTAACCAGGCCAAGAAAATCACGCTGGTTATGAAGAAGCCGTCATCGGCTAGCCGTCTGGCCGACCTCGGGGGTAAGAATTGGGTGGATCATTTTGGTCCACCGCCGAGGATGCGTGTGGCGCCGTCGGGAAGGAGCGAGGAGGAAAACCGCGAGGTTCAAGAACTTAAGGAACAAGTGGCGCGGGTCCCACAGATCATCCAAGACAACTTGGCAATCACCCTCACGTCCATCCTGCCTACCGTGGTGGAGTCAATAGCGAACTGGAGTGCGTGTGGTCGACAAGGGCCGTGCCTGATTCCAAGCATGGTTAGCAGCCACTCGAACAACGCGGCACCGACGAATCAGGCGAATTATGTGTTCGTGACTCCGCCCGCTAGCACCACGGTGCCGGAAGTGTTGGTGACTCCCCCTGTCATCACTGTGGCGCCGGACATGTTGGTGACTCCCCCTGCCATCATCGTGGCGGCACCGGAGCTCCAAGCACCCAGTAGGGAGAATACACCGATGGTCGGCACTGCGCCATCAAGCAGCCCCTCCGTCTCTTGCACGCCCGTTGTTGTATGCGGTGCCTCGACATTAGCCAATCTCGATGCCATCACGGTAAACAAATTACTTTACCGGCTTTCACACCATCTATTACTCTTATGGCATCTCTCTGACGCCTTACATGTTTTCTGCAGACGGATGTTTCTTGCACTCTCTTATGCTACAACGAGCTATGGGATGTTGCCAAGGGTACCATCGTTCAACCCTTGCAGTGCACGTTCCACTCAAGGCCGATGCCAGATAGCGTGCACAAGGTTAAAATTAGTCGGGTGCTAAGAGGCTGCGACGACCTGGAACCTCTCATTCAACCCCCAGGAGCGGATGAAGAAGAGATGGCTATCCTCAGAAGTTGCTTCAGCTTATTCTTACAATGGACAAAGAGCATGATTCATTTGGGGATGGCGGGGGCCATCACGCCATAAACAACAACACCGCCTGTCGTGCCAGCGACAAGCGGTGGCAAGGCCCCCTTACTGCCCCCGCCGTCACCTCCACGCGCTGGATCAGATGATCATGTTTATGATATGCACATGGCGCATGATTCGAACGAGGACGACGAAGACTTCGATCAGTTCTTCAACACAGTTTTGCAACGAAGACCTAGCTGGTGGCCCCACAGAGAAACCCACTATCACCAAGCGTTTGTTTGGTTCTCAGGAGATGCCTCTAGCTTGCGCCTTCACCGAGCCAGCTGATATAACCAACTGACCCTTTATTCTAAGCCCTGACACACTACATAGGGCGGCCGGTGCTCAGATTGCGGTGTATGCCCACTCTCCAAAAGTAAAAAAGGCTAGGAAAAGAAAATCTAGTAGCTCGAGCCAGCCGGTGGCATCAACTGCGAATCTGATCAGGTTTCGGGACGGGTCACCAAGAACTGAGGGTACTATGTGGAGGATTCATGTGGCGTGTGAGCCCATGCTAACTAAGAATTTGCGGAGGCTCGCCAGTTCAGAAATAAAGAGTGTGCATGATGGTGTGCTGACGGTAGAGAGACGTCTTCTGGCGGAGAAAGATCAGTCACACCCGGTATTCGTGGTAAATGTGCCACCAGGCTTGGGCTTCGTCGACAATTCCCCCGCGGATCTGTTCTTCCTACGGTTTGAAGGCATCTTCAATATGTTCCACCTGTACCCGCTGCACTATACCATGGTCCGCCTGTTTTCTCTCAGCCTGGCCATGCAGATCATTAGAGAGAACACCATAAACAACGCCGTGGACCCCTACTACATGCGTGACGACTGCTTGGGAAGCGCCGTTGAACGACGATTCGTGGCCTCATACCTAAAAGGAATCTTCGTGGCGAACAATACAAAGGAATATATTATTGTGCCTTACTTTCCCAAGTAAGTCATTATTCACTCGTCACCATCGATTGGCTTTATTATATTATCATCATTCTTTTTCCAACACATTCCATTTGAATTTTTTTGCGCAGAGATGAACACTGCACACTCATCTCCTTATCGCCGAAGAATTCACACGCCACGTATTTCGACTTGGGGAGTCTAAAAATAAGAAAAACTATGACAAGATCAAGGAAGTTCTGGATGATGCTCTCACTGGCTATGCCTCGACGGAAGGGACCACCTTCATGCGTAAGAATGTCAAGTTTGGCAGGCACATCTTCAACCATGTAACGGAGTTCCCCTGCGTGAAGTAGCCAGAAGGTAGTAAGAAGGAAGCCTACTATGCACTCCATCACATGAGGGCGTTCCTACTAGACCAGCAAAATTCTATGCTGCCATATTATCTCAAAAAGTGGGCCGAAGACAAGGCCAAGATCACTGATTCAGATATTAGACAAGAGGTGTATCGCATCCAGCAGCAGTTTGGGGCAATCATCTTTCGTGATGTCATGACTTCGGGGGGATCTTCTACGGAGGAAATCTCCCGAATAACCATGACATAGAAGATCGCCTAGAGATACAGGGTGACTATAGGAAGTTCATGACGAGACAAGGCGTCCTCCCGTTCCCTGATCCGATCCAGAAGTCTTGGTGTTGTCCTAGTTGTAGTTCCAAACTATAGATGACCTTTGTGTGTGTGGGCAAGTACATGCTACTACTTAGCTTATTAGGTTTATGAATCATCATTACTTCTTTTGCTTATTATTATTATATATGAATCAATGCTTGGTTTTTTTGCTTACTCTTTGGTACTTTTATTACTTTGGCATTTTTTTGAGAATAGTGATGATTGAAATGTCGTGGCACACTATATATATGTGAATGTGCTATGACGGGATAGTGAGCCTTGTGATATGCACAAGTCCAGGTGTTGTGCATCCTACTTGGCTTACTGTTCCGTCGTAGCATATTCATGTGTCCAACGACCTATGTATATATATATATATATACCTATGAGGCATTCTTTTTGAGTTACTTTGGTATTTTTGAGAATAATGCTGATGATTGAAATGTCGTGGCACACTATATATGTGAATGTGCTGTGACGGGATTGTAAGCCTTGTGCTATGCACAAGTCCAGATGTTGTGCATCCTACTTGGCTGACAGTTCCGTCATAGCATATTCCTGTGTCCAACGACCTAGTTATATATGAGGCATTCTTTTTGAGTTACTTTGGTATTTTTCGAGAATGCCGATGATTGAAATGTCGTGGCACACTATATATGTGAATGTGCTGCGATGGGATTGTACGCCTTGTGCTATGCACAAGTCCAGGTGTTGTGCATCCTACTTGGCGTATAGTTCCATCGTAGCATTCATGTGTCCAACAACCTAGTTACATATGAGTCATGCTTTTTTGAGTTACTTTGGTATTTTTGAGTTGGGAGTACTTTCTTTAAGTGTATATTCATATGGGACTTTAATTATACATGTTTTTTCAATCACCGGTTAATTATTATTGCCAACTTGTAGATGACGTGGTACGCCGTGTACATGGAACGGGTTCCCGGAATATGATGATTGGGAAGACTGCCGGAGACAGGTGCACTATTTCAGCGGCAATAGCTACAAAGGGTACAACACTATGGCAGAGGCGAAATCTAGATACACACGCTATCTAGCGAGAGTTAGGACGAGGAACCGGATGAAGACCTACACCTTCATCGCGGTGATGCTTATCGTCCTTGGTTGTTTATCCCGCGCTTGTTTCTAGTTTAGATGTCTAGGCGAGCTTCCAAGCTCTAACTTGTTCGAGACACATGTATTCGCATGTCACCAAATACTTTGTAACTTGATCGAAACAATGTAACTTATACTATGTATTCATGTATGGGACTTATCTATATGTATTTGTTTCAATCTTGTTTTGCAAATTGTGTATTCATATATATAACTATATATCTTATATCTATGTGTGTATATCTGCCTTGAATATTGTATATAATCTATATTGTATATCATCTGTCTCAAATAAAAAAAAATAAAAAATTTGCAGTGGCGCACATGGCATGGCTTTAGTGGCGCACTACAACTAAAGCGCACATGCCTTCCCTCAGTGGCGCACTGCCATGTGAGCCAAATACAACATAGTGGAAGCGCACCTGCCTTCCTAGCCGTGGCGCACTGGTAGGTGCACTACTACTGTCTCCAGATACCCGTAGCGCACCAGACAGTGCGCAACAGGTAAGTGTTAGCCGTAGAGAGAGGCTAGTAGGGCACACCTAGTGCGCCACGAATGTTGTTTACAAGTGCGCCACAAACGACCTGTTTCCTATTAGTGATAGGTGCCCCTTCTACACCAGGAGCCTCGCCACCGACTTCAACTCCCTCGTGATGCATGCCGAGGACGTGAAGACCCGCGGCCTGTCAAAGAATGTCAACTCCTTCAGAGCCCAGCACAAGGCACTCGGTTTTCACCTCCAGAAGGTGGCCATCGAGGAGGGTCGCATGCCCCCGATCAAGCCCAAGGCGCCCAAGGTCAAGGGACTGGGCAGCAAGAAGTGGAGGAAGAACCAGAGGGAGGAGGCGGAGGCCCTCCTAGCGGAGGCCAAGAGGGGCCACTGACCTTGTGCTGCTGTTGCTGTTGTAAAGCAGCTTCTTTCATTTTGTTGTTTGTGTTGAACTTGTAAGCTGCTAATGCTGAGCAGCCTAATTTTCGAACCTGGTTTAAGTATCGTACTATATAATCCTTTATTAGCTTCTTTATCTACATCTGCTCTTATCTACATATTTATGGTGCTGGTTAGATTTGCTGCCAGATTGGGAAAATACGAGGGCCAAAAGAAACCATGAATGAAGAGAGAAGCTTCTCTAGATTCGCTGCCTTTTGGGGAAAAAATAACAATTATTAGCGACATAAAGGGGAAAAGGCGCTCTTAAAAAGGCCAATCATAAAAATAACAAAAAAAATCTTCCAATTTAGGCGACAGGGCGCACATAACTACCATACACGCCCCACATGGTCCCACACCACATCCCCCAAAGCGCATTCCCAACAAGCCGACCCACAACATGGGGGTCCTACTACGGGACCCGACTAAACGTGGCCCCACCTGTCATTACGTAACGGGGGGGGGGGGTGGTTCCTACTTGTCAACACGTAACGGCGAGGGTCCACTACAGGACCCACATGAATGCGGCCCCACCTGTCAGCAAGTAACAGTGAGGGTCCACTAATGGGACCCGACGGAGAGCGATTTTCAGACCGATGTGAGAGTTCCATAATAGGAGCTGGACAAAAATGAGGAAAAACTAAGCGGCTGGGGAAAAGTTAGTACAACTAACGAACCAGGGGCACGAAAATAGAAATCCCTTAGTTTTATGGATGTGATTTCTTCAACTAGATTTGTATATCATACATATATTATGGAATATGGAAATTATTTTAACAACCTTTTGTTCTCATAATACCTGATTAAAATAAATCTTGAAGGCAAGCTTTGATGTCAACGAGAAACACATCTTTATTTGTTCTCAATGAACATCGTCACATATTTTCTTGCTAGTTACTTAGGCCATTGCAGTTCATGAATTGTGTTGTTTCATATGATAATTCACACCAATAAAATCAGTATCTAATACTTAAGAACCACATTGTTTAACAAGCAAGGAATACATCCATAACATGTATATCATCTATATACCAAAGCTGAACAATTCTAGTCTTTTCTTTTCTGCCAAATATTTCTGAGATTTCTATTTCAGCATTTCCTTTTCCTTTTAAAAGAATATATCAACATCAACAGTGCTGCCATACACATGACACATAGTCCAAAGTGTGTATAATTAAATACCAATGTCTTTGGACTTGCACTTTGAAGTAGATCACCATCATCAAATGCTTGGTGTAAATTCCATTCTTTAGTAATCTTTTAGCGTAGTAAACATTTTACCTACATCTTATATTCATCCTTATCATGGAAATTTTCATGATCAAGATACTTTAGCTTGTAACGGTGAATCGCGAGTATAATATTTTTCTCCAATAACTTTTGGAGGATTAGGACGACCAACGTCTCCAACCTTTTTCAAATTCTCATCAAATATGAGAACATATACTTTGCCATATTATACTCTATCATGTTGCAACCAAAACATAGTTTCTGATATCTTAATATCTTCCACACATGATGGTTTCTGAAACAATTATTTTAGCTCCTAAATAACCTTGATATTAAAACAATATTTTGAATATCAAGAATCATGAAGACAAACATGATACTTTAGATACCAACACTGGATTTGTTACTCTTGATTTAATACTAACTATTAAACTTCATGGAGTAAACAAAGTTTGCTAAAAGTATGCAATATGACTTCTAAATCTTTAGATTAACACTCAAAACAATACGATACTAGTTTGTAAAGTAACTACTCAGAATTCTATAGATCTATTATCTCAATTAGAACTAAGCGTAAGGTGGTGAACGTATGCCAATGACTACAACAATTATGCAAATTCACTTTGATTTAATTTATGATAAACAGTGTTCAACTTTTAATCATATTACTATTGAGCTCCCACTCAAAACAATATCCCTCACATTGGAGTGATCACACGAACCAAATCCACCACACCAAGTCTGATCATCACGAGAGATGATGTAGCTTCAAAGGCGAATAATCAACACGTTCATCATATCATCTATATGAATCATGCTTTACCTTTCGGTATTCCATGTTCCGAGACCATGTATGTACATGCTAGGCTCGTCAAGATTAACCTTAGTATCCATGTGTGCAAATCTGGCTTGTACCCCGTTGTATGCACACGTAGAATCTATCACACCCGATCATCACGTGATGCTTCAAAACGACGAGTCTTAGCAACGGTGCCTACTAAGTACGAACACTTTATTACTTGATATTTAGTGAGAGGGATCATCTTATAATGATACCATCGCGATCTAAGTAATACAAGATGCATAAAAAGGATTAACATCACATGTAATTCATAATATGTGATATTATATGACCCTTTGTTCTTGTGCCTTCGATCTTCATCTTCAAGCACGAACATGATCTCCATCATCACCGGCGTGGCGCCAAGTTCAATGGTGTCGCTCCATGGTTGTCGTCCACCAGCATCAAGTATTACAACTACTTTGAATAATAGACACGCAGGTCTTAATGAAATTGAAAGACAATCATATGGCTCCTGTCGGTTGCCAACTTACAATAAGGATCTTTGCATAGATCATATATAATCACAATCATGGCCACATCACAACACAGGCCTGCAAAAACAAGTTAGACCCCTCTAATCTTTCTTTGCATGTTTTACGTGGCTGGGGCTTTCGCATAAGAACCATTCTAACTTACTAACATGAACCACAATGTTGATACTAGTTTGTCAATCGCCCGTTGTAAATTGAATCTTCACTATGGTGGGAGAGACAAACACCCGCAAAGCCACTTATGCAATACATGTTGCATGTTGAGCGTGGAGCAAGTTTCATGAATGATGTCATGTAAGGTTAGCTCAGAACGCTTCATCCCACCATCCCGCAAGATGCAAAGTACACAAAAATAGTTGACAACAAAAGCATCAATGCCCACAACAACCATTGTGTTCTACTCGTGCAACATATCTATTCATAGACATGGCTCTGATACCACTATAGGGGTTCGTAACATGGAAAACAAAAAATTTCTATCGCATGAACACACACAAGACAAGATCAATCTACTAGATCGGTGCAACGAGTTCATAGAGTACTAACCCTCAAAGATCCAAAGCAGTTAACGGTATTGGATTCTCATGGGTGATGTAGTCGTTTACTTGCCGATCTCAAGATCGTGTAGACGATCCTTCCGGCGCCATGTTCCGGGAGCGCTCCCGCAGTCGGTCACGTGTTCGGTACTCGATGGAGACCTTCCTCTTCCTTGTTATAGAAGGCAACGGAGGTTGTAGATCTCTCCTCGCGATTCCATCAGCATGACGGCATGGTGGTGGAAGTAGAGGGGAAATCCCATAGGTCTTCGCCTAAGCCGGAGCGGGTATGGTGGAGTAGAGAGAGAGAGAGATTCTCGGGGCTAGAGTTTAGACGCAGAGGGAGGAGGGCAGCCAGCGGCTAGGTTTTATACTAGACGGCGGCAACGATTTAGAGAGAGCTAGGGCACCGGCTGTAGGGGTTCGTAGAATGGAAAACAAAAAATTTCTACCGCATGTACACAAACAAGCCAAGATCTATCTACTAGATTGTAGCAATGAGTCAATTAGAGTACTCACCCTCAAAGATTCCAAAGCGGTTAATGAGAGCAGATTCTCGTGGGTGATGTAGTCGTACACAGGCCGATCTCAAGATCGCGTAGACGGTCCTTCCGGCGCTGCGTTCCGGCAGCGCTTCCGCAGTCGATCACACATTCGGTACTCGATGAAGACCTTCCTCTCCCTTGTTCCAGCATGCAGCGGAGGTTGTAGTTCTCCCCTCGCGATTCCGGCAGCACGACGGCGTGGTGTCAGAAGTAGAGGGAAAATCCTGCAGGGCTTCGCCTAAGCCGGAGCAGGTTATGGTGGATCTAGGGATTCCAGCAATCTAGGATTTAGAGGGCCGTAGAGGAGGAGGCATGGACGACAGCGGCTAGGGCAGCAACGACGAGCCGGCAATGGAACTAGGCGGCAGCGCTGGGGGGTGGCGGCAGCACGGCTAGGTGGGGAGGGGCTGGTCTTGTGTGTCTTTGGGACACCCCTCCCATATATTTATGAGAGTGACGCCAGATTGGGAGAGGGTAGTTTGAATCCTTCCCCAACTCCCTCTCCTTGCTGGCTTGTGGTGGAGGGAAAGAAGGATTCTTTCCTTCCTCCACCAGGACACATTGTCCCAGTTTGAATTTTCAAACTTCCCTTTTGACTTTCAATTTGGAGTTTGATTTCTTTCTTGCTAATGCCCAACCAAGTGACCTAGGACATGATCCAATCATTCCACTTATCATGACACATTCATGTTCCCTTCCCCTTCCGGTCCGGTGAACCTTCTAGAACCTCTCCGATGAAATCATCGAAATCATTCCCGAACTCCGGAATTGGACTTTCCTTATATGAAGCTTATTCTCCAGACCATTCTGGATCTCCTCATGATATCCCAGATCCCATCCGATATTCCAAACAACATTCGGTATCCCTACTTACATTCCATATCTACTAAACAACATTGAATCCTTAAGTGTGTCTCCCTACGGTTCGTGAATTACGTGGACATGACCGAGACACTTCTCTGATCAATAACCAATAGAGGAATCTGGAAATTCATATGGCTCCCACATATTTCTACGATTACTTTGCGATCGAATGAACCACTTACATACGATACCAATTTCCCTTTGTCTCTCGATAGTTTACTTATCCGAGGTTTGATCGTCGGTATCTGTGCATACCTAGTTCAACCTCGTTACCGATAAGTACTCTTTTCTCGTTCATGTGATATGTGATCCCTTGTGAGCCAGTCACACATGCTAGCAAGCTAATTGGATGACATTCCACCGAGAGGGCCCAGAGTATATTTATCCGTCATATGGATGGACAAATCCCACTCTTGATCCATGTGCCTCAACTCATACTTTCCGAACACTCAATGCCACCTTTATAGACACCCAGTTACGGTGTGGTGTTTGATTTCATCAAATCATCCATCCGGTGATGGTGATTAGCATGATCTCATGGTCGAAGGATTTAGGTTACTATGTATCTGAAAGCTTATAGCAACTGAACTATATTAAATGACTTGATCTTTATGCTACGCTTAACTATAGGAGTATGTCCATCACACCATTCTCCTAATGATATGATCTTGTTGTTAATAACATCTCCATGTTCATGATCAGGAAACCATGATCATATATTAACCAACAAGCTAGTTTAACAAGAGGCTTTACTAGGGACTCTTTTATGTTTACAAATCCCACAAGTATTAATGTTTCCGGTTAATACAATTATAGCATTATATGTAAACATTTATCATAAGCATGAAGATATGATAATAACCTCTTTATTATTGCCTCTTGGGAATATCTCCAACAATCTCCTACTTACACTAGAGACAATAATCTAGTTTCAAATATTTATGTATTCAACACCTATGGTTATCCGATGTTGTATTTACACGATTCCTAGAGGTTAACTGATCTTCGGATCCGACTCTTTCTGGTCTGTGTGTAATTGCATGTCTTTGCGTCTCTACGCATCACTCATTCTCTAATGAGATGGCTTTGTATAAATTTGGTCCTTTGGAGAGACCCTTGGTTCCTTGGGGTTAAAACATGTTGATAATATTGTCATACAATGTATCTTCATGGTAGTATCCTGCTGTGAACCACACCTAGTTTGATAATAAACTACTTAACACAAATACCCTCTTTTGTTGTAGTATATGTCACAATGTCTTAACTTTGGAACTCATCCAAATCCATTATAGATCTTACTTTCCATTATATTGTTCCACCCTTAGTTTAGATTGGGATAAACTTAATTTGTACTTTGTGACAAAATTAGTATCAATGTAGTACTTTTACAATGAACTAATCATCTATTTGTCACATCTACACAAATAATATATTCTTAGTTCTTCCAAAAGATCATAAGAATATCCTTACTATCGTCCAATGATCATCTTATGAATCATTCTGGTATATGCTCATAACATTTAGAGCATAGGACTTATATGGATTTGTACATATCACAGTATGACTTATATAAATACTCTTTGTGATTTCATACATCAAGTATCAATCTATACTTGAATCTTTGTTTCACTTACCAAGTGTCGATACACTTGAATTTTGATTTAATCCTTTCTGTGTGGCAAGAACCTTTCTTGTCATTTCCATATTGAACTCATTCAATATCTCATCTATGTACATTTGGAACAACCATATTAGCGTCTCAATCTATCTATATAGATATTGATGCCAAATATTTTGGTTTTGCCTAAGTCTTTCATCGAGATGAAATTCTTAACATGTGTTAATAAAAGATACATCATTTCCAATCAACAATATGTCTTCCACATAACGTGTTAGAAATATGTCTTAGCGCTCCCACTTAATTTGTTGCAAATGCAAGCATCTTCATCGTCTCTGATGAATTTTAACTCTTTTAACAGTTTCATCATGGTGAAGATTCCAACTCCGCGATGCTCACTTCAACCATTGTAGTTTGCATACTTTTCTAGCATCCTTTGAATTAACAAAACCCTATGGACCGTGTTATGCCCACATCCTAGGTAACAATTCTATCAGAAGAACTTGTTTTGTTTATTCAACTACCACATAACAAAATTATATGTAGTGGTTGCTACATTAATCTGTCTAGACTAAATATCTCTATGAAAGATCAAATCTTGTCATAGTCCACCTTTGAATATTGTTGTGAATCCTTCCCAACATGTCGACTATTTCATAGATGTGAAACATCCATGTCTATTTCTTTATATATCCAAACACGAATGTAAGGTTTTACACCTTTCTAGAGGGTCTTTCAAGTTCAAAGCTCGATTTTTCGTGTATGGAACTATCACGGATTTTATGGCTCCAAGCCATTTGACAGAGTAAGGGCCCATCATCGCTTCTTTGCATATAGTCGGTTTATTATTGTCAAATAATGATTCAACCCTCAAATCTTGGTATTTGATTGTTTATCCGACCTACTTGGTTCAATAGGAACCTAGACTTCCGTGACCACAACCTTTGAGGCACGTGAGCCATGAGGTCACTGCCTCCGGAACACTTTTCGGTGCTGCACAACTTTGCACATATAGCTAAGGTTCTTTTAACCTTAGCATAGTTCTATTGTCCTCCCACTTAACTTTTCACGGAAAATTCCTTTATTAAAGAAACTTGATGTTCTAAGCGACAAACATTTTTGTCTTTGGTGTTATGGAGGAATACTCAACGATTATTCGAAATAACATACAAAGATATGTTCTTCCGATTTTGGTTGCAAATATATTTCTTATGCATAGCATACCAATGTTGTTAAGAAAGGACAACTTGGGTTTTATCCCAACCCATAACTTTATATGGTGTCATTTCAACGGATTATAATGGATCTCTTTTCAGTGGAAAAAAGGTAGTCTCTAAATCTTTAATCTTTAAATATAATGGCAGTTTTATAAATTACACCTTTGATCTTACCATGTCAAACAAGGTTTCATTACATATCTCGAATGCTCCATACTCGTATGGTGTTTCGGAAAATGTAAATCTACGGAACGATTCCTCAAATCAAAGGTATTATGCTAAACTCGTAACTCAAATATCTTCCTTTATGATCCTATCATAAATTCTTTATTTTCTGGTTACATTGATTTTGCACTTCATCTTGAAAGTATTTGAACTTTTCAAATGTTTCACACTTCATCATCATTAAGTAAATATTCATATATTCACTCAAATTTTCGGAGAAAGCATATGAAGTTGAAACCCATCGCTCTTGAATACACGTAATGGACTTCATACATCAAATATGTACAAATTCCAATAATCTAGTCATTCGTTCCCTTTTGGCCTATGAATGGAGTTTTAATTATCTCTAGGAAAGTTTCACAAGCGTCATTTGATCAAAAATCAAAATACTCCAAAATTCCATCCACATGGAGTTTCTTCATGTTTTCTTTCTAATATAATTTAAACGGCGATGTCACTTCCTAAGTGATCTTTCAATCAATTTGTCTTTCGACATTTTTAGCACTAGTTTTATGTATGTGATTTCTCGAACGAGATTTGTAAATCATCCATATTTTATGGATTACGGCAATTATTTGAACAACCCATTTGTTCTCATAATACCTGATAAAACAAATCTTGAAGGCAAGCTTTGATTTCAATGAGCAACATAATAACCCTTTATTTGTTCTCGATGAACACCATCACATATTATTTTCTTGGTTACTTAGGCCATTGTAGTTTATGAATTATGTCATTTCGTATGACGATTCACACCAACAAATTCAGTATATAATACTTAAGAACCACATTATTTAACAAGCAAAGAATATATCCATAACACGTATATCCTCTATATACCTAAGCTGAACAATTCTGGTCTTTTCTTTTCTGCCATATATTTATGAGATTCTCTTTCAGTATTTCCTTTTCTGTTTGAAAGAATCTATCAACATCAATAGTGGATCCATACACATGACACATAGTCCAAAGCATGTATAGTTAAATACCAATGTCTTTGGACTTGCACTTTGAAGTAGATCACCATCATAAAATGTTTGGTGTTCTTACAAATTCCATTCTTTAGTAATATCTTGGTGTAGTAAACATTTTACCTACATCAAATACTCATCCTTATCATGGAATTATTCATGATCAAGCTGCTTTAGCTTATAATGGTGAATCGCGAGTATAATGTTGTTCTCCAAAACCTTTTGGAGGATTAGGACGACTAACGTCTCCAACCTTTTGAAAATTCCCATCAAATATGAGAACATAAACTTTGCTATATTATACTCTATCATGTTATAATCAAAAACATCGTTTTAGATATCGCAATATCTTCCACATATGATGTTCCTAGATAACCTTGATATTAAAACAATCTTTTGAATATCAACAATCATGGAGATAAACATGATACTTATATACTAACACTGGAATTGTTACTTTTGATTTAATACCAATTATTAAACTTCACGGAGTAACCGAAACTTACTGAAAGTTTGCAATAGGACTTTTAAACTTTAGATTAACACTTCAAAACAATATGATACCAGTTCATAAAGTAATTAACCAGAATTCTATAGTTCTATTATCTCAATTATAACTAAGCACAAGGTGGTAAATGGACGCCAATGACTACAACAACTATGCAAATTCACTTTGATTTAATTTATGATAAATAGTGTTCAACTTTTAATCATATTCGTGTTGAACTCCCACTCAAAACAATATCCCTAACATTGTTTTAGTGATCACACAAACCAAATTCACTACACCAAGTCCGATCATCATGTGACATGATATAGTTTCAAAGGCGAAGAATCATCATGTTCATCATATCATCTATATAACTCATGCTTTACCTTTCGGTATTCCGTGTTCCGAGACCATGTCTGTACATGCTAGGCCCGTCAAGATCAAACCTTAGCTTTCGCATGAGCAAATCTAGCTTGCTCCCATTGTATACACTCGCAGAATCTAACACACCCGATCATCACGTGGTGCTTCGAAACAACGAGCTTTGGCAACAATGCCTACTAAGGATGAACACTCTATAACTTGATATTTTGTGAGAGGGATCATCTTATAATGCTACCATCGCGAACTAAGGAATACAAGATGCATAAAAGGATTAACATCACATGCAATTCAAAATATGTGATATGATATGGCCTTTCTTCTTGTGCTTCCGATCTCCATCTTCAAGCACGAACATGATCTCCATCATCACCGGCGTGGCGTCAAGGTCAATGGCGCCGATCCATGGTTGTCGTCCACCAGCATCAGTTATTACAACTACTTTGTATAATAGACACACAGGTCTAGACGAAATTAAAAGACAACCATATGGCTCCTGTCGGTTGCCGACTTACAATAAGGAACATTGCATACATCATATATAATCACAATCATGGTCATATCACATCACAGCACACCCCTGCAAAACAAAGTTAGACGCCTCTAATTTTCTTTGCATGTTTTACGTGGTTTGGGTCTTTCATCAAGTGTCGTTCTAACTTACGAACAAGAACCACAATGTTTATACTAGTATTGTAAATCACCTGTTGTAAATTGAATCTTCACTATGTTGGGAGAAACAGGCACCCGCAAAGCCACCTATGCAATACAATTTGCATGTCAAGCGTGGAGCAAGTCTCATGAACGATGTCATGTAAGGTTAGCCCGGGCCGCTTCATCTCACCATCCCACAAGATGCAAAGTACACAAGAAGCAATCAACAACAAAAGCATCAACACCCACAATGACCATTGTGTTCTACTCGTGCAACACATCTACACATAGACACGGCTCTGATACCACTGTAGGGGTTCGTAGCATAGAAAACAAAAAATTCTACCGCATGCACACAAACAAGCCAAGATATATCTACTAGATTGTAGCAACAAGTCAATTAGAGTACTCACCCTCGAAGATTCCAAAAGTGGTTAACGAGAGCAGATTCTCGTGGGTGATGTAGTCGTACACTTGCCGATCTCAAGATCGCGTAGACAGTCCTTCCGCAGCTGCGTTCCGGCAACGCTTCCGCAGTCGGTCACATGTTCGGTACACGATGAAGACCTTCCTCTCCCTTGTTCTAGCAGGCAACGGAGGTTATAGTTCTCCCCTCACGATTCCGGCAACACGACAGCATGGTGTCGGAAGTAGAGGGAAATTCATGCAGGGCTTCGCCTAAGCCGGAGCAGGTTATGGTGGATCTAGGGATTCCATCTATCTAGGGTTTAGAGGGCCTTAGAGGAGGAGGCGTGGCTGAAAGTGGCTAGGCGCGGCTGGCGGCGGTGCTGGGGGGGGTGGCGGCGGCGCGGCTAGGTGGGGGGCTGGTCTTCTGTGTCCTTGGGGAACCCCCTCCCTTCTATTTATGAGAAGGAGGGCAACTTGGGAGAGGGGAGTTTGAATCCTTCCCCAACTCCCTCTCCGTGTTGGCTTGTGGTGGAGGGAAAGAAGGATTCTTTCCTTCCTCCACCAGGACACATTGTCCCAGTTTGACTTTTCAAACTTCCCTTTTGACTTTCAATTTGGAGTTTGATTTCTTTTGTTGCTAATTCCCAACCAAGTGACGTAGGACATGATCCAATCATTCCACTTATCCATGACACATTCATGTTTCCTTCCCCTTCCGGTCTGGTGAACCTTCTAGACCCTCTCCAATGAGATCATCGGAATCATTCCCGAACTCCGGAATTGGACTTTCCTTATATGATTCTTATTCTCTGGACCATTCTGGATCTCCTCGTGATATCCCAGATCCCATCCGAGATTCCTAATGACATTCGGTCTCCCTACTTACATTCCATATCTACTAAACAACATCAAATCCTTAAGTTTGTCTCCCTACGGTTCGTGAATTACGTGGACATGACCGAGACACTTTTCCGATCAATAACCAATAGAGGAATCTGGAAATTCATATGGCTCCCAGATATTTCTGTGATTACTTTGCGATCGAATGAACCACTTACAAACGATACCAATTTCCCTTTGTCTCACAATAGTTTACTTATCCGAGGTTTGATCGTCGGTATCTCTGCATACCTAGTTCAACCTCGTTACCGATAAGTACTCTTTTCTCGTTCCCGTGATATGTGATCCCTTGTGAGCCAGTCACATGCTTGCAAGATAATTGGATGACATTCCACCGAGAGGGCCCAGAGTATATCTATCCATCATATGGATGGACAAATACCACTCTTGATCCATGTGCCTCAACTCATACTTTCCGAACACTCAATGCCACCTTTATAGCCACCTAGTTACGGTGTGGTGTTTGATGTCATCAAAGCATCCATCCGGTGATGGTGATTAGCATGATCTCATGGTCGAAGGATTTAGGTTAATATGTATCTGAAAGCTTATAGCAACTGAACTATATTAAATGACTTGATCTTTATGCTACACTTAACTATAGGAGTATGTCCATCACAATATTCTCCTAATGATATGATCTTATTGTTAATAACATCTCAATGTTCATGATCAGGAAACCATGATCATATATTAACCAACAAGCTAGTTTAACAAGAGACTTTACTAGGGACTCTTTTATGTTTACAAATCACACAAGTATTAATGTTTCCGGTTAATACAATTATAGTATGGTATTTAAACATTTATCATAAGCATGAAGATATGATAATAACCTCTTTATTATTGCCTCTTGGGCATATCTCCAACACTGGCCGCAGGAGGGGCGGTGTCCTAGGGTTTTTGTGTGAGGGGTGCTTATATAGGTGGGGAGAGGCGGTTGGGGGGAGGGGAGTCCTCCCCCAACTCCTCTTCATGTCCAGCGGCAAGGAGGAGGAAGGAAACCTTCCTTAAGTGGGTTTCCTCTCCTTCCTCCACTAGGCAACCATGTTGGGATTTGACTTTTCAAATTGGCGTTTGACTTTTCAAACTAGAGTTTGATTTCTCTCTTCCCATTGCCCAGCCAAGTGACCTAGGACATGATGCAACCATTCCACATTGGTATGACACATCCATGTACCCTTCCCACTCTGGAGTGGTGGAACTTCTAGACCCTTCTAGAAGATTCCAGTGAAAACACCGAAAACATTTCCGAACTCCAGATTTGGACTTTCCTTATATGAATATTATTCTTCGGACCATTCCGGATCTTCTCGTGATATCCCGGATCCAATCCGAGACTCATAACAACATTAGGTCTCTTACTCACATTCCATATCTACTAAACAACATCGAATCCTTAAGTGTGTCTCCCTACGGTTCGTGAATTATGCAGACATGATCGAGACTCTTCTCCGATCAATAACTGTCATGGGAATGGTCACGGAAGATACTGCAATCGGCAGCGAGTAGTAGAACGAGGGGCAAGGGCGGCCTGCCATCTGCGGTGCGAGATGAGGGCGGAGACATAGGGTTTTACCCAGGTTCGGCCCCCCGGAGGGTAAAGACCTACTCCTGCTAGATTGTATTATGATGGTGGTACAATGGGCAAGCTCGGCGGCTAGGCGGCGAGTCGCTTGGGTGTATGATGGAACGTATCTCTACGCGCCCTGCAGGGAGGTTTATATAGGCTCACCTCCCCTAGGGTTTACATATCTCAACCGAATTAGTTAAGGCTTCGGTACTCGTTTAACCTAATCCGACTGGGCCTATCTACTACTTTGGGCCTTGACTTCCAGTCGCTTGGATCCTTGCTGGGCTTCGATCCAGTCGCCTTCTTGCAGGCCCACTCGCCAGTTCTTGGGCCAGTCGGAAACGTCCTACTGGGTATACCCCGGTAGGCACATCCCCATCAGTAGTCCCCGAGGCCGTCGCCGATTAGGCGTAGGTGGCTGCTGGCGGTCGGAGTATATGGCTGCAGAGTAGACATCCAGTCGAATCGTCGGCGGGCTCCTGTATAAAGGAGAGAACTAGTCATCCTGATCGCAGCTTTGGCGAGTCGAGTCGGCGAAACACTGTCATAGTGATCGGGTCGGCGAGCCGAGTGGCTGACGTTGGACCGTTAACCGTGGTCAAACTAGCCGTTGGGGTAACCCAACGGTAACTTTTGGCGTAATCACCGCGTAGTAATGGCTCCCTGATTTGGCGGGTAACAACCGCTATATAAGGGGAATGGCAGGCGATCAGAGAACCATCTTCTCGCCATTCCCTCCGATTGCACGCACTTTCGCCTCCCTTCGCATCGCAATCCAGCCGACCGGAAATCCTCCGACCCCCCACAAATCCTTCCGCCATGGCCCTCTCCACCGAACCTTGGGGTAGATCTAAGTGTACGAGGGCGCAACTGGCTTCCTTTGAGGAGGCCGGGATCCTGCGCGCCGGCTGCTGGCGCATCCCCGCAGCCGGATAGGTGACCCCAAGCCCGCGCGAGGGGGAATTCATATGCTTCACCAGCCACCTGGAACGGGGGCTAGGATTCCCTACGTCTTTGTTCTTCCGGCGCTTCTGCGCCTACTACGGGATCCAGCCGTCGGACCTGGGTCCTCATAGCATCGAGCAGCTCGCCATCTTCGTGGCGTTCTGTGAGTGCTACTTGGGCTGCCGACCCTACTTCCCTCTATGGCAAGATCTGTTCCACGGACGGATCAGCCACGAGGAAGCGGGCGGCCCAATGCTTGTCGCGGGCGGCCTAACCTTCCAGCTGAAGTCGAAGGCTTCATTCTTTGACTTGATGCTGCCCGCCAAGGCAGCGAGCGACTGGAAGAAGTCTTGGTTCTATGTTGCCGAGGCGACCTCGGAGGGCGAGACGGCGATCCCACGGTACTCCGCCAACCGGTCCGAGCCGCGTCGTCTTCAAGTCGGCAAGCTACCCAGCGACCAGCGGATGGTCGTGGACGAAATGCTCCAGACCATCCGCGGTTTAAAGAAGAAGGGCCTCCAATCGATCAACCTATATAACTGCTGGCTCGGGCGGCGGCTCGTCCCTCTGGCTCGACGCGACCACTACATGTACCAATACATGGGCCGGGAGGACTCGACGAAGTCCAGCCTAGCCGAGTGGAAGCTCGAGGACTACACCGCAGCACTGAAGAAGATCACCCAGGCGGTGTACCTGGACGCACAGGCTGGGGTCGCCCCCTACACCGCAAAGCGTCCAACCCCAACGGTAATCACCTTGCATTATTCGCAGTCGCAGTTTTTGCAGTCGCGGTCATTCTAATTTCATCTTGCGTTCATTGCAGCCATTCCAAGTGGTGGAAGGATGGCTCCCGCCTTCGGACGACGAGAACTCGAGCTCGTCCGTACAGGACATGGGCGAGTCGCCTCCCGCCAAGGGCGACGCCGGGAGCGACGAGAGTGACGGCGACGACGAGTCCAAGAAGGAAGTCGCCCCGCTGGTCCGCAAGACTCGCGGGCAACGTCAACGTGAGCTTGAGGCGAGCAAAAGCCTTGAGCGTCATGATGACGATGAAGAACTTCCAGAGACCACCTTGCGCTGCCAGGCTACTCCGTCGAAGAAGAAGAAGAAGGAGAAGGAGGCGAAGGCCCCTCCAAAGATGAAGACGAAGCCGATGAAGCCGGCCTCGCCACCGCACTCGGCGAGCAGCTCTGACGCTCCCATCCCGGCCAAGGACGAGGCGCCACCGGAGGAAGCCACGCTGGACACGGCCTCTGTCGAGGTACCACTGGTTTCGATGCCTCCGCCATTCGCCCCAGTTTCTGGGCTGGGGAATGCTCCGGCTGCGGCGGCTTCGCCTCGCAGGGATGCTCCTGCCGAAGATGTCCCAGAGGCTCCCGTTGCAGCTTCAACGACGAAGAAGCCGTCCGTGTCTTGGGCACGCGACGTCCTGGAGATAGGGCTCAGCCACCGACTGGGCCCTGAACTGGAGAAGCCGGCCGGCCTCCGCACCGGGCTACACTTCATTCCAGTCGCCAAGTGAGTTTGCTCACCTACCTTTGTCTTCCATAGCAGCTTGAATTATCTTGCTTACGTGATTGATTTACAAGACCGGAGTGAAGAAGATGGGCCACCCGACCGTGGCTAAGGTGCCAGCCGTCGTCAGTGAGGAGGATCCTTCCCGTAAGAGGAAGGCGGCCGAGGTCGTCGTCCCTACTGATGGCGGCAAGAAGGCCAAGGGCGATGATGTCGTCACGATCTCTGACGACACGGCGGTCGCGCCGTTTGAACCCGCAGCAGAGGCCGCCGCATCTACGAAGGGGGGCGCTCCCTTGCCTGGAGCGGCCGAGCCGACCTCCTTTGGTGCGGGTGCTTCCATCGTGACATTCCCGCGCTTCATGGCCAAGGCGGCCGCAGCGAGTGGAACTTCGCCCTCGAGCCGTGCACCTGGGGTCGCTGATGCGGAAGTCGAGCAGCGTCGTGGGCACACGCCAGCTCTCCTCGCGTCCGTGGACGCGATACAACTTCATGGCATGCTTGGCGCAGCCATCCAGGTAAGTCCAGTCCCCGAGGATCAGATCGGTGTATTGCAGCAGACTGATTCTTTTAATGTACAGTTGTTATTTTTCTCGTCCAGTCCCCGAGTGCGCACTCGCTGAATTTCAGCGGGTGGGCACTTAGGAGTTTTTTGATTGCCAGTCCCCGAGTGCGCACTCGCTGAATTTCAGTGGGTGGGCACGTAGGAATTTTTTGATTGCCAGTCCCCAAGTGAGCACTCGCTGAATTTCAGAGGGTGGGTACTTAGGAATTTTTTGATTGCCAGTCCCCGAGTGCGCACTCGCTGAATGTCAGCGGGTGGGCGCTAAGGATGTTGCTTTGATTAACTGTTTGAATGATGTGTAGGGTCTGCATAGCGTGAATCGGTGACCGATTGGCGCGGCACCGCGGAGAAGGAACGGCCACCGCCCGTGAGGCGAATAAGGGCTTCAGCGGTTGCTGGCGGAGGAAGCTCGCCAGGGACTTGTCCCCGCGAGTGAATTGGCGGCGGCGCAATCGGCTTTGAGCTCGTCTGAAAAGCGGATCGCCGATCTCGAGCGCGAGCTGCGGGAGGCGAAGGAGGAAGCGAGCTCGGCTGATGGGCAAGCCAAGGCCGCAATTACATGCTCCGAAGAGGATCGTAAGGTGTCGGACGCCCTTGTTGCTGGGCTTCGGGACGACCATACTTCGCTTCAACGCTTCATCACGGATCTCGCCCGCCCGTTGATTGGTAAGTGCTTCTGCCTCTGCCAGTAGCGTGTGACTTTTTGCGACGTCCAACGTACTCATTGTTGTCTTCTACTCGCAGGTCGCATCATTGATAGCGCGGAAGAGGCGAGCTCGTTCGACGCACGGCAGTGTGTGGCCACTCTCGTCGATTCGGCGACGTTGTCGGCGACGTGCATCCGAGCCTATCTCCAGGAGATATCACCCACGGAAGTAATTCCCAGCGACCTCGTCGAGGTGTGGAAGTACTTGGAGAAGGCGCCCGCGGTCGTTGAGTTTATTACGCGATCGGCGTTTCGGCGCGGAGCAGCGACGACGCTTAGCCTTGGACTTGCTCACTTCCCAGAGGACTTCGACCTCGACGACGTGACGAGTGGCTACCCGTCGTCGACTGGCGCAGTGGAGCTTTCCGAGGTGCTCAAGTTGACGGACCGCGCCGCGATGTACTCCGAGCGTGTCTGGGCGATGGGCGACCTCCTTCCGTATCAGGAGACGGTCGTCGCGCCGAACGACCCCAAGCCGCAGCATCAGGACTTCAAGGTCGAGCAGCCCTTCCGCGCGGCGATGGCGGGTGAGTTGACGACCTACCCGTCAAACCCATACACGCCGTTCATCCGCAATCGCAAGGGTGCTGGCGAGTCGTCGTCGAAGCCTGCAGAATAGGATAGTTTGCCTTGGGGCGTTAGTAGCAGGTCTGCCGTTTAGGCATATTTTGTAATTTGAGACAATGCTACATGCTGTTGAATGAGACGTCGTGTCTGTTTTGGGATTTTTCATGTATTTTGTAATTGAGGTTTGAACGAGTCCCCGAGCGCGTCCGCCCTTTTGTGGGGTTTACCTCGTGTGTGATTTGTTTGTGGTTTTTGAATGTTTTGTTATTGTGGTCTACTCGCCCGGACTCGAAGAGCCAGTCGCAGGGCGAATCCCTTGAACGCTCTGTACTTCACCGTTTTCCCTTGCGCGAACGGGGTCGGGTGGCCGAGTCCCCGAGCGTGGTACTTGGTTGTTCTAGGCGCGACTCGAGGGTAGGTGAGGACTTGGCGCGTTAGTTTGGGCGCATCACTCTTTCCTGTCCCGTTGGGTCAGTCGCGTGGTGAGTCCTGGGCATGCTCTCCTACTTGGCGTTTTCCCGAGCCGCTCGCGATGAACTGGTCGTCAGTCCCCGAGCGTGGTACTTGGCCGTTCGAGTCGCTATGTCGAGGATGCGGAGGACCATGGTCACTGTAAGAAGCGAAGGCAGTTGTCTTGGCTCGTAGAGCCAGTCGGGCTGGGCGACTCCAATGGGGCTCTGGGTAGGCGTTTTTCATGGACGATGCGAGACCTGAGGTGACTCAGTGCTCTTGCACCGCACTACTTAGCCGTGCCGATCGCTGTACCAAAGGTTGACTTCTGCGGTTAGCTTGACGTTGTTATTACGAGTGCGAGTGGCACAAGACACGGAGAGTAGGCGCAATTTGCAGTAACCGATTCTTTTTATTTCATAGCGACGGGGGGGGGGGGGTACATATGTGGGGTTCTAGGGGTAGAACTTACGTAGGAGGTTTACATTCCATGGTCGCTTGACGTCGAGTTCGCCGTCCCCGCGGACGTCGATGAGGTAGTAGGCGTCGTTGCCGAGTACTCGCCCGATGGAGAATGGTCCCTCCCACGGAGGGGAGAGCTTGTGCATGCCCTTCTTGTCCTGGATGAGGCACAACACCAGGTCGCCTTCTTGGAAGGTGCGAGTTTTCACCCGTCGGCTGTGGTAGCGGCGGAGTCCCTGCTGGTAGATGGCGGTGCGTGACCGAGCGAGGTCACGTGCCTCGTCGAGTTGATCGACTCCGTCCTGGTGGGCGAGTTCGTTCGCAGCCTTCGTGTAGTGGACGACCCTCGGCGAGTCGTGCTCAAGGTCGGTGGGCATGACTGCCTCGGCGTCGTACACCATGAAGAAGGGGGTGAATCCTGTCGACCTGTTGACCGAGGTGCGGATGCCCCAGATAACGGAGGGTAGCTCCTCGACCCAGCACCCGGCGGTGCGCTCGAGTGGTACTTGGAGTCGCGGCTTCAGGCCGTGGAGGATGCTTTGGTTGGCCCGTTCCGCCTGGCCGTTGGATTCCAGGTGGGCGACCGACGCGAGGTCGAGCCGGATGTGGTGTTCTTCGCAGAATTCGGCCATGGCTCCTTTGGCGAAGTTGGTGCCGTTGTCCGTGATGATGCTGTTGGGGAACCCGTAGCGATATATGAGCTCGCGTAGGAATTTGGTGGCGGTCTTCCCATCGCACTTCCGGACTGGCTTGGCCTCCACCCACTTTGTGAATTTGTCAACCGCGACCAGGAGGTGGGTGTAGCCGGAGGGAGCCTTCTTGAAGGGGCCTACCATGTCCATGCCCCATACGGCGAATGGCCAGGTGATGGGGACTGTTTTGAGCGCTGAGTTCGGCACGTGCATCTGGTTGGCGTACTTCTGGCACCCGGCACACCGCTGGACAATGTCGACGGCATCGTCGTGTGCGTTAGGCCAGTAGAAACCATGCCGCATAGCCTTGGCGACCAGAGAGCGGGCGCCGGCGTGGTGGCCGCAGTCGCCGGAGTGGATGTCGTGGAGGATCTTGCGTCCTTCGTCGGGTTGGACGCAGCGTTGGAATACGCCGGTGACGCTGCGCTTGTGGAGCTCGCCGTCGATGATGGTGTAGGACTTGCATCGGCGTGCGATCATCCGAGCATCCGTCTGCTCCGCAAGGTGCCGGTCTCGGTAGGCGTAGGGGCTTGGTCCGGTATGCGGCTCGTTGATGAGTGCGACCAGGGCTGCCTCCAGTTGTAGCGGGACTCCGATGTCGATCTCCCTCGGGGGAGAGACTGATGGCTTGGTGATCGTGTCGAGGAAGACACCGGCGGGTGGTGCGAGTCGAGCCGACCCGATGCGAGAGAGTGCGTCGGCCTCCTCGTTCTTCCGCCTGTCGATCCACTCGACGGAGTAGCCTGTGAAGCGTCCGCCCAGCTTGTCCACTTCTTGGCGGTATGCCGCCATGGTGGGGGAGACGGCGTCGCAGGTGCCAGCGACTTGCCCATCGACGAGGTCGGAGTCTCCGTAGCAACGTAGGCGGTTGACATTCATCTCGCTGGCAGCTCGCATTCCGTGGAGTAAGGCCTCGTACTAGGACATGTTGTTGGTGCAGGGTGTGAAGTCAAGGCAGAGGACGTAACAGAGCTTGTCGCCCTTCGGGGAAGTCAACACGATCCCTGCTCCTGCGCCGTCTGCGTTCTTGGAGCCGTCGAAGTGCAAGCTCCAGTAATGGAGGTATGGCAGCTTCTCTGGCTGCTGGGCCTCCTCCCAGTCGGCGATGAAGTCCGCTAGAGCTTGCGACTTGATCGCTTTTCGTGGCTCGTACTTGCTATTGTGGACGCCGATCTCGACGGCCCACTTAGCGACTCGCCCGGTCGCCTCACGGTTGCGGATGATGTCCTGCAACGGTGCTGAGGAGACGACCGTGATCGGGTGCTCCTGGAAGTAGTGCGGCAGGCGCCGCTGCGCTCTGAAGACCGCATATACCAGTTTCTGGTACTGCGGGTATCTCTGGCGCGACTCGGTGAGGACCTCGCTGATGTAGTACACAAGTCGCTGTACTGGGCGCTCCTTTCCTTCCTCCGGTCGTTCAACGACCATGACGGCGCTGACGACGCGCTCGGAAGCCGCGACGTAGACCAGCATGGGTTCTTTGTCGGCAGGGGCGGCGAGTAGCGGTGCAGCGAGTAGCACCTTCTTGAGGTCGCGGAGTGCGTCGTCCGCCTCCTTGTCCCACTGGAAGGTGGGGTTCTTGCGCATCAGACGGTATAGGGGCATCGCCTTTTCGCCCAGGCGGGGGATGAAGCGACTGAGAGCCGCTACTCGCCCGGCCAGCTTCTGGACGTCGCGGAGGCACTCGGGTTTTCCGAGTCAGGCGATTGTGTCGATCTTGGTGGGGTTCGCCTCGATCCCGCGCTTGGAGACGACGTAACCCAGTAGTTGCCCTGCTGGTACACCGAAGGTGCATTTGCCTGGGTTAAGCTTTATCTTGTATTTTCGCAAGTTGGCGAACGTTTCCGCCAGGTCAGCGAGGAGATCACCCTGGCGAGCGGATTTTACGACCACGTCGTCGATATAGACGTGGATGTTGCGGCCAATTTGGCTCGCGAGGCACTCCTGCATGCACCGCTGGTAGGTCGCCCCGGCGTTCTTGAGGCCGAAAGTCATGGCGGTGTAGCAGAAGGCTCCGAATGGCGTGATGAATGCCGTCTTCTCCTCGTCCTCGACGGCCATTTTGATCTGGTTGTACCCAGAGTAGGCGTCGAGGAAACATAGCGACTCCGAGCCCGCGGTGGAATCGATTATTTGGTCGATCCGCGGGAGGACGTACTGCTCCTTTGGGCAGGCGCTGTTCAAGTTTGTGTAGTCGATGCACATCCTCCAGGTCCCGTTCTTTTTCTCGACCAGGACTGGGTTTGCCATCCACTTGGAGTACTTGATTGGCTGGATGAAGCCTGCAGCGAGTAGACGCCGCACCTCCTCGGCGATGGCTCGGTGGCGCTCTTCATTGAAGGGCCGCATCGACTGTTTGACGGGTCGCACTTTGGGGTCGGCGTTTAGCTTGTGCTCAGTGAGCTCCCTAGGGACACCAGGCATGTCTGAGGGCTTCCATGCAAATATGTCCCTATTCTCACGGAGGAACTCGATGAGCGCGCCTTCCTAGGCTGGGCTCATGCCCATCCTGATCGTCACCGTCTGGCTGGAGTCGCCTGGGACCAGCTCGACGGTGCGGGTGTGCGTCGTTGCCTCGAAGGTTGAGGTGTTTGCGCCCTCCGAGTTGGGCTTCTTGAGTATGGTGGGGTCGTCGTTGACCCGCCGCTGCATTTGGCGAGCTCATAGGGTGGTTGGTCTTCGCCACGATGACGGCGGCCGAAGTTTGGCCTTTGGCCTCGACCGGGCGGCCATGTCGGGTCGCCGTTGATGGTGATGACGCCGCACGCCCGGGAGCTTCATCGCTGTACGCAGTAGTAGGGCGCTGCCATGAACTTGGCGAACGCTGGCGCCCGTGACGCAGCGGTTAGGCTGTCGAAGGGCACCACCGAAGACGATCCGCTCGAGGCGGAAGTTTGCTGGTGTGCGAAGGTGACTAGCAGCGTGACCTTGCCGATCGGGTACGCCTTCCGACCGGGACGATGCCATGGAACGTGGTGTGGGTCGTCTCGACCATCGACTGCGGGAGCCGCAGCCGCCTGAAGGTGTCCAGGTACAGGATGTTGATGGAGCTGCCGCCGTCCATCAATGTCTTGGGGAGCCAGTAGTCGCCGACCTTAGGCTTGACCACCGGGACGACTCGGCCTGGGTACTCGATGCGTGGCGAGTGGTCTTGGTGGCTCCAGGTGATGGACTGCTCCGACCAGTTGAGGAACTGGGGAACGTCCACCTGAGCCACCGCGTTGACGGCGACGGCGCGGGCGATGACCTTCTTCTCGCGCTTCGTGCTGAAGCCTGTGAAGGTGTGGATCGAGCCGACCACTTTGTCGAATTTTTCGCCGTTTGGCGGGTCGTTGTCGGGGTCCTCCCGTGCTCGCCGTGCCTTCTCGATTTCCCTGAGGGTATGGCAGTCGGCGGTTGTGTGCGTTGCGGGCTTCCCTTCCCTGCTATGAAACGCACAAGGTTGGTTAAGGAGGGCCGCGGGGTCGAACCTTGGCTTGGCCTTGTAGTTGCCGCCGTCGCGGCGTTGTTCTCCGTCGCGGCGGAAGCTCTTGGGCTCGCGTTGTGCATGCCCGGCGTTGGCGAAGAAATCGACTCGCCCGTCACTGCGGCGCTTGCCGGTGAGGCGAGTGTTTTTGTAGCGGAGGTCGGACCGTCGTCCGCTGTCGTTGCCGCTCGTGCGGCGTTGACCTCCCGACTCGTCGTCGGTTTCCTGGTTTGGATCTTCCTCCGCGTACCGTTTGGCGATCTCGAGGAGGTCCGGTATGTTGTCGAGTGTGCGAGAGTGTCGCTTGAGCTTGGCGACCAGCGGCTCGTAGCGGCACGAGGTCTTGAAGAAACGGATCGCGGTGTCCGGGTGGGTGCCGACCGCGTTGTACCAGAGTTCCTGCCACCGTTGGACCCAGTTGCGGGTCGACTCGCGAGGTCCCTGGACGCATCGCTCCAAGTCCTCGATGGTGGTGGCGCGGGTGTAGGAGCACTCGAAGTGCCTGACGAAGGCGTCGCGCATCTCCTCCCAGGAGTCGATACTATCCTGGGGGAGGGTGTTGATCCACTGCCTACACGTCCCCTCCATCATCAGGGGGAGGTAACTGGCGGCTAGCAGGTCGGTGTGGCCTGCGATCCCCATTGACATGAGGTATGTATTGAGCCAGACGGCGGGGTCGTACGAGGGGTCGTACTTTTCTATCTCCTTCGGCGCTTTGAAGTTTGGCGGGTACTTCTCGCCTCGGATCATTGGTACGAAGCACTTGGGGCCGAGTCGACTGAGCGAATCCATGGGCTCGCCGTCGCGGCGATTGGTTAGGGTGTGTCGCAGGTCGTCGGGCTGGCGTGCACGCCAGCTTTGGTTGTTGATGATGTGGGTGCGGGCGTCGACGGGTTGACCGTTGGCGGCGACGAAGTTGGTCGCTGGCCTGGGGTCGTTGGTTGAGAGTGCCGCGTTCGCGGGTCGGTGCTGGAGCTACAATGGCTCCGGTGGCGGGCAGTTGAGGGTGTTTGCCGCCATTGGGCTGCCGCTTGAGGCCGCTCTGCTTCCCGAGGAACGCAAGTATACTCGACCCTGCGAGTCGGTGCCCGCGTTTTGCTGCTCGACGGCCTTTGCGAGTAGGGCCCTGACGCATCTTGGATCAGAAGGCGCCCGCCGCGGTGGCCGTGATGTTGTCGGCTGCTGCTCGGCCTGCCACGAGGTTGTCCATCGGAGTGGAGAATAGTGGGAGGCCATTGGCGTCTCGCTCCCATGAGGAGACTACTATCCGCGGCTGGTCCCTGGGAGGTGTGCGGTTGGGTGGAGGTGGGTCTCCCATCGCCGTCGACCCTGGCGGGGGCCGGGCGCTTCCTCCTGGTGGCGCGTTCTCGCAGATCGCGCGCTCGGCCACGCGGGCCGGGTCATTTTCTTCGTCGAAGTTCAGGGCGCGCCCCTGAACGGTGGGGTTCAGGCCCGACCTGATCCGCTGCTGGTGGTAGCGCAATAGCTCCTGCGCCGTCACCTGCTCGAGGCGAAATTTTTCGCGCTCGGCTTGCTCCTTGCGCACTGCCTCCGCCAGTTTCAGGCAGAGTTCCTCGACCTCCGTTGTCGTGGCGTTAGGAGGGATTGGGGTGGAGAAGGGGTCTTCCGGCGGCTCGGTGCCGGTCGCCATGTAGGCCGCGGCGTGGCGACCGGTACCATCGCGGAGGTCGGCGGAGTTCTTCGACCCGGAGTCGAAGTCGAAGATCCCGAGGATGGAGGGGTCCTCGAAGTCTCCCACGTTGGAGACCTGGGTGATGGAGCCCGCGGGTGAAGCCGCGGTGATGGACCCGGCGAGTGACGCCGGGGTCGCCGAGTCGGCGTCGTCATTGAGGGCCGCGTCTCCTGCGGCCGCTGAGTTTTCGGCCACGTCGCTGTGGGCCGAGTTGTACTCGGAGGCGAGGCGATGAATCGTGCGGATCTGGCTCTCGGAGAGCCGATCGCGTGGAGGCGACTCGCGGATGCGAGTCGAGTCCTCCGAGACGATGACGTCGGTGAGGCCGACGAAGAGGCTGATCGTGCCGACCGGCAGGATCACGATGTGCGTGACGGGTCGCGCCGCCGGGACATAGCTGCTCGACAAGATTTGGATCATCTCGACGATCGCTATCATGCGGCCGGTGGCGACCGTCTCGTTGATGGGCAGATTGGATCTCACCGCAGAACACCGGCTAGACCGGCCAGGCCCCACGGTGGGCGCCACCGTCGTGGGAATGGTCACGGCAGATGCCGCAATCGGCAGCGAGTAGTAGAACGAGGGGCAAGGGCGGCCTGCCATCTGCGGTGCGAGATGAGGGCGGAGACACAGGGTTTTACCCAGGTTTGGCCCCCTGGAAGGTAAATACCTACTCCTGCTAGATTGTATTATGATGGTGGTACAATGGGCGAGCTCGGCGGCGAGTCGCTTGGGTGTATGATGGAACGTATCTCTACGCGCCCTGCAGGGAGGTTTATATAGGCTCACCTCCCCTAGGGTTTACATATCTCAACCGAATTAGTTAAGGCTTCGGTACTCGTTTAACCTAATCCGACTGGGCTTATCTACTCGCCTGCGCCTTCAGCTTCTAGTCGCTTGGATCCTCGCTGGGCTTCGATCCAGTGGCCGTCTTGCAGGCCCACTCGCCAGTTCTTGGGCCAGTAGGAAACGTCCTGCTGGGTATACCCCGGTAGGCACATCCCCATCAATAACCAATAGAGAAATCTAGAAATTCATATGGCTCCCACATATTTATATGATTACTTTGTGATCGAATGAACCATATACATATGATAGCAATTTCTCTTTGTCTCATGATACTTTACTTATCCGTGGTTTGATCGTCGATATCTCTACATACCTAGTTCAACCTTGTTACCAATAAGTACTCTTTACTTGTTCATGTGATATGTGATCCCTTGTGAGCTAGTCACATGCTTGAAAACCAATTGGATGACATTCCACCGAGAGGGCCCAGAGTATATGTATCTGTCATATGGATGGACAAATCCCACTCTTGATCCATGTGCTTCAACACATACTTTCAGAATACTCAATGCCACCTTTATAACCACCCAATTACGAAGTGGTGTTTGATGTCATCAAAGCATCCCTCCGGTGATGGTGATTAACATTATCTCATGGTGAAAGGATTTAGGTTACTATGTATCTGAAAGCTTATAGCAAACAAACTATTTAAATGACTTGATCTTTATGCTACGCTTAACTATAGGAGTATGTCCATCACAATATTCTCCTAATGATATGATCTTGTTGTTAATAACATCTCAATGTTCATGATCAGGAAACCATGATCATATATTAACCAACAAGCTAGTTTAACAAGAGGCTTTACTAGGGACTCTTTTATGTTTACAAATCACACAAGTATTAATGTTTCCAGTTAATACAATTATAGCATGGTATGTAAACATTTGTCATAAGCATGAAGATATGATAATAACCTCTTTATTATTGCCTCTTGTGCATATATCCAACAAAATAAACTATTTGCAAGTAGATAACCGAACGCTTTTCTCCCCAGTAACAGCGCTAATTTGATGAATGGGTTCCTGCACCAATAACAGGGTTGTTGCAATACTTGTAGCAGCAATTATTTAAAGAGTTTGTCCCGATGGGATCTCAGCGAACATGACCCGGCAACCACGTTGTCAATGCGGCCACGTTCGCACCCAAACCATGGTTTGGAAATAGTCTACTCTATAAGTTGCTAGGATAAATGAATTTAAGATGATTTGTAACAACTACTACTAGAACTGGAAGAAAACTAGAACAATAGTAAAACTGAAAAGAGGTGAATGCAATGGGATGAAATATTAATGCTATGATTTCTCAAGTAATGTTGTGTAGGTCAGAATCACCACCAACGATGAGGTCCCGAAGGCCATTATCTAGTGTACCGATGACAAACCTCTGAGCTTGGGGAGTTTCACCATACTTTATGCTTTTTAGTTATCATATTTGCATCTAGTTCATAATCATTAGGAGGTTTTTGCTTGCATCCATTAGGTATCGATTTTTCCTAAAGTTTTAAGGGCTCTTAGAGCATTATAATGTATCTTTGGTTGAGTGGTTTTGAATAAAATATGAAGTATGGGGTCATCCATGATTCTCTTGTTTGGGGATTTATGGGTAACACTCATACAGATGTGCACACCATATGTAGAAATTTCGCTTGCATATTGCCTTGAACTAAATTAACTTGAGCATGTTGGACAAGCATATAATCACTCAATAAGGTGAACTTGCAAATAAGGAAAGATACATGCAAGGGAAGCAACACTTATTAAAAAAGGAACATTGTGAATTTGTGGTGAGATAGGGAGTCTTATAAAATAAATAGTTGGAAAGAGGAGGATGAAAACAGGACATGAGATGCTCTTGTTCTACTTAGTAATCAACGAGTAAACTGAATGGTTTTCATCTGTAAAGGTCCCAACCTTTAATAAGGTAGAGATCCCTGTGTTTACAATGCTAGTCCCTGGATCAATAGCTAGCATCCACAGTTAAGATGTAATATCAAGAAACAAAGGTCATAATACAACTTTATAACCAGGAATAAAATAATTCATTACATCTTACATAGCTCATTTTGCTATCTCATTACAATGCAGCAGAAATAACTATAGGATGGAGTCCTTCATCTTCAAAGTGCCACAGGCAATCATGTTGGTTGTAGACTTGTAATCCTAATCAACAAACTTCACTAACATCAAACAAACCTGCAACATAATAAGTTACAGCCACAAGGGTCAATACATTTGAATTGTATTGGAAAGTTTCACTACTATGTAGAAATAAGTGGATCCTATCATTACATGCATATTTGGCTAAGTAGGGTTTTGGCTCATTTGCAGAAAGCAATATATTTTTTTCCTATCTTTTCAAAATAGTTTTGCTCTTTTGAAAATCTTTCTGAACTCCTTGGAAAACTCCAAGTGCTTCAAACCCCTTGTTGTCACCATCAAGTTTTACTTTGAGAAATTGGAATGTCGAGATCTTCCATAGCTTCAGGCCTTAGTTGCTCAGAGTTGTCCGTAACCGGGGACACAGCTAAGTACTTAGAATTTTGATCTTCTGCAGAAGTTGTACACTTTACCCACATGACACAATCTCATCTTGATGCCACCAGTGGCCTCTGGATAAGTACTCACCAAGATGGAGTACTGGCAGATTGAGAATGTGACAAAGTCTTTCCATAGAAGTCCTCCCAATACACAATGCTAGCTTGTTTACCAGGCACCAATGTAGGGTTTCAAGTTCCCTTACACAAATCTAGTTAACCTGAAGATGCCAATGCATGGGTCTTCCACTATGTAGTTGACTAAGCTAGAGCCCATTTAGCATGTGACTGTACACGGAAGCCACTGTACGAGAAACATGTTCAATCTCTAAGTCCCTGGGTGGTTTCCTTCTAGTGCACAACAAAAGAGATTGCCATATAAACATGGTTCCTTTTGTTGCCACCTTGTCCAAAACTTGAGTATCCTTGTCCACCCAGGTGGTTCATTGATTACTTGTTTTATTATATAAAACATAAGTCTTTTCAATATTTCATATAATCATAACATGTATCCCATCCCAAATATATAGCTGGGCTAAGCATACTACAACTACATTGTTTTCACTAAGGAATATATATGGGTATCCTACTAGGATTTAGCATAGCATAAAATATAGTAAACCTTATCATGCATGTTTCAAAAATCCACTAAGTGTAATGAAAATAGTAGGACTTGGATGAAAGTGTCACTTGCCTTTTTAGTAGAGAATGTTGGTTCACTTCTTGATCTTGCAAAAATCACACTCTTCTAACTTCACTACAATTCAATCAAGCAAACACATATTCAACACAACATTCAAACAATTTGTCACATAAAATATCAAAAACAAGGTCATGCATGCAAGCATGCAAAAGGTAGTTTTATTTGCAAAGGTGGTTTCTACTAGGCTCTAAACATTGTAAGGTTCAAAAGTGGTCATTTACTAAAGTGGTAAAACCATTTGCAAAAGATTTTATCTATAAACCATTTTTAAATCAAATCATTATTTTATGTGGTTGAAAATGCTTTTATCGAAGCAATAATTTTATATTGTTCATCAAATAAGTTGTTAATTCACAAAACTTGGTGTTTAGGGTCAGAAGGTTTGAATCAAGTCATTTCCCAAAGGTTTTACTCAAAAATCATTTCTAAACCATCAACATTATTTTTATTTGACTAGAAATGAGTTAATTCAAATATTTATTCCTAAACTTCACAAAATACATTTTTAAATCCATAAGTTGGTTCCTAGGGTCAGTAAGTTCACAACAAACAATTTTGCAAAGATTTCATATTAAAATTATATCTAGAATAATTTTTATATTCAAAATAAGCCTACACATGTTTCTGCAATTTCAACCAATTTTACAGAAGCAAAACATTAAACAAATTGCATGGTTGCAAAGTACTTGTTCTGCTGATTCTATTGATATAAAATTTGCAAAATTTGGACGTGTAGATTTTAAGTTATGAATTTTTCAAGTTTGCATATCAATCAGATTCAAAATTCTGTTTTAAACAAAACCAGTGCCACGCGGCGTGATTCTATTGGCCGGTACCGCTTCGTCCGGATCGGCCTCTCTGGATCATTGGATCTTAGTGAGATCGTGTGGCACAGAGGCACCCGTACCTCTTCGTTTAATTAATCTATCTAAGCCGCCAGATGGAGATCTAACGGTGCAAAATGACTTAACCTAACTCGAGCGGCGCCGACGGTGGCTGGCGGCGGCGCACGGTCAGACGGTGGCGTCGCGGCGGTTACAGGAAGCAAGGGAAGAAGCGGAGGTGCTCACCGTGCTCGCGAGGTCGAGGTGAAGCTCAAGGTGGCGCTGGCTTGGCGAGGGGCGCTCAGGGACGGCGACGATTGCTCGCCGGAGTAGCTGCGGGCGGCGGTGCTCTCGGGTTGTCGTCGCTGGCGTAGTTTAGGACCACTCTAAGACAAAATAGAGGCATGGTTAGGTGCGCACGAGGGTCGCGAGTAAGGGAGCATCACTGAGATGTGCTGGGGCGGTCTGAGCTTACTAGGGGGAGGTCGCCGGAGAAGGGACAGACGCATCGACGCGTTGAGATTGTCCTTGCCGACGCTCTGGGGCAAGCGTGGGCAAGCCGAGGGTGCAGGAAGAAATGCCTGAGGATGGGGATCAAGCTAGTGTGGTTGGGGAGGCGAGGTGTGGACGGAATCGACGGAGAACCTCGTCGGAGACAGAGCTGCTCGAGCTCGTAATTTACCCAGCCTGGGGGCAGAGAGGGAGAGGCGAGTGAGGGGAAAGGTAGAGGAGAGGCGTGCGCTTAAGTGTGCGTGGTCACTGGAGGAGTTAAGGCCGTCATCAACGCGAATTCAATCGCCGGAGTTACTGCCAGAAACGGCGAGGGGGGAACGGTCGAGTGGAGACGACGACGTGCTGGCGTGGGGTCGGGCTGACAGTGAGAGGGAGAGAGAGGGCACGGGGTCCACTTTTCTGCGACTCTGTGGGTGCGTGTGTGCGTGAAAAACGATTCGCAGTGGGGTGAGCTGGTGGGCTGCGTTGCTGGGCTGTTGGGCCAGATGGGTTGGGCTGCTGTTTGTTTCTTTTTTTTTGTACAGAATCTTTTTCCTTTTCCATTTGATTTTCTGTTTTGATTTTATTCAAACACTCAAATGAATTCAAACCTTTGCCAAACTTTGTATAATTTTTAGTTCTGTTTAACAACACAAACCAAAGTCCAAAATAAAATAATACTTTTATTCTTTTAGGATCTATTTAATAATTAAATAAAATAGTCCTTAGTTATTAATTCAAATAGGATTTGATTTATTAAAATCTCCATTTGAAATCTAAATAATACCAAAATCAATTCAGTAGGTTTTATTTGAAAATATAGAACACTTGGGAATCTCATTTAAAATAAATTAATAAGTTTTAGTGTTTATTTAAAATGGAAAAGCCTTTACTTAAATAAAATAGGATATTAATAAATCCTCATTATTTTACTTAAATAAACCTTTACTTCTTTTATCAAATATAAATATTTTATTTCAAAATCTTGGCCAAGTTTTAATTTGGCTTTATAAAATAATCCTTATTTATAATTCTACCTTTGCTTTATAAAAACCATATCTTTTTATTTAAAGGTCCAAAATTAGTGATTCCAATTATTAAAACTTTCTTTATTAATTGTTTATCTTTTTAAATCCCTTTAGGATTTATTTGATCAAAATAGGTTTGAAAGTTTCCAATTGGAATCAAAAAGTTTCTTCTCACCCTAAAAATCAATAATTGTTTATTTGTTTATTTATTTTTCACATTTCAAAATTTGGAAAATTTTGGGATGTGACACCATGGAAAGTGAAATACAAAGTTTGTTTAGAGCACATGACATGATTGAAAGACCCATGAATAAGTTTTATACTTCTTACTAAGAGAGCAAGACTGTTAACTGATGCCATGCAAAAACTGGTGAAAGTTCTTGACAAAGGATAAAATAGTCATGTATATCTGGTTGTTTAAACAATTCTCTTTTCCATTATTTGTTTTATGAGAAACTTATCATTATTGCAAAGGCATATCCAAAGTTTAAATTAAAAGCTGGTAAAAATCCATGAAAATATATTACAAATAGCGAAGCGTATGATAAATTTGGGACTTGTTCAATTTTCCAACATGTAATGGTTAGTTTTTGTTCAAAAGTAAGGGGTAAATGATAATGTCTATCTATGTAGCCCACATTTGCATGGTACTTAGTTCATATTTCTTTTAGACAAGTGAATATGCATAAGTTGATGATGCCATGCTCGTATTTTATTGTCAACCATAATCTCATTGATACATGATCATGATCTATTCGCTTATTTGCTCGAGTACGAGCAAAGGTTTAAGCTTGGGAGAGTTTATACTTGCATTTTGCATCATCATTTTTAGGACCTTTATGCACTGTTTAGAATCATATTTACCTTGATCCATCATTATTCATGCATATTTAGAGGATTTACGAGACTTTCCTACAAAGTCCCCTTCATTGGTATTTAATTTATGGGAGGCAGAAAACCTCCTGTTTCATGTTTTTGTTGTTTCAGGACCTTCTGGACGTCAATAAATCGAAGGAAATATACCTGATGAGTTTTTCACTAGGAGAATCAAATTGGGCCAAAGAATGAAGCGAGGGGAGCCACGAGGCCGAAAAGAGCCTAGGTGGCGCACCACCCCCTAGGCGTGCCACCTATGCTCTTTCAGCCCTTGAGTGTCATCTTGGCTCCTCCTTTTTACAGATGCATCCATATCGCTAGAAAACCTACGCCATATTTTTCCCACGATTTACAGAGGCGACAGCGGAGGTGAAAGTCCTCTCCTACTCCTGGAGGGGGAAGATCCTGCTACACCGGAGCCTCCAGTGAGGGGTAAATCGACGCCATCGTCATCACCAATCCTCCTAGGCGTAGGGGGAGGCCTCTCCATAAACATCTACACCATCACCAGCATCATCACCATCTCCAAGATCCATATCGTTCCCCTCATAGTTTGTGATTGAACCTCAGATATTGTTTTCAGGGCTATTTACATGTTTGTGATTGGCATCTTGTCTTTATTTGGTGGAGATATTATTTTTTATATTTTGTTGTATCCATATGCTACCAATCCATATCATGTTGGCCACTTGTGAGTAGATTCCCATGTTCCTGAGGGTATAGGATGAATTGTCTATGATTTCCATATAATATGCAATGAGTATGTAGTCCAGTTTTTATCTTTTATATTGTTCTATGATGGTTTTATGCGAACGTCAACTGCATATTACTTCACCTATATGGTCTCATAGGAGAATACTTTGATTCAATTATAGGGGTTGGAAGGGACGGAAAAGAAAGAAACCATTTTCCAAAACTTTGAGTTGCATTGGAGGGATTATATGTCGGAGACCGGTGAACCTATTGCTATGGTGGGACATTTATGTCTTAATGATTCCTAGATGTTCATGTGAATGGATCTAGGACCCATCATAAGTGGTGTATTTAGATTATTACATATGGTTTCACCTAATTTAGGCTCCGCCCTAAGGGAATGAAACTTGACAACATATTCACCATATTGTGTAGAAATATTTATGCTAAGTAAATCCATGCCGCCATCGGGAGCGCTTGTCACATATAAGTTCACACACACTTGAGTTTGTCCTCTTGCTGCATAGAGTATTGGTCTTTCTCTCATTGAGAGCATTGATGCGCTTAGATCAATGTAGAGCTTCGTTGGGAGACCCCAAGAGGAAGGTATGATGAGGACAACATCAAGTCTTCCCTTAGAAAGAAACCAAGGTTATCGAACAAGTAGGAGTAAGGAAATGACCCAAAGGTGTTACAAGCAACTTGGAAACCTGCACAACACAAACTCAAGACTTTGCCCCAATGAACAGTGAGGTTGTCAATCTCATCGGTTTGCTGAAAACAACGGATTAACTGTATGGTGTGGAAGGTAATGGTGATTTGCAGAAAGTAAACAGGAACAGTGGAAGATGTATCAATGGTAAAGATTGGACCAGGGTCCATAGTTCATTAGCGGTGTTCTCCTTAAGATAAACAAACATGGCATGCTAGGTAAACAAATTACAGCAGGGCAATTGACATGACATAGCAAGGAATAAAAATGCAATACTAGACATTCATGATCCTATGAGATTTGATTGGGTAATACAACAAGATACATATACCGCCATCCAACTCCATCTATGACTATTAATCCACCTTCAGGTTATCATCCGAACCCCCTCCAGTATTAAGTTGCAAGCAACAGATTACTGCTTTAAGCAAAGTGTGTAAGGTAAACAATCCACTTGTTCCATGAACAAGAGATCGTTGTTTTCTCCCTAGTAGCAACAACACATCTACAGCCTTAGAGATTTCTTTCACTTCCCCAGATTAAATAGAGGCATGAACCCACTATCGAGCATAAATACTCCCTCTTGGAGTCACTAGCATCTACTTGGCCAAGATATCTACTAGAAACGGAGAGCATGCAAGATCACAAATAACACAGACATGATAGAATCAGTAAGATAGAACCATTAATCAATCTAACATAGTAATCTCAATATCCATCAAATCCCCACAAACACAACATGCATGATTACAAATAGATGATCTTGATCATGAACGGAGCTCACACGATCTAAACATGGTAGCACAAAGGAGGAGAAACAACCATCTAGCTACTACATGGACCTGTAGTCCAAGGTGGAACTACTCACGCTTCATACCGGAGGCTGGTATGATGAAGAAGGAGGCCTCCGAGATAATATCTCCTCCGGCAGGATGCCGGGAAGAACTTCAGATCCACCCGATCTAGGGACGATGGTGGCGGTGGCTATGGACTATTTTGTGGAAGATTGATCGGTTACTTAGGGTTTTGGTACCGGTGGCTTCTTATAGGCGAAGAGGTGAGGTAGGGGGCACCCAGGGTGGCTGCACCCCCACAGGCGCGGGCCCAGCCTAGCCGCACGGCCAGGGGTGTGGCCCCCCGGTGGCTCCCCTCCGTCTTGTATTCTGGCACCGTGTTCCCCATGGTAAAATATTGACTTTGGCTTTTGTTCCGTCCAATTCCGAGAATATTGATTTTCTGCCTTTTCTGGAACCAAAAACAGAAGAAAACAAGCAATGGTCACTGTGGCATCTTGTTAATAGGTTAGTACTAAAAAACATATAAAAACACTTCAAAGTGTAGTCAAATCAAAGCAAAGTAGATACTAAACATGCAAGGGACATAAAAAATTATAGATACGTTTACGATGTATCAAGCATTTACTTATTGCTATTTACTTTTAGAACTTTATATTCTTGCAAACTACAAACCCCAAAACACCAAATCTACTGCATTACTATTATTTTCTTTGTCAAATTTCCTAACCAATACCCTTAGCTCCTCGTGGGTTCAACAACCTTTATTTATTGAAAAGTATTACAATTGATCTCCTGCACTTGGGTGCCATCACGTGGCACCAAGGTCCATGGAATATCCATCATGGTCGTCTTCCATCATTACAATATGTCTCATGAATATATAGCACACATGCCATATAAATAAAAATACAACCATATGAATCCTGCTGGTTGTTTAACTTATAATAAATCTCATTGCATACAACAATTTTGTATCAATGACCATATCACATCACATGCCCTAGAAAAATATGTTAGACGCCTTTAATTTATTTTTGCATATTTTACGTGGTTGTGGGCTTTCTAGGAAAGAGTCGTTCTACCTACAAATTTCAACCACATCAGTGATAATCAAGTTATTAGCAAACCGTTGTAAATTAGATCATGACTATGCTGGGAGAGACAGACACCCGTGGAGCCACTTATGCAATACAAGTTGCATGTCAAGCGTGGACAAGTCTCACGTGCAAGCGTGGGACAAGTATCACGTGCAAGGACATGTAAAGTTAGTCCAGGCACCTTCATCCCAACATGCCACCATGATCCAAAATACACGAAAGTATGCAATAACACGATCATCAATTTCCACATCTCCATGTGACAAGGGGTAACCTCGGCAATGCCCATGGTTATGGACTTAGGGTTTCATGGAAAAGAGAACGCTGGGGATTTTTCGGCTGATCAGACAAACGATGGAGTCGATGTAGTTTGATTATGGTGGAAACAAGATTACAAAGTCACATGTTTGCTAGTTGTGATCTAGTTCACAACGGATTGTTGGAAAACTAAAGTGATCTATCCGTCAGGTATCCTCAGCATTTATATGAGAGGCTGGGTCCTGGAGCCGTATCTGTAGAGATTACAGGTTTACGATTACAATACAAACTTTATGTCGGTTCGTATACCTTTCTTGATTAACAAGACAAGATTCTATCCGTCGGATGCTCCTTGAACTTATTTAGGATTCGTCGTAGGCCATAGGCCTTTATGCGCCTAGAGTAACTAATCATAGGGACCCAATAGGTCATACCCATGTCACCATGTGTTCTAACCATACAAAGCATCTACACATAGACATAGCTTTGATACCACTAATGGGTTCGTTGCATAGAAAACAAAAAATCTCTACGGTTGCAACTGCCAAGATCAATCTAGGCGATACTTGTAACGGTTTTAGAAGGACTCGCCCTCGGAGACCGAAAGCGGGATAATGTTCCCGCAAACAAACATGGTTGATGTAGAATGTAATTGTTCGTCCTTGAAGGTCGTGAAGACGATTAGCGCCACCAATCGGGCACCGCCTCCATAATCGGTCCCACATCCAGCATGACGACGACCCCCGTCCCTTGCTCTAGTTAGGCAGTAGAATCAACGGATCCTCGAGAACTCCAACAACATTACGCCATGTTGGTGGTAGTGGAGAAAGTCTTGATCAGGGCTTCGCAAGAGGGAGAAGATGCCAACCAAAGGGCATATTAGAGTGTGAGAGATGAGTGAGTGAGAGGGGTCTCCACCACCTCCTTATAGAGGATAGTAGGGGGACAACCAATGGGTAGCCGACTCCCCATGGTGGTTCCCCCACCTCTCCCTCATTCATGTGGGTGGACACACCACTCACAAAACAAAGGGTCACTTTTATTATCATAATTCCCCACTCAAAAACCAAGAGTATTTCCATTAAAACACTTTTAATTCACTTGGTTTAATACCACTCAAATTAATGAACACTTCATTCAATGAGTAATTCATTTAATGAACACTTAATTCAATGAACACATTAACAATTTATTCCCTTGCACTATTTTGATATACGAAACTATTCCGGTAGTTTTATAAAAAAGTTTCTGCGTTGTCCAGTATTTTCTCCGGCATTTCATATCCACTCGAAAGAATCGATGATCCTTAAATGTGTAACCCCGCAGTTCGTGAACTAAGTGGACATGCTCGAGACTCTCTCTGATCAATAATCATTGGCGGGATCTAGAGATCCATAATGACTCCCACTTACTCAACAATGAACTAGCGATCGCGTGAACCTTTTTTGTAATAACCAATTCCTTTTGTCTCGTGATATTTTACTTGTCCAAGACCCGATCATTTGGTATCATCCATACCTAGTTCTATCTTATTACTGACAAGTACTCTTTTACTTGTTCCATGATATAACATCCTCGTGAGCCAGTCACGAGCTTGCAAGCGATGTCCATGTGATATCACCGAGAGGGCCCATAGTATATCTCTCCATTATCGGGATGGATAAATCCCACTCTTGATCCAAGAGCCTCAACTAACACTTTACAAGTACCCAACGACACCTTTATAATCATCCTGTTACGGTGTGACATTTGATGGAATCAAAATACTCTTCCAATGTTAGTGATTGACGTGATCTCATGGTCTAAAGATTAGAGTTACTTCATGTGAGTTTGATATATCAATATAAACTTTGATGACATGATCGTATTGATATACCTATTGTGAGTGTATGTTCATCACATAATTCTCGAATGAAATGACCTTGTCATTAATAACATCAAATTTTCATGATCAGCAAGCTAGTGTAATGAGAGGCATTACTAGGAACCTTTTCTTTATTTATTAAACACACATGTATTAATGTTTCCGGTAAAAACAATTATAGATTGAGAAATAAATATTTATCATAAACATTGAATAACATAATAACCACTTTATTATTGCTAATCTAACATATTTCCTTCACTTCGTAGCCTCGGGATCGAAGCCCTTCTACTAGTTCCCCCTTAAGATTCCCTCTAGAGATGAGGTTTCTGCAAACTCTGGTATCTTTGAATATCGGATCTTAGAACCATTTGCATGGGGTGAGAGTATTTGACGAGACGGCTTCGACGACACATCGTACGAGCGGGGGGCGGTATGATGGTTTTAAGGCACCATGGGTTTAAATGTGTTCCAGTTATGACAAGAAAAATAGAGATAGTGTTTATGACGAGAGTTCGAATCGTCACTACCCATTGTTATGGACTTGGGTTATGGAGAAGATGGGGATGCTAGATATCGCGAGACGGTTAACAGACACGCAGCAAGGGGACACGAAGTTTACCCAGGTTCAGGCCCCCGGAGGGAAAACCCTACTCCTGCTTGTCTATTCTTGATTGACGGCAGAACCAAAAGTTACAGGGGTGCATAGATCCTCCTCGACGTGCCCTCCTGGCCTTTATATAGATAGAACAGGTCCTGGGGTAGGTCGAGTCGGTTACAAGTTAGGTTTCACCCTTGAATATTATATTTATGATATGGCCGTGTCCTTCAGGGAGTCGAGCTTCTACTGTGCTTGGGCCACCCGGAGTCTCCTTGCGCAGCAAGTCTTCACGTGGGCCTTCCCTGGGCTGGACCGGATACACCAACATGAGGTACCCATAGGGCATATCCATGTTAGTAGCCCCTGAGTGTTCAGACGAATCGTAGGTTCGACTTGAGACTCTATAGTCTTTTGGGTGCTTCTCATTCGAACCTGCTTTTGGGTGAATATGTCAGTTCATAGGGATTGTTGATATGTGTGCCTAACTCGCCCGACGGATCAGGGTCAGTTAACTGTCATTGGACAAAACAACATGATCTTCTTCAGACTCGAGTCCCCGGACTCGAATTCGGAACAATGCTGGCGTAATTCGACTCAAGCCATTGAGGTCTTATAGGAGTCGAATTCTAGTGTTTTAAGTTACCCAACGCGTCCGTTGGGATTTTTATCGTGCCTGCTGACATGGTATGTTACTGGCAGAGCACAGTCAGGTGCGAGACCAGACCATTAGATGATATTTGTAGGTCTTATCTTTGCGTCGTTGACACAACATCTGAAAATTTATCACCGCGGAGGTGTTTCAGGTGACCAAGGAGATGGCTTCTCACTTAGCGCTAATTTGGGCAAAGTTGCCAAAAAGATTTTTGTCACATGTGATCTGAAGGATCTCATCCGAATAGTTCATAGGGTGCGCTGCGAGCGCTCCCTATGGGAGTAGCCCCCGAGTGTATGTTCGAGTCGTAGACTCGAGCGGAGACTTTTAAATTTGTGGATGTAATCAACTCCTAGCGCTTTTTTCGAATGCGCGACCAGCGCTCCCTATGGGAGTAGCCCTCGAGTCTGTAATGGAGTCGCAAACTCGACGAAGGACTCGAAGATTATTTTGAGACAACATTTTCACCAAGTTAATTGCTCAGGTGTGATGGCTCAGATATGTAGAGCTCGTTGGGAACCACAAGAGGAAGGTATGATGATCACAGCAGAAAGTTTCGCTCAGTTATGAAACCAAAGTTATCGAACAAGTAGGAGTAAGGAAACAACTCCAAGGTGTTGCTAGCAACTTGGAACCTGGACAACACAACCACAAAACTTTGCCCCAACTTACAGTGAGGTTGTCAATCTCACCGGTTTGCTGAAAATAAAGGATTAAACGTATAGTGTGGAAGATAGTAATTGCTTGCAGAAAGTAAACATTAAACGGTAGATGGGATATCAATGATAAAAGAATGGAACGGGGTCCACAGTTCACTAGAGGTGTTTCTTCTTAAGATAAATACTATGTTGGGTGAACAAATTATAGTTGAGCAATTGACAGATTGAAAATGCATAAATATGCATGTACATGTTATGATGATTCCTATGAGATTTATTTGGGAATTACAACATAATACATAGACCGTAATCCAATTGTATCTATGACTAATAATCCACCTTCAGGTTATTATCCGAACCCCTTCCAGTGTTAAGTTGCAAGAAACGGATAATTGGATTAAACAAAGTGTGTAAAGTAAACAATACAATTGCCCCTGGACAAAGGATTGTTGTTTTCTCCCTAGTAGCAATAGAACATCTACAACCTGTGAGGACCGGAACTTAACTTCCAGAACCCCTGTGTTTATTCGTCAATCCCAAGATCAACATTGACGACACAACGAAATGTATATCACTGCAGACGTACAAAATAGTAATTTATTACAAAGTCTGGATAACAACATAGTAAAATGTCTAGTGACATTTATTACATCCAAAAAACACAGGGGAACTATAAAATGCGTAGCGAATCATCTCAGCCATAGGAAGTCGATGTAGTCCACGAGGCCTCACTCATCAGCGTCATCATAGTAGTCATAGTCATCTTCTTCTCCATAGTACTTTGAAGTATCAACAAAAGTATTTCCATGAGCACATAACGTACTCAACATGCCCCCTCATGGGAGACCTATAATATCTATAGGAGGCTTCAAAGGAGGGTTGTATGGTTCTTTTGAATAAAAGCCAATTTTAATTGAAATACAATAATAGATTTGATAAAAGCGGTTTTAGACAAAAACAAGTTTTTGAATTCAATGTGGTATTTCTCATCAGTGTGATTGTCCACGGCAACTCACATATTTCATAAGATTTCAGGAGAAGGATGGAGGAAAAGAGGGAAGTAGCAAGAGAGGTTCCCGTATGTCAAGAAAGATTCATGTGTCGTCCATGACCGTGGACACGACTATTCGAATAGGTTTACACTCTGCAGAGTTTGTACACTTTTCCCACATGACACAATCCCGTCTTGTTGCTCACCAGTGGCCGCTGGTTTAGTACACACATGTTGGTGTACCAGCAGAGGGATCGTGACGAGGTCTTTTAGCTAGATCCCCCAAAGATGTGACATGCCCACCGGGTATGGCGCACGGAACTGAGAGCACGTCCCCAAACCGGTCCCTCCATCTGTGCCGAAGGCTTCCCCGTAGGCAGACACCTCATCAGCGGTACGACGACATCGACATCTAAGGCTGACTAACCTACTTGACCAAGCCAGTGCCCATTATAGCATGTGGTTGTACGGTGTAACAATCTTCAAATCCAAGACTTATTAGGCCCTCGTGCGGCACGAACGACGGATTGCTCCCTCCAACTAGTGAAGGGCATCCAATTGCTCCTTCCTTATGATCCAGCTATCGCCCGCGCCAGTATTTAGACGATAAGTTTCACCCAGAGTAGAATAGATTAGAGGAAACAACAACGTCTATTCAGCCTAGCTCAACAAGTTTCAAAAGGTGTGTGTGACCCGAAGGCCATCGAATTCCTCCGAAGGGGAAACATAGAATATCCTAAAGATCATTGAGCATGGCTAAGCAATTCTACTCTTCCAGGATTACTATATAATCTCTACTCTGGATATGAAGTATATGGCGACAAGCAGATCAAGTATGTGTGTTAGTCGACACGAATAAAATAGCGATTATATTTGTAAGACAGCAAAATAATATGGCTTAAAACATGGGATAAATCATGTTCAAAGAGGGGGCATGCCTTCGTTGTTGAATTCCTCCTCTTCAGCTTCTTGATAGAAATCGTAACCCTCTCCACTCCCGAATCGTCATATTGAATCAATATAAACCAAATAAATAAAAGCAACACGACAAATAAGATTCAAAAGAACGAGCATCGAATAAGATACAAAGAGAGGCTAGCACGGTTCAAACGGTCGATGGTTTATTGGTTGGTCCACTCTTCCCAAAACCTAATAATAGTGCAATAGGAAAATAATATTGATACAAGATAACCACTATATATAGGTGGTTTAGTTTTAGTATGCCATGCATAAATAAATTACATACTAGCTAGCCATAAGGTTAACCTACACGTGAATATAAGCGAAGCATGTAGGAAGCTATACACATGCAATAGTAAAATAAGTGAACCAAGAACATGGACACTAGATATATAAGTTAGGCATGCAAAGCTACCAACAAGTATAACTAGAAGTAAACATGGATAGAATTAGCATGTCAAGAAATCATATTATCAATTATGAACAGAGGTAACCAAACAAACTAATATGCTACTAGATCACAAGTAAAAAATATATGAAATAAACTTCTAGATAATAAATCAATATCTAAATATTAATCGGCAACGATAGCAAGTCAAATTTCCATATATACATAATCAATAAATATGATGTGACTATACTAAGCAGTACTCAGCTCATATACAACAATCACTGAATATTATAATAAGCCATAGCAATGCAAACAACTTAAAAACTAAATAATAATATGTTATATACATGTGATCAGTAAAATCCACCATACAAAAATATTAAATCATTATAATACTAGATGGACTGCAGGACATCAAGAAAGACTCTACTAACAATAAACATACTACTCTAGACATTAGCAAACTATTTAGAGAACATGCTGTATCTAGCAATCACTCTACAACTAAGCATCGCAGATACATGAAAATAGTACAGTAGGCAGATGCAAACTACAGGAACATGATTACATGCTTAAGACTGTGCTCGAGATCAACTATACAATTGAATTTGGATAAAAATCATACATATTTGAAAGTAGTTTTATAAACCGTAGATGGTATGCAAAAACTACCATCGTCGATGGGTTACTAAGGTCATTAGGAAAGTTTTTGGTGTTGGGATCGAGATCAACAAACTTGTGTATGATAGGCTAATATAGCTATGCCACCGGACGACATTCGGTTCACCGGCAACACGGTCAACTACAAAACTACGGCCGGAAACTATGTCTAGGAGGTAGATAAACTCTAATCTAACATGTGTGTACAAGGAAAATCGTGGATGCTCACCGAGTGCGACGTAATCGTTCGACGAAGATGATGAACCGAGTTAAAAAGTTGGCTCGTACGTGCTGGATGATCAGCGTCTCTAGTATCTAGTCCCGTGGATCAATCCTGGTTCCGTTGATCCTCCTTGCGATGCTATGGCGCAGCAGTTCTGTCTTGGGTGGCCGGACTCGCCGCGAGATTGATTCCGGGGCGCTGGGTTGCGGTAGAGTTGGGGAAAGGGAGAAGGGAGAGACGACCTGGAGCTAGGTTTATGAGCGAAGTAGAGACGGCAGCACGACGCTTGGCTAGATGCAGTTTCTGCACGTACGTTTCAGCTGGCTGCGCGCTACGTCCGGGAAGACGGAGAGCAGTGCGCGGCGCTTGGCATGCGAGAGAGTGGCGCATCGCTTGGCTGGGCTTGCTCGGTTGAAGTGATGCAACGTTGTTAAAAGAAACGGAAGGCTGCTGGACTACTTATTTGCTTCCGTTAGAACATGAAAATAAAAACAGAAGTACGGGATGAGAGAGAGAGCATATGACGTGATGCATCATACATGCTGATGCTAGGAAATAAAAACAAATGGTACTAGAAAGCATCGATGAACACCAAATCAGAAAAGACACTACCTAAAGCTAGCAATGTGATGGTGGCATGGTGCCAATGCATGCACGTGCGCACGTGTGCATAATTATACAACAAGTCTAAAAATTGCAAATTTAGAGAATACCAAGTAGAAATAAATTGGTAAAATTCAAAATCACATTCAAATAACAATACTAGGAGTAACTTTAGAAATTAATCTCCTCATTTTATATTTAATATTAATTTCAAAATATTTGGAATTAATTTTTAACAACTCCAAATAAAATATATTTTTTATTTGATCACATTGCAACATCCTTTGGTTTTAAAAAAAATTCGGCCCATAAAAATCAGGATGTTACAATTCTATCCCCCTTAAAAGGAATCTCGACCCCGAGATTTGGCCTACGAGAAAAGATTGGGAAGCTCCACCCGAAAAATGGTATCCCTTAACAAACTCAAACATCCGACACTTCCATCTCCTTCAAGTTGTTCAACAAATTGGTTACTACGGTTTCTGATGTTATCTCGGGCTTGTAATTCACCACAATTCCTTTAGTACTGGTTAATGATACGGCTCTAAGGCCACAATCTATCATAGCTTTGTGTTTCCCTAACCAGTTCATGCCAAGGATGACATCTAACCCTTTAGAGTCTAACACTATGAGGTTTGCTAGAAACTCTACTCCGTTGATTGTTATGATCACTTTAGGCATTTAAAACCCGACATAAGAATTCCCCCATGTGATTGTAGTGCCATTGAATGACCCATACTCTCAGTTTTCAAATGGTGTTTTTCAGCAAGTTGCTTAGAAACAAAGGAATGAGAAGCTCCAGAATCAAAAAGTAATGAACCATAACATGAGTTGATTGGAAACATACCAAGAGCAACATCTGAGGCTTCATTAGCTTGTTCGGCTGTGACATGGTTGACTTGACCACGACCCGGCTGTCCCGAGACATGAGGTACACTTCCAGGTGTAGGCAGTATGCCATGTCCACGAGCCTGATACTGGTGTCTTAGATGCGAATCCTAAACTGAACTTCACTGGTGTTGGCCTCATGTTCTTCTTACTCGGGCACCCAGCTGCAAAGTGTCCCTCTACGCCACAGTTGTAGCATGCCTTTCCAGCAGTGTTGGCATGGTTTCCTCTGACTTCAGCTCTCGGATTATGGTAGGAGTTGTGCTGGAACTTGTTATTAGTCTTTGCAGGTATGTTGGTTGATCCTCGATAACCTAGGTGGTTATTATTCTTCTGGCGTGAACTTCCTCCTCCATGCTGACCCTGTGGTGCTTTGCGCTTGCGATGTTCCTCTAGTTCTCTCTTAGAGTTCTCTTGTAGAATAGCCTTGTTTACTAGACTCTGGAAATTGGAAAAATCATGAGATACTAACCTATCCTTGAGACCAGGGTTCAATACCCTCAGGAACCTTGTAGTTTTGTCTGCCTCAGTCGGGATATCTGCTATACCATAGCGTGATAACTGGGTGAAATGGTCCCAATATTCAGAGATTGTCATCTTTCCTTGGACTAGAGCTCGAAATTCATCCCTCTTCAACTCCAAGAGACCAGCAGGAATGTGTGTACTGCGAAAAGCTTCTAAAAACTCATTCCAGGTGATTGCCTCACCATCATCATGTGCATCATAGAAGTTCTCCCACCAATCTGCAGCCACACCCTTGAGTTGGTGCGCCGCAAACTTCACACGGTCTTGTGCATTGACATTTACCAAATTGAGCTTCCGACGAATGTCCTTTAGCCAATCATCAGCTTCTATAGGATCTGCTGATCCTGCAAAAGTAGGTGGCGTTGTCCTCATGAACTCAGCTGTCTTAGATTGTTGTGGAGGATGATGGTCTTGGTTCTGATTCTGGTTTTGATTATGATTCTAGTTTTGGTTCTAATTTGCCAGGTTAGCGACCATCTGTTGTAGCAGCTGTGTCTGCATCAACATCACTTGTGCCATGTCAGGTGGTGGCGGTGGTGGTTGTTGTCCCTCATCCTCATTTTTATTGTCATAGACTTCATCCTCGACAAAGTTCTCTTGAAAAGCTGGTCCACGACCACGTTCATGTCCTCCATGTCCTCCACGGCCACGACCTCGATTGGCATTCATCCTGTTTCTACTCATGATTAGGATAGACGAGAGGGAAAATCTAACCCCAAAACCAACTTATACATACAAACAATAAAATCCAAAGAAATCGAAATGAATAAAATATTCTTAAAATCTCAACACAAAGGTTCAAAATAGTAGTAGCTATACCATATATATGGATTGGTATAGTCTACTAGACACACAAGCAATAAATAAAATAGCTAACGTTTGCTCACTTATTTAATAAAATATGGGACTCTCTCATGGTATCTTGTAGACTACTATTCGTCTAGGTGGCTATACTGCTATGGTGTTCTGTGCAAGTGTCCAAGTGCTGGTATGAAATGTAACTTGACTAGAGTCTTAGCTGCTGACGAGGTTTAATCTCGTCAATGCCCATTGTTATGGACTTGGGTTTTGGAGAAGATGGGGATGCTGGAGATCGTGTCACGGTTAACAGACAAGCAACCAGGGGACACGAGATTTACCCAGTTTCAGGCCCCCAGAGGGAAAACCCTACTCCTGCTTATCTGCTCTTTGATTACGGCGGAACCGAAGGTTACATGGTGCGCAGATTCGATCTGGCGTGGATGCGTGTGCGAAAGTATGAGTCGAGTTTGCGCTAGGACGTGCCCTCCTGGACTTTATATAGACTTAGGCAGGTCCCGGGCGTAGTCCTAGTCGGTTACAAGTTCTAGGGTTTTACCCCTTTGAATTTCCTATCTCCTCTAGTCTTGCTCTCCAAGGATCCGAAGACGTCATGGGCCTTGGCCACCCGAAAATCTTCATGGGCCAGCGTATGTCTGCCGTGGGCCTTCCTTGGGCTGGACTAGGTATGCTTGAAGTTACATTCGTAGGGTATAACCATGTCAAGAGCCTCGGTGATCAGTCGAATCGTAGATTCGGCTGAGGACTCTTCCATCCTTCGGGAGCAGCTATATGTTAATAGTATATGTGTGCAGGGATTGTTGATGCGTGTGCCTGACTCACCCGACGGATCAGGGTCAGTTAACTGTCTTAGGACGAAATAACACGATCTTCTTCAGGTTTGGGTCCCTTAACTCGGGCCTGGAACATATGCTGGAGTAATTCAACTCAGGCCGCGGAGGACTTATAGGAGTGGAATTCCAGTGATTTTAATTGCTGTACCCAACGCGTCCGTCGGGATTTTTCATCGTACCTGCTGGTACGGATTCATACTAGCACAAGTGATCGGTGCGTTGCCGTGCCATCGATGATATCTCAGGTCTTATCTTTGCGTCGCGACGCATCCGAACATTTATCACCTCGGAGGTGCTTGGTGGCCAAGGAGATTGTCGCTCACTCAGCGTTTTGTTGGGGCAGAGTTGCCAAAAGTTTTTTGCGTGATCCGAAGATCGATCAAAGATTTCATAGGGTGCGCGACCAGCGCTCCCTATGGGAGTAGCCCCCAAGTGTCTATTCGAGTCGTGGACTCGAACGGAGACTTTTAGTTCAAGCATTGTTTCAATCATTAAGTCCGCAGGACTCGAAAATTTTCGGATGCTTAAATCCATCCTCCCTATGGGAGTAGCCCCCGAGTCCGTAGTGGAGTCGTAAACTCGGAGGACTCGTAAAAAAATTTTGTCCTCATTTGTATGCATCGGTGCGACCAGCGCTCTTGATAGGAGTAGCCCCCAAGTATTTAGTCGAATCGTAGATTCGAGTGAGTACTTTTAGCTGTGGAGCCGAAGTGGTGCTAGTATAGCTTTTGATGACGTCAGTGCTTACGATCGATGACCTTAAGCGTCTGCTACGCCAGAGATGACTTGACTGGATGAAGCGTGGGTCCCACTTGCTGACTTTGAATTGACCGGTCACGCGCGGTGTGGAGATGATTACGGCGTCTCCTCGATTTCCGCACGTAGTGGACGGCGTGGTATCGATGGTTCATTTTGGTGCTGACACGTGTACGGCCAGATCTACCGTTAGCGTTAGGTCTTCTCGATGGACGGCCAGCGTGCGTCGTCTTCGCTGTTATAATCCCTGGTGAAATCGTGGTTTGTTTTTCACCGCAGCAGTTCATCTATTCACTGCCCCCTCGTTCTTGAGCTATTCTTGCTGCGCGCTGAGAGTTTCCTCCACATTTCCTTTGTCTTTCTTCGTTGGCAACGCCACCACCGCCGTAGCGCCATGGGGAAAACAAAGAAGTCCTCATCTGCAGTTGGGACCAGCGCCGCCGGAGGCAAGAAGGGCACCGCCACTGCTCGCGTCACCGACGGTGGCTGGCGGCGATCAGAAACGCGGGAGAGCGATCTCCGCAAACTGCGCGAGCGGAGCCTGATCCCGCAAGACACGACGGCCGTGAGACTCCCCGGCAATGAGGTAATCCCCCGTCCCCCATCTGGGTATCGGGTTATGTTTGTTGCCTTCATGATTCGCGGGTTTTCTTTTCCGGTCCATGACTTCCTTCGTGGACTGCTCTTTTTCTGTGGGGTTCAACTCCATCTTCTGTCTTCCAACTCCCTTCTCCACATTGCGTGTTTTATCACGCTTTGCGAGTGTTGGCTTGGCATTGAGCCGCACTTTGGCCTCTTCCGGAAGCTTTATTCCATGAAGAGGCAGTCTGGTTCGGATGGTGTGTATTCCATTGGGGGTTTCATCATCTCCCTTAGTCCCAATGTGCAATTCTTTTCCTTTTCCATGTCCGAATCTGTCCAGTACTGGCGGAGGAAATGGTTTTACATCCGTGACTCTGTACTGCCTGGGCAAGATTTTGGTCTCGTTCCTTTTGACCTCTCCCAATTGATTGAGAAGAAAAGATCCTGGAAAAACCAAATCTTAGACGGTGAGGTGGCGGAGATAGAGGCCCTATACCGTCGGGTGGAGGATCTCAAGCGATTCCGAGAAGGAGGTGAACAGTGTCGACATCATCCGGACGTTTCTTGAGCGTGGTGCAGCCTCTCAAGCGAGGGCGCAATGTTTCTTTACTCTGGGCGCCGTGATCCGACGAGGGTTTCGAGTGAGAAAATCTCCGAGGTGGAACTTGACAAGGCTCTTCGCGCGCTGTTGAAGTTCAAGGCCGACGAAGAAATCCCGGGGAAGTCGCTGACTCCTCCCTTTTCTTCGATGTTGGTCGTACCGAAGGTGTAGATTTGCGCACGTAGTGCTCCCCTGTTGTTTTTGTCAGCTGTGTACTTTTTCCTTTGTTTGCTAACAAAGTTCCTTTTCCTTTTGCAGAGCTTCAAAGTGCCGGGCAAGGCACCACCGTTGCCCGAAAGGTATCCGAATGCCCCGGATAATGAAGTGGTGGATTCCGTGTCCGAGCTACCGTCAGCGCGATCCCCAGCGGAGGATGCCGACGAATCGAGTGAGGACCATTCGCGCAAGCGATCACGGAGCTCTAGCGAGTCGTTAGATACCTCGACTCCTCCGATTCCCAGAAATCCTCTGGGCCTTGAGCATCATGATGATGTTCATGGGGGTTCTTCCTCTCCCCTTCCTGCCATTCCTGTGCGGGCTGTTGCTCCGCACCCGCCAGCAAAGCGGAAGAAGGAAGAAAAGAAGGAGGAGAAGAAGGAAGAAAAGAAGGAGGAGAAGAGGGCCCGAAGGTCTTCTCCTATCTTCGACCTGAGCGCGTTGGGCTCGTAAGTTTTCTTGTTGCCACTGTTTTCCTTTGTTCCCTTGTTATTTTTGCACCTGTGTTGATTGGTTCGTATGCAGGCAATCCTCCGACGGCTCTAGTGATGGTGCGCGCGAGATGATGGGGGAGTCGAACATTGCGTCGCCTCCACCTCAGATGGTGGCGACTTCTGGTGATGCTGCGCCAGTTCCTCCTGTGCAGGAGAGGATGGTGGTCGCGCCTTAGAATTTCGCAGGCGGGCCTACGGGTTCGCCTTCGGAGCACGTAAGTTTTTCTGCTTGATGTTACGGGGGGAGCCCCCGAGTGTCTTCGTATGCTGATGTTGTTTATGCTTCTTTGTGTTGGGCGTAGCCCCCAAGTCCTGCTCTTACTACTATTGCCTGTTGCTGCAGCCTTTTGTCCAAGAGGCCAAGCGGCTGGTGGAGGAACGCCTGATGCTGGAGGCGAAACTGCGGCAGCTTCAAGGTATTCGTCTGCCTTGTAGTACTTCTCTTGCTTATCCTGGTCCTGTTCTTTGACACTTGCTTGTTGTAAATGCAAAGGATCATAACGACTCTCTCCGTGAGGTCGATGCTCTGAAGAAGAGCCTTGTGTAAGGTCAAGCCGCTGGTGCGAGAGAGCGCCTTGAGCTGGAGCTGGCGAAGGCAGCCGAAGCGAAAGAGTGTCTGCAGCAGGAGGCCGCAGATCGTGAGGAGAAGCTGGCCACCGTTGCGGCTGCTCGTGAAAAAGGGGTGGCGGATAAGCTCATGGCTGCTGCCAAGGCTATTTCGGGTGAGTACAAGCTTTAGGACTTGTTTGTTTTTCTACGGATCTTCTTCTATGCTGACTTTCTTCATATTTTTCTTCGTTTTTGTCTCACATGCCGTAGGCATCGAGTTCGACCGCGGTGCTCTGGAGCATGGGAGTGCTCTAGATGATGCCACTGTGGCGGTCGAGGACCGATGCAGCACCGTCGTCAACTCTCTTGCCAAGGCGAAAGAGGTCCTTGGTCGCTTCTACCAGGAGATTTTCCCGAAGGGCGCATCCCTTGAAGATGTGGATGCCCTGGCAGAGGCTCTGTCAGCCGAAGCGCCTGCAGCGTATAAGCGCAAGCAGAAGGGCATCGGCGCGTCCGTCGGGCTGGCGATGGCCATGGCGGCTGGGGCGGAGCTAGACCTTCCCCAGATTACTTCTCGGATGCCGACGGCTGCAGATGGATCCGAGGTAGCCTTCGCCGCCTACTCCGCTCGCTGCAGACGATATGGGACCAAGCTCATTGACTTGCTGTCTGAGTACGCATTGCGGCAGCAGGGCGAGGCCAAAGCTAGGCAGTCTAGTTCTGAGGAGACTCAGTGCCCTCCGCCTTAGGCATAGTAGACGTAGGGTAGTTTGTAGTCTATTTTTTTTGTAAATATCTTTTGTAGTGCCATCCTTGTGCCACGTAGTGGCCTTATATATTTTAATGAATTCCTCCGAGTTGTGCTCTATCCTTGGCTGAATGTCTGTGTGCCTTCTTTTTTCTGCCGCTATAGGTTCCTTCGGGTGCTGACCCTGTTGACACTTCATCCGAAAGGCCCTTGCGAGCATCATTGGATGATTCCTCGCAGCTCGCTTTTCTTCGAGATCGCGTGCGCAGCTTGGAGAGAGATTTGCTTGAGTTACGTGGTCGCGCTGACGTTTGGAAATCCAAAGTAGACCGTGGTGCAGCCAGAGAGGAGTATTTGATGGAGGAGCTGGGTCGGCTGTCCGAGCAGCTGCAATGTAAGTTGATCCTTCTTTCGGGCTGTAGCTCAGTTCTTCGGGTGAGCCTGCTGGCCTTACTCTTGTTTTGTGCGGTTGTCGCGGTGCCAATCTTGCTCGAGGAAGAAAAGGGCGTATTGCTGTTCGAGTCAATTGCTTGACTCAACAGGACATGGAGGCTGGCGGCTTCTTCGGATGGATCGTGATCGCGCCATAGTTCCGGGCGACGTGCGGGATCGTGTCTACCAGGTTTCGCGGTGCTCGCCGGTGCGACATCACTTTCCTCGGTGCTGCACGTCATGTTTCCGTTGGATGCCGTGCCAACGACCCTTGCAGGTCTTCTGACAAAGTTTCGGAGTGCCAGCAATGTCAAGGAGCTGGTGCGGCAGCAGCTCGTCGCAGGGGTGAAGGCTGCCTTGTCTCTCGTGAGGGTGCACCGCCCTGACATAGATTTGGCTGCTGTGGCGACTGGTCCACCTCCTCGACCAGATGGTGGCGAGTGGAACATGCGTCCGCATTATGCGGCTGTAAGGCAGTATGCCGAACAAATTGTAGATTTGTTTGAGCAGCGTGCTCAGGTTATTCTTCAGAATAGGTAGGACCTGAAAATAAACAGATAGATGTAAAATTTGTATATTGCGGCTGGGCGTTTATGTGCCCTTTGTTGTAAAGGTTTGCTTGTTTGTGAGCACGCAGTGCTTTGATTGAGTACGTGCCCTTTTCGTTTGCCTGACGTAGTCAGCTACTCAGGTGTACACGTTTGGTCCTCAGTCGATGAAATCGTGAGGTGGGGGGAGCCCCCAAGTGCGTATGTAGCATGTAGTAAAGTTGCAGAAAATGGTCAACCGAAGGTTGGGGGCGAGGTACTTAGCTTTATTTATATTGTAATGGAGGAGGTACATGGTTCAGCTGAGTAGCCTTGGCTGAAAGCCTTATTGAAAGTAAAAAGGGGGGTAGGTTGCTACGGGTAGAATCGTCGCAGGTGCGAGACGTTCCACGGATTGGAGTATGCGACTCCAGACACCACGTGCTTGAGGCGATAGGCGCCACCTGGGATGACCTCGGTGATGGCGTAAGGTCCTTCCCATGGTGAATCGAGTTTGTTCGGTCGCTTTTGCTTGAGTCGCAAGATGAGGTCTCCTTCGACGAAGGACCTTGGGCGCAGCCGGCGGCTGTTATAGTTGCGGAGACTCTGCTGGTACACCGCTGATCGAGCGGCTGCTATATCCCGCGCTTCATCGAGTGTGTCGAAGGCGTCTTCGAGTGCAGCCGTAGATTCGGCTTCGCTGTACGCGACGACTCGTGGAGCCTGATGGCGTGCCGGTGGTAGCACCGCCGGCCGTGTACCATGAAGAACGGTGTGTAGCCGGTGGAGCTGTTTGGCGTGGTCCGTAAGCTCCACAGACAGATGTAGCTCTTTCGTCCGATTTCGACTTTGTGCTCGAGTGAGCTCATGAGGCGCTTCTTGATGCCGGCGCCGATTAGGCCGTTGGCCTTTTCCACTTGCCCGTTTGTTTGTGGGTGTGCCACTGAGGCATACGTGATATTGATCCCGAGGCCTTCGCAGAAGTCCTGGAATTCTTCGGAGATGAAGTTCGATCCGTTGTCGGTGATGATGATGTGCGGTACGCCAAACCTGTAGACAATGGATTCGAAGAACTTGACGGCGGTTTTGCCCTTCTGGTTGGTGACTGGCATAGCTTCGATCCACTTGGTGAATTTGTCGACTGCGACCAGGAGGAAGACGTGTCGTCCCTTCGAGGATTTTGGCAGTTTGCCGATCATGTCGAGGCCCCATTGGGCAAAAGGCCAGGCTATGGGTATGGGTCGAAGTTCGGACCCAGGTGCTTGCGGTTTGTCGTCGAACCGTTGGCACCCATTGCATCTTCGGACGATGTCCTTCGCGTCGCTCATGGCCGTTGGCCAGTAGAATCCTGCTCGCAGAGCTTTGGCGACGAGGGAGCGGCTACCTGCGTGGTGGCCGCAGATGCCCTCGTGGATATCTTGGAGTATGGCCTTGCCGTCGTTGATGGTGACGCACCGTTGTAGTACGCCCGTAATGCTGCGTTTGTACAGCTCGCCGTTGATGATGGTGAAGGCTTTTGACCGACGAGATACGCGTCGGGCATCTGTCGGGCTGTCTGGCAATTCTCCGTTTATCAGGAACTGGAGGTATGGACGTGTCCAAGTTTCTTCGACTGCCATGACCTGCATCAGGTTGACCATGGCAACTTCGGTATCCAACTTTTCGGGTCCTTCATGACCTTCGGGTAGCGTAGCCCCCGAGTGTTCTGCTTCTTCGGGTGATCCCTTGGAGAATTTCCACTTGATGGATGGCACGCAGATCTGTTCGAGGAACACACCTGGTGGTACCTTTGCACAAGTGGAGCCGATGTTGGCGAGTCTATCGGCCTCCTCGTTGCTCTCTCTTCCAACGTGCCGAAGTTCGCAGCCGTCGAATTCTCCTTCGAGTGTGTTGTATAGCGCGCGGTACGCGATCATGTTTTCGGCGTGTGCGTCGCACTCATTCATCGTCTGCTGTACGACAAGGTTTGAGTCACCGTAGATGACCAGGCACGTTGCGCCACATATTTTTGCCATCTTCATGCCATGGATGAGGGCTTCGTATTCGGCCTCGTTGTTCGAGGCTCTGAATTTCATCCGAAGGACGTACTTCATCTTGTCACCTTGAAGGGAGGTCAGTATGACTCCTGCCCCTGCTCCGGCTTCGCGTTTGGAGCCGTCAAAATGCATTGTCCAGGACTGCGACATGTCTAGGGTGTCAGGCAGCTGCAGCTCCATCCAGTGCACCAGGAAGTCCGGAAGGACTTGAGATTTGATTGCGTGTCGCTTCTCGTAGATGATGTCCAGGGGTGATAGTTCAATGCCCCACAGGGCCACGCGTCCTGTGGCCTCTGGGTTATTCAGGATGCTGTTTAGGGGTGCCTCGTTGACGACCATCACCTGATGCTCCTGGAAGTAGTGGCTCAGTCGTCGAGCCGTCATGAACACGCCGTAGCCCAGCTTCTGGTAGTGCAGGTACCGCTGTTTTGTTGGAGTGAGAACCTCGCTGAGGTAGTAAATTGGGCGTTGTACCCCGTGGGTCTTGCCTTCTTCGGGTCGTTCGACCACGAGTACTGTGCTGACCACCTGGTGTGTGGCTGCTATGTACAGCAACAGGGGCTCGCGCTCTTTTGGCGTGACCAAAACGGGCGAGGTGGAGAGGAGCCGCTTGAGGCTTTTGAATGCGTTGTTGGCTTCTGGTGTCCACTCGAACTTGTCTGTCTTGCGCAGCAGCTGGTAAAATGGTAGGGCCTTCTCGCCCATGCGGCTGATGAACCTGCTTAGTGCCGCTACTCGCCCTGCGAGCTGCTGAACGCCCTTGAGGTTTTTCGGCTTCTCCATTGTCATGATAGCTTTGATTTTCTTCGGGTTCGCTTCGATCCCTCGTTGAGAGATGAAGTACCCGAGCAGCTGACCCGAGGGGCCAAGGCGACTTTTTCGATTGAGCTTGATCCCGTAGCGATCAAGGTTGTCGAACGTCTCGGAGATCGCCGATAAGTGTTCTTGCCTCCTTGGTTTTATGACTATGTCGCCGACATAGACTTGGACGTTATGACCGATCTGGTCCTTGAGGCAGCTCGCATGCATCGCTGGTACGTGGCACCCGCATTCTTTAGCCCGAAGGGCATTGTGTTGTAGCAGAATACTCCGAACGGTGTGATGAACGCCGTTTTCTCTTGATCTTCGACCTTGAGTCGAATCTGGTTATAGCCTGAGTAGGCGTCGAGGAAGGAGAGCTTCTCACAACCTGCAGTCGAATCGATGATCTGGTCGATCCGAGGTAGAGGGAAGTGGTCCTTTGGGCAGTGTTTATTTAGTGACGTGAAGTCCACGCACATCCGCAGGATGTCCGTGTCCTTCTTCGGGACCATCACCGTATTTGCCAGCCACTCGCTTTCCTTGATTTCCCGGATGAAGTCTGCTGCGAGTAATCTGTTGATCTCCTTGCCGATAGCTTCGTGGCTCGGCGGTCTTGGATAGATCGCTTGACTGGATTGGTGCCTGGGAATACATTGAGTGCGTGCTCAGCGAATTCCCTGGGAACTCCTGGCATGTCCGCAGGACACCAGGCGAATATTTCCCAGCGCTCACGGAGGAATTCGACGAGCGCGCCTTCCTATGCGGTGTTGAGGTCGTTGGCGATCAGCGTCGTCTTGGAGGCGTCTGTCGGATGGACCTACACTTTCTTGGTGTTGACGGTGGAGTCGAAGGACATGTCGGGTGTGTTCTGTCTTGTGACTGGGGGTATCCCATTGTCCGTCACCTCGCGGAGCCTTACGAGCTCGTCTTGCATGCCGAAGGACTGGGAGATTTTGTTGAAATCCCTGTCGCATTGGTCCGATCGGGTGAAGCTCCCGTGGACTGTGATGACGCCCCTTGGTCCTGGCATCTTGAGTAGTAGGTATGCGTAGTGTGGGACGGCCAGGAACCTTGCGAATGCTACACGTCCCAGGATGGCGTGGTATTGCGACGGCCAGTCCACCACTTCGAATTCTAGGCGCTCCTGCCGAAAGTTGTCCGGCTTCCCGAAGATGACGTCGAGCCCTATTTTGCCCAGGGGGAAGATGCCCTTCCCTGGGACAATGCCATGGAACGTTGTGTCTGATTGTTCCAGGCTGCATTGCGGGATCCGCATAGCTGCTAGAGTGCTTGCGAACATTAGGTTGATGCCGCTGCCGCCATCCATGAAGACGCAACTCATCTCGAAGCCTCCGATCTGCGCCTCCAGCACCAGGGCAGCATGACCTGGGCGAGGGATCTGGCAAGGGTGATCCGTGCGAGTGAATGTGATGCAGGACTCCGATCCACTGAGGTACTCAGGGATTGCAGGCGGAGTTGCCACGGCCAAGTTGATTTGTCGGGTGATTTTTTTCTGTACCCTATTTGTGGAGCGTCCCTTCTGTATCATATTGAGTGCTCCTTTTGGTGGGGGGTATGCGACCCCGGCGTTGTTTTGCGCTGGTGCGACTGGTTGATTTGGGCCTCCAATAGGCGGCGGTGGAGGAGCTCCGTGTGCTATTTCACCTGGCGCAGGTGTGTTTCCGAACGCAGGGATTGGAGCTTGTTGCCTCATCTGCACCATGCCTTCGCTGAGTTTCTGGAACTCGCGGCAGTCCTTGAGCATGTGGCTAGCTTTATTTTTGCCATCTTGTTTGTCGATGTAGAAGTGGATGGTGCATGGACCCGAAAGTTTGTCGAACGTTGAGGGTCCGTTCGCGTGACATGGCGTTACCCGATCGCGTTGGTCGTCCGTTGTCGCGGAAGTTTCCGCTGCGGTATCCTCCGCTGTTGCGGCTGTTGTCATTACGGCGGTCGGCGTAGCCGGCTGCGACCATGTCGGGTCCGTCGCGGTCCTCGTAGACGCGCGATCTCCTCTTGCTGCGGCGTTCGCGTCTTCGGCCGTAGTCGTCCTCTTCATCTGATTGCGCCCGCTGGATGCAATCTTCGCCGTCTGCCCAACTGTTGGCGATTTCCATGAGCTGGTCGAGTGTCTTGGGCTTTACACGTCCAAGTTTTTCCTTGAAGTCTGGGCGTTTGACGCCGTCCCTGAAGGCGTCGATGGCCCGCTCTTCGGAGATGTGTGCTGCGGAGTTCTTGGTTGTAGACCAGCGTAGTATGTACGAGCGAATAGATTCACCCGTTCTCTGAGTGTAGGCTCGCAATTCTTCACTCGACCATGTCGGGTCCGTCGCGGTCCTCGTAGACGCGCGATCTCCTCTTGCTGCGGCGTTCGCGTCTTCGGCCTTTGAAGTTTCAGATGAAGCTGTAAGCGAGCTCCTCCCAGCTTCGGATGGATCCTGATGATAGGCTGCTAAGCCAGACCCGTGCTGCGCCTGTTAGCTGCAGCTGAAGGCATTGCATGGCGGTTTCTTTGTTGCCTCCGTGAAGCTTGACGGATGACAGATGGTCACTGAGCCAGGACTTTGGATCTTGCGTGCCGTTGAAATTCGGAGTATCCGAAGGAAGCTTGAAGTTGCGTGGCATCTGTGTTCGCCGCACGGATCTGCTAAAGCATCAAGCCCCGCAGAGTTCTCCTTCGTCTTCATCCATCTCAGATTCGGACGAGCATGCGCGTTTAGCGCGTGCTTTATCGATCTTGCGCTGTGTAAGCTTGTCTCTGGCGTCGTAGTCGCTTTTATGGCGGTGCGAGCTCTTCTTCCTTCGAGGAAGATCGTGCTCCTCTTCCTCTTCGGATGAGGGGGTGGGACTCCGGTCGCGCCTGGCCGGAGCTTTCTTCTTCGGTTCTGCAGGAGCGTCTTCGTGGAGTGCAGCTCCAATTAGTCCTAGTCCGGTGAGTGCAGACCTATGCATGGCCCTTTTCGGGTCCCCGTCCGGAGGTGGGTGAGCTGCGAGATACGTAGTGGCTGCCATGATCGCAGCTTGTGGCGTCTTCGGGATGATGTTGCCGTCAGCGTCCATATCCATGAACGATGTATGGAGAGTTCGGGTCACGTCAAGCCGCTCCTTGGGGTCCATGTTTTCCACCCGAGAGCGGTGCTTGTTTCCCTGATTTCCGTTTGTGCTAGAGCCGGGTCCCATGGCGGAGAGCGCAACTCGTCGCGCACTGGACTCAGAGGCTGCTTGCTTGCGTTTGTCGAGCGTCTCCTGCATCTTGACTTGCTTCTTGTGCTCCTCGATGAGGAGGTAGTGGTATGCCCTCAGCAGATCACGTGGGGAGTCCAGAGGTAGGACTATTTCGCCTGCGACGGCGCGGCGTGCTTCGACCCATCCTTCTTTGCTAAGTTGGATGAGGTGGCCACTGTTTTCCCTGTTTTCGCCGTTTCCACCGTTTTCGCCGTTTCTGTCCTGCGGGTTGGGGTTGGGCGGCGGGTTAGGCATTTCCTCGTCGGTTTGGATGACTGCGGCGCATAGATAGCGCCTGCAGATTGGTTGGCTGCTGCCGCAGCTTTCGGATCCGGAACCGTAGGTCCCTTCATCCGAAGGTGGATCACACAGATCGGAGTTGCAGTTGTTGCTGCTGTAGAACTCATCTGTTGATGGTGACGTGCGTAGCACGGGGTGTGGAGCCCACGAAGCGGGCCTGATTAACGTCACGGGCACCCGCTCAGGGAGGCGGAGGGTGCCAGTTTGTCCCACCTGGAAGCAGAAGCTCCCGAACAAGATTTCGAGTCCGTCGCCTACGGGCTCGAAATCCTTCATGGTATCCGGCGAGTGGGCGGTGAAGTCGAAAGCGCCGAAGAGGAGGTGATTCTCCGTCGCCGCGGAGTTGTAGATCGATCGGGTCGGAACTGTCACGACCGCACAATCAGCAGCCCCAATTCCCACAGACGGCGCCAATTGACGAGGTTTAATCTCGTCAATGCCCATTGTTATGGACTTGGGTTTTGGAGAAGATGGGGATGCTAGAGATCGTGGCACAGTTAACAGACAAGCAACCAGGGGACACGAGATTTACCCAGGTTCAGGCCCCCGGAGGGAAAACCCTACTCCTGCTTGTCTGCTCTTTGATTACGGCGGAACCGAAGGTTACAGGGTGCGCAGATTCGATCTGGCGTGGATGCGTGTGCGAAAGTATGAGTCGAGTTTGCGCTAGGACGTGCCCTCCTGGCCTTTATATAGACTTAGGCAGGTCCCGGGCGTAGTCCTAGTCGGTTACAAGTTCTAGGGTTTTACCCCTTTGAATTTCCTATCTCCTCTAGTCTTGCTCTCCAAGGATCCGAAGACGTCATGGGCCTTGGCCACCCGAAAATCTTCATGGGCTAGCGTATGTCTGCCGTGGGCCTTCCTTGGGCTGGACTAGGTATGCTGAAGTTACGTACCCGTAGGGTATAACCATGTCAGCTGCGCAAGCTTCTAGTGTAGTAGGGATCTTCTCATCTTGCTCGGTTTACTTCCAAGACTGATCGGTTTTCTCCTCCCATGTTGATGGTGGGGTTGGACTACCGAGCAATGGTTGCGAGATGGCTCTAGGCGTAAGGCGAGGCTTCTTCACGCGGTGGCATGTCTTCTTTGCTGCAACTCACATGCGTCCAAATTACAGAATCCTCTGTAGCGATGCACGTGGTGTAGGGTCATGTAGGGGCTCCTTGTGTGCTTAGCCTACGAACACATTCTCCATTGGGACGTCTACCATGTGCGATGCAGCGACAGCCTCTTCTACCACGACCTCTATCTGATGAGTCGATGGTACTGCCATCTACGCATATTTGAATAAGATAATAAATTAGTAACAAAATTTTGTAAATGCTAAATAGAAAGACGAGGAACATTAAGGAATCCTATTATTTTTGTAACATATGTTTTCATAAATATACGGGTACTAAAGGCTTTCCATTCTAAATAAGGCCACGTGACTAGGTCGACATCGGCTCTGATACCACTTCTGTGAAGACCGGAACTTAACTTCCAGAACCCCTGTGTTTATTCGTCAATCCCAAGATCAACGTTGACGACACAGCGAAATGTATATCATTGCAGATGTACAAAATAGTAATTTATTATAAAGTCTGGATAACAATATAGTAAAATGTCTAGTGACATTTATTACATCCAGAAAACATAGCGGAACTATAAAATGCGTACCGGCTCCATCTCAGCCACAGGCAGTCGATGTAGTCCACGGGCCTCACTCATCAGCGTCATCATAGTAGTCATAGTCATCTTCTTCTCCATAGTACTCTGAAGTATCAACAAAAGTATTGCCATGAGTACATAACATACTCAACACGCCCCCTCATGGGAGACCTATAATATCTATAGGAGGCTTCAAGGGAGGGTTGCATGGTCCTTTTGCATAAAAGCCAATTTTTGTTGAAATACAATAATAGATTTGATAAAGGCAGTTTTAGACAAAAACAAGTTTTTGAATTCAATGTGGTATTTCTCATCAGTGTGATTGTCCACGGCAACTCACGTATTTCATAAGATTTCAGGAGAAGGATGGAGGAAAAGAGGAAAGTAGCAAGATAGGTTCCCGTATGTCAAGAAAGATTCATGTGTCGTCCATGACCGTGGACACGGCTATTCGAATAGGTTTATACTCTGCAGAGTTTGTACACTTTTCCCACATGACACAATCCCGTCTTGTTGCCCACCAGTGGCCGCTGGTTTAGTACACACCTGTTGGTGTACCGGCAGAGGGATCGTGACGAGGTCTTTTAGCTAGATCCCCCAAATATGTGACATGCCCACCGGGTATGGCGCACGGAACTGAGAGTACGTCCCCAAACCGGTCCCCCCATCTGTGCCGAAGGCTCCCCCGCAGGCAGACACCTCATCAGCGGTACGACGACATCGACATCTAAGGCTGACTAACCTACTTGACCAAGCTAGTGCCCATTATAGCATGTGGTTGTACGGTGGTCACAATCTTCAAATCCAATACTTATTAGGCCCTCGTGTGGCACGAACGACGGATTGCTCCCTCCAACTAGTGAAGGGTAGTCAATCGCTCCTTCCTTATGATCCAGCTGTCGCCCGCGCCAGTATTTAGACGGTAAGTTTCACCCAGAGTAGAATAGAGTAGAGGAAACAACAACGGCTATTCAGCCTAGCTCAACGAGCTCAACAAGTTTGAAAAGGTGTGTGTGACCCGAAGGCCATCGAATTCCTCCGAAGAGGAATCATAGAATATCCTAAAGATCATTGAGCATGGCTAAGCAATTCTTCTCTATCAGGATTACTATATAATCTCTACTCGGGATATCAAGTATATGGCGACAAGCAGATCAAGATATGTGTGTTAGTCGACAGGAATAAAATAGCGATTGTATTTGTAAGACAACAAAATAATATGGCTTAAAACATGGGATAAATCATGTTCAAAGAGGGGGCATGCCTTCGTTGTTGAATTCCTCCTCTTCAGCTTCTTGATAGAAATCGTAACCCGCTCCACTCCCTAATCGTCCTATTGAATCAATACAAACCAAATAAATAAAAGCAACACGACGAATAATATTCAAAAGAACGATCATCGAATAAGATACAAAGAGAGGCTAGCACGGTTCAAACGGTCGATGGTTTATTGGTTGGTCCACTGTTCCCCAAACCTAATAATAGTGCTCTAGGAAAATAATATTGATACAAGATAACCACTATATATATGTGGTTTAGTTTTAGTATGCCATGCATAAATAAATTACATACTAGCTAGCCATAAGGTTAACCTACACGTGAATATAAGCGAAGCATGTAGGAAGCTATACACATGCAATAGTAAAATAAGTGAACCAAGAACATGGACACTAGATATATAAGTTAAGCATGCAAAGCTACCAACAAGTATAACTAGAAGTAAACATGGATAGGCTTAGCATGTCAAGAAATCATATTATCAATTATGAACAGAGGTAACCAAACAAACTAATATGCTACTAGATCACAAGTAAAAAATATATGAAATAAACTTCTAGATAATAAATCAATATCTAAATATTAATAAATAGCGATAGCAAGTCAAATTTCCATATATACATAATCAATAAATATGATGTGACTATACTAAGCAGTACTCAGCTCATATACAACAATCACTGAATATTATAATAAGCCATAGCAATGCAAACAACTTAAAAACTAAATAGTAATATGTTATATACATGTGATCAGTAAAATCCACCATACAAAAATATTAAATCATTATAATACTAGATGGACTACAGGACATCAAGAAAGAGTCTACTAACAATAAACAGACTACTCTAGACATTAGCAAACTATTTAGAGAACACGATGTATCTAGCAATCACTCTACAACTAAGCATCGCAGATACAAGAAAACAGTACGGTAGGCAGATGCAAACTACAGGAACATGATTATATGCTTAAGACACTTCGCGAGGATCAACTATACAATTGAATTTGGATCAAAATCATACATATTTGAAAGTAGTTTTATAAACCGTAGATGGTATGCAAAAACTAACATCGCAGATGGGTTACTAAGGTCATTAGGAAATTTTTTGGTGTTGGGATCAAGATCAACAAACTTGTGTATGATAGGCTAATATAGCTATGCCACCGGACGGCATTCGGTTCACCGGCAGCACGGTCAACTACAAAACTACAGCCGGAAACTATGTGTAGGAGGTAGATACACTCTAATCTAACATGTGTGTACAAGAAAAATCGTGGATGCTCACCGAGTGTGACGTAATCGTTCGACGAAAATGATCAACCGAGTTAAAAAGTTGGCTCATACGTGTTGGATGATCAGCGTCTCTAGTATCTAGTCCCGTGGATCAATCCTGGTTCCGTTGATCCTCCTTGCGATGCTATGGCGCAGCAGTTCTGTCTTGGGTGGCCAGACTCGCCGCGAATACGTACAGCGGCCGAGACAGACCGTGGCGTAGCTCCGCGAGATTGATTCCAGGGTGCTGGGTTGCGGTAGAGTTGGGGAAAGGGAGAAGGGGAGAGACGACCTGGAGCTAGGTTTATAGGCGAAATAGAGACAGCAGCACGACGCTTGGCTAGATGCAGTTTCTGTACGTACGTTTCAGCTGGCTGCGCGCTACGTCCGGGAAGACGGAGAGCAGTGCGCGGCACTTGGCATGCGAGAGAGTGGCGCATCGCTTGGCTGGGCTTGCTCGGTTGAAGTGATGCAACGTTGTTAAAAAAAAGAGAAGGCCGCTGGACTACTTAATTGCTTTCGTTATAACACGAAAATAAAAATGGAAGTACGGGATGAGAGAGAGAGAGCATATGACGCGATGCATCATGCATGCTGATGCTAGGAAATAAAAGCAAATGGTACTAGAAAGCGTCGATGAACACCAAATTAGAAAAGACACTACCTAAAGCTAGCAACGTGATGGTGGCATGGTGCCAATGCATGCACGCACGCACGTGCATCGTGCATAATTATACAACAGGTCTAAAAATTGCAAATTTAGAGAATACCAAGTAGAAATAAATTGGTAAAATTCAAAATCACATACAAATAACAATACTAGGAGTAACTTTAGAAATTAATCTCGTCATTTTATATTTAAGATTAATTTCAAAACATTTGGAATTAATTTTTAACAACTTCAAATAAAATATTTTTTTTATTTGATCTCTTTGCAAAATCTTTTGGTTTTAAAAAAAAATCGACCCATAAAAATCAGGATGTTACACAACCTTAGAGATTTCTATCACTTCCCCAGATTACTAGAGGCATGAACATACTATCGAGCATAAATACTCCCTTTTGGAGTTGCAAGCATCTACTTGGCCAAAGCATCTACGAACAACGGAGAGCATGCAAGATCACAAATAATATAGACATGATAGAATCAATAATCAATCTTGAACATAGTACTCAATATCCATCGGATCCCAACAAACACAACATGTAGGATTACAAAATAGGTAATCTTGATTATGAACAGAGCTCACAAGATCTAAACATGATAGCACAAAGGAGTAGAACCAACCATCTAGCTACTGTATGGACCCATAGTCCAAGGGTGAACTACTCACGCATCACTTCGGAGGCTGGCATGGTGATGAAGAAGGCCTCCGGGATGATCTCTCCCCTCTGGCAGGGTGCCAGGAAGAGCTTCGGATCCCCCCTATCTAGGGATGGAGATGGTGGCGGCTATGGACTGTTTTGTGGAGATTTGATCGGGTACTTAGGGTCTCTGCATCGGGGTGCTTTATAGGCGAAGGGGCATGGTCAGTGGGCACCCGAGGGGCCCACACCTAGGGCTGGCGCGCCCCCCTTGGCCATGTGGCCCCACTTTGTCTACCCTTCGGACTCCGTGTTCCTTCTGGTAAAATATTGACTTTGGATTTTGTCCCGTCCAATTCTGAGAATATTTCCTTACTAGCTTTTCTAAAACAAAAAACAGCAGAAAACGGGCAACTGGCACTGGGCATCTTGTCAATAGGTTAGTTCCGGAAAATGTATAAAAAATACCTCAAAGTGTAGACAAAACATAAGAAAGTTGATACAAAATAAGCATATAGCATCAAAAATTATAGATACGTTTACAACGTATCAAGCATCCACATGCTTAACTCCTGCTCGTCCTCGAGCAGGTAAGTGATAAAAAGAATAATTTTTGAGGTGACATGCTATCACAATTTTGATCAAGGTATTTGTAAAGCATTGATAGCTGAGATCAAAGTACTTTAAACATGAGCATGAAAGATGTAGTTCTAACAATAATACATAGCAACTACGTTATTTTTTTGAGGGTAAAACAGTAGGGTAAAGCACCCCACTGCAATTTTTATAAATCATATAGAGTTACAAAGAAATATTTACAAGTTTCAGGCCACCTCAAAAGAGGGATAACATACTGAGCCTCTATCTCCTGTCTAAATTATTTCTAATCCAATCTTTGAGGCCCTGATAATTCTTTTTCTTAATTTTATACAGGACCCATCTTAACTCCTAGGCGACAATAGCCCTCCATTCCTCAAGAGAAGCATGCTTGTTGTTGAAAATTTCATTGTTTCTGCACATCCATATGCCCCAAGCTCCTAGGATAATAATTTCCATTGCAAAAGGGACTTTAAGCTCTTTTTTAATACTGGCTAAAGCTTCAAAAAGATTGAGATCAGCCACTTGGACATGGGAAATTTCAGCCCAGCAAGCTTTTGCAAAAGGATAGGCCCAAAATAAGTGTAGTATAGTTTCCTCACTGGTGCAGCCATGAAACACACATTAATATGAAGACAGAGTAAATCGTTTCCTTTTCAAAAGGTTCCGTGTGTTTAGCCTATCAAGGAGCAAGAGCCAGAAGAAGAACTTATGCTTTTGTTGACAGGAGGATTTCCACAACCAGGAAAAATGTGGCTGAACAGGCTGATAACCAGATAGTGAATCGTAAGCCTTTTGGACTGAAAAAATATTACTGCCCCAAATATAACTCCAGTTGTCAGTTTCCCCCTGTATGCCATCACTGAGTATTTGCTCAAGGCTTTGATATTCCTGGTAAGCTTGCTGTGACAGAGGGAGAAAAAAGTGATCTTGTATGTTAGCTGTCTGGAGAAACTCATGGACAAAGATGTGTGGGTTTTTTGCATAGGAAAGAAGATGAGGAAGCTTATGCTGTAGACATCCATCATTCCACATATCAGACCAGAGAAGGGTGGATTTTCCATCACCCACCGAGCACTTTGCAATTCCTTTAAATATGTCAACCAATTTCAGATGTGCTTTCCACCAAAAGGATCCCTCCAGACTTCTTCCAGGTAGTTTACCATTGCAATAATAAGTTTTCCAGACAAGGTGAACCCATGGGATATCCTTATGATTGTAAAATTTATCCAAATTCTTCAAAAGAAGTGCTGAGTTTTGAACATTAAGGTCAAGCACCCCTAATCCCCCATGGTTCTTTGGTCTACACACTTTATTCCATGCAACAAGAGCTTGACCCCTAGCTTGAACATCAGATGTTTTCTTTCTCCACAAGCATTGTCTCATATACTTAATCAGCTGATCTTTAATAGTGACAGGGAGATCAAAACAGCTCATATAATATATGGGAAGGGATGATAAAACAGATTTAACTAACTGCAATTTCCCCCCATAATTAAGAAAATCAGCAATCCCACACAATCTTCTTTCAACTCTCTAAACAATAGGCAGAAAATGTTCCACTGCAGGCTTATTAAGGCTTAAAGGCAGTCCAAGGTAGGTGAATGGCAATGATCCAGGGAGGCATGAGAGTGTATTTGCAAAGTGCTCAAGCCTCATAGTGTCCATATTAATTGGCATCATACTAGATTTAGAATAATTAACTTTGAGTCCAGTGGAAAGAGAAAAGGTATGAAGGAGGGCCTTGAGGCACAATAATTGCTCTGAGTCAGCCTTAAGGATTAGTAAAGTATCATCTGCATACTGCACTACAGGGAAATCAGGATAGAACACACCCTCAATGGGAAGGGAGAGAAGACCAATATTCATTGCTTTATTAAGAATGCTTTGAAGAAATCAGCAGCCAAAACGAATAGGAGAGGAGATAGAGGATCCCCTTGTCTTACACCTCTTCTGCAATAAAATTTCTTGCCAGGCACTCCATTTAACAGAACAGAGGAGGAAGCCGAACCAAAGATTAACTGAATCCAAGAAATGCATCTATCACCAAAACCTTTGGCTTTGAGAATATTGATAATTTTTGAATGCTCAATTCTATAAAAAGCTTTTTCAAAGTCAAGCTTAAGAATTAAAATTTCTTCTTTGGACTTGTGGCATTGATCAAGGAATTTAAATGCCCAACCTAGACAGTCTTGAATAGACCTTTGTTTGAGAAAACCATACTGGTTCTTGTGAACAAGTTTAAGGATAAACTTTGTAGTCTATTAGCCAGAATTTTGGTTATAATCTTGAGGACACTGTTTAGCAGAGAAATAGGCCTAAAATCAGCAGGTGTCAAAGGAACTTCAATTTTTGGAATGAGAGTGATAAAAGAGGCATTAATGCTTTCCAAGGAAGTCTGCCCCGCATAGAAGTCCACAAGGAGTTGTTTCACATCATCCTTAATAATAGGCCAACATTGTTTCATGAATTCATTGTTAAAATCATCTGAGCCAGGAGATTTATCATTAGGAAGATCTTTAATCACATCTTCAATCTCCTCATCAGAGAAAGGTTTTTCCAAAGCATCCTTGTCCTCTTGCCTTAAACATTCTCCTGCCAAGTCACTAAGATTGAAGTGCATTTCAGGCTTATCAGATGTACCCAATCTATCTTTAAAAGCTTTCCAAAGAAGATCTGCTTTACCATCATGATCTTGAATCTCATCATTCGAATCATCTTTGATCATGGAAATGTAGTTATGTCTGAAACTTATGGTAGCTTTGGAATTAAAGAATTTTTCTCATCACCCAGCTTGACCCATTTAATTTTCCCCCTTTGCTTCCAATAAGCATTTTGATCTTGTAAAAGAGAAATTATAAGATTCTTCAGGAGATCTCTGAGGTTCCATTCTAGGATAGTAAGAGTTCTCATTTCCTCCATAGCATCTAATAGATCAATGGTGGCATTAACATTGCAGATTTGTGATTTCAGGCAGGGCAGATTTTTTTCCCAGAGCTTCAGTCCCCTTCTTACATTTTTGAATTTAGCATTAATTTTTTTGGCAGAATCCTGAAAACCAACAGGAATGTTCCAGGCATTTTGAACAATTGCTTTAAAATCCTTATGATGCATCCAATAATTTTCAAATCTGAAAACCTGAGCTTTGGGTATCATTGTGCCAATGGAGATGACACAAGGAAAATGATCAGAGGTAGGCTTTGTAAGAGGAGTAACAAAAGTAGAAGGAAAGCTCTGAGTCCAGGAAACATAAGTAAAGAACCAGTCCAGCCTTTCCAAAAGGGGTTCTTTTTGCATGTTACTCCAAGTGAACTTTCTAACTTTGAGGGGTAATTCTATGAGACCCAAATTATTAATGGCTTCATTGAAAAGAATCATACCATTCACATCCCCACCCTGTCTATTTCTATCAGAAGGCTTTCTACAAAAATTGAAGTCACCCACAATGAGCCAATCCATGTCATCAGGCATATCAATATTTCCAAACCAATCTAAAAAATCTGTCTTTTTTTCAGGTAAACATGGCCCATAAATATTGGTGAGTATCCAAATTTCATTGGACAAGAGGGATGTTAAAGTGATGGAGATGGAGAACTCATTGTGAAAGGAAAGATGCCCAGAGAACATAGAACTATTCCAAATGGTGATTAAACCCCCAGAGGCTCCCCTAGAGGGAAAAAATTCAAAATTGGTAAATTTGGGGGGGGGGGGCAGAATTTTCTTATGTAAGAGATGTCAAAATCTTCTCTCTTAGTTTCTTGGAGGCAACTAATATCACAGCCAGATTCATCAATTTTATTTCTGAGAGCAACCCATTTTTTTAGAGTTAATTCCCCTGATATTCCAGTTCAAGATCTTCCAAGTTCTTTTTTTATCCATTAAGAAACCAAATGTATGTAGAATGATGGGATGATATAAGTAATGTAACCACCCAATTGAGAAAACTACAGCCACATAGACAAAAGGCAATCATATCATAATACCACTGACAGATTCAACAATAAGTAACAAACACATCAAAAGACCACTAGTGCATGCTTTAGAATAGGGAGTCAACAAGAAGCAAAAGACATAGTTTGATACATTAAAACACTTAAGTGGGGGGTTTCTTCTTGGCTTGCTGACCACAGGTACCAGCAGCCCCAGATTTTTTTCTTTCCTCCAATTCTCAAGCTTGATGAGCCAGTTCCTTTGATGATGCCTTTTGGAGGAGCCTTTACTGCCACTTCAGTGGCTTTCCCTTTCTTGAGCAACCTCTTCTCCAGGTCACCATCCTTTACCTTGCAGAAAGAGGCAGCAAGATTTTTAACCACTTTAGGATTCAAACAAGGTGGAACAACATTGCAAACCAGGCAATCAGCAATTAAGCAGTTTAAGTGGCTTTTAAAACCCCCATTCAGTTCAAAAATTATAGGGCTTCTTCTCACCTCAGTGTCAACTAGAGGATCCTTGCCCTTTATCTTTCTGGAAGGGGTGGAGGGAGAGCAGGAAGATTGCTTAGCTTCAATGCCCAGACAAGGAGGAGCCATCTGAGAAATACTTTCATTAGGGATCATGAAAGAAATGGAGTTCTCTTTAGAAATAGGCTCCTTAATAATTTCCCATAAAGGAGAAGTAAGAAAGCTCTTGACCCAACTAAACTTCTCAGGAGTAGCAAGCATGAGAGTAATAAAATTAAACCAACTTATAGGGATATCACACATGAGATAGCCTTTGGGAGAAGAGTTCTTCTGAATATGAGGAGAAAAATAACTTTCCCAGAGCTCCAGGCCTTGTTGGGAAAAACCTTGTTTTGCAGCATACACATCAGGTATTGACACAAAATTTCTCACCATTCCCACCTGGAGATGTGCCTCATTAGGAGAAAGGAGGTGTTGATCCTCCAACATCCAATACTCATTTTCAGCAGCCACAACACCTAAATCTATGGGGCTCTCCACCCTCCCCTCATCATTTGAGTTAACATCATCATCATCAACCAAATAGTTCTGTAAAATGTTCTGAAGGCCCTCACCAATACCAACACATTGAGGCCCAGCAACCACCTCCTGATCCTCAACAACCACAGGCTCAGCATTTACAGACTCATCATCATCTGACTCCCAGTCTTGGACAAGGATGGCACCTGTAACCCCACTGTTAACATCCTGTGGGGGAAGATTATTGTTATCCACTGGCATGTCTTCACCAGGAGCAATAACAGGGCCTTGAACAGGAGCAGCAGCAGCTTCCCAGGGGCCCCAACCTTCATTATTATCACCTTCAGGAGCAGGATCCTGCACAGGGGCCAACCACTGACCCCAACCACCCCCAGGAGCAGGGGGGAGGGGGAGGAGGGGGGATCTGGGCCCAAAGACAGGTGCAGGATGTGGGTCCACATTGTCATCTGGAAGTGGGTCCTCATTAGGTGCCCCCCCCCAAGCAGGTCACTTTGCAGCACTTCAACAGAGAAAGTCCAGGACTTAGACTCCACCAAGTCGCCAATAGTAAACCTGACACTCTTGGGTATATCAACCAGATCAGTAACACGTATCTTCGCAAGAATCCTTCCTTTTTGATACGGGTCCCTCTCCCACAAAAGGACCTTCCCAATATCAGCAAAAACCGCATTCAGATCCTTAGTATGCCAGTGGTCCAAGGGAGGACCAACTAGCATCACCCAACATTCATTGTTAAATTCAGCCCTCCTCCAATTTTCCCCCTCATTATGCTTAACAAAAGAAACATGCACATCTTGAAACGGAATGGGACTAGCCGCAATGAGCCTGTCCCTGTCACTGACATGGTGAAATTGCACATATGCAGCCCCAAAAGGACATGCCTGGACATCCCGAAAGTGAACACGAACCTCATTGTTGAGGAAATCAAGCAAGACATCGCGAATATTCAAGAAAGGGACTGGACCAGGGGGGAGGGGATTAATGGTAGCGATAGCATACTGTTCATGAGTCCTCGACCTCCACGGCACCACCACCCTCTTGACACGATTCTGTCCAGCCACTTGCAGAACTTGGAAGCCATTTGGCAAGAAAGGAGCAGGATCAATCGGGATGTTCGCCATTTCGACAGTCTTCACCGGCGACGAGCAAGGGAGGGATGGGGTTTCTGCAGACGGAGGAGTTGAGGAGACAGGGAGAACAGCAGTTGTTTTTTGCAAAGAAATGGTGAACTCATGAAAACTGTTGTGAACGATGGGCCGAGAAAGAGTATTCTTCTGGGCCTTGAACCACCCCTTGTAAGAATTTTCGGGCCACATGCATTTTGGGAAGGAAGGGAATTTCAAAAAAGGAATGAGACCAGGTAGTTTAAATGTCGCGCGATTGGCGCCTCCTGATGACCCGACCGGCGTTACTACTAAATTAACACCGCCATCAGCGAGAACCTACGCATAGGATCTATCTTGAATGCTTGATTTGAAATCGCACTTATTATGTTCAGCAGGAGCAGGCGATGAAACCGCAACAGGATTCAGAAATTTGAGCCAATGCAAGACAGAAACACCTTTATTGCTAGGCTTTAACGAAGGAGATTTTTTGGAATTTTTCTTTTTGTACGTGACAACTTTCCAATCTCCTGCAGATTCCTTGTATAACTCCTTTTCTTCAAAGATCCAATTTGGGCCCCCATTACCCCAAAGGTTGACGTGAATCACAAACGACTTGCATGAAAACTTTGAAATATTGTAGATTTCAAAACCCACTGCCCGTGAAGCAACCGAGAAACAAAAAGTTCTATCTTGCAGAAATTTCACTTGGAATTTAGAAGCCTGACCACCAAAACAAGCTTGGAGAGCAAGACTAACCGTATGGAAATCCAACTTAAAATTTGCTCTTCCAAAAGAACAAACCAGGTAGAAAGGTCTCTTTCTGAAGACACCAAGGAAATTAACTTGATGCCTAAATTTATCAAAAATCCTCTTCTCAAAATCCTGCCCTAATGAAAAATCCAGGGCAGGTCGACTCAAATATTCATCCTTGATAGCACACTCCAAAGGAAGGTCCACGGTGAAATCCAGTGTTTTTGGCACAATCTTCTCAATATTGAGGGAAAATTTCTTAACCAAAGGGCTGGGCAAAATCTGTGCGCCAACTAAAACCCTCTTCACTTGAAGAGCAATAGAAATGCCCGAGGCCACAACCTCACCTTGAATCAAGTATCTAGCATCAATAACCACTGCATTGTGATTGAGGAGAACCAGCCTTTTTGAACTAGGGAAAAGCATCAAAAAACCTTTAGAAGGCTCAAGATCATCAGCCGGCAAAGAGGAGCAAAGGGCATGCCATTTAAAACCAGTGTCCTCATCTGTTCCAGAGATGGTAGGAGATCTACCAAGAAAACCAGATGAAGGATCCAGAGAATCATTAACACGAGAGAGATGAGAGGGGAACCTCAAAACAGATCCAATAGAGATCTTCTCCCCCTTTTCCAAACATCTGCCCTCAAGGGGAGAGCCTTTGGCGTTGAGAAGAACCAACCAAGAATCAGCCGAGAGAGCGAGATAGCCCTCAAGAAACTTACCACCCATGGTCACACCAGAGTAGGTGATCTTCCAACAACCCCCTCAGGAATCCATGTAGAGCTATTGCCGGTGAGACGCCGGCGAAAGCCGGAGGCCGACCAACGGTCACCTCAGAGGAGCATCATGCCTCGGAAATCATGCGGGGGGCCTGCAGAATTAATCCACCGTTGGAAGCACATGTATAGCACATACTCAGTGCAAGTGAAGGCTAGCCGCAACTACGTTATAACATGAAAGGTAACACAAACAAAAAATCATGAATAACAATGCACTGAAAGACGTTTGTTTGTTTAACATATAGAAAACATAGCAAGAGTGGTATTCAGCTTGTCCTTCATGGTATAGCAAAACATAAATGCATAGGACACCTTCAAAGTTCAAAAGGGTGACTAGATACAAATAATTTAAGAACAAGCAATAGCAACATTATGAATCAATCAATAAGTTTTGGGACAATTCACATTGAACTAAGAATGACAACTATGCTCTCTTAATTGGTGCATAAAGATAGAAGATGGAGACTCAATATAAAAGTAAAAAAGAAAGGCTCTTCACAGAGGGATTTCAAGTTTCATAAAGAGCTTCCAAAAATTATGGTACTTTTTAGCTTTCATCTCTCATTGCCCCTATCATAAGTATATTGAAGTGATTAAGGTTAAAGTGAAACAAATATGACGTATATGCTTGACATATCATAAGTTGGAAATCTCATGTCCCTTGAGTATGAGGGTCGTTCCTTATGCTACTCAACTTTAGTCACAAGCAAGTTCTTGTCATTGTAAGTATATGTGTACCATAGAGAACCGCCAATGGGGTACTCCTTGCCACATGACACACGAGCTATCCCATATCAAAATGACAAGTCAACAGACAATGAGAATCTCAGCAATCTTTTTATTTACCATGAGAATGGTGCTTTTTTCTCTTTTTTTTTCTATATTTTTTCTGAATATGCTTCATAGATTGCTCACTATGGTTATGCTACAAGTTTCCACAATGATTAGGCATGGCTTAGGCTAGCCTCCCAGACGTTTTGCTAACACATATATAATACTCTATGGTCTTACAAGCTCCCCTTTTATTTCACGCCGCCGACATCCATAAACAAAAGATCATGATATCAACTAGATAATATGTACAGGTATTGAAACGTTCCCCATAATAGCATGGTTCTGCTAACTCCCAACTTATAATTTGCAAGCATATAAGCAAAATAGGTGACACGATGGTTCAAGTTTATTAAGTGCAATAAAGTAAAGTGTGGCATCAAGTTCATGAGAGCATTTCACTAATTTTCACATAACAAAAGTTTAATTTGGAAGATAGATAAAAACATGAATATACTTTATGCTTTAATTAATAATGCATCATAGATGCTAAGGTGACTGGTTCATAGTCTTAACATGGTGTAAGCATGTGCCAAGTCAACCCAAATAAAGCATCAAAGGAGAATACCACAATATTATGCTTTTGTATGCTAAAACAACGCATGATTCTTTTAAGGCACATTAAGCAATCTCAATTATTTGGAACAAGTCATGCTACAACAATAATCACTAAGCATATGGTCAAAGCAACATCTAGCATGACATGATAAAGTCTAATCCATAGTCAGAACAAGCTCCCTTTTGTACCACTTAAGCATGAAGCTTCCTACTCTTTTCCAACACCAATCGACTTATTTGAAATAACTCACAAAGATAATAAACAATAAAGATCAGTGAGCTTGTCTCACACATCTATGAAGAAGAACTAAAAAGTTCTAAGCTGAAAGCACAAGAAAACTAAAGCTAAACATAGTGCTAGCAAAAGAGAACACTCACAAAACAATAAGAGTGAAAACTAAAGTTTTCTAGACAATGAAGAACTAGGTATGACTTCTCCAAAATAGGAGTGTTGGGGTCCGGACAATATATTCTAGCAAACAAAAAAAAAATTACTTACAAAAACAAAGACGATCCAAGAACAACATATATTGCATGAAGCAATAAAAATGAAGTGTCTAGAAAGAAAACCTGAGATTTTTTTGATGAAGAAGGGGATGCCTTGGGCATCCCCAAGCTTTGATGCTTGTACCTCTTGAATATTTCTTGGGGTGACACGGGTGGCATCCCCAAGCTTGATATTTTGTCCATTCTTCATCTCATGACATCATTCTTTCCCTACACTTGAAAATTTCCTTCATACAAAACTTCACACAATCTTCATTAGCAACATTAGTGTATTCAAGATAATAGGTTTTTGGGTTTAGTTTCAACACGAGTAAAACTTCCATTAGAACACAAGCTACTTTATAAATTCCTTTTAAAAGCTCAAGTGATCAAAGAGAACTCAAAAAGAAACCCATAAGAGGCAAATGCAAATAATGACAGAAATCTATCAAAACAGACCAGCAGGTAAAACCCGATTTTTTCGAAGACCTTCTGTTGATCAAATCGAAAAGTGTTGAACTAATGTAAGTTATATAATAATCTGGGGCATTTGATCAGAAAATTACATCTTAATCTGACGTACTGGGATATTTCACGAATTTTTACAGTGAAGCACAAAAATCTGTTTCGGGACAACAACTTCCCCAAATCTTACTTCTCTCTCATTAGAGGTTATTCTTGGCACAAAAACACACAAAAAGGATAAGGAGAGGTTATTATATAAGTAATAACTTCCAAGACTCAACAAAATAAAAACTTACTGAAATAAAAAATAATTTGGGTTATGTCCCAATAGTACTTTTCTTTAACGCCTTTAACTTAGGCATGGAAAGCAAGAATCAAGTATTTTCAAATGAAGAAGCATTAACATCAAGTTTCTTTCCCCTACCTTTCTTACATTTACTCTTATATTTAGGGAACGTATGATTGCTTGGTGGAGAAGCAGAATTCATGATGCCTTTTCCCACATCTATTATTGCTCTAATGAGTTTCAGTAGGGATCTTCCAAGTGTAATTTGTCCTTTTCCAACACATTCAATAACAATATAATCAGTAGACACCACTTTCCCTAAGATCTTTGTAAACACCCCTTCAACTATTCCAATGGGTAATATAGTGGCATTATTCGTAAGAGATATTTCTTCTCCTCCTTTAGAAAGTCCCCAAAGATTCAAAGATTCATAGATATCTTTAGGCATAAGACAAAATTCAGACATGATATCACAACAAGCATAAAAAGTTCCATCATTTATAACCACTTTTACTGTAGGAAGCCATTTGGAATATTCAGAATTTATTGGAACATATTCATGATGCTCTCTAAGCATGTTATATCATTCTTTTAAACTAGCTGTATCGGTCTCAAGAGTGTTTAATCTAGCATAAATGTTTATAAAGGATGAATCAGATTTGCTAGGAAAATTATATGTTGCAATCAATTTTTTATGGCATTAAAAGCTTCATTCTCATTACACCGGAGAAAATCTCCTCCTACTACAACATCCAAAACATATTTATAACAAAGAGCCAGACCATAGTAGAAACTGCTAAGAAACAAGCCTAGAGTCATTTTAGGTTTAGTTTTTTCATGTGAATCAGAAATTCTAGACCAAGCTTCTTTGAAACTCTCTTCACTTCCTTGTTTGAAAGTGAAGATCATTTTCACAGGTGACTTATTGATTGGAGCAACACTAGACATAAAAGCAACTTGAAGTAGGAACTAATTTTTTGTGTGTTTTTGATAAGAAAAAGAAAACCAAACAAAACTAATTTTTTTGTATATTTTTTTGAATGAAACAAACAAGCAAAACTAAGCAAAACAAAAACAAAGTAAAGATATTGGTTATGAGAGATGAAGAGAATATGCCCTGAGAGGCAATAATAAAGTGTTTATTATGTGTATTCCAAGTATATGATAGATGTTTATTTTGTATGCTATAATTGTATTAATACAGAAACGTTAATACATGTGTGTTTAATAAACAAACAGAAAGTTCCTAGTTATGCCTCTCTCATAAACTAGCTCGTTGATTAACAAGATGATCACAGTTTCCTGATCATAGACATTGGATGTTGTTAATAACGAGTTCACAACATTAGTGTAATGATGTGATGAACATTCATCCGAAGTATAGCATTACGATCAAAGTCATTAAGTTTATATTGCTATAAACAACTTATGAAGTGATCCTAATCCTTAGACCATGAGATCATGTCAATCACTAACACCGGAAGAGTTTCTTGATGACATCAAACGTCACACCGTAACTGGATGATTATAAAGATGGCTTCAGAAATACTAAAGTGTTATATTGAGACTCATGGATCAAGAGTGGAATTTGTTCATCCCGATGACGTATAGATATACTCTGGGCCCTCTCGGTGATATTACATTAGTTAGCTTGCAAGCAAGTGATTTGATCACTAGAATGTTATATCACGGGAATGAGAAAAGAGTGCATGTCGGTAACAAGATCAAACTAGGTATGGAGATATTGATGATCGAATCTCGGACATGTAATATATCATGAAACAAAGGGATTAAGATACTAGCGTAAAAGGTTTCGGCGATCACAGGAAAGTCATCGTTGAATGTGTGGGAGTCAGTATGGATCTCCAGGTCCCGCTTCTGATTATTGATCGGAGAGGGGTCTCGATCATGTCCGCATTATTCGCGAACCGTAGGTGACACACTTAAGGGACACTGACATGCAATTGGAGCAAAAGTTTCATGCCGGAAAGAATAACAAGCAAAGGAATTTATTTCACTAGATACCGAAACAGGTTTTCGGGTGAAATTGCAGAAAGTGTTTTTGCATGTGAAATGGAATTCTAGCAAGGGGTTATATGTGAATGTTTGTCATTAAAGTAATTGAAAAAATTCTGAATAAATAAAAAGAGTTTTATTTAATGAGAGTTTGCATTAAATTTGGTGGAAATTTAATAGCAATTTTGAGTGGGATTTTGAGTGGAGGAAATTGAAGAGATTTTTGTGAGTGGAGTGTCCACCCACATGAATGAAGGAGGGGAGTAGGAAGACCCCATGGCCGGCGGCCACCCCCTTGGGTGCCCCCCTCCTCCTATAAAAGGCACCCCTCTCCCTCTCTCTCACTCACACCTCCTCGTGAAGGATCTCTCTCCCTCTAGAATTTATTCCCCATGGTCTCCGACTAGCGATATACATGTTCCCGGTGGCTATTCGGCAAGAAAGGGTTGTGTTTCTGCTGCATCTCTGGAGCGAGGAGGCCGAGGTTGCTCGGTGTCTTGTACGTGTGTGCGAGCACGGATGCGCTGCTGCTTTGCGGTGCTAGGACTTCCTCTCGATCTTGAGATCGGCAAGAGATCGTCTACATCAACCACGAGTTCAACTCGTTAAGCTTTGTCGATCTTCAAGGGTATGTTCTCTATGGATATACATCCACCCGTTTTTTATATCTAGTAGATAGATCTTGGTACTTAGTTCCCATCGTAGGAAATTTTTTGTTTTCTATGCTGCGAACCCTTTAGTGGTATCAGAGCCGGATCTATGCGTAGATGCTTTACATGGGTAGTACACCTATGAGTATGTGGGCGATGATGATCATGTTGTTGCTTCTTAGTTGTAATTTTGGATATTGGTGGCATAGTGAGATGAAGCGGCCCGGACAAACTTTACATGTCCTCGCACATGAGACATGTTCCACGCTTGACATGCAACTAGTTTGCATAAGTGGCTAGCGGGTGTCTGTCTCTCCTACTATAGTTAATATCTATTTTGCAATGAGTTGTCAACAATTTGGTTATCCTCGTTGTGGTTCATGTTCGTAGGTAAGAACATTCTATCTTCGAAAGCCCTAAGCCAAGTAAAACTTGTAATGGATAAATTAGAGGCGTGTAGTTTAGATTGTTGCTAGGCTAGTGTTATGATATGGTGATGTTGTAAGTAGAAGTATGATATGATACTCTTACAACACACATAACGTGTAAGTTCCATAGACCTTGGCCTTACACATAAAGGTATGATAGTGATCATACGACGGTGCACATGATAGAGATCATATGCGGGAACCATATCATTTCACTAATAAACATGTGATGTTTGATAGCATATTATATTTCTTGTTTAGCGCTTTATTAGCATAATAAGATGATCCCTCAATTAAATATCAAGATAATAATGTGTTCTTCCTTTAGTATGCACCGATTATGTTTTCGTCGCTCCAAGACATCACGTGATGATCGGGTGTTCTTGGATCCACAACCATATTTCGGGTGTAAGACAGTTGCACACGCGAATACTAAGGTTCTAACTTGGCGAGCCTAGCATGTACAGACATGGCCTCGGAACACGGACCGAAAGTTTAAGAATGAGTCATATAGTAGATATGATGCCCATTTGATGCTCGTCTTTGAAGCTACACCGACTCACGTGATGATCAGACTTGGTGTAGTGGATTTGGTTCATGTATCACCAAAAAGGCACGAGGTATGTCGTTTTTGAGTGGGAGTTCATTCGTAATGTGGATTAGTTGAACTCAATCTATCATAAACTTAGTCTAAACTTTACAAATTATGTTGTAGATGGCACCACCTGCTTTTAATTTCAATGTGTTCATGGGGAAAGAGAAACTTGCAACGAACGATAGCAACTTTACCGAATGGGTCATGAATTTGAGGATTCTCCTCTCTCCGGCACAAAAAGCAATATGTGCTAGAAACGCCTCTAGGCCCCCCACCTTTTGATGATGCCCCTGACGAGGAGAAGAATGTCTACCAGACTTGTCAGGAGGACCACAACTTAGTTCATTGAGGCATATTGTATGGGCTAGAGCCAGAACTTCGAAAGCATTTCGAAAACGGCAATGCATTTGATACAATGGGTGAGTTGAAAATGATTTTCGACACACAAGCTGTTGTAGAGAGCTACAATGCTTCAGAAAATTTCTTTAGCTGCATGATGGAAGAGCACAACTCCGTAAGTGAGCATGTGCTCAAGATGTCGGGTTACGCCGATAAGATTGTGTCCTTGGGAATAACGATTCCCATTGACTTAGGCAACCATCGTGTTCTGCAGTCTCTGCCACCTAGATATAAGAGATTCGTGATGAACTATAATATGCAAGGCATGAAGAAGTCTCTCCCCAAGCTCCTGTCAATGCTTAAAACTGCAGAAGTGGAGATCAAAAAGGAACATCAAGTGTTGATGATCAATATGAACACTGGTTTCAAGAAAGACAAGAAGGGAAAACGGAAGGGAAGTAGGGGCGGAAAACCGGTTGGCGTGGCTGAAAAGAAACCCCGAGTTGGACCTAAGTCTGATACCGAGTGCTACTATTGTAAGGGGACTGGCCACTGGAAGCGCAACTGCCCCAAGTATTTGGCAGACAAGAAGGCCGGCAAGGCAAACAAAGGTATATATGATATACATGTTATTGATGTGTACTTGGCTAGTACTCGCAGTAGCACCTGGGTATTTGATACCGGTTCAGTTGCTAATATTTGTAACTCGATTCATGGGTTGCGGAACAAGCGACCGCTAGCAAGGGGTGAGGTCAAGATGCGTGTCGGCAATGGATCAAGCGTTGATGTGATCGCTGTCGGAACGCTACCTCTCCACTTGCCGTCGGGATTAGTAATAAACTTGAATAATTGTTATCTGGTGCCAACACTGAGCATGAACATTGTATCTGGATTGTGTTTGATGCAAAGTTGTTATTCATTTAAATCCGAGAACAATGGTTGTTCTATTTATATGAATGAAATCTTTTATGGTCATGCACCGATGATGAATGGTTTATTTCTATTGGATATCGATAATAATGTTACACATATTCACAATGTTGATGCTAAAAGGATTAAACTTAATGATGATATATCCGCATATATGTGGCACTGCCATCTAGGTCATATTGGCATTAAACGCATGAAGAAGCTCCATTCGGATGGACTTTTGGAATCACTTGATTTTGAATCATTTGATACATGCGAGCCATGCCTTATGGGCAAGATGACTAGAATGTCGTTTTCCGGTTCAATGGAACGGGCGATAGATTTATTGGAAATCATACATTCTGATGTATGTGGTCCAATGAGTGTGTCGGCGTGAGGTGGATATCGTTATTTTGTTACTTTCACATATGATTTGAGTAGATACGGTTATATCTACTTGATGAAACACAGGTCTGAAACCTTTGAAAAGTTCAAGGAATTTCAGAATGAAGTGGAAAATCATCGTAATAGAATTTCTACGGTCCGACCGTGGAGGTGAGTATCTAAGTTACGAGTTTAGCACTCACATGAAAGAGTGTGGAATTGTTTCACAACTCACACCTGCCAGAACACCACAGTGAAATGGTGTGTCGGAACATCGTAATCGTACTTTATTGGATATGGTTCGATCTATGATGTCTCTGACGGACTTGCCGTTGTCATTTTGGGGTTATTCACTAGAAACTGCTGCATTCACTTTAAATCGGCCACCATCTAAATCTGTTGAAAATACACCGTGTGAATTATGGTTTGGAAACAAACCTAAGCTGTCATTTCTTAAAGTTTGGGGATGCGATGTTTATGTGAAGAAACTTCAACCGGATAAACTCGAACCCAAAGCGGAAAAATGTGTCTTCATAGGATACCCTAAGGAAACTATTGGGTATTCCTTCTATCACAGATCCGAGGGCAAGGTTTTTGTTTCCAAGAATGGATCCTTTCTAGAGAAAGAGTTTCTCATGAAAGGTGTGAGTAGTCGGAAGGAAGAACTCGAAGAGGTTATTGAACCTTCTCTTCAAAGTATGGCGAGTAGCGCAGCGCCGGAAGTCGTTCCGGAGTTGGCTTCACCAGTTGAAGAGGGAACTAATGATAATGATCATGAAACTCCGAAAGAGAATACTACCGAACCTCGTAGGTCTAGCAGGACGCGTGCAGCTCCCGAGCTGTATGGAAATCCTGTCATGAATTTCATGGTTGATGAAAATGATGACCCTGCAACATATGAAGAAGCGATGATGACCCCGGATTCCAACAAATGGTAAGAAGCCATGAAATCCAAGATGGAATCCATGTATGAAAATCAAGTTTGGAACTTGGTGGACTTACCTCACGACCGAAAGGACGTGGAGAATAAATGGATTTTTAAAAGGAAAACTGATGCTGATGGTAATGTGACCGTCTATAAAGCTCGACTTGTCGCAAAGGGGTTTCGACAAATTCAAGGAGTTGACTACGATGAGACATTCTCTCCCGTAGCGATGCTAAAATCAGTTAGGATTATGTTAGCAATTGCTGCATATTTTGATTACGAGATATGGCAGATGGATGTCAAAACCGCGTTCCTCAATGGTAATATTGAAGAAGAGTTGTATATGATACAACCAAAGGGTTTTGTCGATCCTAAGGATGCTAACAATGTGTGAAAGCTTCAGTGATCCATATGGATTGAAGCAAGCATCACGAAGTTGGAATCTCCGCTTTGATGAGGTGATCAAAGAGTTTGGATTTGTCCAAACTTATGGAGAAGCTTGTATTTACAAGAAAGTGAGTGGGAGCAATGTGGCATTTCTGATACTATATGTGGATGACATATTATTGATCGGAAATGATATAGATCTTTTAAACAGTGTTAAAAGTTATCTAAACAGCAAATTTTCAATGAAGGACCTAGGTGAAGCGTCATACATATTAGGCATAAAGATCTATAGAGATAGATCTAGGTGCCTAATAGGGCTATCGCAAAGTACATACCTTGATAATATTTTAAAGAAGTTTAAAATGGACGGAACTAAGAAAGGGTTCTTACCTATGTCACAAGGCACGACATTGAGTAAGACTCAAAGTCCGGCTACGGCGGAAGAAAGAGAGATAATGGACAAAGTCCCCTATGCTTCAGCCATAGGCTCTATAATGTACGCCATGCTATGTACAAGACCGGATGTGGCACATGCTATTATTTTGACTAGTAGGTACCAATCGGATCCAGGTTCAGAACACTGGAAAGCAGTCAAGAATATCCTTAAGTACTTGCGAAGAACTAAGGATATGTTTCTTGTATACGGAGGTGTAGAAGAGCTCTTCGCTAAGTGTTATGTTGACGCTAGCTTTGACACTGATCCAGATGACTCTAAGTCTCAATCTGGATACGCATTTCTCATAAATGGTGGAGCGGTTAGTTGGAGGATCTCCAAACAACCTGTGGTGGCGAGATCAACAACGGAGGTCGAATATGTTGCTACTTCGGAAGCGCCTCAGGAAGCAGTTTGGATGAAGGAGTTCATATCCGAACTAGGTGTGGTTGCAAACGCATTGGACCCAATGGTGATCTATTGTGACAACAATGGTGCCATTGCCAATGCCAAAGAACCAAGGTCTCACAAGAATTTCAAGCATATTAAGCGCCGGTTTCACTCCATCTGCGAGCATGTCAAGGATGGAGATATAAATATTTGTAAAGTACATACGGATATCAATGTAGCAGATCCGTTGACTAAAACTCTCCCTAGAGCAAAACATGATCTACACCAGAACTCCACGGGTGTTAGATATATCACTATGTAACTAGATTATTGTCTCTAGTGCAAGTGGGAGACTGAAGGGAATATGCCCTAAGAGGCAATAATAAAGTGTTTATTATGTGTATTCCAAGTATATGATAGATGTTTATTTTGCATGCTATAATTGTATTAATACGGAAACGTTAATACATGTGTGTTTAATAAACAAACAAAAAGTTCCTAGTTATGCCTCTCTCATAAACTAGCTCGTTGATTAACAAGATGATCACAGTTTCCTGATCATAGACATTGGATGTTGTTAATAACGAGATCACAACATTAGTGTAATGATGTGATGAACATTCATCTGAAGTATAGCATTACGATCAAAATCATTAATTTTATATTGCTATAAACAACTTACGAAGTGATCCTAATCCTTAGACCATGAGATCATGTTAATCACTAACACCGGAAGAGTTTCTTGATGACATCAACGTCACACCGTAACAGGGTGATTATAAAGATGGCTTCAGAACTACTAAAGTGTTATGTTGAGACTCATGGATCAAGAGTGGAATTTGTTCATCCCGATGACGGCTAGATATACTCTGGGCCCTCTCGGTGATATCACATTAGTTAGCTTGCAAGCAAGTGATTTTATCACTAGAATGTTATATCACGGGAATGAGAAAAGAGTGCATGTCAGTAACGAGATCAAACTAGGTATGGAGATATCGATGATCGACTATCGGACATGTAATATATCGTGAAACAAAGGGATTAAGATACTAGCGTAAAAGGTTCCGACGATCACAGGAATTTCATCGTTGAATGTGTGGCAGTCAGTATGGATCTCCAGGTCCCGCTTCTGATTATTGATCGGAGAGGGGGTCTCGATCATGTCCGCATTTTTCGCGAACCGTAGGGTGACACACTTAAGGGACACTGACATGCAATTGGAGCAGAAGTTTCATGCCAGCAAGAATAACAAGCGCGGGAATTTATTTCACTAGATACCGAAACAGGTTTTTGGGTGAAATTGCAGAAAGTGTTTTTGCATGTGAAATGGAATTCTAGCAAGGGTTTATATGTGAATGTTTGTCATTAAAGTAATTGACAAAATTCTGAATAAATAAAAAGAGTTTTATTTAATGAGAGTTTGCATTAAATTTGGTGGAAATTTAATAGCAATTTTGAGTGGGACTTTGAGTGGAGGAAATTGAAGAGGTTTTTGTGAGTGGAGTGTGCACCCACATGAATGAAGGAGGGGAGGGGAAGCCCCCATGGCCGGCGGCCACCCCCTTGGGTGCCCCCCTCCTCCTATAAAAGGCACCCCTCTCCCTCTCTCTCACTCACACCTCCTCGTGAAGGATCTGTCTCCCCCTCTAGAATTTATTCCCCATGGTCTCAGACTAGCGAGATACATGTTCCCAGTGGCTATTCGGCAAGAAAGGGTTGTGCTTCCGCTGCATCGCTGGAACAAGGAGGCGGAGGTTTCTCGGTGTCTTGTACGTGTGTGTGAGCACGGATGCGCTGCTGCTTTGTGTCGCTAGGACTTCCTCTCGATCTTGAGATTGGCAAGAGATCGTCTACATCAACCATGAGTTCAACTCGTTAAGCTTTGTCGGTCTTCAAGGGTATGTTCTCTAGGATATACATCCGCCCGTTGTTTGTATCTAGTAGATAGATCTTGGTACTTAGTTCCCATCGTAGGAAAATTTTGTTGCTGCGAACCCTTCAAGAGACTTCCCTTGCATGATGCTACCCTGAACTACTCTCCGGTTGGATGATGTAGGTCTATAACAGCACACCTCAAAGTTCGCATTCCCCATCTAGATAACCCCATTGTCACCTCGAGCGCTAGATGGTTCCAACAAACACCACAAACTCATAGATACATCCAACTAAAATTATAACTCATGATAAGTATTTCTGTAATCTTTAGCCTAAGTGCCACACGGTGTGCACACTGTAAGCTTCACACACATGGGGATAGCCGGAGATTAATTAAAGCACTTGAGTAGCAGCATAGATCTACTTATTCAACTAAATTACAAAGCTCGTGATCTCAATAAGATCACGCATAGAGAGAGAGATGAACACATAGCTACCGGTAGAGCCCTTAGCCTCGAGGGAGAACTACTCCCTCCTCATCATGGGAGTCAGCAACAATGATGGAGATGGCGGTGGAGTCGATGGAGATGACTCCGGGGGCAATTCCCCGTCCCGGCAGGGTGCCTGAACAGAGACTTCTGTCCCCCGAATCTCCTCTTCGGTGGTGGCGGCGATGCGGAACTTTTCGTGGATTTCTGATCTGCGCAGGGTTTTCGTCTCAGGGAGACGTATATATAGGCGAAAGGGCAAGGTCGGTGGATCCTCGAGGGGCCCACACCATAGGCTGGCTCACCCTAGGATGGGCCCACGCCACCCTATGGTGTGGCCGCCTCGTGGCTCCTCTTCGTCTCCCCTTCGGTCTACTTGTTGTGTCGGGTAAAATATTGATTTTGGCTTTTGTTCTGTCCAATTCCGAGAATATTTATTTACTAGATTTTCTGAAACCAAAAATAGCAGAAAACAGGCAACTAACACTGTGGCATCTTGTCAATAGGTTAGTTCCAGAAAATGTATAAAAATGCCTCAAAGTGTAGAAAAACATAAGATAGTTGATACAAAACAAGCATGGAGCATCAAAAATTATAGATACGTTTACGACGTATCAATTACTAGAGGTATGAACCTACTATCGAGCATAAATACCCCCTCTTGGAGTTACAAGCATCTACTTGGCCGAAGCATCTACGAACAACGGAGAGCATGCAAGATCACAAATAACACGGACATGATAGAATCAATAATCAATCTTGAACATAGTACTCAATATCCATCGGATCCCAATAAACACAACATGTAGGATTACAAAATAGATGATCTTGATCATAAACGAATCTCACAAGATCTAAACATGATAGCACAAAGGAGGAGCTACTATATGGACCCATAGTCCAAGGGTGAACTACTCACGCATCACTCTGGAGGCTGGCATGGTGATGAAGAAGGCCTCTGGGATGATCTCTCCCCTCCGGTAGGGTGCCGGGAAGAGCTTCGGATCCCCCTGATCTAGGGATGGAGATGGCGGTGGCTATGGACTGTTTCGTGGAGATTTGATCGGGTACTTAAGGTTTCTGCATCGGGGTGATTTTATAGGCGATGGGGCAAGGTTAGTGGGAGCCCGAGGGACCCACACCTAGGGCTGGCGCGCCCCCCTTGGCCGTGCCTCCACAGGGCGTGTCCGCCTCGTGGCCCCACTTCGGCTACCCTTCGGACTCTGTGTTCCTTCTGGTAAAATATTGACTTTGGATTTTGTCCCGTCCAATTCCGAGAATATAGATACGTTTACGACATATCAAGGTGCGTGGCCAGTGCTCTTCATAAGAGTATCCCCCGAGTAGTTGGTTGAGTCGTAGACTCGAGTAAGTACTTTTTTTGTTGATTCGAAAATTTTGACCCATTGCTGGATTTTGCTTTGATGATGTCATTGCTGACGCTTGGTGAGCTCAACCGTCTGCGGCAGCAGACACGATGCGATGAGACGATCATGGGTCCCACCTTCTGACTTGGATTTGACTATTCACGCGTAATTTTAGCGATAATGACAGCGTCTCTTCGATTCCTATGCGTAGTGGATGGAGTGCTCGTGACGGTTCGGGCGGCTGTTGTCACAAGTACGACGTGATGATGGACACACGCTAGGGATTGTGAATCAACGGCTCTGCTTTGTCTTCTTTGTCCTTTTATACTATGGGGAAACAGAGTAATTTACCCCTTCACCATTTGCTTTCTTCTTCCCCACTACTGCCATTTCCCGAGCTCATGTTGTGCCCTGGACATTCTTCGTGTCTTTCCTTCCTCTTTTCTCCGTTCTCAACGCGTCGCTCGCTATGCTTCCAAGATGGGAAAGGCGAAGAAGAGTTCCTCCGCTGCTGCAGGATCGAGCACCGCTGGCACCACCAAGAAAGCCGACGATGCCAGCCATGTCACCGATGGTGGATGGCGGTGCTCCCAGATGAGGGGTGCGGACCTGAATCGCCTGCGCAATGCTAGCTACATCTCCAAGAACAAGAGCGACGACGTCCTTCCGAAGGAAGAGGTAATTCCAGACCCACCCAAAGGGTTTTGAGTTATGTTCTATGACATCGTTGTTCACGGCCTTTCCATGCCTGCCCACGAATTTCTTCATGGGATTCTTTTTCTTTATGGGATACAACTCCACTAGTTGTCGCCCAATTCGCTTCTTCACATCGCGTCTTTCATCACGCCTTGCGAGTGCTGGATCGGTATTGATCCGCACTTCGGCCTTTTCAGGAGACTTTATTCTCTGAAGAGGCAATCTGGCACCGGTGGTGTCTATCCACTGGGTGGGTGCAGGATTTCCATCCGCCCCACTGTCCATTTTTTCTCCTTCTATCTCTGCGAGTCCGTCCAGCATTGGCGGAACAAATGGTTCTACATCCGCAATGTCAAGTTGGACGGCCAGCATTACGGGCTTTCTCCCTTCGACTCCACCAAGAAGATCACCTGAAAGTGTTCATGGTCAAACGACATCATGGAGGGTGAATCCAAGGAGGTGGAGAAGCTGTACCAGCGAGTGGAGGTGCTCCAGCTGGTGTGAGGCAAAGTGGTTAGTAGCGTTGATATCATCTGCACTTTACTCAAGCGCCGAGTGCAACCACACCAAGCGAGGGCGCATCCGATGTTCTTTTACTCTAGCGACAGAGACCCGACCAGAGTACTAGCAGAGGAGTTGTCATCGACTGACCTCGACTGGGTGCTTCGACCTCTGCTGAAGCACAAGGCCGACGAGGAGCTATCGAGGACGTTTGGGACTTCCCCTTTTCACGCCAAGAAGGAGGTCCCTCGGGTGAAACCTGTAGTTGCATGTAATGCCTTTTTGGGGTGCTTTTGTATATTTATTTATTTTCACTGATCTTTGCATTCATCTTATTCCGTAGGGATTCAAGGTGGCAGGCATGATGCCACCTCTTCCTGAGAAGTTTGAGGCTGCGCTAGATGGTGAGGACGTGGAGTCTGACTCCGAACTCCCCCTGCTCATTCACCTACCACTGAAGCCCCCGAGAAAAGCGAAGGGATGTCTCGCAAGAGGTCCCGGAGTGAAAGTTCAGATGGAGCGACGCCGCCGACACCAAGGGGTAATGCCTTCCTTGAGCGTCATGCTAGGGACGAGGGTGCGACCTCCCCTATTGTTGTTGTGCCTGTTCGGGCCATATCTCCTAAGCCACCGGCCAAGAAGAATAAGAATGAGAAGAAGGATGTGCTAGTATTCAACTTGTCTGACATCCCGTCGTAAGTTTTTTGTTTCCTTTGCATTTGCAATGTGCTAAGTATTAGCTCACTGTCTTGTTGGTCAGCTTGAAATGTTTCGTGTGCTTCTTAGGAGGAACTCCTTAGATGAATCCCCTGAGGAGGAGCTTGACGAGATGCATGGGGAGTCGAAGGTTGTTGCGCCTTTCACGAAGATTGTGCCAACTCCGATGACGATCTTTCGAGCTCCTTGAGGCCAATGACTCGTATGGTCGTCGCTCGGAAGATGCAAATCAGACTCTCGGAGTCTTCGGGAGACCACATAAGTACCTTATCCTATCTCTTGTTTACTTAGCTTGCTTCTTCTTTTCTGCAGCCCTTCACCCGCGACATCAATCGTCTGGGCCAACAATACCTTTCCTTGGAGGGAAACCTCAAGCAACTCCAAGGTGCATAGATTTATTCTGTTTGATTGCGAGTTCTAATAAGTACTGTTTGTGCTGACTTTTCCTTGTTGAATATTGCAGATGAAAACAATGAGGCCCTATGCAAACTGAATGCACTCGAAAAGAGTCTTGGCCTGCGGAGACCCTCCAGTTCCAACAGCAAAAGGCCCAGGACCGTGAGCAGCAGCTTACGGCTGCCACGACATCTCGGGAGAAGGCTATGGCGGAGAAACTTATGGCTGCTGCCAAAGAGCTATCCGGTAAGTCACCATGTTCCTCTTCTTGAGTTAGCTCTTCGTCGGGTGTGGTTCCTTTTGTCTCATCCGAAGTTTTTGTCGTGTCTTGCAGATGCTACTGGTGTTGTGTTTGATCGCAGCGTCTTGGAGAATGGGGATCCCATGGCATATGTCGTTGCAGCGATCGAAGATCACTGCAGCTCTGCTGTGGAATTGCTAGGCAAGGCCAAGGAGGTCCGATTCTACAAGGAGATAAAACCGAAGGGTGTCTCCCTTGACGATGTCGATTCCTTAGCGGAAGCCTTGGCGGGTGACGCCCCCGCGAGCTACAAGAGGGCGCGGAAGGGTGCACAGACAGGGGGTTGGCGATGGCGGTGGCGTCGGGCGTGTAGCTGGATCTTCAGAAGATCACCTCCAGGATGCTGACGGCAGCGGATGGCACCGAGGTAGCATTTGCTCCCTTCGCCTCCCACTGCAAGCACTTTGGCCCGAAACTGATTTATCTCCTGGCCGCATATGCACTGGAGCAGTAGCAGGCGATCAAGGCTAGAATTTCGGAGTCTGAGGCTGCTCCGGATGCTGTCGCCTAGGTCTTCTACAGCGTAGTTGTAGTAGTATTTTGATTTTTCTTTGCCCCCGTGCATGTAATGCTTCATGCTAGATAAGTTTATTCTACCACGTAGTGACTAATTTATGTAAATATAAGTTCCTCTTTTGACTGTTGTCAAATGCCTTGATTTTTATGCTCTGTTACTTGTACACGCTTAGGGTCCTTCGAGTGCTGAACCGATGGTCACGCATCCTCCTTTCTTTGGTGCCCATCCACCGCCGAGTGAGACGTCGCAATTGCCATTGTTGCACGATCGCATCCAAAGCCTGGAGAAGGATGTTCTGATGATCCGTGGTCATGCGGACGTTTGGAAATCCAAGACTGAACAGGCTGTTGCTAGAGAAGAATTTCTCCTTGAGGAACTGCGGCAAGTTGGCGAGCAACTCTAGTGTAAGTCGCCTTGATCTTCTTGTTCTTTTTCGATTGCGTTGGTCCCTCATGTCTTCTGAACTGCCTGCGTGCAGTTGTGAATCTTCTTCCGAAGGAAGAGAAAGAGCGTGTTGCGATTCGAATGAATTGCCTAACGCAATAGGAGTTGGAGGCCGGTGGCTTCTTTTGGATGGACTACGACCGAGCGATTGTTCTCGCAACAGTGCAAGACCGCGTCCATCAAGTTCTTCGGGTGTTGAAACGTGCAAGGTCGTCACTCGCAGCAATCTAGGCCACGATGTTTCCATTGGATGCATCCCCCTCCAGCTTCTTGGGGTTGCTCATAAAACTTCATGACATGAGCGCCGTGAAGGAGCTGGTGCGTCATCACCTGGTGGCGGGTGTGAAGGAGTCCCTATCTCTTGTTCAGTTGCATCGTCGTGATGTCAACCTTGCGGAGATAGAAGCTGGGCCACCTCTTCCTCCGGATGGTATGGCATGGAACATGCGTCTGCATTATGCGGCAGTGGCGCAGCATGCCGAAGAAATCGTAGATGTTTTTGAGGAGCGGACGAACGTCCTGCTCCGGCATGGTTGAATCCTGTAAGTAGAAAACGGAACAATGTAAAGTTTGTATATTGTCGTGTGGGCTTTAGTGCCCTTGTAAAGTTGTATGTATTGGCACACAGTGCATTGTTTGAATATAGGTTGTGCATGTCCTTTTTGTTATCCTAATGTGGTCAGCTACTCAGGGTTAATGTGTTGTTTGTCAATCGATGAAGTCGTAAGGTGAGGCGCAGCCCTCGAGCGTTTTTAACAATGTAAATGTATGCAAGAGAGAAATTTTGGGCCAAGAGACTTAGCTTTTATTCATAGAAATGTAGGAGGCACAGTGTTCGGCTGAGTAGCCTGGCTGAATAGCTTTATTGAAAGTAAAATACAACTAAGGTTAGAAGCCTCACAGTTGTGCGACATTCCAGGGGTTGGAGTATTCGACTCCGGACTCGACCTCCTTTAGGCGGTAGGCTCCACATAGGATTACTTCAATGACTATGTAGGGTCCTTCCTAGGGTAATTCAAGCTTCAGGTGCCCTTTCTACTTGAGTCGCAGGACGAGGTCTCCTTCGACGAAGGACCTTGGGCGTAGCCAATGGTTGTGGTAGTTGCGGAGACTTTGCTGATACACCGCCGAACGGGCCATGGCGATGTCGCGATCTTCGTCCAGTGTGTCAACGGCGTCTTCGAGTGCGGCCGATGATTCGGCTTCGCTGTAAGCGATGAACCGTGGGGCCTTGTAGCGTACCTCAGCAGGCAGCATAGCTTCGGCTCCAGGCACCATGAAGAAGGGCGTATAGCTGGTTGAACTGTTTGGTGTTGTGCACAAGCCCCAAAGAACAGAGGGTAGTTCGTCCGCCCAGGCTCCCGCAAGTCGTTCGAGTGGGCGTAGCAATCGCTTCTTGATGATGTTACCGATGAGACCGTTGGCCTTTTCAACATGCCCATTTGTCTGTGGATGCGACATAGAGGCGTACGTGAGGTTGATGCCGAGGTCTTCGCAGAAGTCTCGAAACTCCTTCGAGGTGAAGTCGAGACGTTGTCGGTTATGATGCCATGGGGCACTCTATAGACAATGGATTCGAAAAACTTGACGGTGGCGGTGCCGCTTTGGTTAGTGACAGGCACGTCCTCGATCCACTTTGTGAATTTGTCGACTGCTATCAAGAGGTAAACATGTCCTCCTGTCGAGGACTTTGGAAGTTTGCCGATCATGTGGAGTACCCGCTGTGCGAAGGGTCGGGCCAATGGTATGGGCTGCAGCTCCAAGCCTGACACATGTGGCTTGTCTGCGTACCTTTGCTAGGCGTTGCATCTTTGTACGATGATCTTGGCGTTGTTCATTGCTGTTGGACAATAGAAGCCAGCTGGCAGAGCCTTGGCGACGAGGGCGCGGCTGCCCGCATGGTGGCCACAGATACCTTCATGGATGTCGAGGAGTATGCTCTTCATGTCACTGTTAGTGACGCATCGCTGGAGCACACCCGAAATGATGCGCTTGTACATCTCGCTATTGATGATGGTGAAGGCCTTTGATCTGTGTGCGATCTGTCGGGCTTCAGTTGGGTCATAGGGTAGTTGCTTGCTCACCAAGTATTTGAGGTACGACTGAGTCCATGTTTGTTCGACTGACATGACCTGCATGAGACTCACCAGTTCGACCTCCGTATCGAGCTCTTTGGGTCCTACATTTTTCTCGGGTGACACAGCCCCCGAGTGTCCTGCGGCTTCCATTGCGTCCTTCGGGAACTTCCGTTTGATTGAGGGCACGCGGATTTTCTCTAGGAACACACCTGGTGGCACTAGAGCGTAGGTGGATCTTATGTTGGCGAGCTTGTCAGCCTCTTCATTGCTTTCCCTGCCAACGTGTCGCAGCTCGCAGCCGTCAAAGTCACCTTCGAGTGTGTTATAGAGTACACGTTATGCGATCATGTTGGCGCTATGAGCGTCACACTCGTTCATCGTCTGTTGGACGACGAGATTTGAGTCACCGTAGATGACGAGGCGCGTGGCATCGCATACCTTGGCCATCCTCATGACATGTATGAGTTCCGCGTACTCAGCCTCGTTGTTGGATGCACGGAACTTCATCCGAAGGACATATTTCATCTTATCTCCATGGGGGACGTCAGTATCACTTCGGCTCCTGCTCCAACCTCGCGATTGGAGCCGTCGAAGTGCATTGTCTAGGACCGAGACATGTCTGGGGTGTCCGGTAGCTGGATTTCCATCCAGTGAACAAAGAAGTCAGGAAGCACCTGGGACTTGATGGCGGCGTGCCGCTTGTAGATGATGTCTCGAGGAGACAACTCAATGCCCCACAAGGTACTCTCCCTATAGCTTTGGGATTATTCAGGATGTTCGACAGTGGTGTGTCATTGACGACTACGATCTGATGCTCCTGAAAGTAGTAGCACAATCGACGTGTCGTCATGAATACGCCGTAGGCGAGCTTTTGGTAGTTGGGATACCTTTGCTTTGTTGGCGTTAATACCTCGTTGAGGTAGTAGACTGGGCGCTGCACCCCGTGAGTCTTGCCATCATCAGGTCGTTCGACCACGAGGGCGGTGCTTACCACCTGGTGTGTGGCTACGATATACAGCATCATGGGATCCCTCTCCCTTAGCGTGCCCAAGACTGGAGATGTGGAGAGCAGGCGCTTGAGATCTTCGAATGACTTGTTGGTCTCGACCGTCCACTAGAACTTTTTGGCCTTGCATGGCAGCTGATAGAATGGTAGAGCCTTTTCGCCCATGCGGCTGATGAATCTGCTGAGCGTTGCGATTTGTCCAGCTAGCTGTTGAACCCCTTTGACATTCTTGGGATTCTCCATGGCTAGTATAGCCCTGATTTTCTTCGGGTTGGCCTTGATGCCTCGCTGAGAGATAAAGTACCCGAGTAATTGGTCGGATGGGACGCCAAAAGCGCACTTGTCTGGGTTCGGCTTGATCTTGTAGTGATCGAGGTTGTCGAATGTCTCGCGGATATCGTCGATGAGTGTTCTAGCCTCCCTTGTCTTGATGACTATGTCGTCAACATAGACCTAGACGTTGCATCCGATCTGGTTCTTCAGGCATGCCTGCATGCACCGTTGGTACGTGGTGCCCGTGTTCTTCATCCCAAAGGGCGTCGTGATGTAGCAAAATACCCCGAACGGTGTGATGAACGCCGTCTTCTCCTGATCTTCGACATTCAGTCGAATTTGGTTGTAGCCTGAGTATGCATTGAGGAAGGAGAGTTTCTCGCATCCTGCAGTTGAATCAATGATTTGATCGATCCACCATAGGGGAAGTGGCCCTTAGGGTAGTGCTTGTTGAGCGACGTGAAGTACACACACATCCGTAGGATGTCCGTATCCTTTTTGGGAACCTGCACAGGGTTAGCTACCTAGATGCTTTCCTTTATCTCCCTTATGAAGTTGGCATCGAGGAGTCTGTTGACTTCGATACCAACGTCTTTATCACTTTGCTCGGACAGTCGAAACATCGACTGCTTGAATGGATTTGCATCGGAAACACATTGAGTGCATGCTCGGCGAATTCCCTGGGAACTCCTGGCATGTCCGTAGGACACCAGGCGAAGATTTCCCAGTGCTCACGGAGGAATTCGACGAGCGCGCTTTCCTATGCGGATCTCAGATCATTGGCAATCAAAGCCGTCTTGGAGGCATTCGTCGAGTGAACCTGCACCTTTTTGGTGTTGACTATGGAGTCGAAGGACATATCAGGTGCGTTTTGTCTGGTAACTGGGGGAAGCCCGTTGTCTGTGACCTCCTTTAGTCTTATGAGCTCCTCCTGCATGCCAAACGACTAGGAGATTCAGTTGAAGTCCCTGTCGTAGCTGTCCGACCTAGTGAAGCTTCCTAGGATGGTGATCACACTGTTGGGTCCTGACATCTTCACTAGAAGGTACGCATAGTGTGGCACTGCCAGGAATCTTGTGAATGCCACATGTCCGAGGATGACGTGGTACTGTGAAGGCCAGTCCACCACTTCGAACTCAAGCCGCTCACACCTAAAGTTGTCGGGCTTACCGAATATGATGTCGAGCCATATTTTTCCCAGGGGGTATATGCCCTTCCCTAGGAAGATGCCATGGAATATCATGTTCGACGCCTCTAGGCTGCATAGCGAGATCCGCATAGCTGCGAGTGTGCTAGCGAACATCAGGTTGATGCCGCTGCCGTCGTCCATGAAGACGCGGCTCATCTCGAATCCTCCAATCTGGGCCTTGAGCACCAGGGCAGAATAACCTGGGCGAGGTATCTAGCACGGGTGATCCGAGCGGTCGAATGTGATGCATGACATCGAGCCGCTGAGGTACTCAGGTATGGCTGGCGGAGAGGTGACGACCAAGTTAACTTGGCGGGTGATCTTCTTCTACACCCTGTTTGTTGGGCGCTCCTTTTGTATCATCATAGACCCTAGTGGTGGTGGGAATGCGTTTGTTCTGTTATTCTGCACCGACGTAGCCGCAGGCTGTGCGGGTCCTCGGGGTGGTGGTGGAGCTCCGTGTGCGACAGCTCCTGGAGCGGGGGCGAATCCTCGGTTCACCGCTTGGCGACACATCTGATTGAAGCCCTCGTGGAGTTTCTGGAACTCCCTGCAATCCTTGGGCATATGGATGGCCTTCCTCTTACCATCCTGTTTGTCGATGTAAAAGTGGATGGTGTAGGGACCCGACAGCTTTTCGAATGCGGATGGTTCCTCATCGCGGTTGCGGTGTTACCAAGTTTGTGTGGGTCTTCCGCCGTCGTGGTAGTTGCCACCACAATATCCATTGTGGCGGTTGCCATCGTCGCGGCGATCGGTGTAGCCAGTTGCAACCATGTCGACCTCCTCACGGTCATCGTAGATGCGCGGCCTTCTTTTTCCACGGTGATCGCGCCTGCGGCCGAAGTCATCTTCGTCATCCAAACATGCTCGGTTGACGGCATTCTCGCCATCGGCCTAATGATTGACGATATCCATCAGGTGGTCGATGGTCTTGGGCTTGACACACACGAGCTCTTCTTTGAATTCTCGGTGCCTTACGTCGTCATTGAAAGCGTCGATTGCCCTTTCCTCTGAGATGTTCGTGGCACATTTTTTGATAATGGACCAGCACAGTATGTACTAGCGGATAGACTCGTTGGACCGCTGACAACAGGCGCGTAGCTCCTCGATTGAAGATAGTCTCTTGCTGGTGCCTTTGAAGTTGCGGATGAAGCTGTATGCCAGCTCTTCCCAGATGTGGATGGATCCGGAAGGGAGACTATTGAGCCAGGCTCTGGCTGCGCCCTCAGCTGCAGCTGAAGGCACTACATGGCTATGTTTTTGCTCCCGCCATGGAGCTTGACTGATGACAGATGGTCGTCGAGCCAGATCTTTGGCTCCTACGCACCGTCAAATTTCAGGTTGTCCGAAGGGAGCTTGAAGCTTTTAGCCATTCATGACTTCCATACGGCCCTGCTGAAGCACCTGGCGCAGCACAGCTCCCCGTCTTCGTCTTCGGACTCGGTGGAGTGATGACCCACAAGTATAGGGGATCGCAACAGTCTTCGAGGGTAGTATTACTGTAACATCCCAGCATTAGAGCTTATAAATAATCTGAACATAGATGTGTGCATTGCATTCATGCATAGAAAATCTAAATAATTTTCGTGCTTTTAAATAAAAACTTGTCAAAGTGATTGAAGCTTCTCTTAACTTGATGGAATTGAAGTAGATCATCAAGTTGACTGCGATAAGTTTCAATATGACCTTTGCTAAAACCTTATTTTGGGTAAACATGATTTGATCTAAGGGTAGATCAAATGTAATAAAATTCAAACCTAATACATTACTTAATGATTTATATTTGATCCTTAGGTGATCATATCATAGTATTCATTATAATCACTCATGAATACCAAATTATAAATATAACACAAATAATAAGAATGTAACAACTATATCTTAATCTCATCTACTTATACCATGAGTATCATGGAAATACCTAACTTTAACTCTCTAGTGAGATTGAGTAGGAAAGAAACCAAAGTTAAGATAATTCACCATATATCTTTCTTTCCATATCAATCTTTATCATCTCTATTGAATCCTATCCTTATATTTGTTGTTTATCAATATTGAGAAATCAACTATTGATTCACCAATTCTTAACCTATCAATTCTTGACCTATCAACTCTTGTACTTATTATAGCATTCACTTAGGGATTATAAAGAAAGAAGTAAGAAGAGGTAAATAGTGATGCTAGTTTAAGATGTCATCTATAGGATGGGAGTTATTGGAGGAAATCAAATCAATATGGTAACAAAGAAGATCACAAGAATGAAGTCTAAAGATAGTTACCAGGAGTAGTCCTAATGGATCAAGTAGGTATAGTCAATGAATTATATCTCTTAATCCAATAGATATAAACAAAAGATAATTAGAATACAACTGTAATGTTGTATGGATGGAAGCCTTTTTTAGCCAACTGGAAACCTGAATCATAAAGGATCAAAGGATTATAATGATCATGCCTTATTCACCAATATTGAATGCTTATACCATGTATAAGTGACATTGGTGGATAAAACATGATTGAACCATAGTATAGATATATTATCCTAGATTAGTCATTACAAGTCACATTAATATAATGTGAGGTTGGAATGTTAGATATTGGAGTCAAGTAGAGACAAGATAGTATGATTAAAATGATGTTAGAGCAACATTGGATTAAAGAAGTAGTATTTTCCTCTTTGGAAATACTAAGCACTTGAGGTGAAGTAGGATTTGATGTATACATCTATTGAAGTGATATTAGGGAAGGATGATTAAGGAAGAGTATGATTGGAGTTAGAAGTAACCACTTGTTGGATTGGGGATTATCAACAGCAGAGTAGTGGATATAACCAAGTATGGATATGAAAAGATTATGAAAAGCTTTAGGTGTCAAGCTCATTGGATTTACAAATGAATTTATAAGAATAAAAGGTGGATAAGAATATTCTGTAAAGCAAAGCTCATCATGTTAGCACATGATGATGGACATAGAGAAGTAATATATCTAGGAAAGGAATTCCCTAACTAGAAGTATAGAATTATGAAATATGGAAGATAGGAATCCTTGGTAAACCCTAAAACCATAGGGTAAGTAATTATAATTTCAAACACTATTAGTACTTAGAATTTATGTATCAAATAATTATGAAGGATCACTATATATATAAAAGTTTCTTTAATATTATAAATCAATAAGAATTAAAACTCATGGATTAATATTAATCCATTATTTAATAAGTTAATGAATTTTAGCTTAACTAAATTCATATCAAAATCCTTACATATATTAATAAGAAAAATATATATAAAAAGAAAATAAAGAAATAATCATTGTACAATAAAAATTCACAAAATGACTTTGAGTACATTTTAGGATTTGCTGCAATTATCTAACAGATAAAATTCTATAGAAAATTTCAAACAAATAAGTAAAATACAAATCTTAAAACAAATGTGAAGATACAAAACAAAATATCGGAAAAAGGAATAGAACAAGGAAAAAACAAAGGAATTTGTTTCTGGCCCGTGGCCCATCTTCATCTTTCTTATCCATCGCCCACGAGCAGCCACAGCAACCCAACCGAAGCCCAGTAGCAGCCCAACAACCAGCCCGGAATATTTTTCTATCTAGCTGACGAGTGGGCCAGCAAGGGACTGCAGGTTGAACCCTGAAGTGTCGTAGGGGGTTATCTGCAAAAAGACCTTTGTCGTCTTCCTCGTCTACTGGAAGCTGCTCGGTGGAGGTAGTCGATGCCGTCCGTCGCAGCCGTGCGCTACTATGATCGCTGCCGACACTCGGGGTGGAGATAAGATTGCCACCGTGACTCTCCCGCTCGTCCTCATCTCCATTTTTTCCTCTGAAACACTCTCTCTCTCTCTCTCTCGTTCCTCTCTGACTGAAAACCTAACTCGCCGGAGCTACACATCGCCGTTGTTCCCGAGCTACCCTGGCCTTCTTGAGAGCACTGTTAGCCTCGACTTGTTGTCCTAGTTATCCCAACCCAATCCATGAAGGCCGAAGATTCCCCTATCGGCGCAATCGAAACATCACTGCCGCCGCCCGTCACCGACGTTCGTCGTCGATTTTGATCTCGCCTCGCCCTATCAACCGCGCCATCATGTTCTGGGTGAGTCACTGAATCTCCTCGCATGCTTAAAAGCTCTGCTTGCTTCCTGTATCGATTCACCGACGAGCGCCGTCGTGCATCGCCGCCAGTTGTCGTCGTGTCCTGCCTTCTGGTGACCATTTTAGAGCTGCACCGCCACCAATAGACTCTTTGTGGATCACTCTTTCGAACACCACCCTCCTTTCTAGCCCATGAGCTCTCAATCGATGGGAAGATCATCGATCTGAGAGGATCATCCTCTATGACGTCATCACTGCGTCATGCACACGCCACCTCAGCCCAGTCAACACATTTGACTTGGTATGTGCCCATGTGGCATCCAACGTGGTACTGACCCCACTGGTCAGTGACCTTGGGTAGGTCTTGCCTCGGTAATAAAAGTATTAGCTGTTTAGTAAAAAATTGATAAACACAATACGAATTCAAATATTAATATTATAGAAATAAAATAAAAGAATTAAATCTTGTTTAATTAATAACTTTTGTTTTATAATTCGGAAAAATATGTTTAATATATGAAAAATTTCAGAAAAATTAAATATACAACTTAAAACTATTCTCAAATATTATTATGGTGATTATGTAAATAAATAAAATTTAATAAAGGTATTATAATTAATAAAACTTTGATAATTCATATTTTAATAATGGTAAATGTTAAAAAATATATAAATAAAATACCATAAATCTTAGAAAAATAAGAACTATAATTTAAAATTATAACCATGCATTATCATTTCACCTAATTAAATATTCATTATTTATTAAGTATTTATAAAGTAATAAATCTTATAAAAATCATATCTTATTATTTATAAATTATAAAAAATAAATGAAATATACCAAAATTATCACAAAAATAATTCCTACATGTTAAAAATGTGATATTCCACTTCTAAGATAAATAAAAAGTTAAACACTTTAATAACTTGAATTTAAACCTATTTCTTTAGTTAATAATTCATATAATGACAAATAAAATTTGTTAATATTTCTTAAATTAATAAATTGAGTCTAATAAAAAGTATTAGTCTTAAATATTGGTAGTGTGAAGTCAAAATGATTTAGCACACTTTAAATAAAATTTTATAAATTATCTCTCAACCATTAATATAGCTTATTTTATAAAAGAACCCTCATACATTATAAAATCTCCAAAAATAATTTTGTAGTAAAACCTACTCCAATACTTCAACTACAAGTTATAAACAAACCAAAACACTATATTGAATCCATAAGTAGTTAAGTAATATTATTTCTTTGTTTACAAACTATAACCACTCATCCATAAAAAGGAAAATGATTCTATTCCACTAAACAATTAGGAAACCACTATTCAAATAGAAGTATTACCATTCTTAAAGTATCCTTAGGGAAACATTATAAAGTACACCTGGTACAAATAACATAAGCAATATGCCTTAAGTCCATCTATGTCTCTAAAGTTAACTTTAGTCTATAATACTTTAAATACTATTCTAAAAAGACTTTATTATGTGTTTTATAGTTAACCTTGGTCTATTATAATTAAGTTATAAAGCATCTTAATCCCAAACTAACCAAGTTCAAAACCAAGATAGATAAGTCTCAAATACTATTAATATCACTATTCAAATAAAGCAATTCTTTCTTACTTAAAGACTATAACTTAAAAGAAACCCTAATAAGGTTAACTTAAAATTTAAATACTTCTCTTTAGCTAAGTAAGATTTTCTTCAAAAGTTATTCTTTTAAGAAACATTATAAAGAAAGACATAAGCATTTTTATGAAAGCTCTAAATAATAAACAAACCTTATATACATAGTCTACAGATATATTTTCGACTTGAGTATTCCATTACTGTGTGTGCTATACTATACTTACATATTGTTTCACACACACTCACAAGCCTTAATAAGAAGTACATGTGTGAAACTTAATCTGAAAGGGCAACATATTCCAAGGAAACTATTTCCAGTATCCAAACCCTAGAACAACGTTATCCTCGGGATTCATGTTTATCAACTTGCATTACATTGCTTATGCATAAAAGCATCTTGCTTCTTTAAACATTAGTCCTTACCAGACCAATGATGCTGATTTCAGATATTGGATCTTTTATATTGTCTTGAAGACCGTGAGTGCATAATCTTGCAATCACAAAAGGCAAGTTCACACTTGCTCATGTCCTTTGATTATTTTCTGTAAAGTATTTTGCAAATCCAGTGTTGTCATCACCTGCATTTGAAAAAGGACAGAAAACATAATGTGATTATAGGTTATTTATCATGAGGTAATAACCTACTATAAGAGTTCTGGTGGTAAAGGAACATATTACCTAGGACTAAACAACCAATGTCGCCAGTGATTCTTGTGTCGTATATCACGCGTTGACCATGAGATTTGGAATGGTACGGAGAAGTCAGCTGTATATTTTCCCTCTCGCATGGAGCCGGATGTGCGGGTCGTGGCTATTATCACTCGTAACATGCATATTATATGGTAATTCGTAGAGGATATGCATCATATGGGTGGGATCCCTCAACGTCCCATGATAGTCCCGGCATCTGAACGGTCTGTACTGCCAATTGCCGTAATTCAATAGGTGGGCTGGCGTACACCAAGGAGACATGCGGGGTCGCGGAAAAGGCAGTGATTGGCTTGGATCTTAGTTTGGGCCTCACACCAAGGAAGTGTGAATGAACCTGCAATTCGGATGTGCAACAAAGCTAAGATCTCTCATGCGTAAAGTGACGCACCTCTGCAGAGTGTAAGAACTGTAACTTTTTACTCCCTGTTCTGGGAAGGAGCTACGAACGTGGCAGGAAAGGAACTCCATGAAAGTTCTGGTAAACCCGTGAAGGCTGACGGAAATAGCTTTTCAAAATAAAAGCAACCTTTGAAGAAATGTTTACGAAAACCTGCATTGCCTACGACCTATGGTCTGTGGCTATAGATATAGTGCATCAAACACTCCTTTTCTAGTGAAGTTGTTGAGTACGCTCGTACTCAAAGTATCTTCTTAACCCTTGCTAGGTTCTAAAGCCATTATAGACGATGTCTGCATCAAGTTATGCTCCAAGAATCATCATCAAAAGCTAAAGCTCTTCAATGAAGTCAAGGAAGACAACATATATATCCACTCAAGTGAAGACGAAGTTGCGGAATAGATAATAATAGAATTTCTAGCCATAGAACCTACTTCTGTAGAGTATTGCAATAGTAGCAATACCAGACCATTTGTTAAAATACTAGTCTTATTAGTATGATAGTTTTTGAGTTCTTTATCTCTGATCTTCTTTGTAAGAGGTTTCTTTATCTCTCTTTAACCTAGAGTGTTCTCTGGATCTTGTGTAAAGAGTTGAGTTGTAACCTATAGTCATGTCTTGGACCTGTTGTGTTTCTATTGTACCACTCTGAGGGATGTAATACTAGTGAACAGTGTTTCATTGGTGTTATGTCAACGACTATAGTGTACTACATCATGCAGTGGTATGCTGGGTCACTGCAATTACCCAATTTGTTGATTCGACACAAGGGGAGCCAAAGAATACTTATAAGCCTTAACAACTGAGTTGTCAATTCAGCTGCACCTGGAAATAGTCTTGCTCACAGTAGTTTATTAGTAGCAACAGTTTTGTAGTAGCAATAGCAAAGTAACATCAGCAGTAAAATGAAGGCAGTAGTAACAATAGTAGCAAACAGTAGGATATGAGTGCGGTAGGCATAGGGATGGATGGACGGGCGTTGCATGGACGATACTAAGCATGTAACTTCAAGATCTAGGGCAATTGCAGATAAATAAGATAAAGCATATAAGTACTAAACAATCATAGGCATGTGTCCCATATATAGTCATACGTGCTCGCAATGACAACTTGCACAACACCTTTTGTCCTGACAGCCCATTGCAGCGGGGCCTCAAGGGAATCTACTGGCAATTAAGGTACTCCTTTTAGTAGAGTAGCGGAGCAAATCATTAACACTCCGTGAACACATGTGATCCTCATATCACAGCCATCCCCTCCGGTTGTCCCAATTTCTGTCACTTCGGGGCCTTTGGATTTGGACAATGATATGTGTACACAACTGGCAGATAAGATCACAAACAATACTATCATCATGAACCAATAATAACTTTAGATCTAAGATCATGGCACTCGGGCCCTAGTGACAAGCATTAAGCACAATAGGTTGCAACAAAGTCAAATAGCACTAATAGAGATACTAGGCACCATGCCCTAACAATCTTATTCGATTACATGATAGAACTCATCCAATCCCTACCATCCCCATAGCCTACATCGGGAGATTACTCACTCATGGATGGGGGAAACATGGATGGTTGATGGAGAGGCGTTGTTGATGATGATGGCAATGATCCTCTCCAAATTCCCCGTCCCGGCAGGGTGCCAGATCGGAGTTTCTGGTTCCGAATCGCGGTTTCTGGTGGTGGCGGCGCAGTGGAACTCTTTCTAGAAAAACGTTGAACCCCCATGAGTTTATAGGTCAAGAGGCATCTTATAGGCGAAGAGGGAGGCCGAGGGGGTGCCCAAGGCGGCCACACCCCTCCCAGGCGCGGCCTGGGCTGGCCCGCGCGGCAGGGGGTGTGTGCCCCTCGTGGCCCACCTCCACCTCGTCTTCTGGCTCCGTGAGTCTTCTGGTGAAATAAGATTTTTGGCATATTTTCCGGGATTTTTCCTGATAGTTGATTTTCTGAACAAAAACTAGACACCAAGGTAATTCTGCTGAAAACAGCGTCAGTCCGTGTTAGTTGTATCCAAATCACACAAGTTTAGAGGAGAAACAATAGAAAAAGTGTTCGGGAAAGTGGATACGTTTTGGACGTATCGAATCCTCCAAAGCTTAGCTTATTGCTTGTCCTCAAGCAATTCAGTTGAAAACTGAGTGCGATAAAAGAACTTTCACGAACACATTTGCTTCATATGATGTATATATTCTTAGCACATGAGTAGATACTTAGACAATTCATAATAAGGAGTATGCAACTAAGTCTACTTAATATTCATTGCAAGCTATGAAGAGATTCCAACTCAATAATAGTAAGTAGCATGAAACATAAACAGAAGCAACATTGCAATGCTCATAAGATGGTATGATTAAGTGGTATCTCGCTTGCCTTTGATGGTGCAGCACATAAATGTCAAGGAACCTCTGAAGTTCAAGTAAAGACTAGAAGTAAAGATATCAAATATACAAGCATCAAAGTCATGACATAATTAACCAAGTTTTGAGACAAGCACATTACACTAAGAATGAAAACTATGCTCTCAAGAAGGTCTCATGTCCCTTGAGTTTGAGGGCCGCTCCTCATGCTACTCAACTTTAGTTAACGGTAAGTTCTTGTCACAGTAAATACATGCGTATCATAGAGAACCGCCAACGGGGTACCCCTTGCACATGATACAGGAGCTATCCCATAATAAAAATGTCAAGGCAAGCAGACAATGAGCATCTCAGCAATCTATTATTTACCATGGGAAAATGGTGCTTTTTCTCTCTTTCCTCTTTTCAATATGTCTCTCTTTTTTATATATAAGAAGAAAGCTTCATAGGTTGCTCATTATGGTGATGCTGCAAGTTTCCACCATGATTAGGCATGGCTTAGGCTAGCGGCCCAGGCGTTTCTCTAACACATTTACATAACTCCATGGAATTACAAGCTCCCCTTTTATTTCACACCGACGACATCCGCAAACAAAAGAGCATGATATCAACTGGGTATATAAATACAGGTATTGAAAGCATTCCCCGTGACAGCACGGTTCTGCTAACTCCCAGCCTATAATTTTGCAAGCATATAACTTTCATGAACAATCACAATGGTTCAGGTTTATTAACTGCAAGAAATAATGTGTGCCATCAAGTTCATGAGAGCTTTACTAACTAACTTTCTCATAACAAGCAAACATTTTATTTGGAAGAAAACAAGGCATAATGAATATGCATGGAATAAAACAATGCTAGTAGGTAGGTATGGTGGACACTTTGACAATATTGGTTTTGGGGGGTTGGAAACACGAGTAGAGCTCATACTCACTGCAAGTGAAGGCTAGCAATAGGCAGGTAGTGACAAACGAGGGATCAATAACTGTCATAATCATGCTTGCAACAAAACAGGACTAATCATGGCATAAAAGTGATACAAGAACTCCGGGGCAAAATAAATCATCGAGGCTTACTGACTATTGTTCAGTCATATGGATGCGTGAGCATGTGCCAAGTCGATTCAAATGAAACATTCAGAGGAGGATACCACAATATCATACCAAGTTATGCATAAAACAATGCAATCAAACATTCATATGACATGCTACAAACTATTAGCAAGCTAGAGCTAATCATAAGAGAGCAAGAACTATTAAGCATCCATAAATAACATACACCTTACATGAACAGACTAGGCATGCCCACAATGATGAGTATATGTAAAAAATGAAAACAAATAGAGTTCATTACCAGCCTCTTACCACACCTCAAGTTGTCATTAACCTTCATTATTGCCCTTCACTTGTGTGGCTTGAATAATAACATGAAACTAAACTCCACTGAGGACTGCTGAACCCTGCAAAGAACTTCACAAAACCAAAGAAGAACAACAAATATTTTTGGTGTTTTTGATTTTTTTAAAGCAAGCACACAAAGCAAGAACAAACAAAGAAAAATCTTTTTGGATTTTTCTTAAGGAAAACCAAAGCTAAAAAGTAAAGAAACAAACCAAGAGAAACAATGAAAATATTATTGGTCTTTTTGTGTTTTGAGAAAGCAGAAACAAAAACCAAAAACAAAAGTGAAACATGGATATACAAAGAACCGACGAAACATGATATATAGATGAGTGTGATGTCGGTATACCTCCCCCCAAGCTTAGGCTTTTGGCCTAAGTGGGGATCAATAGCGCGTGTAGTAACCCCAAGCTGGTGGGTCATCGAAGGAATGATCATAATCAGGCCCTCGTGATGAAGAAGAAGACGCGCTCCAATCATAGGATGGCTGCTGGTATGAAGACTCCCCCATGTTGGAGGGATGAACCGAATCATCTTCGGCATCCTCTCCAACATTCTCCTCTTGCTGGGAGAGCTCCGCCACGTATGTGTCAAGTTCTTCCTCCGTGAGTGACCATCCTTGCTTGTTATCAAAATTAAACAACGCAGGTGCAGGCAAAGAGACTACCTTCTTAGTCCTACCCCCTCTCCAACCATGTTTGACAAAGAATATTTCATACGATAAATCTCTCAAAGTATCCCAAGAAGAAACAAAATTATGTTGAACCATGGAATCGAGATCGAGTCTCTCTATGGGGAACCAAAAATCTGAATGGTGAGGCTCTAAACCATGAAAAGCTAGCAAACGAGAGGCAATGAGACCTCCACAAACTCCACCTTTCTCGCGGTTGGTGATAAGACGGTAAGATATCAAAGCACCCAAGTTATAAGATCTATCCCTATTCAAAGCAATTGAGATAAAAGCTAGATCAAATGAAGATAATTTTCTAGCAGTTTTTCTAGCAAGAACACACTTGGTAATGAAGTAGGAAAAATATCTAATGGATGGGAGCTGGATGTTCCGAATTTTACCACTTTCCTTTGAGAAGACGTAACCTTGGCAAATTTCATCATATAAATCCATGATTGGATTAGGCCTCTCTCTGATCTTCTCACAAGCACCCCACTGTGGCACTCTAATAGCTGCACAAAAATCAGCAAAAGGCAGGTCGACAGCTATATTGTAAATTTTATAATGGACCATGGGATTAGACAAGGAACAAATAAACCGGAAGTCCTGCTCTTCAACAAAGTGTTCCAACCCTGCATTAGTAATCATAGTTTGGAAATCCTTGAAAATTCCCGCAGCTCCCATAAATTCAGGGCATGGATATATGGAAGGGAAGACTTCCTCCTCACCATGGACTTTCATTGGTTCAGGTACCATCAAATCATGTTGATTCAGTTGGTATGCACTCAACTTTTTTCTGAAATTTTTAGACAAACATTAAACCAAATGATTTCCAAGTTGATAAATAATGAGGAACTACTTATAGGAACTTGCTAGAGGGCTAAACATGCATCACAATGAAATATCTAAGGATAGAACAAGCATGCAAGCTCACACAACCTATCACCTACAGTAGCAAAATACTCAAGATATAATCTACCAATCACAAATCTAATTGGACAAGCGGAGGAGGCATATATCGGAGATCAATCCCTCCAAAAATCAGCAGCAAAGATGGGTTGAGCAAGGAGATCGAAAATCAGGAGCAAGAACAGTAGGAACTCGAGCTTGAAAAAGATTTCCAGTGTTTTTCGAGAGAGAGAAAGAAGTGGCTGGAAGGAGGCATCTTGGAGGGCCATAGGTGGGCCCCACCCAGTTGTAGCATCCCAGTTGTCTAACCCCTGTAATGCTACATGTCTTAATAATTAAAAGGGCCACTTCCAACATATAATTGTTGCATCTTCATCATATCATGCTCATACCATCATGTCCCCTTGCATTTGAGCATCATATAAAACCTTTTCTTGTTTGGTTCTTATCTCATGTGCATGATTAATTGTAGTTGCCTCTTGATATTGTATTTGGTTCTTAATAAATTGTTAAATGCCCAAGTTGAGTTGGGGGCATCTCTCTTTTTGAATCCACCACCTTATCTTTCACCACCTTTTAATTCCACCATCCAACTGTTCTGAGCTTGGCTTTTGGTTGAATTATCTCTGGCTCATGATAAGTTGTTTGGATTCCACCCATAATCTTTGCTTGGCCTTGCCCACCTTTTGGGAATGCATATGAATAATGCCTTGTTAATGTTATTGTTTTCACAAGGATTAGTTGGGCATTAATCATCTTGCATGGGCCATGAAAGTGCCACCTTTTCCAGTTTTGGTTTATTTGGATTTCTAAATGGATCCCTCCTTCATTGCTTGATCTTGTTTTTGTGAGTATAAAACCCTAGCTCTCTCCCTCTCTTTTTCCCCTTTAGCTAGAACCCTACCCCTATGCTCCATGCACACACAAGTGCTAATGTGACATTCCCAAACCAACCATCCCTTTCTTGGATCTTGCTTGTTTCTTTGAATGGATCATGGCATGATTCAAATCCTCATCATCATCTCTCTCTCCCTCTCTCTCTCTTGCTTGCTTTGATCTTGGGAGGCTTGTATGAAGCTTGCTTTACCAAGTCAAGTACCACCTCCATCTATCTACCCCTCCCCCATCTACCCTAATCCTCCCTTACCCCAAAACCCTACACCCTACCCTAAACCCCATATTAGCTAAAACTAACCCCAAGCCACCCTTTTTCCCTCTAAGCTACACCTTCCCTTAGCTAAACCCTAAGTGCCCCTCCTCCCTTCTAGTCCTAGTGGACCACCCCATGCCCTACCCCATCTCTTCTTTTCCCTCTTCCATGCAGGCCCCACCTCCATGCCCTAGCTACCCCCCCACACGCCAAGGACCACCCCAACCCTAGCCTAGCCCGAGCATGCCCTCTCCCCTCCCCTCTTTTCTCCTCTCTCTGCCTCACCTGCCCACGCTCCACCCCACCTGCCTGCGCCCCTGCCCTACCCCACCGCCACCCCTGGTGCTGCCTTGCCTGCCTCGCCATGCCCAGCACGTGAGCAGAAAGGTGCCGCCCTGGCCAGCTGTTCCCCCCACGCAACCAACCTGAGCCTCCCCCTTCTTATCCTCCCTCGCCTCTGAGCCTCCCAGATCCGTCCCCAGAGCCCCTGCACGCTCCCTCCTCTACCCTTCCTCTACACCGCCCAACGTCCTCTCCCCACGCCACTACCCCACCGCCCGGTCGATCTCGCGGTGAAGTGCTTTGCAGGTGTCGAGGAAGCCTCGGAGCTCGCTGCGACGCCCGGAGCGACGCGAGGAGGAGGAGCCCCATTCGCCAGACCTGCCGCGCCGAGGAAACCCTAGCGCCGCCGCCAGCCTCATCGCCGATCGCTGCTCCCAGCGCCACGCCGACCACACCGCATGCTCGCGGTGAGCCCACGAACCCCAGACAACCTCACGGCGTAGTCGCTTCGACGCGTGGTTCGTTTCGAACGCCTCCGGCGCCCGTGTCGCCGACGCCGCTAACACCGCGCCATCTAGCCTATCTAGCACGCGAGCTACCGCTTAGCATCAACCCGAAGCCAGCCCAGTGGTAGCCGCCTCATTGGCGCTACGATCGCGAGATCGAGCCTCGCGCGCCCCGTTTTCCTCTCAGCGCGGCGTGTTCGGGCCACAGAGGAAGATCCACGATGCGTGGCCGTTTTACACATACCCCCCTCCCCTTTTTGCCTCGCCAACCCGCAGTCTCGGCCTCATTGCCGTGCTGGCTTTTTATAAAAAGAATCCTTAGGTTTTGTTTATTCAACCCGCGGTCCTTAATGTTCCCAGGCACTGGCGTGTGGGCCAGAGAACCCCCTGGCCCCACCTGTCTGCGACTCAGGGTAGGTTAGGCTGAGTGTAAAACATCCCAGATGCTGTTTTAAATTCAAATTCTGTTAAATAATTTCAAAATTCAAATTCAAATTCAGATTTCTATAACTTTGTCATACTAAATCCAAATTGGGCAAATAATATATGTTTTTGATTCAGAAAAATGAGAGGATTCCAAATATGCCATCCATATTGCCTTTTGCACAATTAAAATTCCAAGATTATTTAAATTACACAATTGCCACTAGGATTTAAATAATTCATAACTTTTAATTCCTAAATCCAAATTTAGCAAATGATGAGTCTAAAATGATCAGCTCGACGAGACCTTTCTGTTTATGCTATCCATGACTTCAATTGCAGCATGCATCATATAAATATATATTGAACAACAACTGTTATGGCAATGAAATGTGACTAAAACCCACTTAAATGTTATTTTCTTGTCCACCACATCTCACTATGCCATGCTACCTTACTTGCCATGTAAATTGTGCATCATTCATCATGGCATGATTGTTTGTTTGACGCATCTTATTCATATGCTTGTGCTCTATATTCATGTTGGCCTTGTTTGTTTGGTTTTTCTCGGATAGACATCGAAAGGTGGGTTGTATCAAGAGAACCAGAGCACTACCTGCACCGTCCCTTGCTACAACTGAGCTGACAGGCAAGCACTTCCACATGCTTGCATACATACAGTACCTATTGCCTCTATCTTATTCTTGCATCATTGAGTCGCGATTGCATTAAATTGAATCCCAAGTATGCATAGCCTTTACTTTTCAACCCCACTAAGCTTGTTCCTCCATCCCATGAGCCACTACTATAGGAGTTGTTTGAGCCATGCGAGTCGTAGAACAGCATGTGTAGGGTTTGTGAGAGTCTGATGAATAATGAGGTACCTAAACAACTAAACCTGAGTAGTTCTGGGATAACTAAAGAAAGCGGCACCGGTGAGCAACATCTGCTATTTGGTTTTTCCTGCTCACTTGTGTCCCGTAAGACCCCGAGTACTTGATTCCTGTTCCTTGATTTATCGCGTTATCCACATCCGGGAGGTATATGGGACCCCCCTGGGCCAGAGCTTGATTCCGTCTTATTTCTTGGGGCCACAAACTAGTTTGGGGTCTTATTTACTATCCTGTACTTATGCCATGCTACTTTCTGCATTTAATTTGTGCGAGGAGAACACTGTACTGTTTAGGATCGGGACACGATTCCGCGGTGTCGACAAGCCCAGCCACACTTTCGGGTTCCCAGTCGTTCACAGCCGTATTACCCAAACCTTGAGCCCGTCTCGGAGTCAGCTGGCTTCGTTGCGGGATCTACTTAAGGGGTGGCCCCCTGAAATAATTCTGAATCTTGTGATTGTTCAGTCGTGAAAGCCTCGTTGGGTTTTGTTTTGGTTTTTCCGAGGTTGATCGAGCGTGTGTTGCTATTGGTGCACCCCGGCCGGGTAAAACTTTCTGAAAGCCGTGTCCGCGGATATGGACGACTTGGAGCACAGTTTCTTGATCATAGACAAGCATAACTAAAGTACCGCTTTTAATCTGACCAAAGTAACTTGACTAGTAAATAGTGCAATACTCATGGAATGGTTAATAAAATTTCCAACGGATGGGGGGTTGTTCGTCCGCTTCCTTGTTGGTAAGCAGGGAGGAGGATGGATCGGATGAGATTACCATTATAACTGTTGTACTTAAATTCACGGACATCCGTCTATCATTGTTTAGGCGGATGGTTAGCGTTTATCTGTAGAACTGCTAGGGTTTATCTTTCGCTGCAATTGCGTCACCCCAGGTTGTGTCCCCTTTAGAGGCATTAAGACTTGCTGAGTACCCTTAGGGTCTCACACGATAAATTCTTGATTCAGATGAGCAGTACCTTCTCGTGACGGATCTTTGGGTGGAAGAAGCCGAAGATGTGGGCAACGATCGTTCGTTGTAGAGATTCCGGGAACGGGGATCCATGAGACCTGTAGTTGGGATGTGCTTATTTCTCTGGCATCTTATGCTGATTTGCTTCTTATCCGTACTCGGATCTTGTTTGCCGCTTCCGCATGATACTCTGATGTGTGTTGTATGAGGAGTTATCCTAAAATATAGATTTATCCAGGTCATTTGAATCTTGCCGTATGGCGTTGGTATATTTCCTTTCTTTCTAGATGGTGTGGCTCTGATGTACTCTTGTATGGTGGCTTGCGTACATACCCACTTGTATACGTAGTTGATCCCTTCGCCTGCCGACTACGCCGCCCGTACAGGTCCCGTTGAGAGGTAGTGGTTGGGACGTCTGAAAGGACTACCAGTGAGTGGCTTTTGGGGCCCCACCGTACTATTTCAACCACTATCACTCATCCAGGCTTGTATTTAGGAGCGTAGTTCACCGAGGTAGTTACACCAGGCTAGGAGCGCCCTGGGGCTGGCCGCGCCACCAGGGTGTGTGCTGGCCTAGTAGGTCCCCCTAAGCCATTCCAGGTGCCCCTCTGCCCCTTTTTTCGAGGAAAATTAAATATGGTTTTTCTGGAATTTTTCGAGAAACTTTATTTTTGGCCAATTTTCAGGTTATGAAAATTGATTTTCTCGCAGAAAAGGATTTTTAGAAGAAGCAAAAAGCAAACCAAAACCAAAACTACAGAAGTTCTAAGACAATCTAACAAGAAACAACTAGCAACACTAATACTAACAAGACAAACAGCAAAAACTAGGAAGGAGATAAATAAAAGTGAGCAGGTATAACCATTGTGAAAACATTGTTTTGTTCATTAAAATCCCTTTGTTAACAAGGTTGATCAAGTCTTGTTACCAAAACAATCTTATTTGAAGCAAAACTTTGCATTTCACAAAATGATTATGTTACCTCAAACCTGATAGCAATAGTCACAATCATAATAGTTTCAAAACTTTCCTCTGGAATGGGACAATATATTTCTCCTACTTTGATGCTCTCAATATTTTCAATGGGATTCAGGCAATAGCTATTATCAATATTCTTGGGGAAATAGACAGTATGCTCTTTTTCATTAATGTTAAAAGTTACTTTTCCTTGATTACAATTGATGACAGCACCTGCAGTATTAAGAAAAGGTCTCCCAAGAATAATGGACATATTATCATCTTCAGGCATCTCAAGCACAACAAAATAAGTTAATACCATGCAATTATGAGCCACTTGAACAGGAACATCCTCACATATACCAACAGGAATAGTAGTTGACTTATCACCCATTTGCAAAGATATATCAGTTGGTATCAAATTTTCTAGCTGGAGTCTCTTGTAGAGAGAAAAAGGCATAACACTAACTCCAGCTCCCAAATCACATAAAGCAGTTCTAACATAATTATTCTTAATAGAGCAAGGGATAGTTGGAATACCTGGATCACCAAGTTTCTTTGGAACCTTACCATTGAAGGAATAATTAGCAAGCAAAGTAGAAATTTCCTCATTAGGAATCTTCCTTTTATTAGAGACAATATCTTTCATTTACTTTGAATAAGGAGGCAACTTAATAGCATCAGTCAAAGGAATTTGAAAAAATAAAGGTTTCATCCACTCACAAAACTTTTTATAGTGTTCTTCCTCCTTTGACTTGTGTTTATTATTAGGAAAAGGCATTGGTTTTTGCACCCAAGGTTCTCTTTCACTACCATGTTTATTAGCAATAAAATCTTCCTTAGTGTACCTAGTGTTCTTAGTGTGCTTCTCAGGTTCTTCTTCAACTTCTTCCTTATCAGGAGCGTCATTGTTATTAGTACCACTTTCAGTTTCAGCATTAGAGACAGATATACTATTAGGATCTACAGCAGGTTCAGAAGGTTCCTCAACTGTTTTATGTTTCTTTTTATTTCTCTTATGAGGACTACTACTATTTTCAACTTGTTGAGAATCCTGCTCAATTCTTTTAGGGTGTCCCTCAGGATATAAAGGGTCTTGAGTGGCAGCACCACCCCTAGTTCTAATTCCATAAACATGTTTATCTCCAGAAGCATTAACTAGCATATCTTTTTGTACCTTAGCAAGTTGATCAATTTGGGTTTGAACCATTTGAAAGTGTTTACAAAGCATTTTAACATCATTAGCAAATGTTTCCACAATATCTTTGAACTCATTAATAGCTCTAGAGTTTTCCAATAAATGATTTTCAACTTGTTTATTAAAATTACCTTGCTTAACAATAAAGGTGTCAAGTTCCTCTAAACATTAATCATGAGGTTTACCATAAGGAATATCACCTTCATCAAAGTGTTGGAGAGAGTGTACCTCAATAGTGGATGAGTGGGGAATTGGCTTACATAATTCTTCTATAGGAGGTAAATTCTTCACATCTTCAGATCTAATACCTTTCTCCTTAAGACATTTTTTAGCTTCTTTCATCACTTCATCATTTAATTCAATCATTCCCCTCTTCTTTTGTGTTGGTGTTGGAGTTGGTTCAGGCACAATTGGTTTAGGAGTAATGGCCTCATGTGTATTTAGCTCAGTTGAAGTCCAATCATCATAATGTTATCGCCATATTTTGGCCAAAGAAGGAGATGGGCCGTGATCAAGATGGGCTTGGAAGATACATATATTCAACGTGTTGTTGGATCGGCCTAGTGCGTGGATTTGGGCTAAATTGCCCGTGTATCTTGTATCATAGTAGGTTTCGTTTCAGTTTAGGTTCCGTTTCAGTTTAGGTAAAGATAGAGTTGTAGAGTTATTCCAAAGGTAGAAAGTCTCCGGACTATAAATATGTACCTAAGGGTATCTAGAGAAGGAGGACAATCACGTTCACAACAAACATAATCTCGGCGCATCGCCACCCCTTGTTTCTAGGGTTTCTTTCGGGTAAGTGTCATGCTGCCTAGATCGCATCTTGCGATCTAGGCAGTATTTTTACTTATGCGTTATTTAGTGTTACTCGTACTGAAGCCTTGTTGATGGCGAGTAACACTACTATCATGGATTTGTTGAGGCTAGCATCGGTGCTTTTCGTTATAATTGTTTGACTTATGTTGCCTCTAGTTACCTCGCTACCTTTGCACCTTTTCCCAAGTGCAAGGGTAGCATCTTGCTTGATCTTTATTTAGTTGATTCGATCTGTTATGGTTATGCCTTGTTCGCCAAGGTTTAGTTTGATATCTACGTAGTCAGGCCTTACAACGGGTTGAACGATCCGAGTACGTAAGGACGTGGCTTACGTTCTAGAGAAGTTGTTCCGTAATTGACTTTACGTTGGTTATTAGGCCTCCTCTAGGGTTAGTATTCTTCATCTTTTGTATATGCCGGCTCAATTACGTAGGACGTTCGATTACGTGGTGAAAACGTTAAACCGTCAGAGATCGATTTAACTTGTAATGATAAAGCAAAACCCCATGTTATCGTAAATCTAATGCGAACCATGGGATAATCGGCTCTAGGAGCCGATTCACGTGGAAACAGGGGCGGTCACGGCTCAAATTTTACGATACTTGTTTACCATGCAGAAATCAATGAGCAATCCTTCACCTTCCGAAGAGTATAGGTCAGGTGGAACGCCCTCGAACCAAGCCAGGACGTGTGCCGGAGTTTTGCGGGCCGTTGCCCGAGGGACCAGGGCCCACCAGCAGTTCTGGGAGCCTCCCGGCTCTTCGTGTTGCTCGTCGCTGCTCGCCGGTGGGTTTTGGCAGGCAACACATTCTGGCACGCCCGGTGGGACCTTCAACAACATCTGCATCAACATCCGACGCTGAGATGGGGGATGACCGACCACGCATTTAACGCTCAAGAGCACAAGGCGGTATGACGAGATCAGAACTCTCTTCGAAGCCGATCTCATCGGCTCTTTTGAGAGGACCCGTAAGCATGGCATCAAGTGGAGGGGGTTCTCCCCCGAGGGTGCTCTTGATGAGGTGGATCTGTCTGTTCCTTCGGAGGAGCGCACCAGAGCTCTACGACAGGAAGTCAACTACATGGTGGCTCATTCTCTGCACCGCCATTCTGAGAGCCTAGTGAACGCTTTCGAGCGGTCGCGTTCGCGTAGTTCGAGATCATGAAACATCGGTACTCTCCGTCGGGCCTACTTTAGGGACTCACCAGGAGAAAGACCGCTCAGACCAGGCCATTTGCCATTCACACTTGCAGCTCCAGAGCCGGGGAGTAGCGGCGTCGTCGTCTACAAGGTTGGAGACCAGAGCGATTGCCAATTCCTGTTTGAGCCACCTAAGAAATCCCACACGGATATGTATGCACCTACGTGCGATCGCAACAATCGACACGCACCAACCAGATTGCAACCGCAGGAGTTTCTGTGGCGGGGTTCCCGGGCGGAGCGGAGAAGGCGTTCGAGCAGCGATGTCCGGGATGGACGCAGAACAAAGCGTGGCTAGCCAAGTATGCCACCGAACAAGTCATGAGAATCTAGCCCTGCAGCTCAAACAAAGGGAGCAAATCCGTACCATCTTGAGAGACCGGTTCGACCGTCAAGAGAAGGACAATCGGCTATTCAAAGCCGTACCCCAACGAGTTTGATCTGATTCCGCCGCCACCCAAGTATCGGCTCCCGAGTTCTCAAGGTTTACGGTCGGAAGGTCGAGCTCGATCGAGCACGTGGCCGATACACCGCAGCTAGGCATGATTTCGCATCGGATCGATTCGCGTAAGGTTTTTGCGCAATCGACAGGACCAGCTTTTGGGTGGTACACCTCACGCCACCGATTCGATTCAGACACGGAAGCAACCGGAAGAGCAGTTCCACATCCAATATCATTCGAGGCTACGAGGCTGGCATTGCAGACTGGCAAAAGTGCGAAGCGGGAGAGATCAGCGAGTACATCCAGCCCAGACCGTCAAGAACCGATGTTACTCAGCTCGTTTAACTGAGAAGGAAGCAGTCGAGCTGGCAGTGTTGGGTCTCTCAGCACCCATCAAGGATCTGGCTTTCCAAGTAGAGTATAACTCATTGGCGCACATGGCCCAGAAACTAACGATGTATGAACAGCGCCACCCTGAGTTGTACCAAGACAAGTTCAAACGTCCGATAGGCCTGGTCGATACAGAAGAAGATGATCCTACACAAGACCAGGAGGTGGCCGTGGCTGAATGGGCTCGGGGGGCAGATCCTGTATCCTGCAAATGGGTGAAACAGCAAGGGCCTGCAAAAGGGTTCGACTTCGACGTGAGCAAAGCTGAGCAGATCTTCGATTTGCTGCTGAAAGAAAAGCAGCTGAAGTTGCCCGAAGGCCACAAAATCCCCACGGCTCAGGAGATGAACGGGAGACCATACTGCAAGTGGCATCACTCGTTCACCCACACCACCAATGAGTGCAAAGAGTTACGTCGCCAGATCCAAACGGCGATAGAACAAGGCCGTCTGATCCTTGGGAAGTTCGCCATGAAAGTGGACACAAACCCATTTCCCGGCGTCAACATGGTAGAACTCAGTCGCTCCGCGAGGCGTCAGCTGGATTTTTCGTTCGGTGTTAATATGGCAGGGTCTGGGTACCACCATGACACGTACAAGGAGGCTGGTCCATGCGACCGGCCCAGCCACAATGACAGGCGGTACTTAACAGAGGAACAGGTGAGGAGAGTGCGGTATCAGAAGCCACATTCCACGCATCTCCTTAACAAATATGAGCGTCAGTATGACCAACGGCGCCGGCGCGATAGAGACGATGAGGGATATGAGCACCTCGCTAGGGGACCGTCAAAAGCAAAGGAAGGCGCAGACAAACATTGGGATTGTCCCTTCTTCAAGTATTGCTGGGACGCGGGAATGAGCCGATTACCTACAGTCGACAACTGCCCGGAATGCGGACAGCAGAAGGAGGACACGAGGCCAGTTTCAGTGTTCAAACGTCTAGGGCCTCTCCCACCTCAGAGCCGTTACAGGGAGTCCGCTCGAGCAAAGGGCCTCGAGAAGCCAAGGGATGACAAAGAAGAAGACAGATATCACCGTCCAAGGTGGTGTCCCGACGGACTCAGACATACCCAAAAGCGTAGAGTGCAGCGGCTGCGTAACTTGGAGGAAGCTGAAGCGCAGTATCTCCACGCTTTAAAGAAAGCGCGGCCCGATCTGGCCGTCAAAATTAGGCAGACCTTGGAAACGGGAGACCGCCCGACAAGGAAAGAGTGGCGCCCCAAACCAGTAAAAGCCGATGCACAGACATCGGCTGGCACAAACATGGTGTTCATACTTCCGTCAGAATTCTGCGCGCCAAGAACCAATGAGCTATCAGTGGCAGCTCGATCGCGCCCACGATTATCTTTGAGAAGCCACGTGAGAAGGGTTACAAACATCTGAAAGCCCTGTACCTACGAGGTTACATCAATGGGCAACCTGTCAGCAAGATGTTGGTGGACACCGGAGCGGCAGTCAATATCATGCCATACTCCATGCTACGACGTTTGGGACGCTCCACTGCAGATCTGATCAAAACCAACGTCACGTTAAGCGACTTCAACGGTCAGACTTCGGAAACACAAGGCGTACTGAACGTGGATCTGACAGTGGGCAGGAAAACCATACCCACGTCATTTTTCGTCGTGGACAGCAAAAGCACCTACGCTGTCTTGCTAGGGAGAGATTGGATTCACGCGAACTGCTGCATTCCGTCCACAATGCACCAGTGCCTAATACAATGGGATGGAGATGAAGTGGAGGTCATCCATGCAGATGATTCTATCGAGATCTCCATAGCTGGCATGAACGTCTGGGAAGCAGAAGACCAAGAGCCGATCTCTGGAATCAGTCTAGACGGCTGTGAGCGCATTGAAGCTACAAAAAACGGGGTGAGGCTGGTCTTATCCACTGGCCTGACAGAGTAGAAAAGACCACAATCATCCGTGGTACGGCCGATCCCTGCGATCGCCACAAAAATAAAAAAGCAATCATCGACAAGCAGATCACGTAGTCGAAAGGTGGAGATGCCCTGCCATTGTAAAACAATAAGGTGTAAACCATCACGACTAATGCAATCAAAAGGGGCGATTAGGGCAATCGCCCAAATTATTTTTGTTACCCTCACCTACCGCTTTGCCCCGTGTTTAGCATCGATTTGTGTGACGGAAAGCTAGGGTATGGGTTTACATCCGTGATGAACTAGAAGAGATCGACATTGGTCACGGGATAAGCCACGACCAACATTTATCGCAAAAAGTTAGATCCGAGTGCGGGTCCGATGATAGCCTGTTGAAAAATATCCAGATCGCCGCTGGGACTACACGGAGATGCAGGTTAGACAGAGCATTATTGAGCATCGACTCCGCTAAAAAGGGTTTCGCCATTCCAGCGAGCACGACGATGAAGGCGAAATTCGGAAGAAGTCAAGAAGGAGGTCGAGAAAATGTTGTGCCAAGATAATCGGCCCTGCAGGTATGCTGAATGGATTTCTAGTATCGTACCTGTAGAGAAAAAGGATGGTCGTTGGCGTGTTGCCATAGATTTTCGGGATCTCAACAGAGCTACCCCAAAGGATGAGTATCCGATGCCGGTGGCAGAGACGTTAATCAACGCAGCGGCTGGTCATAAGATCTTGAGCTTCATGGATGGCAATGCCGGTTACAACCAAATTTTTATGGCTCCGGAAGACATACACAAGACGGCGTTCAGAGTCCCAGGTTCGGTGGGGTTGTTCGAGTATGTAGTCATGATGTTTGGACTGAAGAATGCCGGCGCCACGTACCAAAGAGCCATGAATTACATTTTCCATGATCTGATCGGCAAGTTGGTGGAAATTTACATCGATGACGTGGTGGTCAAGTCTGCTTCAAGGACACTTGGACGATCAACGCAGCGTCTGGACCGAACAAGAAAATTCGACTACGGATGAATCCAAAGAAGTGTGCCTTCGGGTGACGGTCAGTTCTTGGGTTTTTTGGTACATGAACGAGGAATTGAGATCGGCCTGAAAAGTCAGGAGGCAGTACGAACAATGAAGCCACCTACCACAAAGAAAGAACTGCAGTCTCTAATCGGCAAGATCAACTTCGTCAGAAGATTCATCTCCAATCTGTCAGGAAGAATAGAACCGTTCATGGGACTGGTGAAAATTAAATCTGACGAGGAATTTCGCTGGGGGGCAGAACAACAACGAGCCTTCGACGAGATAAAAGAATATCTGACGAAGCCGCCAGTGTTGGTTCCGCCCCAGCCTGACAGACCGTTCTACATTTACTTGTCAGTAGCTGACACGTCCATCGCCTCGGTGGTGGTGCAAGTTTATGATGGGCTGGAGCGAGTCGTATTTTACATAAGCAGAAGGATGCTGGACACAGAGACAAGGTATACTGATATCGATAAGTTGTGCCTCTGCCTGTTTTTCACCTGCACCAAGCTGCGGCACATTTTGCTATCAGCGGAGATCATCATCATATGCAAATCAGACGTCATAAAACACATGCTGTCGGCTCCTATGTTGAAAGGCCGACTGGGCAAATGGATGTTTGCATTATCAGAGTTTGACATCCGGTATCAACCCGCGAAAGCAGTTAAGGTACAGGCGTTGGCCGACCTTATCGCTGAAAGGATCAACACTAACATAGCAGCACTATCTATAAGAGCGTGGGCTATGTTTTTCGATGGATCGGTTTGTGACGATGGCTGCGGCATCGGCATTTTACTCGTGTCGCCCCGGGGGGCAACATTTTCCTTCTCCATCAGATTGTCTACCTCTCGCACCAACAATGTCGCTGAGTACGAGGCGATACGCAAGGGAATGGAGTTGCTCCTCGAAGCCGGAGCAGAAGCAGTGGAAATTTTTGGAGACTCCAAGTTGGTGATTTCCCAACTCACGGAGGAGTACAAGTGTGAGAGCGAGTCCCTCTTCCCATTATGGTTGCACTGCCGTGAGCTGATGGCGCAGTTCCGGTACATAAACTTCACCTGGATCCCACGGTTGCAGAATACCGAGGCGAATGATCTTGCACAAATGGCTTCGGGCTACAAGGATGTAGCAGAGGGAGCCGATGTTCAGGTACAGTTCCTGGAAGCTGACGACTGGAGAGCCGATATCTTCAATTACTTGAAGGATTCGGCTCGGGGGGCACCTAAACGGATAAGGTACAAGGCCATGAAGTATGTGCTTATTGGGGATGACATGTTTCTGGACTGGAAGGGTTACTACTCAAATGTCTGGGGACAGCCGAGGCCAATCAGCTCCTACACGAGGTACACGAAGGCGCCTGTGGAACTCACCAATCGGCTCACAAGATGAAATGGTTGATCAGGCGATCAGGGTTTTATTGGCCCACCATGCTTGAGGACTGCTTCAAGTACTACAAAGGGTGTCAAGTATGTCAGAAATTTGGGAAAATTCAGATGGTACCCGCGTCAGCAATGAACCCCATCATCAAGCCTTGGCCATTCCGAGGTTGGGGCATGGATATGATCGGCAAAATCAATCCTCCATCAAGCAAAGGCCACATGTGGATTTTGTCCATCATTGATTATTTCACTAAATGGGTGGAGGCTGTCCCGATGAAATCAGTAAACTCAAAGGATGTTATCAATTTTGTGAAAGAACATGTCATCCATAGATTCGGGATTCCCCAAACTATCACGACTGATGGAGGTTCGGTCTTTATTTCCCAAGAGTTTAGAAAGTTCTGCGAGGACACGGGATTAAGTCGATCGATCATCTCCATACTATGCTCAGCGAATGGGCAAGTGAAGCATCCAACCGAGCCTCATCAAGTCGATCAAGAGAAAGTCGATGAGCACCCTAGGCGTTGTACGAGGTTTTGTCAGAGGCATTATGGGCTTATCGCATGTCATGCCATGGGGCGATTAAAACCTCACCATACCATCTAGTATATGGACAAGAAGCCGTATTGCCCTGGGAAATTACGGCTGGATCGAGACGTGTCACTTTTCAGAACAATCTAACAACGAAGAATATGCAACCACGATGAGTGGCGGTTGAGGATTTAAGCGAGCTCAGTGTGGTCGCTGCAGAAGAACAAAGAGAACAAGGCCAAGGTAGCTCGTGCACACAACAAGAAAGTGAGGCCAAAGGAGTTCCACGTTGCTGATCTGGTATGGGAAGCTGTGTTGCCATTAGGGACTAAGGATGCAACATATGGTAAATGGTCTCCAAATTGGCACGGGCACAGGTGGTCGATCAAGTTTTAAGAGGAACGCACATGCTTGAGGAGCTAGACGGCGTGAAATTCCCGGTGGCGGTCAACGGTCAACATCTCAAGAAATATTTCCCAAGCATGTGGGATGATGGACAGTAAAACATGGGGGCCGATACATGAAATCGGCCAAGTAAAAAGCATGTGAGACGTTGGACAGTAAAAATGTGGGGGCCGATACTGGAAATCGGCCGAATAAAAGCAAAAATATATAGCCGATGCACGGTCATCGACTCTAGAGGTTCACACATGTTACAAACAGGTGCCATTTTACACATACGAGCTACTAAAGAAATGCTTCGAAAGCGTGGAGCGCGTCAGCACGGACACGGTCCACCTCGGCGATCTCTGCTTCGTCATCTTCATCCTTGCCCGTCACTAGCTGCTTGTTCAGGGCACGTATTTCTGCCAGATCGGTCTTCAGTTGGGCTTTGAGGCTTTCCGCCTCGTCTTGGGAGCGGGCGATGGATTCTTCTTTGTCGCGGATGAGCTGTTTAGTCACACGGACCTTCTCTTCAAGATCTTCCAACTCCCTTTTCAAGGATGCGAGCTCGGCAGTACTGACAGAGGTGTCAGTTTCGGCATCCAGAGACGCCTTTTTCTCGTTAAGCTGTTGGCATCTGTCTGCGATATTGGCCTTCAGTGGAAGTTGGGCGTGGCGCAGACTGATCCTCTCACGAGCTAACTTCACCCTTGACCCGTAGAAAGACAGGGTTACAACTCGCCAAAGTTTCACCTGCAATGCTACTAGGAGTTGGTCCTTTATTTCAGCCAGAACGCTCTTCACCTCCTCAGAGCCTTCGATCAATTCTTCGATTGGGGAGGACAGCAGGGCTTTTAGACGCTGGAATTGAGGTGGAACAGCCCTGGCTCGTGGCTCATCATCAGCAACAGAGGGAGTTGGTTCGATGGATTCAGGGTCGAACGTCAGCAAACCTGAAATATCACAACTCTGGCAGCCCGAAAAGGCGTCAGTGTGCATCCAAGCATGTAAGGATGAGCCGAAAGAAGCTAACATACCTCTCCTAAGATCGGGGGGATAGCCGATGAGGAGACGATCGGTTTTTGTATGGTTGCTGGGGGCTGGGCCGGAGTGGTAGCCGTTACATCTGCACCTTCGGGGATTGCTAGGTCCGGTTTGGCTAAAGGCATCGACACTGCCCCAGCTTTCCCACTAGAAACATCAGTCGTCTGCATGGAAGGTGTTTAGCCGATGGAAATAAGGATTAATCGGCAGATCAAAAGAAACAAGTAGTAAGAGCTTAGAGGATGATGATTTTCGAAACCTCCTGGCTCGACGAAGAAGCTTGCAATCCTTTGCGAGCTCTCTTAGGACCCACAGCTGGCCCCGCCTCGACTGGTGCTCGGGGGGCAGTAGGTTCAGGAAAAGACCTTTTCCTGGAAGCCGATGGTGATGAATCTGGCTGGCTCGGTGTGATGGTCCTCTCGAACTGTGGGGTCCAGTTCTCCTCGATTGGTCCGAGTGTTCTCGCTGGAGGTGTCTTGACGGAAGCTTTGTAAAAAGGGGAACCAGGTGAGCACAAGCAGGTCGCAAAGATGGAAGAATTAGAAGGATCGACCAAGGCATAGATCACCCTACATGCGAGCTTTACGGAGAAGGGCTCCGGCCTAAGGTCTTCTGGCAGCTACCTTCCTCGTCATTCTTGTTTTAGTTGGAACTCGAGGGGCTTAGAGTTTGCGGGTTCTTGGAAGCCGATTGGGGTGATATCGGCTGTTTCATTATGACCTTTTTAGAGGTGGCGAGTTTTTGCGTAAAAGAACCACAGGAGCGGAAAGAACTCAAGGGGAGCCATCACTGCGTAGGCTCGGGGCCATCTTGTTGCTGCAAAGAGAAAGAATGGATTAATAAAAGGATCAATTGCAAGTCGCATCAAGAAAATTTGCAAGTAGTGGTACTGTTCCACGGGATGTCATAATCGGTCGAGATGTTTAAAGAACGGTCTCGAGCTCTCCCAGGCGTGAGTCTTCCACATCGACCACCAGTCTTCAAAGCCATCGGTTGATGAGGCAAAGGTGAGGTCGTTGGGAATTGGGATGGTCGAGCATCAAAAGGAATAACACCTTTGGTGAGAGGATCAGGCGGTCGCTCTGCTCAGAAGGTGATGGAGAAAGAAGGGGAGCTACTTGTCCAAGGCCAAATTGGCGGGCCACTACGATCTGGTAGAATTCATACCTGGTTTGATTATTCATTGGACGTACTCATGCCAACCGGAAGGAAACAGGACGAATCACGGTGGAAAAGAGCTGCCAAGTGCTAGTGTCATCGGCAAAATTGTCCACTGAAGGAGAGTGGATTTTCAAAGTGTTGATTCCTCCATGTAAGGGAAGAAGGTAGGTTGTCCAGGCCTTGGAAGAAAGTGCTGAACCATTTGGATGCCTCTGAGGGGTCAGTTTGCTGGCGGTCGATACAAGGCTTGGCCATAGCCGGTGCATCGGATCACTTCCTTTTACATCCGGAAAGGTGCAGCTCGCCAAAAGGGGAAGTTTGGGATGTGATTTTGAAAATACAATTGAGCCCATAGCTGAATAAACCACCAGGGACCACTGTTTTGTTGCTACACCGAGAGGACAACAGCGGACATCAACTGGAGGTATCGATAGACTTCTCCGAGGAACAGTTTCGAGAGGCCAAGTTGAGTACCTTTGGCGTTCATGGGCTAAGGAGAGATAGTTTTGGTGGGAGCAAGGAAGGGCCACAAAATATGAAATGCTCCAACGAAGTTGAGAAAGGTCGTGTGTTCTTTTTCGAGACAGGCCCTTTGTTTTCATATGGCGTTGGAGGTAGGCACCCAGTTAAATGCGATCTGCTTTAGAAGACAGTTTGTAGGGGACTTTGGTCGTTTAAATAGAAGGCTGGGTGATGTAACATCCGACCAGTAATCATCACCACGCCCAACGAGTTGGTGACATGGGCCATGACCGAACATGAAGCAGTTGAGCGTCGGACCAGAAATAGCCGATGGTTTTGAGAAGATTCGTGTTTCTCAAGAGGAGACAATGATAGATGCAAGGCATCGGCTATTCCGTAGTTTCCCATTGGGATTGGTAAGCTCTAGCTACCCTCTTGAACCAAGAAACCCAATGTTCGGGGGATTAGGCCAGGCTCAAGCAGTTGGCCCAAGAGTTCAGATCTAGGTCTTGGCTACTTAAGGATTCTATTTGCTTCAAGAAATCGATGGGCAGGACTAGAATGCACGAGGGCCAAGACAGAGAATTTGGGAGAGAAGGATGCGGCAGGATGTCGAAACCTAGAAAGTTTAATGGTGGAATAAAGACATTAATTCAGGTGTGTTCGCCATTAAATTCTAACATTGCGCTCGATCATGAGGAGTAGGCGTACTTCGGACGAGACCTCGGGTTGGTGTTGACGATTCCGCCATCTAGTTTGCCGGCGGAGATGGATCTATGCAGTTGAGGATTGAGGGTTCTTGTTGCTGTGAGCTCAATCTCGTCGGTGGGCAATTGGAGATCTGGGTCGCCCTTTTTGAAGAGGGTCGCAGGTTACCGTTTGAAACTGGAAAATGGCCGTTTGAGTTTGCCTAAGTATGCGACCAAGTTTTGACCTTGTCAACGTTTTTGGGAAAGACGATGTGCATCGGCTCTTTGAGCTGTGGCTTGGTTGACTGTATGAACGTAACAAGGTGAAAGCCGATACGTTGCTATCGGCTTCTGGAGCATCGACCTATTATGGCTATCGGCAAAATTGGGGCGAAAAGGATAATCTTCGAGAAACGGATTTTCATTCATTCATTCGAAAGCTGATTGCTTACAAAAGGCTGATTGGTTACAAAAGGAAGCTTACTGCTACTACTACTACTACTACTGCTGGTTCCTAATCTAGGCCGAGGTCGTCGTCGTTGTCGTCGTCGCCGTCTTGTTCGCTGTCTTCAGCGCTGCTACCGGCGTCGTCTTCACTGCTGCTGCTGAAGAAGCCAGCGGGGGCCTCATCGTCATCGTCGTTGTCGGTGTCCTCGCTGTACCCGGTGCGGAAGTACTTCACCGGCTGGTACTCCTCGGAGGAGGTGTCCTCCTCTTCCTCCTCTTCATCGGAGGAGTCGACGCTGTCCCAGGACATGGCGTCGTCGGTGCTGTCTGCCTCCAGTTCTCCATCGGCAAGGAACTGCAGGTTTTCCTCGCCATCGGTCAAGGACGCGTCGTCCTCCGACCAAGTGGCGAAATCCCAGTCCCTTTCGTCCCACCATCGTGGGGCGAAAGTACTGTACGCCACCGTGGGCGGGTGCTCTGGCGTCGGCTCTCGGTCACTGATGTTGTTGGAAGACTGGGAGGAACGGGCGGAAGAGGAAGAGGCCATGGCGGAGAAGGAGGGTTTTTTCGGCGGAGGAAGAGGATTTTCTGGCTACTGGAGGAAGATGGGGACTGCGAACTGCTCAGACGAATTTAAATAAGGGGAATAGTGGAGAGACGGTTCAATGCCATAGCGGTTTCCCAGAATGTGCTGCCAAAATCGTCAAATCATGCACTGCGAAGGAGTTGAGAAGACAGGGCATCATGATGAAGGGGTGGCGTGACGATCCTGTTCTGCAACGCATTCTGTCAACGCGCAACCCGATACAAAAAAAAGAGAGGGAAGAAATTTTTTTTTCCAGCAGAGTGGTTTTGGAATTATTATTGCCAAAACCAGGGGGGCATGTGTTATCGCCATATTTTGGCCAAAGAAGGAGATGGGCCGTGATCAAGATGGGCTTGGAAGATACATATATTCAACGTGTTGTTGGATCGGCCTAGTGCGTGGATTTGGGCTAAATTGCCCGTGTATCTTGTATCATAGTAGGTTTCGTTTCAGTTTAGGTTCCGTTTCAGTTTAGGTAAAGATAGAGTTGTAGAGTTATTCCAAAGGTAGAAAGTCTCCGGACTATAAATATGTACCTAAGGGTATCTAGAGAAGGAGGACAATCACGTTCACAACAAACATAATCTCGGCGCATCGACACCCCTTGTTTCTAGGGTTTCTTTCGGGTAAGTGTCATGCTGCCTAGATCGCATCTTGCGATCTAGGCAGTATTTTTACTTATGCGTTATTTAGTGTTACTCGTACTGAAGCCTTGTTGATGGCGAGTAACACAACTATCATGGATTTGTTGAGGCTAGCATCGGTGCTTTTCGTTATAATTGTTTAACTTATGTTGCCTCTAGTTACCTCGCTACCTTTGCACCTTTTCCCAAGTGCAAGGGTAGCATCTTGCTTGATCTTTATTTAGTTGATTCGATCTGTTATGGTTATGCCTTGTTCGCCAAGGTTTAGTTTGATATCTACGTAGTCAGGCCTTACAAACGGGTTGAACGATCCAAGAGTACGTAAGGGCGTGGCTTACTCGTTCTAGAAGTTGTTCGGTAATTGACTTTACGTTGGTTATTAGGCCTCCTCTAGGGTTAGTATTCTTCATCTTTTGTATATGCCAGGCTCAATTACGTGTAGGGCGTTCGATTCGTGGTGAAAGCGTTAAACCGTCAGAGATCGATTTAACTTGTAATGATAAAGCAAAACCCCATGTTATCGTAAATCTAATGCAGAACCATGGGATAATCGGCTCTAGGAGCCGATTCACAGGAAACACAGGGCGGTCGGCTCGAATTTTACGATACTTGTTTACCATGCAGAAATCAATCGAACAATCCTTCACCTTCGACCGGTATAGGTCGGTGGCATCTCGAACCAAGCCAGGACGTGTGCCGGAGTTTTGCGGGCCGTTGCCCGAGGGACCAGGGCCCGCCAGCAGTCCTGGGAGCCTCCCGGATCTTCGTGTTGCTCGTCGCTGCTCGCCGGTGGGTTTTGGCAGGCAACACATAATTCTTGCTTATTTTAGCCATTAATTCTTCAGCATCTGCAGGAGTTCTTTTCCTGAAAACACAATCAGCAAAACTATCTAGGTATGTCCTAGAATCATCAGTTAGTCCATTATAATAAATGTCAAGAAGCTCATTTTTAGGCAATAGACATCCAGGATGTGCATGAATCAAGACACAGAACCTTGTCCATGACTCAGGCAATTTCTCTTCTTCTCCCTGTTTAAAATCAAAAAAATTCTACAAAGCAACATGTCTGCACTAGGAGGAAAATATTTCTGAAAAAAGAAGCAATCAAGCAATCAGGGCTATCAATGGATCCAGGAGGTAATCTATTAAACCAAGCTTTAGCTTCTACTTTTAGTGAAAAAGGGAAGATCTTTGTAACAAAGTACTTGCGCATCTTAAAATCATCAGAGAATAAGGCACTGATAGTGGAAAGCTCATTCATATGAGCTACATCACTTTCATTTTCATTCCCACAAAAAGGTTCTTTCTCAACAATGCTTATATAGGATAAATCAAGAGATAAATCATAATCTTTATCTTTAATGTCTATGGGAGAAGTAGCAAACTTAACATCAGGAGATAGTTTAGGAATAATTGTACGTCTCTCAATGTAACATCCCTAAAATCATGTTTTCAAAGTTTGCATATCATTCATGCATTCATACTCATTTTAGGATCATTTCTTCAAAAATAGAAACTTTGTGATCTATCATTTTATGTAAAGCAAGGCATTAGCCTTATTGCTACCTTTAAGAAGGAAATACTTGTTTTGATCAGTAGAGAATTGATCCTAAGATTGATTGTTACTTTCCAAAGCTTGGACAAGGTTTTTCAAAACAAAATATGAATTTAAAACTATTCTGATGTCCTTATTAAATAAAGGATAAAGGCATTGTTTATTTAAAACTCCAATGGGCCAATTTAGATCTAAGTGAACAACAATGTTTAATACTCAAATAAGTGCATGTTTCATCCTATAAAGATTCAGAGAAAATTTGAATTCAAGTTCATTTGAAAATGATTCCAGAAAAACAAAACAGAAAAAGAAAAGGATAAAAGAAAAGGAATTGGGCCAGCGCTGCCAAACTAGCCCAGCACCAGAACCGGCCCAAAAGCCCACCCGGGCCATTCCCCCTCTGCCTCCTCTCTCACCATGAACCTTACCCTTGACGACCTTTGGGCCACGCACGTCAGCGTCGTCTTCCCCAAACACCGCGTGCAGATGCCGTCGCCGCCCGTTTCCTCCCCCTTCACTGCCACGAATTAAGCCTCTTAATTCCCATTGATTCACCGAGTGATTGCCGCCAATGCTCTAGCTACTTAACCGCCTCCCCACCCTGCTCCTTTCCCCTCACTCAGCACCACCAGAGCGCCGCCAGGCTCCCCAAATTCACCCAACACCGCCGCAGCACCGAGGAACTCCGGTGAGCCATCACGGTGAGTCTCGAGCGTGCCTTGCCTTCTGGTTCACGCGAGCTGCTTCGCCATCATCATGTGCACCTTCTCATGCTCTCCTTTTGTCCTGAATCGCCCTAGGTCGTCGCCCTCGTCAACATCTGGAAACGGCCGAAGCTTGACTCGACTCCGACGAGCCATTCCGGTGAGCCCTGTATTCCCCTGTATCTGGTTCACGCAATCATGTTCGCAGTGCCTCGCGCATCTGTTAATGTTTTCCGTTTGAATCCTTGCACCCCAGAACGTCGTCTTCGACTCCGACAGTGAGCACCTGACGCTCAGACGAACTCTGATGAGGTCCTGCTGCTGTGTCCGTGTGCCCCGACCCTGTCCGTCTACACGTTGAGCATCTCCGCGTTCTCTCGATCTCGGTAAGCACTAGCACGCCCCCCTACCCCTCTAGCCTCGCCGGCTTGTCATTGCCAGAACCGTCGCCGCCGCAGGCACCATTTGCGCCGCTGGTTTCTGGTCAGATAGATCCGATCCATTGGATCCAGATCCAAAGGCCACAGTTAGATTTTATTCGAAACGGTACGATTAGATCTAGGCCGTGCACAATTAGTTAGATCCAGCGGCCCGCAATCGTGATCTGCGCGAATCGGTATCGACCAATCAGATAGCGCCGCGTGGCCTGTAGTTTGATTTAAAATCTGAAATTAGATCTATTAGATGTTCAAACTTGTAAAATTCATAACTTTTGATCCACACGTCCAAATTTTGCAAATTTTATATCATTGGAATAAGGAGAAAGAATTCTATCCAACCATACACTTTTTTTAATAAATTTCTTATGTAAAATTGGTTGTTTTTGCAAAGACATTTGTAGTCTTATTTTGTGTATAAAATTTTATTTTAAAATGTTTTAAAGGCCAAATAAATTTTGTTTGGTGTATAATTGTTTTGTTTATGATTCAGTATTGTTTAATTGTCTTGTTGGGTTTATAAAATCATCACATGGCATTTGCATGCATTCATATATTTTTGCTTGTTTATGTTGATATGAGAATTTGGTGCTATCATTTTATGTGTAGATTTTGGTGCTAGTGGTGATTGTGATTGTGAGGATTGTTGCTACTCCCCCAACTACCAAGGCAAGTGGTGCTTCATATTTTTATCCCAATATTTTGACTATGCATTCGAAATATTTTGTATAGGGCTTGCATGAATATTTTGCTTAGTATCTATATGCTATGCTTGGGAAATCCTAGTAGTTTTAGAATTGTTAGAATTTCCTCTAGGTTAAGATAATTGTTATTGCCATGCTTAGCCTAGCTATTAGCAACCAAGGGTGGAATATATTCATGCTATGGAAAATATTGCTAAGTCTTTGACTTATGTTTTGCTTAATAAAACAACTAAGTGAATAAAACACCTGGGTGGAATGGAAAGAATGGTTTGTGTTGAGTGGTTACACAAGGCCCATTTCTATGGTTTACCTTGTGTATCTCACTTGTGGAATGCCACCCAGGAACAAAAGGATTTGAGATGCCAAATGTTAAGAAGCTTCTAGTGCAGCCACATGGCATTATGCGCTCTGCCTGGATCATATAGGTTGAAATAACTTAGCCATTTGGACAGTTGGTGGTAGTGGGATGATAGGTTGGAACGCGTCCATTTGGTCTAAGGGAAGGCTTCTGAAAGGTCCTGTCTTGGTGAAAATCAAGTCTTGTGGGGAAAGCGCACCACCTCTGCAGATGGAAGAAACTAAGTACTTAGCCATGTCCCTGGTATTGGACAATTTGAGCATCAAGACATGGAAGCTATCAAGAATCTCCTCATCCCAATTTCTAAAGTTAAAGCTTGTGGTTGAACAAGGGTGAAGGTTCACCAATTTCTATCGGTGGTTCCTTGGGAGTTTTTTTTTGCCAAACAAAAACTTAGTGTTTTCAACTGATAGGAAAAACCTATTTTGAGCAAAGAAAGCCTAAGCTACACTTAGCCAAATTCATGTAGTAACCAGATGCTAATATTCTACTAAGGTATCACTTGTCAATACTATTCCAAGGTATTGACCCACTGTGGCTGTAACTTGTGATGTTGCAAGTTACTCTGATGATGATTAGGGGTTATGAGTCTACACTCAACATGCTTGCCTGTGGCACATGAAGATGAAGACTTCTATTTTTATATTGTTAAGTTAAACTCTTGTACTAGCCTATGGCTATGGAGTTGTAAAAGACTATGTTGTCTCTGGAATGACGATGTAATAATGACCTTTGTTTCTGTGTACTTCATCTTAAAATGTGGATGCTAGCAATTGATCCAGGGACTAGCATTGCAATCACAGGTATCTTTACCTTTATAAAGGTGGGATCTTGCACTCAAGGAGACTCCTAATAGCACTAGCACCACGTGTGTTTTGGTACTCTTCAATAAATTCATCAGTCATTTCAATGTAACCATCATTGATATCTTATCTCTCTCTAGACTCAGGTGAGATAACGGGTGTAATAGTGTCTTCACTAGGAGTTTTAGTGTTTCCCAAAATAGTTCTAGCAATAGTAGCTTCTAGGAAAAGACCTAATGAACCACTCGCATCAACCATAGTAGAAGTAACATCATGAGTATCAGAAGCAATTTCAGATTCAGCAGTAGTAGCGGTGTGTGTAGCATGTGTATGTGGTGGTGGTGGTGGTGTAACAAGCTTACTTATAACAAACAGTGAATCAAGAGCAGCACAGGTGTTTAGGACTGTACCTCTTCTTGTAGTGGATGGTAAAATAGGAAACTTTCCATCACGAGACTTTCCCATGATGAAAGGAATGGCAGTGAACAGTAATAGATCCAAGTGAACTTACAAATAAATCTATGCTCCCCGGCAATGGCGCTAGAAAATAGTCTTGATGACCCACAAGTATAGGGGATCGCAATAGTCTTCGAGAGTAGTATTACCCAATTTATTGATTTGACACAAGGGGAGCCAAAGAATACTTCTAAGACTTAATAAATGAGTTTTCAATTTAGCTGCACCTAGAAATAGTCTTGCTCATGGTAGTTTATCGTAGCAACAGTTTTGTAGTAGCAATAGCAAAGTAACATCATCAGTAAAACGAAGGCAGTAGTAACAATAGTAGCAAATAGTAGGATATGAGTGAGGTAGACATAGGGATGGATGGACGGGCGTTGCATGGACGAGACTAAGCATGTAACTTCAAGATCTAAGGCAATTGCAGATAAATAAGATAACGCATCTAAGTACTAAACAATCAAAGGCATGTGTCCCATATATAGTCATACGTGCTCGCAATGAGAACTTGCACAAAATCTTTTGTCACCTTGCCGTTTGCTGAGGCCTCAAGGAATCTCGGCAATTAAGGTACTCCTTTTAATAGAGTACCGGAGCAAAACATTAACACTCCATGAACACATGTGATCCTCATATCACAGCCATCCCCTCCGGCTGTCCCAATTTCTGTCACTTCAGGGCCTTTGGGTCCGGACAATGATATGTGTATACAACTTGCAGATAAGATCACAAACAATACTATCATCATGAATCAATAATAACTTCAGATCTGAGATCATGGCACTCGGGCCCTAGTGACAAGCATTAAGCACAACAGGTTGCAAGAAAGTCAAATAGCACTAATAGAGATACTAGGCACCATGCCCTAACAATCTTATTCGGTTACATGATAGAACTCATCCAATCACTACCATCCCCATAGCCCACATCGGGGTATTACTCACTCATGGATGGGGGAAACATGGATGGTTGATGGAGAGGCGTTGGTGATGATGATGGCGATGATCCTCTCCAAATTCCCCATCCCGGCAGGGTGCCAGAACGAAGTTTCTGGTTCTGAATCGCGGTTTCTGGTGGTGGCGGCGCAGCGGAACTCTTTCTGGAAAAACGTCGACCCCCCCCTGAGTTTTTAGGTCAAGAGGCATCTTATAAGCGAAGAGGGAGGCCGATGGGGTGCCCGAGGTGGCCGCACCCCTCCCAGGCGTGGCCTGGGCTGGTCCGCGCGGTAGGGGGTGTGGACCCCTCGTGTCGCACCTCCACCTCGTCTTCTGGTGAAATAGGATTTTTGGCATATTTTCCAGAATTTTTCCTGATAGTTGATTTTCTGCACAAAAACTAGACACTAAGGTAATTCTGCTGAAAACAACGTCAGTCCGTGTTAGTTGTATCCAAATCACACAAGTTTAGAAAAGAAATAATAGCAAAAGTGTTTGGGAAAGTAGATACGTTTTGGACGTATCATGGAGCACGCGCGCTTTGCACGTGACTTGTCGATCTTGCGCTGTGCGAGCTCTCTACGAGCATCATAGTTGCTGCTCCTACGTCATTGGCTGCAGCGGCGCTGCGGCAAGTCATGTTCTTCCTCCTCGGATGAGGGTGTGCGGCTTCGAGTGAATATTACCGCGGCCTTTTTCTTCGGCTCCACGGGTGTTTCGTCGTGGAGTGCAGCTCCAACGAGTCCAAGACCCGCAAGCGCAGATTTGTGGATTGCATTCCTTGGGTCTCCCACCGGTGGCGGGTTGGATGCGAGGTAGATGGTGGCTGCCATGACCGTGTCCTGCGGCGTCTTGGGCATAATGTTGCCTGCGAGTACATCGTCATGAAGGACATGTCAAGGGCCTTGGTGGCCTCACGTCATGCCGCAGAATCCATGTGCTCCAGGCGAGAGTGATACTTGCTGCCTTAGTAGCCTTTCGAGGTAGAGCCGCCAGCGGAGAGCTTAGCTCGCTGCATGCTCGACTCGTCAGCCGCTCGGTTGCGCTGATCGAGCTCGCTTTGTTGCTTGATCTCCCGATTGTGCTCCTCAGTGAGGAGCCAGTGATAGCCCATCAGCATGTCACGAGGGGCATCGACAGGTAGAGGGTGAGTGCCTCGCACAACGTCGCGCACCCTTTCCCAATCCCCGTTGGTGAGGTGGATCTCGTTGCGAACACGGTTTACACCCTTAGTGCCTTCGGGTGCCCTGTTTCCATTGGGATTGGGCGGAGGTGCCCTGTTTCCTCTATTCTTGGCCTGGTGGTTAGGAGGGGGATTCGGTGGCGGCTCGGTTCCGTTGTCGACGTTGCCGTTGTGGATAGTCGCGCACATGTAGCGCGGGAGGAGGTCGTTACTCCCACAACTTTTAGATCCGGAACTGTAGGTTCATTCCTCCGTAGGAGGGTCGCATAGGTCGGAGTTGCAGCCGCCGCTGTCATCCGAATCACCCGTCAATGACGACGTGCGCAGGGCGCCGATTGGTGGCACCCATGGGGCGGGCCTGATCGATGGAGGTAGCACCCGCTCTGGGAGACGCAGGGTACCGGTCTTGCCCACCTGGAAGCAGAAGCTCCCGAATAGCATCTCGACTCTGTCTCCTACGGAATCAAAATCCTTGCAAGTGGTCGGCAAGTGGGCGGTGAAGTCGAAGGCGCCGAAGAGGAGATGGTTCTCCATCGCGGAGGAATCGTAGATCGTGGTGGATGGGACCATCGCGACCGCATGATCAGCGTCCCCAGTTCCCACAGACGGCGCCAATTGACGAGGGTTCGACTCATCAATGCCCATTGTTATGGACTTGGGTTATGGAGAAGATGGGGATGCTGGAGATCACGAGACGGTTAAAACACACGCAACAAGGGGACATGAAGTTTACCCAGGTTCAGGCCCCGGAGGGAAAACCCTACTCCTGCTTGTATGTTCTTGATTGACGGTGGAACCAAAAGTTACAGGGGTGCGCAGATGTGATCTAGCGTGAGGTGTGTGTATGAGTTGGAGAGATCCTCCTCGCCATGCCCTCCTGGCCTTTATATAGATAGGCCAGGTCCTAGGGATAGGTCGAGTCGGTTACAAGTTAGGGTTTCATCCTTGAATATTCTATCTACGATATGGTCGTGTCCTTTAAGGAGTCGAGCTTCTACTGGGGTTGGCCACCCGAAGTCTCCTTGGGCAGCAAGTCTTCACGTGGGACTTCCCTGGACTGGACCGGATACACCAACGTGAGGTACCCGTAGGGCATATCCTTGTCAGTTTATGTCCTAATTATATTTTTTGGAATCTTAGCAAAATCTGCATCCCGAGAAATGTAAAACCATTGGTTGTTTGCACTAACTTTTGTAAATTTGGATAAGGCCAGTCATGATGGAAGTATTATATTACTAGTACCAAACTATTTCTATAGTGCTTAGTATCATCTAGTTGTATCATAGTCTCATGGTATTTAATTATTTGTAGAATCTTAATGCAATTTGATGTCCAATATGTATTTGATATTAAATTTTCTTGCTACATATGCTATAAGTCCATATCATATTATAATACCACTAGCACCTCTCTTTTTATTAATTGTTATGTCACGTCATTATTTTGTTAAGGTGTCATACATGATACATCTTACAATACTATCACTAGGCCAGCCTAAGCATGAGGGTATGCTTGTACAAGCCTGGTAAGTGGAAATGGGCTCATAGGATGACCTGGATTGTGCTTGGCCTACTAAAGATTCTGCATCCTTAAAAATGAAAGGAACGGCTGGGCCTAAAATTTCCAGAAAAGAAAGCTGGGCTATAACTCATTCTCAAAACGAGAAATTTGGGCCTAAACTTATAAGTGAGCAAGGAGGCTGCTACTTTGGGGCTGACTGGGCTATTTTAGATTTTCCAACACATGCTGCAACGGTGCAATAAAACCGTAGCTGATACAAGTGTACATCACTAGCATACTCGGTTCTAGAAAGAAAATCTATACATCCTCCATTGACAACTAGTGTACTGATTACTAATCGAGATTAATTTTGAGCTCCGTCTTGTTCGATCCATTATTTATATTGGAAATCCTTGAGCATGAGAAGCGACAAAGCGGGCAGTTAGCAGCTAAGTGAGCACCAGCCGCCTTTGCTCCCAGCATTTCAGCATGTATAGTGCCAAAGTCCGAAGTCCCAATCATCCCCACACCACACTGCCTAATGAATCCATACTGGTACTCCTTGTTAATTCTTCCCTAGACGGCTAGACGTTACACAAGAATGTGACAGAACTCAATAAAAACAAATTACCAACCACATAAACAAATGTTTCTGCACGCCGAGAGCTCCCTCCAGACGTCAGATGCTAAAGTTGACAAGTTACCGGAGACAGCCGGCGAGTTGATGATTAGTGAGAGGGACGAGGAACAGAAATGTTGGGTAGGTGGACGGTCAATAAAGCTAAAAACGCAATCGACGTGGCTCAGCTCGGAAAATAATTTTATGGGACCTGGTCCATAGATTTATCTTCGTGGACCAGCTCCTGTAATTGGCATGTGTTCAGAAGAGAGAAAAATCACTGCATTTGGTTGTCTATTTTTAGATCTAAACTGTCATGAATGACACATGTCAATTGCAGAGGTTGATCCAGGGAAGTGAATTTGTAGACCAAATCCCATAAAATTATTTTCCTAGTGAAAGGGTGATGGTCGATGGAAGGATGAGACGACGACCCATGAACTAATGGTCTTTTTGTTACTTGAGGCAGTCTTCCCCCTGGACAAAACTACGTATCTTTTCAGGTAATTTTGGATGCAAAGCAGTTAATTAACAGTTTGTTTCGTGTGGACAGTGCGCACCAAGGCCTCCACGGTGTGCTCAGAGATTTCTTGTTAGCTCGCTTGGCCATTAATTTTGGTTCCTTGCCTTCTTTTGTATTGCTTGCTACTAGTACTAGAATTTTAGACACCAGGCATTTTCGTTGATGCATCGATCGAGTTTGATACACACTGCAAGACAACTGCGAGATAGCTTTTGTTGCTTTTAGTTTTCAGGTCTTGTTTTGGGTTTTGTTTCTAATTAAGTTTTGCGTCATACTTCTTGACACCAGATGATCAACAAGCATTTCGATGCGTTTTAGTTTACTGTTCTATAGCTTTTTAAGATGCCTTTGTTCTTAGTATTTAACTCATAGATTATCTTAGACTGCGCCCTTGGACGAATGACTTATTGGGTTTGCCAGACTCTCCAAGTCAAAATGGCTTATCGAAAGAAGCATTATTAAACAAGCTTGATGGATCTGAGAAGACTAACATGAAGAGACAGCTAGCGCGAGATCAGTCACATGCAACGTTGTGATCAAGCAAGCAATCAATCAATCAAGGCATCATTCTAGTAGGCGGAGGCATTTGTATAATCCAAAGGAATGCGCAGCAGTTGAACCTGAACGCGCAGGCACGTCGGTCGTGCTGCCGAATCGCGCGTTTGTTCTTTTGCATGCAGTAGGGCCGTCTGTAGCTGAATCTTCATGCAGCCGCCTACTGCGAAAACTTTGGACTGTCAACAAGTGCTGAACTGCCATGTTTATTTACGGATTAAGTACACCAAACTAGTGGTAATTTAAGACATCTCCAACACCTTTGCCTATTACAGAGTGTTTATTAATATAATCTTTACAACGTCAGTCAAATTCAGCACTTTTAGCAGTAGATAAATCAGCAGCTAGATTATACTTTTGCTACAGTATTCTGAACTTAGATGGTGATGTACACGGGGAAAAGATCTCAGACGAAGTCCTGGTTTGCAATGATCATCCAGCTGGCAGCTGGCTCGTGGCAAAATCGCAGACGCCACGAAGAATAACCTCATCCTCCTCCTGTCCCGGTCGGTCAGCAAATGTTAGGCAGGCACGAACTGAAACCCGTTTACCCCTGTCACCTCGACGGACCAGATCTCCATCAGATCCTCCAGAAGCAAAAAAAAACTACTGTATCTAACAACTCCCGGAGAAAGTTGGGGAGGATCGCACGCGTGCGTTCGTACGCCTAGCTAGGCACGGCACGCACGGAGAGAGCTCACCCGCAGCTGAGCAGTACATTGTCCGTGGATCTTTATCTAATTGGAGGACAGATCGCATGGGACTCGATCTCCTTGACGTTTCTTTCAGGGGGTAGGTAGATGCAGTGCCAACTTCGAATAGTATCATTTGTTGATCTAATTAATCTGACAGGCCAGATGGAGAGCCAGCCGATTGTGGTTAGGTACTTTGCGTCGATGCCGCGCGCCGGCTTCTGAGAATAGCGAACGGACATGATGCTGGTCTTAATCAGCAGTGCGTTGTCACTTTGCCAGATGAGAGAATGTTAGATCCTGGAATCAGGACGGCAAGATAACTTTGTAAAGAAGATGGCCTAGATGAGCGGAGAGGTGTAGGTTGGCCTCGAGGGGATTTCTGTTTTGGCGTGATCGCCAATGGGATCGCACTAATAAATCTTTATGCTGTGTATGTGTGTGTGAAGCTAAATGCAATTCCAGAAAACAAGGTCTCCTTAGTAGTATATATCACATGCAAGGCTTTTGCATGATTCGAAAAAAAAATATTACCAGAAAACAAGGGAGTATCACATCATCATATTCTCCGGTCGTGTAGTCTCAACGCAACACAAACGCCGCCAACAATTTGTTGCGTTCCGTTTATATACATCTAAAACATAATAAATTGTACTTCCATAAATGTCAATGGAGTGACTTAATTTGCGCTATGTGTGCAACATGCATGAATGCATGAACCTTGTTGCATAACACCACGTCTAGTATAGCTACCATAACCACTCACAAGCTAGCCACTGACCACACGGACAGAGACCCTTTTCTTTTTTCCTTCAACAAATAGCACCCATTTGCCGTTTCAGCGCGTACGCCAGGGTTATCAATCAACACACACCAAAACACCAGACAGGTCCAGCGTGCATTTAACCCTCCCTAGCAGAGGCCAAGCCTAGCTAGCTATGTGTCTGTCTATATCCAGAACAAGGGAGGTGAGATCCACTCGAAATCTCCATCTCCCGCACGCAAATGAGCTGCCAAAACCTGGGTCAGGGTCACCGGCCGGATCTTTATCCTCACCTATCAAAGCGGGTGAAACGCCACGGAATTCGCCCATGTGACGGATGGATGGATGGATTTCTGCCTTGTGCGTGACGAGTGACGACAGATGTACACCAACATGAGGTGATGGCCGGCCGGCCGGTCCGAGGACTATTTGATTTTGCTTCATGCTTCGCCGCCTAAAAGAATAGAAGAACTGAGAGGAGGAGAAGTTTGCTGAGGAGATGGCGATCGAGGGAATGGCCGCCGGTTGGTACAACTCCACTATGCTTGCTTGCCAGGGAGGAGAGAGCAGCACTGACTTGTTCATCGGGTAATTGAGAGATGGAGCAGCGAATGGATGACCTCTCAACGACTACTACGCAGTACGCACCAACCCGTGCTAGTGGTACCATAGTTGCACCAGATTGCAGTTTTAGCAATAAGATAGTACATTTGTTGCCGTAATCAATGATTTGGTTATACAACTGTTACGCGTGAGATAGCTCTATACAATAATCACATGCGATACAATTTATAGGTGACGGAACGGATGCCGCCCTCTCGCGCGGCTCTCAGAGGACCTCCGTGCGGGCCATGGCGATGGCACTATGCAGCTTGCTGTCGGCACTGTTCCGCCAGGCCCATGGTTTTCCCGGTTCCTCCCAGCCCCACTCCTCACACCTCCTGTTCTCCGCCTCCCCCCGCCACTCTCTGTCGCTTGCGCCTCCTGTTGTGCCTTCGCGCGCAGTGGCGGAGTTAGACCATAATCAATCAGGGTGCACATCCAAGTAATATGGAGTAACAATAATAGATCCAAATGAACTTACAAATAAAACTATGATCCCCGGCAACGGCGTCAGAAAATAGTCTTGATGATCCACAAGTATAGAAGATCGCAACAGTCTTCGAGAGTAGTATTATCCAATTTATTGATTCGATATAAGGGGAGCCAAAGAATACTTGCAAGCCTTAACAACTGATTGTCAATTCAGCTGCATCTGGAAATAGTTCTTGCTCACAGTAATTTATCAGTAGCAACAGTTTTGTAGTAGCAATAGCAAAGCAATAGCAGCGGTAAAACAAGAGCAATAGTAACAATAGTAGCAAACAGTAGGATATGAGTGTGGTAAGCATATGGATGGATGGACGGGCGTTGCATGGACAAGTCTAAACATGTAACTTCAAGATCTAGGACAATTGCAGATAAATAAGAATAAGCATCCAAGTACTAAACAATCATAGGTATGTGATGCGTGCTCGCAATGAGAACGTGCACAACATCTTTTGTCCAGACAGTCTGTTGCAGCGCGGCCTTAAGGGAACTACTGGCAATTATGTCACTCCTTTTAATAGAGCACCGGAGCAAAGTATTAACACTCCGTGAATACATGTGATCCTCACATCACAGTCATCTTCTCAAGTTGTCCCAATTTCTGTCACTTCGAGCCTTTGGATTCGGACAATGATATGTGTACACAACTTGCAGATAAGATCATAAACAATACTATCATCATGAATCAATAATAAGAACAGATCTGAGATCATGGCACTCGGACCCTAGTGACAAGCATTAAGCACAACAAGTTGCAACAGAGTCAAATAACACTAATAGAGATGCTAGGCACCATGCCCTAACATTCTTATTCGATTACACGATAGAACTCATCCAATCCCTACCATCCCCATAGCCTACAGCGGGGGATTACTCACTCATGGATGAGGGAAACATGGATGGTTGATGGATAGGCATCGGTGATGATGATGGCGATGATCCTCTCCAAATTCCCCGTCCCGACAGGGTGCTAGAACGGAGTTTCTAGTTCTGAATCATGGTTTCTGGTGGTGGCGGCGCAACAGAACTCTTTCTGGAAAAACGTCGAACCCCCCTAAGTTTTTAGGTCAAGAGGCAACTTATAGGTGAAGAGGGAGGCCGAGGGGGTGCCTGGGGTGGCCACACCCCCTATAGGCGCGGCCAGGCCTGGCCCACGTGGCAGGGGGTGTGGGCCCCACAGGTCCCCACTCCGTCTCGTATTCTGGCTCCGTGAGTCTTCTGGTGAAATATGATTTTTAGCATATTTTCCCGGATTTTTCCTAATAGTTGATTTTCTGCACAAAAACTAGACACCAAGGTAATTCTGCTAAAAACAGCGTCAGTCTGTGTTAGTTGTATCCAAATCACACAAGTTTAGAGGAGAAACAATAGCAAAAGTGTTCGGGAAAGTTGATACGTTTTGAACGTATCAGCAAGCCCCTCCTGATTTTGCTCCTCCACAGCAACCGCAGCAATACGGACCCTTCCCGCTATATGGCTTCGCCCCTCCACAGTGGCCGCCTTAGCAGCAGCCTACTGGCCAATTCCCCCCGAGCTTTCCAGGTCAGTTTCCGCCAACTCCTGGCAGCAACCACCTGCTCAGCAAGGTCCATCGATGCAACAGGCGCCACCGGTAGCTCAGCAACAACAACCTACACTTTTTCCACCTTGTGCAGTCACAACAATTGCCTCAAACCTAGAACATGCAACAGAGCAAGCCTCAGGCGGCTGGAAAAAAACAAGAAAAAGCATAAGGCCAAAGATGACGCTGCCATACCCCCTACTGCTAATGTGTCTGATCAATCCCAGTTGCCCCAAGTTTCCTTGGAAGGGAAAGAGAAAGCTGATTGCTATTCCAATGTAACTTGCTACAACTGTGGGGAGCCAGGGCATCGTAAACAGAGTTGCCCCCAACCCATTATCTGTTTGATTTGTGGTGAACCTAGGCATAAAGTGGAGCTCTGTCCTGTTAAAAAGAATCCATGTCATATCTCTGATTTCTTTGGTAGTGTTGCTGCTGGTCTGGGTTTCTTCAATATTGTGCTGCCTGACAAGCCTGCCAGGGAAATGCCCTTTCACAATGTGGGTGTGGCATATGTGGAGTCTAGCTCAATCTCTAAGGAAGAATTGAATAGTGATTTTACAAAGATCTATAGGACTAACTGGCTCTGGCAAGTAAGAGAGCTTGATGAATGGACCTTTCAAGTCAAGTTCCCTTCCCACCTCAATGTGGAGGAGGTTGCCGGTTACCCATGTTTTTGGCCTTCCGAACGAAGGGGTGGTAGTCAATGTAACTTCCTGGGATGGTGAGCTACACTATGTGGCTGACCTGCAGGAAGTTTGGATTCATCTCAGAGTTCTGCAACCTTCTTGGTGTGACTGTAAAGTTCTCTACCGGTTCTCTTCTACTTTTGGAATTCTGCTAGATGTTGACTGGCAAGGCATGTGGAAGTCTTTCTTTGAGGTTGTTAGAGTCAAAATTCAGTGTAGATCACTCGAAGATTCTAGTCTCTAGGATTTTCAATACCAATGGGAAGCTTTATTAGATTGGGATCACTTTGGAGGGGTCTGCCCCTATCATTCAAATAGGGGAAGCCACTCATGCTAAAACTCACCAGCAAATGATCATTCTGATGATTTTGGAAACAAAGAGAATGCCTTATAGGAAATGGATACAGACAAAAAATCAGTCCCAAGTGCTCCTAGCTCTGCTCCAGCCTCTGGACAGTCTTCTCCTAGGAAATCTACTTCTCATGGAGTGTAGAAAACATTGTCCCTATCAGATAAAGTTCAGGAAGTAGCTCTGGCTTATATGCATAAAAGGAACTCTTCTCCATCAGAAAGCTTGTTTTACCCCTCCCAGAACCTTTGAAGGATCGAATTCAGGATTGGATGTGTAGTCAGTCTACTACTAATGATAATTGTATTTCCCTGCTAAGAGAAATGGAGCGTGTAAAAGATGAAGAGGATGAGATTTTCTTTACAGACCTGAATGAGGAAGTTGTATTAGACCAAACCTTAGCACCACCAGCCACTGATATGTTACCACTCCTGTCCAAAGAAAATGGGAAAAAGGGAAAGAAACTTGGGGACCAATCTGCAACACAAGGAAGAGTGCAAGGGTGATTAACAAAGGTATGACAGTCATGCAGTTGGCTCAATGGGATCAGATGAAGAAGAACCTTGAATCTACCAAGCCCACATCTTATAAGCTTAAAGGTAATCTAAATAAAAACCCTTTCCAAGTGTTATACCCTCCTAACTTTGATAAGGTGGCCAACACTGTGGGTGTTTTTTTCCATATGTCTCTCTCAATTCTGATATGTCTAGTAGTAGTCATGTAGATAGTTCTTCTAGCTTTCTTGCTGGTACCGCTGGAGCTGATAGTTTTCCTGATTTGGTTAATACTCTTGTTGTTTCTGCTCCTAGTTCTTCTATTATTCTCCATGCACCTGTTGGTGTTGGTGATAGTGTTGCGCCTAGTGTTCCTTGTTCTAGTCCAATTACTACTAGTAGCTCTGTTGGGTCTTTAGGGCCGATCCTCCCAGCACCCCCACTCATCTGCAGGAAGGTGGAGGGGCTATAGGTGATGATTTCCCTTTATGGACTAAAGTAGGTAAGTATAGACGGGGTAATCACTCTAGGAAAAACTTGCTTTATGATTAGTGCTTCCTAGAATATTAGAGGCATTCAGGCCGATGGCATAAAAACTGCCATCATAGATGTGTTCAACAAGCAGTGTCCTAACCTCATTGGTTTTCAAGAAACTAAAAAAGAAGTTATTTCTGATAGTTACCTTAATTCCTTAGTGTGTGGTAGGATGTTCGCCTGGAATTCACTTCCAGCCAAAGGCTCTGCAGGAGGCATTTTGGTTGGGGTGGATCTGGACATGTTTGATGTTATCAGCTAGGCGATTGAAGACTATTCGGTTTCTTTCATAGTCAGACACAAAGCTAAAAATCTGGTCTTTAGTTTTATTAATGTCTATGGGTCTACCTATGAAGATCAGAAAGAGCTTTTTATCTCTGAGTTGCATAGTCTCTTTGTGGATTACCAGGGACATACTCTCATTTGTGGATATTTTAACCTGGTAAGATATCAAAGTGACAAAAGTAATCGTATCATAGATCATAGGTGGAGTGACAAGTTTAATGCTTGGATAGAAATTTGGGGACTGCTTGAGGTTAAACTCAGTAGTAGGAAATTTACTTGGGGGAATAATCAGGAAAACCTGATTATGTCTACCATAGATAGATTTTTTTGCAGCCCTAAGTTTGGTAAAATTCCCCCCCTAGCCAGCATTAGATCCCTCCCTAGATTGGCTAGTGATCACACACCCCTCATATGGGATGCAAGTTTGGGTGTGATCCCTAGACAAAACATGTATAAGTTTGAAAAGTGGTGGCTCATGAGAGCTGACTTCAATGAGGTTGTTAGGAAATCATGGAACAAACCTGTTAGACAGGGGATCTCCATTGATGTCTGGCAATAGAAAATGAGAAGTCTTAGAAATGATACTAAAGGTTGGAGTAGAAATATAGAGTCAAAGCTTAGGAACCTTAAGAGGGATCTCATGGAAGAATATGATTACCTTGATATCAAAGATGAGACTGATGATCTCATTGATGATGAGCAAGCTAGGCTTAAGACGATTTATGCTGAGATCCATGCTTTGTGGCTTAAAGAAGAGGTTAAGGCAAAGCAAAGATCTAGATATAGAGATGTCAAAGAAGGGGATAGAAACACTGCTTATTTTCATACTGTGGCCAATCAGAGGAGAAGATGCAAGTCCAGTCTTTAGATGGCCTAGATGGAACAATGAATGAAACCTCTGATATGTTAGAAGTTGCTACCAATTTTTATAAAGGTATTTTTTAAAAGAGGATAGCTCTGATTTTGTCATCAGATATGATTTTTTCTCCCCTGATGAGAAAATCACCCAGGAGCAGAATGAAGGGGTGGAGGCTCATTTTACTGGATCTGAGGTCAAGAAAGCTATCTTTGAGTCATATTTAGATGGGGTTCCTGGCCCTGATGGTATGCCTTTTCTCTTTTACCAGCACTTTTGGGAGCTGGTTAAAAATGATATTTTGCTCATGTTCCAAGATTTCTATAAGGGAGAATTAGACATTTTTAGGTTGAAATTTGTTGTTCTTACCCTGATCCCTAAGGAACTTGATCCTACTTCTATGAAAAAATTCAAACCCATTAGTCTCTTAAACTGCATTTTCAAGATTTTTACCAAAGTGATCACTAGCAGGCTTTCCTTAATCATGAATGTTATCTTCTATTAATCAGTCTGCTTTCATTAAGGGTACATTCATCCTAGAGAGTGTGCTGACTGGCCATGAAATCCTTCATTCAGTTGTTAAGTCTCATGATAAATGTGTGGTTCTAAAGCTTGATTATGACAAAGCTTTTGATAAGGTTGATCATGAATTTTTGCTAGATCTCCTTGCTAAAAGGGGCTTTGGCAAACTCTGGATTTCCCTTATCAAGTCTATAGTGTTTGGAGGCTCTATGGGATTCAAACTAAACAATTTTGTAGGAAATTTCTTCCTTACTTGGTTTGGTACATCCCCCTTAGTCGTGCAATTATTTAACCTCTACATGATCTGCAATGAACCTGGAAAAATTGTTGCCCAAGTGTGGGATGGTACTCACCTTAGGCTAACTTTTAGAAGAAATTTCACTCCCACTATGATGAACTGTTGGTTTGAATTAGTAGAAATTTGCATCCTGTATTGCTTATTTTGCGGATTGTGATGCTCTCATCTAGCAGTACAATACTAGCGGTGTCTATTCCACCACTTCTCTCTATAGTATCATTAATTTTAGTGGGGTGGTTCCAGTCTTTATTCCTTCTGTCTAGCAGTTGCATGTCCCACCAAGGGTTTCGTATTTTACTTTGGCTCCTTTCGCATAACATAATTATGACTAGGGATAACCTAAAGAAAAGGAATATGAATAAGCCTAAAGATTGTACTTTCTGCTCAGAATTAGAATCAGTGCATCACATGTTCTTTGATTGCATAGTTGCTAATTTCTTTGGTAAATCTGTTGGTGATTCGTATGAATCTATTGCTAGATTATGGATTGCTAATAAGAAACATTCCCTATTAAATTTAGTTTGTGTTGTTGTTTTATTGAGTCTGTGGAAAATGAGAAATGACCAAATCTTTAATGGTCATCCTTGGTTGGATGTTATGCAGGTGTGGATAACGATCTTGTGCTCAATCAAGCGATGGAGGTTGATCTTCAAGGACCACATGCTGGTGGAAGCGGACACTTACTGCTTGGTTGTGACTCCGCTCCCGCGAGAGATGCCATAGCTGGGAAGTGGCTGAGAGATGCTCCTTCCCATTCCGATTCCCTCCTGAGATCTCCGACTCAGAAGAAGGTGGCTAGGCCGGGCACCTGGGCTACTCCCACTTTGCTATTGGACTCCGACGTCTTCATGTTGTGAAAGGGTCAAAAAAAGAAGATCTGAGAGCTTCAAACTGAGAGCTGCCTCCCTTCTGATGTTCAGCTTTAGCTTTGGCTTAGTCTGTCATTTTGTTTTGTTCTGGTTGGCCTTGTGGTGTTCCAGATAGTCTTTGTCTCTTCTGTTCTGAACCGTCTTGCGCTTGCCATGTTGTTGGCAAAACGCTTAGTTGTTTGACCCTTTTTCGATCCGGGGCTTCTTTGCAATGAAATGGAGCCAGGGGCGATGCCTCTGTTATCTAAAAAAACTGTTACACGAGAGCTATCGGGTGATCCTCGTCTCGTATTCGAGTAACCATGAGAACTGCAAACCCCGCGCGGTAAAGAAATGACACATTTAGTACAAAACACCTTCAGTGTAAATGGCATTTCTCATTACTAGGAAATTATGCGTTTGTTTTTCTTTTAAAACAAACACATGATTCTTCTAGCAAGTTTCCCCTCCATTCATATGAAAAATTATACAGTCAAGCATGCCAAATTCAGCTTGCTTTGTCATCCAAATTGATGGCCTTCATCAGATTTTGGATAAGATTGGCCAATCAGGCTTAACTGTAATGAGACGGCCAAGATCACATGAAAATTCACTGTGATACATCGCTTCCTCATGATACGATGTCCAATATTCAGGGGCAACTACTTTGACGATGCAACTCGGGCACCTTCAAAATATAAACTCTTGCATCACTAACTGATCACAAACAGGGTTTGAATGGTGGACCGTCTTCATCCACAGGGTTGGTCGAATGGTTGCATGTGTCGCCCTCTCTGCAAGAGGGAACCCGAGACAACAATACACCTCATATTTCAATTTTGTTTCAGCATATGCATTTTGGGTATGCTTAAGGAATGTCTTCGCTTTGATAATGTAGATATAATAGTATATAGCGATGAAGCACTTGGTTAAAAAGGGTGGATAAAGGAAATCAACAAAGAACGACAATTGAAACCCTCACAATGCTTGTCGCTTGGACAACTTAGAATTAAAGAAATGCCTGAGTTTACCACCAATGCCAGATCAAAGGCGAGGTGCATGGCCACGTGGGTCAAAGCTAGAGCAAAGCAATTGGGGAATATCATCCCAAGACAGTAGTGCCTATTTATCGTTCTTCCTTTCGTTTTTTCTCTTTAACGACATGGAATCAAGCAAATCCCATCTTCCGCTTCGAGCAATAAAAGTGGAACTGTGTGGCTTTGGTAGCGCTTACAAAAAATGGAACTGAATTGATAACATTTGCATGTAAAAGGTTAAAAGGTTATTTAGGATTTATTTGGAGTGTGAATTGTTATATTTTGAAAATAATTGAACATAGATGGATTGGCCAGCTTTACTATGTATGGCTGCTGCAATTTTTGCCGGTATTGTTGGCTCCTCCTTGCTACTCAATTTAACTATGGTCCCTTAGAAATTAAACGACATTTTAGGTGCAATTGTGTTAGTTCGACAAAAAAATACCTTAATTCAAAGATTCCGAAAAATCAAAATATAAATACGAATGCAAATTACTACTCAAGCATTGTACCTCGTGATAGCCATAGAATCAACATAATGAACAAATCAACCGTGAATGGAGTATTTGTTCAGTTCCAACATCACACACAATTATAGAACAACATATATAGGAGTCTGTCAGAAAACTTAGGAATATACATTTGTTTTCATGCTAACCAACTAGGCAAAGCAAAAATGTTTCCAGTTGAAGGATCTACAACTACAAGAAGGAAAGCCACTATCTGCACTAATATTTCCATCCATTAAACGAATGTGTAGCTAGTAATACTAGCAATATATGTCAAATATCTGCAAAACGGAGAAAAGAAACAAAAAAATCCTCAAGAAACTCCCTAGTGGTTCTTTCAAGGAGTGAGGCCAACCATGCAAAGGGTGAATGCCACGTTACATCGTGGTGGACCCGTCCGTGCACGATCGCGATAGTGCTGCTGCGTCGCCGCCGTCAAGGCCATCCTCATGCTCCTCGCATGCCGCGACGGCCCGCTCGAGCACTCCGACAACCTCGCTCATGGCGGGCCGATCACGGCCGGGCAGCCGGACGCAATCCGCGGCCAGGTACCCGACGTAGGCGACCGCCTCCATCTCCCCCGGCGTCGGCAGCGGAAGGCGGATGTCGAGCACCCGGTGCACCCGGTCAGACTCGATATAGGGCACGGCCATCTCGACCACGTTCCTGGGCGTGCCGCTCCCCTCGTATCTCTGTATCACCCTGCAGCCGGACAGCAGCTCCAGCAGCAGCACCCCGAAGCTGTACACGTCGCTCTTGTCCGTCAGGTGCTGCAGCCGGTAGTACTCCGGGTCCATGTACCCCACCGTCCCGGCCGTCACGAATGGGACCCCGTCGTCGTCGCCGTCACCGGCATTGTCAAGGTTCTTGAGCAGCGAGAGGCCGAAGTCGGCGACTTTGGCGGACCAGGAGGCGTCGAGGAGGATGTTGGAGGACTTGATGTCGCGGTGGATGATGGCCGGCACGGCGTACGTGTGCAGGTACTCGATGCCGCGCGCGGCGCCGAGGGCGAGGCGGAGGCGGGACGGCCAGGAAGCGAGCGGCGGGGAGAGCGGGGCGGGGCGCTTGTGGAGGTGGTCGTGGAGGGTGCCGTTGGCCATGAACTCGTAGACGAGGATGTGCTCGCCGCCGTCGGCGCAGAATCCCAGGAGCCGAACCAGGTTCTTGTGGTTCAGGCGGGAGAGGAGCGAGAGCTCGGAGATGAAGGCCGACTCGTGGTTGACGCGACGCGCGGCGGCAGCGGAGGCGGAGGACGAGGCGCCGGTGTCGCGCCGCTCCGCTCGCTTGATGGCGACCTCGCGGCCGTCGGCGAGGGACGCGCGGTAGACGGCGCCGAAGCTGCCGGAGCCGATGCGGTGGGACGGCGAGAAGACGTCCGTGGCCGCTCGGAGCGCCGTCAGTGGGAACTGCTCGACCGTCGTGTTCGGGCCCTTTGAGAGCAGCATACTCAGCCGACGCGGCACGCGCGGCCCCGGGGCTGTCGTGGGCTCGGCATGGATGCGCCCGGAGTCATGGGAGCTGCTGCTGCGGCCGCGGCTGCGGCGGCGCAGGCAGTAAGCGATCACGAGCACGGCGAAGAGGGCCACGAGTCCTGCACCGATTCCGGCGCTGATCATCGCGATCACGAGATCGCTCGGCCTCCGCTTCTTCCTCGTGTGAGACGCCGACGCCGACGAATCTGACGTAGGCGCCTGCGCCATGAGGGGAGGAGTGTAGCCGCATGGGTAGCAGATGGCCGCGCCGCCGCCGCCGCCGCCGCAGAGCGGAGCGGAGCCCGACCAGACGCCGCACGGGCACGACTTGGATGGCGCACACGGACCCGGCAGGACCTTGTCGAACACCTTGCTCACCCCGGCCGCGACGCCTCCGCCCCAGCACAGCAGCGAGTAGTCGGACATGCGCACCCCGCAGACCACCTTCCCTTTAGCCTCCAGAGCCACGAACTGCTGCCCCGCCAGCTCCGGCGGCACCTCCTCCGGCCAGCAGGAGGCCGTCCAGTTCCCCCACAGCACGCACGTGAGAGCGTCGCCCACCGCCACTGTAGACACCGCGCGAATGAGCCTCGGCGGCGCCGCGGCCGCGACGGCCGCTGTCTCTCCCCAGCATCCTAGCGTCCCGGCGTGATCCACGGCGCAGGCGTGCCTCTCGCCAGCGGCGAGCAGCATGTACCTACCCTTGGGCTCTCGCCCCACCGCGTCCCCATCGCCGTAACACTTGACCTTTCCTGTCCCGACCAGCAGCCCGCAGACGAACCCGCCGCCGACAGCCATCGCCGAGAACGCCACCTCTTCCGGCACGGACCCCCATGCCCATCTCCAGCACTTGATCTTGTTTTCCACGAGGGCGCACACATACTCCCCGCCGCCCGCCACGGCGGACAACGCCCCTCCCCTGTACACCCTCTTGGACAAATCCTCGATACCATTCAAATCCCACCACCGCATGGACACCGGCGGCGACGAAGTAGGTCCAACGGAGCAGAGGTATCCATCGCCGGCGACGATGGCCGAGAAAGGCGTGCTGCTGCCGTCGCCGTATCCATAGTTGCGGGGGGTAGCGGAGCGGTTGGACACGCTGGCGCAGGAGAGCTGGTACCCCGTGCCGGTGGAAACGAAGGCGCAGGCGAGGTGGTGCGGGGAGGTGATGTCGGTGCCAACGGTGGCGATTGCGATGGTGGGGAGGGGGAAGGAGGAGGAGGCGGCGGCCGGGGATGTGAGGCAGAGGAGGAGAGCGAGCAGGGGTAGAGCTGCTGAGAGTGAAAAACTGGGAGACATTGGGTTGGAGAGAGGTTGGGGGAGGAGGAGGAGGAGGAGAGGGAGAGAAGATTGTGTAGACCGACCATTGTCGCGTGGGGGCGGCGAGGGGAGGAAGGAGGAAGGGAAGAGGGAACGGGAGCGAGGGAAGGCAGGAGGTTTAAAGCTTGGTGTCCCTTTCATTTCCCCCTTTTTCTTTTCTTGTTTTGAGTACATGAACCTATAAATAATGGAAAATGGTAGAATTTGGGTTGCTTGTGGTTTCCCTTTTGATGTTTGGTTGATGGATAAAGTATGATCACTTTTTCAATTTGCTATGTCATAATCGGCTGATAATAGATGAAATCACCATAAATACATATATATGGTGGCTAGATTTAATCAAAATATCATTTATCTTTGCAAGTCTGCAACAACTTTAAAATAAACTCGGGTGGCCATCTTCCTAGTGGCTGAGAGGGCAAAACCTAAATCGCCGTCCTCCTCCTCTCCTTCCACTTCTCGCAACCTCCTAAGGGTGCGACCTTGCGAAGGGACGCGAATATCGGTCAAGAGGCGATGGGATATGGTGAGGTAGTTGAGCCATGCTTGGAGGGGCGATGGTCATATGCGTCGTGAGGGTGTCGGGCTGCATCTGGCACACCTTTTCATATAGGGAAGCATGTAGGAAGATCGGATGGAATCTAGCCTGTGATGTCCTCGGTCGGGTGGGTTTGTTTGCCAAGTACGACATGAGTTCGCTGGCACCTGGGATGCAGCGTAGTGGCCAATATGTGGAGCATGCTCCTGCATGGCGAGGAGGAGGGCATGCGCTCACAGGTTTGACCTATGGTCGGATCAGCCAACATAAGTGTGATTCATTCTTGAAGGTGTTGCCTTGGAGTGTTGAGCCCTTCTTCACATCACATGTAGCTCGGTCATGGTTGTGGTCCACGGTCATAGGGTTTATGGTAGGATTTTTGGAGAAGTTGACCCGAGGCAGGTCCTGTCTGCATAACCTCATTTTTTTCTACTTAAGAGGATTTTTCAACACCAATGCTTGGTGTTTTTAATAATTAACAAAATATGTATGTGTGCATCAATCATATGGCGGGGGTTATCCTTTTCTTTGAAAAAAATGGCAAATCCAATGTTTGTTAGTCGTGAAGGTGCCAGTCAATGTTGGGAGGTAGGATGCACGAATTGCTAGGGAGCACAGGTGTGACAACTAGGTTGTTTGGCTAAGTGTTTGTGGTATGTTACCTGTCGGGTGGTCGACGAGGTTGAGTTCACGGACGTCAGAGTGAAGGATCTTGATTGTGAGTGTGACGATGTAAAAATGACTCATGGTTGGCTACCTTGGCCTGATGGGTGGCAAGGTGGCCCGTGAGGGAGACATTCCTAGTGTAGGGTCACAAAGTTCCCTCGCCCATACCTAATTGACCTCCTTTGGACTCACCTCTCCTTTGTTGGTAAGATTTCGGATTGAATTGGTATCTAGGAAAAATCCCTATTTGGCAATGTCAATTTGGGTGTCATTTCCCTCCTTGCAGGCTTTGTTACAAGTCCATGCCTCTACAACTTTAGCTGACGAGGTTTAATCTCGTCAATGCTCATTGTTATGGACTTGGGTTTTGGAGAAGATGAGGATGCTGGAGATCGTGGAACGGTTAGCAAACAAGCAACACGGGGACACAAGGTTTACCCAGGTTCAGGCCTCGGGAGGGAAAACCCTACTCCTGCTTGTCTTCTCTTGATTACGGCGGAACCGAAGGTTACAGGGGTGCGCAGATGCAATCTGGCGTGGAGGTGTGTATGCGAAAGTGTGTGAGAGAGAGAGATCTAGGTCGTGCCCTCCTAGCCTTTATATAGACTTAGGCAGGTCCCGAGCATAGACCTAGTCGGTTACAGGTTCTAGGGTTTTACCCCTTTGAATTTCCTATCTACTCTAGCCTTGCTCTCCAAGGATCCGAAAGCGTCATGGGCCTTGGCCACCCGAAAATCTTCATGGGCGACGTATAGGTGTCGTGGGCCTTCCTTGGGCTGGACCAGGTATGCTGAGATCATGTACCCGTGGGGTATAACCATGTCAGTAGCCTCCGAGTGTTCAGTCGAATCGTAGATTCGGCTGAGGACTCTGCAATCTTTCGGGTGCAACTATGTATTTTAATAGTTCTTGTGTAGGGATTTTTGATGCCTGTGCCTGACTCACCCGACGGATCAGGGTTACTTAACTGTCTTAGGACGAAACAACACGATCTTCTTCAGGTTCGAATCCCTCAACTCGAACCTGGAACATATGCTGGCGTAATTCGACTTAGGCCGCGGAGGACTTACAGGAGTGGAATTCCAGTGAATTTAACTGATGTACCCAACGCGTCCGTCGGGATTTTTCATCGCACCTGTTAGCACGTGTTTTTACTAGCAGAGCGTAGTCGTGTACATTGCCAGGCCATCAGATGGTATCCGTAGGTCTTATCTTTGTGTCGCATACACAGCATCCGAATGATTATCACCGCGGAGATGTTTCGGGTGGCCAAAGAGGATGTTTACTCACTTAGCGTTCAATTGGGGCAGAGTTGCCGAAAAGTCTTGCATGCTAATCCGAAGGATCGCAGTCGAAGAATTTATAAAGTGCACGATCAGCGCTCCCTATGGGAGTAGCCCCCAAGTGTCTGTTCGAGTCGTAGACTCGAGCTGAGACTTTTATTCAGCCGTTGTTCCTCTTCAGGTCCGTAGGACACAAAAAAAATCGGATGATTAAATCCGTTCTCCCTATGGGAGTAGCCCCCGAGTCCATAGTGGATTCGTAGACTCGACGAGGGACTCAAAGTAACAGTTCGCTTTCTTTCATCTTTCGGGTGCGCGGCCAGTGCTCCTGATAGGAGTAGCCCCCGAGTAATTGGTCGAATCATAGATTCGAGTGAGTACTCTTAGCTTTGAAGCCGAAGAAATTGTAGCTGTTGCTAGTGTAGCTTTTGATTACGTCAGTGCTGACGATCGATGACCTCAAGCGTCTGCAGTGCCAGAGATGACTTGACTGGACGAACATGGGTCCCACTGTCTGACCTTGAATTGACCGGTCACGCGCGTCATGGAGATAATTACGGCGTCGCCTCGATTTCCGCGCGTAGTGGACGGCGTGTTAGCGACGGCTCGTTGTGATGCTGACACGTGTATGGCCAGATCCTGCCGTTGGCGTTAGGTATTCTCGATGAACGGCTGTCGTGCATCGTCTTCGTCTTTATAATCATTGGGGAAAACTTCAGTTTGTTTTCACCGTATCGATTCTTGCTTTCACTGCTTCCTTGTGTTCTAAGAGCTCTTGCTGCTCGCTGGAATATTCTTTCACATTTCCTTCTTCCATCGTGCACTCTTGCCGCCGGCGCCGCCGTACCGCGATGGGGAAGCCGAAAAAGTCGTCGTCTGCGGTTGGCACCAGCACCGCCGGAGGGAAGAAAAGTGCCGCCGCTACCCGTGTCACCAACGGTGGCTGGCGGTGATCGGAGACGCGGGAGAGTGATCTTCGCCAGCTTCGCGAACGGGGCCTGATCCCACAGGATAGGGAGGCCGTTAAACTTCCAGGCAATGAGGTAATCCCCCGTCCCCCCGTTGGGTATCGGGTTATGTTCCTTGCCTTTGTCTTGCGCGGATTTTCCTTCCCAGTCCATGACTTCCTTCGTGGACTGCTTTTTCTATACGGTGTCCAATTGCACCATCTTTCCCCCAATTCTCTTCTTCACATTGCTTGTTTTATCACTTTATGCGAGTGCTGGCTCGGTATTGAGCCGCATTTTGGCTTCTTCCGGAAACTTTATTCCGTGAAGAGGTAATCTAGTTCGGATGGTGTTTATCCCATTGGGGGTTGCATCATCTCCCTCAGGCCCAATATGCTTTTCTTTTCTTTTTTACTTTGTTCTTGTACTAATTTGTTCGTGTGCAGGCACTCTTCCAACGACTCGTCTAGCGACGGTGCTCGGGAGATGATGGGGGAGTCAAAAGTCGCGTCTCCTCCTCCTTAGACGGTGGGAACTTCTGAGGGCGCTGCTCCGAACCCTCCTCCGCCGGAGGTGCAGGTGGTTGCGCCTCAGAATTTCGTCAGCGGACCTTCGACGTTGCCATTGGATCATGTAAGTATCCTGCCACGGGGAAAGCCCCCGCGCGTTTGTAAAAGATTTTTCTTGTTTTGTTCTTCGAGTCTCGGGGGAGCCCCCAAGCGTTTTCATGTGCGTCTTTTGCTGTTGTTCTTTTTCTGTTGGGCATAGCCCCCGAGTCCTTTTTCTGACTGGTAGGTTTTCTTCCTACAACCTTTTGTACAGGATGCCAGGCGACTGGTGCAGGAGCACCTGGTGCTGGAGGCCAGCCTCAAACAGCTTCAAGATATTTCCATGCCCTTGATATTTGCTTCTTCGTGCATTCTTGTCCTGTTATCTGACACCTGTATTTTTTGGATGCAGAGGAGCATAACACCTCCCTTCGTGAGATCGATGCTCTCAAAAAGAGCCTTGGTCAAGCGAAGAAGAAGGCCGAGGTCGCCCTTGGTGCGAAGGAGCGCCTCGAGGTGGAACTGGCTACTGCGGCCGAGGCTAAGGAGCGCCTACAGCAGGAGGCCACAGACCGCGAGGAGCAGCTTGCCACTGCTGCGGCTGCTCGTGAAAGAGAAGTGGCTGGCAAGCTCATGGCTGCTGCCAAGGCTGTTTCGGGTGAGTATCTTCTTTTACCTCTATTCCTTTTCTTGTCTTTCTTCTGGGTGCTTTCTTCATTCCTTTTCTTTATTGTCTCAGATGCCGCAGGCATCGAGTTTGACCGCAGCGCTCTGGAGCACGGGAGTACTCTAGATGATGCTTCTGCAGCGATCGAAGATCGTTGCAGCACCGTCGTCAGCTCACTTTCCAAGGCCAAGGAGGTCCTTGGCCAATTCTACAAGGAGCTTGTCCCCAAGGGCGCGGCTCTTGATGATGTTGACGCCTTGGCGGAGGCATTGTCAGCCGAAGCGCCTACGGCGTACAAGCGCAAGCAGAAGGGCATCGGCGCGTCTGTCGGGCTGGCGATGGTCTTGGCGGCTGGAGCGGAGCTGGACCTTCCCCAGATCACCTCTCGGATGCCGATGACCGCGGATGGATCCGAGGTAGCCTTCGCTACCTATTCTGCTCGTTGTAAGCGATATGGGCCCAAGCTGATTGATCTGCTGGCCGAGTACGCGCTACGGCAGCAGGGGGAAGCCAAGGCGAGGCAATCCGGCTCCGAGGCGAATCAGGGCGCCGCGTCTTAGGCGCTGTAGCTGTAGGATAGTTTGTAATTTTATTTTGCTGTAATTATGTTGAGGAAACAAAAAATCCCTGTGCCACGTAGTGGCATTTATCCACTTAATGAATTTTGCTGAGTTGTGTTCTTTGCTTCCTGAGTGTTTATGTCCTTTTCTTTTCTGCTGCTCTAGGTTCCTTCGGGTGCTGATCCCGTTGACACCTCGCCTGCAGCGCGGCTGCGGCCATCTTTGGATGATTCATCACAACTTTCTTTTCTTCGAGACCGTGTTCGTAGTCTTGATAAGGAGTTGCTTGGGGTGCGTGGTCATGCCGATGTTTGGAAGTCCAAGGCAGATCGCGGTGCAGCCAGGGAGGAGTATTTGATGGCGGAGCTGCTTCGACTGTCTGAGCAGCTGCAATGTAAGTTGTTCTTTATTTCGAGCTGCAACTCGGTTCTTCGGATGTGTATGCTTGGCTTGCTTCTTACTTTTGTGTGAGTATCGCAGGTGCTAACCTTGCTCCAAGGGAGGAGAAAGAGCGTGCTGCTGTTCGGGTCAATTGTTTGACTCAGCAGGACATGGAAGCTGGCGGGTTCTTCTGGATGGATCGCGGCCGTGCCACGGCTCTGGCAACGGTGTAGGATCGCGTTCACCAAGTATCGCGGGTGCTTCGTCAAGTGTAGATTTCGCTCTCGTCGGTTCTGCATGTGATGTTTCCTCTGGATGCTGTGCCAACAACCCTGTCCGGTCTTCTGTCTAGATTTCGGAGTGTGACTCGTGTCCAGGAATTGGTGAGGCAGCAGCTCGTCGCAGGGGTGAAGGTTGCGCTGTCCCTTGTTAGGCTACATCGTCCTGATGTAGATCTGTCTGCTGTGGCGTTTGGGACACCTCTTCGGCCGGACGGTGGCGAGTGGGATATGTGTCCGCATTATGCGGGTGTAAGGCAGTATGCCGAACAGGTCGTAGATTTGTTTGAGCAGCGTGCTCAAGTTATTCTTCAGAATAGGTAGTACCTGTAAAAGAGATAGATGTAAATTTTGTATATTTTGACTGGGCATGTTGTGCCCTTTGTTATAAAGGTTTGTGTGTTGTTGAGCACGCAGTGCTTTATTTGAGTATGTGTCCTTTTCGTTTGCCTGACGTTGTCAGCTACTTAGGTGTACACGTGTGATCCTCGGTCGATGAAATTGTGAGGTGGGGGGAGCCCCCGAGTGCGTTTGTAGCATAAAGTAAAGTTGCAAACAGCGAACGGAATTTTTGGGGCGAGACACTTAGCTTTATTTATATCGTAATGGATGAAGTACATTGTTCGGCTGAAAAGCCTTATTGAAAGTAAAGGGGTAGGTAGCTAGGGGTAGAATCGTCGCAAGTGTGTGATGTTCCATGGATTGGAGTATGCGACTCTAGACTCCACGTGCTTGAGGCGATAAGCGCCACCTGGGATGACTTCGGTGATGATGTAGGGCCCTTCCCATGGTGACTCGAATTTATTCGGTCGTTCTTGCTTGAGTCGTAAGACGAGGTCTCCTTCGACAAAGGACCTTGGGCGCAGCCGGCGGCTGTGGTAGTTGCGGAGACTCTGCTGGTGCACCACTGATCGAGCTGCTGCTACGTCTCTTGCCTCGTCGAGTGTGTCGACGGCGTCTTCGAGTGCAGCCGTAGATTCGGCTTCGCTGTAAGCGACGACCCGGGGGGCCTGGTGGCATACTTCGGCTGGTAGTACGGCTTTGGCTCCATGCACCATGAAGAACGGTGTGTAGCCGGTGGAGCTGTTTGGCGTGGTACGCAAACTCCATAGGACGGATGGCATCTCTTTCATCCAGGCTCCGGCTTTTCGTTCGAGTGGGCTCATGAGGCGCTTCTTGATGCCAACGCCGATGAGGCCGTTGGCCTTTTCGACCTGCCCATTCGTTTGTGGGTGAGCTACTGAGGCGTATGTGATGTTGATTCCGAGGCCTTCGCAGAAGTCTTGGAATTCTTTGGAGATGAAGTTCGATCCATTGTCGGTAATAATGTTGTGCGGTACGCCGAACCTGTAGACAATGGATTCGAAGAATTTGACGGCGGTCTTGCCCTTTTGGTTGGTAACCGGCATGGCTTCGACCCACTTGGTGAATTTATCAACGGCGACCAAGAGGTAAACGTGCCCCCCTTTTGAGGACTTTGGCAGTTTGCCGATCATGTCGAGGCCCCATTGCGCAAAGGGCCAGGATATAGGTATGGGTCTGAGCTCTGACCCGGGTGCGTGCGGTTTGTCGGCGAACCTTTGGAACCCGTTGCATCTTCGGACGATGTCTTTTGCGTCGCTCATGGCCGTTGGCCAGTAGAATCCAGCTCGTAGAGCTTTGGCAACAAGGGAACGCCTGCCTGCGTGATGGCCGCAGATGCCCTCATGGATTTCTTGGAGGATGGCTTTACCGTCACCGATGGTGACGCATCTTTGTAGTACACCCATAATACTGCGCTTGTACAGCTCGCCATTGATGATGGTGAAGGCTTTTGACCGGCGAGATATGCGCCGGGCATCCGTCGGGCTGTCAGGCAGTTCTCTGTTTAGCAAGAACTAGAGGTATGGCCTCGTCCAAGTTTCTTCGACCGACATGACCTGCATCAGGTTGACCATAGCGACCTCTGTGTCCAGTTTCTCGGGTCCTTTGTGTCCTTCGGGAAGCGTAACCCCCGAGTGTTCTGCTTCTTCGGGTGATCCCTTGGGGAATTTCCGCTTGATGGATGGCACGCAGATCTGTTCCAGGAACACATCCGGTGGCACCTTTGCGCAGGTGGAGCCGATGTTGGCGAGTCTATCGGCTTCCTCGTTGCTTTCTCTTCCAACGTGCCGAAGCTCGCAGCCGTCAAATTCTCCTTCAAGTGTGTTGTAGAGTGCGCGGTACGCGATCATGTTTTCGGCGTGTGCGTCGCACTCGTTCATCGTCTGCTGGACGACGAGGTTGGAGTCACCGTAGATGACCAGGCGCGTTGCGCCGCAGATCTTTGCCATCCTCATACCGTGGATGAGGGCTTCGTATTCGGCCTCGTTGTTGGAAGCTCGAAATTTCATCCGGAGGACGTACTTCATCTGGTCGCCCTGCGGAGAGGTCAGTATGACTCCGGCTCCTGCTCCAGCTTCACGCTTGGAGCCGTCGAAGTGCATCGTCCATGACTGCGACATGTCTGGGGTGTCTGGCAGCTGCAGCTCCATCCAATGTATAAGGAAGTCTGGGAGGACTTGAGATTTGATTGCGAGTTGCTTCTCGTAGACGATGTCCAGGGGTGCCAGCTCGATACCCCATAGGGCCACGCGTCCTGTGGCTTCTGGGTTGTTCAGGATGCTATTCAGGGGTGCCTCGTTGACGACCATCACCTGGTGCTCCTGGAAGTAATGGCTCAACCGTCGAGCCGTCATGAACACGCCGTAGGCGAGTTTCTGGTAGTGAGGGTACCTCTGCTTTGTTGGCGTCAGTACCTCGCTGAGGTAGTATATTGGGCGTTGGACCCCGTGGGTCTTGCCTTCTTCGGGTCGTTCGACCACTAGCACTTGTCGACCACTGTGTGGCTGCTATGTACAGCAGCAGAGGCTCGCGTTCCTTTGGCGTGACCAGGACGGGCGAGGTGGAGAGTAGCCGTTTGAGGCTTTCGAACGCATCGTCGGCTTCGGGCGTCCACTCGAATTTATCTGCCTTGCGTAGCAGCTGGTAGAATGGTAGGGCCTTCTCGCCCATGCGGCTGATGAATCTGCTTAGCGCCGCTATTCGTCCTGCGAGCTGCTGGACGCCCTTGAGGTTTTTCGGCTTCTCCATCGCCATGATGGACCTAATTTTCTTCGGGTTCGCCTCAATCCCTCGCTGAGAGATGAAGTACCCAAGCAGCTGGCCCGATGGAACGCTGAAAGCGCACTTTTTGGGGTTGAGCTTTATCATGTAGCGATCGAGGTTGTCGAACGTCCCGCGGAGATCGTCGATGAGTGTTCTTGCCTCCCTGGTTTTGATGACTATGTCGTCGACATAGACTTGGACGTTGCGACCGATTTGGTCCTTGAGGCATGCCTGCATGCATCGCTGATACGTGGCACATGCGTTCTTTAGCCCGAAGGGCATTATGATGTAGCAGAACACTCCGAAAGGTGTGATAAACGCCGTTTTATCTTGATCTTCGACCTTGAGTCGAATCTGGTTGTATCCTGAGTAGGCATCAAGGAAGGAGAGTTTCTCACATCCCGCGGTCGAATCGATGATCTGGTCGATCCGAGGAAGAGGGAAGTGGTCCTTTGGGCAGTGCTTGTTCAGCGACGTGAAGTCTACGCACATCCGCAGGATATCCGTGTCCTTCTTGGGGACCATCACTGTATTTGCGAGCCACTCGCTTTCTTTGATATCCCTGATGAAGTCTGCGGCGAGTAACCTGTTTATTTCCTTCCCGATGGCTTCGTCCCGTGGCTCGGACAGTCTCAGGATGGACTGCTTGACGGGCTTGGTGTTTGGAAAGACGTTGATTGCGTGCTCGGCGAATTCCCTGGGAACTCCTGGCATGTCCGCAGGACACCAGGCGAAGATTTCCCAGTGCTCACAGAGGAATTCTACGAGCGTGCTTTCCTATGCGGGGCTGAGGTCGTTGGCGATCAGCGCCGTCTTGGAGGCATCCGTTGGATGGACCTGCACCTTCTTTGTGTTGATGGTGGAGTCGAAAGACATGTCGGGTGCGTTTTGTCGTGCGACTGGGGGTGCCCCATTGCCCGTCACCTCGCGGAGCCTTACGAGTTCCTCCTGCATGCCGAATGATTGGGAGATTCTGTTTAAATCCCTGTCGCATTGGTCCGATCGGGTGAAGCTCCCGTGGATTGTGATGACGCCCTTTGGCCCTGGCATCTTGAGTAGCAGGTATGCATAGTGTGGGACAGCCAAGAACCTTGCGAATGCTACACGCCCGAGGATGGCGTGGTACTGTGATGGCCAGTCCACTACTTGAGCCGTTCTAGTCGGAAATTGTCCGGCTTGCCGAAGATGACGTCGAGCCATATTTTGCCCAGGGGAAATATGCCCTTTCCCGGGACAATGTCGTGGAACGTTGTATCTGATTGTTCCAGGCTGCACTGCGGGATCCGCATTGCTGCCAAAGTACTTGCGAACATCAGATTGATGCCGCTGCCGCCGTCCATGAAGACGCGACTCATCTCGAAACCTCCGATCTGCGCCTCCAGCACCAGGGCAGCATGACCTGGGCGAGGGATCTGGCAAGGGTGATCCGAACGACTGAACGTGATGCAGGACTCCGATCCGCTGAGGTACTCAGGGATGGCGGGTGGAGTTGCCACGGCCAGGTTGATCTGTCGGGTTATTTTCTTCTGCACCCTATTCGTGGGGCGCCCCTTCTGGATCATCAGGGCTCCTTTCGGCGGGGGATACCCGTTCCCAGCGTTGTTCTGTGCTGGTGCGACTGGTTGGTTCGGGCCTCCTACAGGTGGCGGTGGAGGAGCTCCATGCGCTATCTCACCCGGCGCAGGTGCATTTCCGAATCCAGGAAGTGGAGCTTGCTGCCTCATTTGGACCATGCTTTCGCTGAGTTTCTGGAACTCGTGGCAGTCCTTGAGCATGTGTCTTGCATTCTTCTTGCCATCCTGCTTGTCGATGTAGAAGTGGATGGTGCATGGACCCGAAAGTTTTTCGTATGCTGAGGGTCCGTTATCGCGGTCGCGGCGCTGCCACGCTGTGCTGGGCGTCCTCCATCGCGGAAGTTTCCTCCACGGTATCCTCCGCTGTTGCGGTTGGCATCGTTGCGGCGATCGGCGTAGCCGTCCGCGACCATGTCGGGTCCGTCGCGATCGTCGTAGACGCGCGATCTTCTCTTGCTACGGCGCTCTCACCGTCGGTCGTAGTCATCCTCTTCCTCCGATTGTGCTCGGTGGATGGAATCTTCGCCGTCAGCCCACCTGTTGGCAATGTCCATGAGGTGGTCGAGTGTCTTGGGCTTGACGCGCCTGATTTCCTCCTTGAAGTCTTGGTGCTTGACGCCGTCCCTGAAGGCGTCGATGGACCTCTCTTCGGAGATGTGCGCTGCGGAGTTCTTGGTGTTGGACCAGCGTAGTATGTATGAGCGAATGGATTCGCCTGTTCGTTGAGTGCAGGTTCGCAACTCTTCTATTGAGGCAGGCCTCTTGCTGGTGCCCTTAAAGTTTCGGATGAAGCTGTAAGCTAGCTCATCCCAGCTTCGGATGGACCCTGAAGATAGGCTGCTAAGCCAGATCCGGTCATACCAACCGGTGAAGGCATTGCATGGTTGTCTCTTTGTTTCCACCGTGCAGTTTGACGGATGATAAGTGGTCGCTGAGCCAAGCCTTTGGGTCTTGTGTGCCGTCGAACTTCGGAGTATCCGAAGGAAGCTTGAAATTTCGCGGCATCCGTGTCCACCGGACGGATCTGCTGAAGCACCGGGCTCCGCAGAGTTCTCCTTCGTCTTCGTCCATCTCAGATTCAGACGAGCATGCGCGCTTTGTCGATTTTGCGCTGTGTGAGCGCGTCTCTGGCGTCGTATTTGCGGTGATGGAGCGAGCTCTTCTTCCTTCGAGGAAGGTCATGTTCCTCTTCTTCGGATGAAGGGGTGGGGCTGCGGTCGAACCTAACCGGAGCTTTCTTCTTGGCCCGTGGGGCTTCACGGTGGAGGCGGCTCGACGAGTCCGAGTCCGTAAGTGCGGACTTGTGCATGGCTCTTTCGGGTCCCTTCCGAGGTGGGTGGGCATGGCTGCCATGATCGCAGCCGGCGTTTTGATGATAGCGTTGCCGTCGGCGTCCATCTCCATGAAGGATGTGTGGAGGTTCACCACCACGGCGCTCCTGGGGATCCATGTTCTCCATCCGAGAGCGGTGCTTGTTGCCTTGGTTGCCGTTCAAGCTGGAGCCGATGCCCATGGCGGAGAGCGTGGCTCGTCGCGCGCTGGACTCTGAGGCTGCTTGCTTGCGTTTGTCAAGCACCACCTGCATCCTGACCTGCTTTTTGTGCTCCTCGATCAGGAGCAGATGGTAGGCCATCAGCAGATCCCGGGAGGAGTCTGCAGGCAGGACTATGTTGCCCGCTACGGCGTTGCGGGCCTGGGCCCATCCTTCTTTGCTAAGGCGGATGACGTGGCCGTTGCTTTCCCCTTCGGGTGGGGGAGACTGGCTTCTTCTATTCCCGCTGTTTCGATCTGGCGAGTTAGGTGGTGGGTTGGGCGGCGGGTTGGGTGTTTGCTGATCCCCGTCAGCCTGTATGACTACGGCGCATTGGTAGCGCTCGTAGATTGGCCCGCTGCTACCGCAGCTTTCAGATCCGGAACCGTATGTCCCTTCATCCAACGGCGGATCGCACAGATCGGAGTTGCAGCTGCTGTTGTCGTAGGAATCATCTGCTGATGATGTTGTGCGTAGCACGGGGTGTGGGGTCCATGAAGCGGGCCTGATTGATGGTAGGGGCACCCGCTCAGGGAGGCGGAGAGTGCCAGTTTGCCCCACCTGGAAGCAGAAGCTCCCGAACAGGATTTCGAGTTCGTCGCCTATGGGCTCGAAGTCCTTCATGGTGGCCGGTGAGTGGGAGGTGAAGTCAAAAGCGCCGAAGAGGAGGTGACTCTCCGTCGCCGCAGAGTTGTAGATCGATCGGGTTGGTACCGTCACGATCGCACAATCAGCGTCCCCGTTTTCCACAGACGGCGCCAATTGACGAGGTTTAATCTCGTCAATGCCCATTGTTATGGACTTGGGTTTTGGAGAAGATGGGGATGCTGGAGATCGTGGAACGGTTAGCAAACAAGCAACACGGGGACACAAGGTTTACCCAGGTTCAGGCCCCCGGAGGGAAAACCCTACTCCTTCTTGTCTGCTCTTGATTACGGCGGAACCGAAGGTTACAGGGGTGCGCAGATGCAATCTGGCGTGGAGGTGTGTATGCGAAAGTGTGTGAGAGAGATCTAGGTCGTGCCCTCCTAGCCTTTATATAGACTTAGGCAGGTCCCGGGCATAGACCTAGTCGGTTACAGGTTCTAGGGTTTTACCCCTTTGAATTTTCTATCTATTCTAGTCTTGCTCTCGAAGGATCCGAAAGCGTCATGGGCCTTGGCCACCCGAAAATCTTCATGGGCCGACGTATAGTTGTCGTGGGCCTTCCTTGGGCTGTACCAGGTATGCTGAGATCATGTACCCGTGGGGTATAGCCATGTCATTAGCTCTGTGAAAACCCTTGGTTCAATTTGTTGAATCGGGCGGCGAGAAGAGCTAGGATTCGTGATGTGCTTGGAGGCGTCATATCTTGTCTCATCCGAGCTCTAGGGTGAGCTTCTCTATTGTCTCATTCAATGAGCCAGTGCTTGATACGTCCAAAACGTAACTACTTTTCCGAACACTTTTGCTATTGTTTCTCCTCTAAACTTGTGTGATTTGGATACAACTAACACGGACTGACGTTGTTTTCAGCAGAATTATCTTGGAAAAATCCCGAAAAATATGCCAAAAATACTATTTCACCAGAAGATCCACGGAGCCAGAGTACGAGACGGAGAAGGGGCCTGGGGCACACCCTTGCCATACGCGGGCCCACCTCTGGTCGCGCCTAGGGGGTGTAGCCACCCCAGGCACCCCCTCGGCCTCCCTCAGCGCCTATAAGTTTCCTCTCGACCTAGAAATAGAGCGGGAGTTCGATAGTTTTTCAGAAAGAGTTCCGCTACGCCGTCGTCACCAGAAACCAAGATTCGGATCCAAAAACTCCGTTCTGGCACCCTGCCGGGACGGGGAATTTGGAGAGGATCATCGCCATCATCATCACCAACGCATCTCCATCAACCATCGGTGTTTTTCTCATCCATGAGTGAGTAATCCCCCGTTGTAGGCTTGGAGATGGTAGGGATTGGATGAGTTCTATCATGTAATCGAATAAGATTGTTAGGGCATAGTGCCTAGTATCTCTATTAGTGCTATTTGACTTTGTTGCAACTTGTTGTGCTTAATGCTTATCACTAGGGCCCGAGTGCCATGATCTTAGATCTGAACTTATTATTATATCATTATGATAGTATTGTTTGTGATCTTATCTGCAAGTTGTGTACACATATCATTGTCCGGATCCAAAGGCCCCGAAGTGACAATAATTGTGACAACCGGAGGGGATGGCTGTGGTGTGAGGATCACATGTGTTCAAGGAGTGTTAATGCTTTGCCCCGGTGCTCTATTAAAAGGAGCACATTAATTTTCAGTAGTTCCCTAGAGGCCCCGTTGTCACGGGCTGGCTGGACAGAAGATGTTGTGCAAGTTCTTATTGCGAGCACGTATGACTATATTTGGAGCACATGCTTAGGATTGTTTAGTACTTGGATGCTTGTTATTATTTATCTGCGATGCCCTAGATATTGAAGTTACATGTTTATACTCGTCCATGCAACGCCCGTCCATCCATCCCTATGCCTACCGCACGCGAATCCCACTGTTACCGTTACTGTTATTATTTCTCCTGTTTTACTGTTGTTGTTGCTACTACTAAACTATTGCTACCGATAAACTTCTGTGAGCAAGAACTATTTCTAGGTGTAGCTGAATTGACAACTCAGTTGTTAAGGCTTGCAAGTATTCTTTGACTCCCCTTGTGTCGAATCAATAAATTGGGTAATACTACCCGCGAAGACTGTTGCGATCCCCTATACTTGTGGGTCATCAGTGCTCTTCAAACTAGGGTGAGAGATCGGCCTAAAGGTGGATCGAGAGTGGACTCAAATTCCGTATTCAATGTGACATGAGGTCTTGAAGTTAAGACCCATCCTCCATGCTACTACCTCCATTCCGGTTTATAAGGCAAATATGTATTTTGAGAAAATAGTTTGACCGTAAATTTAATATGAACTATATTTAACAAAAAATATATCATTAGATTTATATTCAAAATACGCTTTCAATGATATAATTTTTGTGATATGTGATTCATATATTGTTGATCAAATTTATAGTTAAACTATTTTTTTAAAATACGTATTTGCCTTATAAACCAAAATAGAGGTAGTACCACATTGAAATGCATGCACCAACCAGTTCACCCAAAAGCTAAACCAAGAATGATGAACGGACGGTTGCATGGTGATGTATGTGATTTATTGAAGCAAAAAAATTATTTTTCTTAGCACTACATGTGTGTTTGGCTCTTGCCCAAGGTTGCTCTACTAAAATTTAACTAGCCAAAAAAACTGTCAAGGTTTTCATGCCCACAAATTGATCAACATTGACTTTAATAATGAACAAGAGTTGATAGTGGAGTATTGGCAACTATGCAAACCAAAACCAACCTTTCAAAAAATCTATATGGTACACTTTGTCACAATCCAAACATATCCTACATTTTGTCTCTTGCTTGGCCCATGAACAACAGTTGATAGTGGAGTATTGGCAACTATGCAAACCAAAACCAACCTTTCAAAAAATCTGCAATCCAAACATATCCTACATTCGCCTCTTGCTTGGCCCAGGAGCACCCCGAGACCCGAGTGGTTGAAAACTTTGGTGTTTGCTCGTGTTCGTGGTTTCCGTAAGTTGTTCTCCTCCTCACCTTGTAGGAGTATTTATAATCGACCGTTTGGGCTTTGTTAATTTAAAATCCCGACGTATCTCCTGCTTTCTCTATATAAATTCAGATTAAAAAGAAAACGATATCTGCGTGACATGTTGTAATTATGGGGTTCTCTTTGACCAGGCCGTGCTCTTGCTATCTTTTCTCAGAAAATTTTGACCACTATTGTCATTCTCCATCTCATGATCATCGCGGCATTAATAATCAATTTGACCACTCCCTACTACTACTGGGTTTTCGTCACATGCGTCATGAATGCATAAGAACATGGTCACGACCTCTATCTGTATGCTGCTAGTGCGCGCGTGCGATTACTGAAGGAAAGGAAGGTAAATTTTATCACAACCTTTTGCTCCCTAACGTGTGAAACAGCAATCCGTTTTAAATCCTCCACGTCCACGTGTGGCATTATATTTGCTGCAGTGTAGCAGCTCCAACAACGTGGCCAGAGTCCAGATTCCGTCTAATAGCCCGCGAAGTGGGAGAAAACGATATGTTCATCGATCGTGCTCCTCCGAGTCGTCTCTCTCGTTACCTACACAGAAAAGAGAGTCAGAGCCATTGTTTTCGAGAAAGCGAGACGGCATGAAAAGAACACGAGTTACTTCCAGATGTGGAAACAATTCTTGTACGTACTATATGACCATGACTCACTAGGATACATAGGAAGTGGGATTTCACATGAGGTGTGCGATTTTTATAACACAGAAATTGATAATTTCAGGTGGATGCATATTGGTGCTAGCTACCAGCAGAAACCTGATCATTAGGGTACAAGTCAGTGAGGTGATCTGTATAGCTAGCTAGTTGCGAATACGGCACTTGCAAGCCAGGGCTCATCCGATCCGCTCATGCATTGGCTCTCTTACGATTCGATTGTGAAACCTTGGATCCGTTCGCCGTATAAAACATACTACTACTAGTAGAAGAAGAAGATGTCATAGGACAGCTGGGAGATCTTGAGAGTGGGACGGTCTACTACGCGGTTTGAGGAATCTGGACTCAGCGCGCTGACCATCAACGTGCGTAGTAGGGTAGAGGAGGCTCTGACCAGAGAAGTGAAACCAGGGATGGACGGTCTCTGCTACTGCTACTAGTAGCCAAGAAGAAAAGGCCGGGATGCAGTCTCTTTCCGTCTTCTCGGAGACGTTCGTTCGATCGATCACGGCCGGAAGGAAAAAACCAGACGCCCGATCGACGTATGTGTCTTTCTACGCGCAGTAGACTCGAGACTCTCAACATCTCTTAGTAGTACTAGTACTGAAGTTGGAGTAAAACAGAGATGTACGCCACTCGTTCTGGTGACTGTGTGAATCGTGTTGAGATCTTACTGGCCAGGCCACCACGCGTGTAAACACTTACTGTACGTATCTGTAACCTGTCACTAGAATACAACCACATGCTTGCAAGTGGTCGATCACGCTCGATAAACCCTTCCACCATCTATCTGCAGATTATCTTGTGACCTAGATGCTAGTTTCTCTTCTTTCTTTAGAGATCATGGTACATCTTCTTCCCTCCTTTCTTTTGCTCTCGCTTCATTACTAACTAGTTTTCATAACCGTGCGGCGGCGTTGTTTAGGTCGACATGAATGAATGAATAGTCGGGTTGGTGCACGAAGATCTGATAGTGTGTACTGCTGTTTCATCTAGCTAGCCCAGCTGCTAGCACAGAGATTGAGGAGTAAAGTACTGTGTAGTGTGTAATAATCTGAACACGAAATGCTAGCTGCGTGGTGCAACTTTCCAGCGTCGACCCTTTATTTCCGGTTTTTAATTTCTATGTAGTGCAAGTAGGCCAAGTGCTGGTGGTGGATCAATCTACACGTTCTGGACCGAAACCAGTTTTACCAATTCATTTTCAGGAAAGGCTCAGAGCTTCATCGCCGGGAAAAAAGAAATCTACTGTACTACTTTTATCTTTCCACACATGTAAGCATTTCTTCTTGGGAGATTTCGTGGAATTCCAGATTTTTATCAGATCTCAAGCTATATCGCTTTTAATCAGTTGGTCCACCCATGAAAACCTAAACTTAGCCCCATCCATCTTGCTTTCAAAATATTACACGCCTGAACTAGTTTTGGTCAGTGCGCGCCAGAGCAAAGCTTTTCTTCAGGCCACTCTGGATCTTGCAGAGGGTGGAGGTGATGGGATTCCGTTGACCATACTTCGTAATCTACTGCGTTTTAATTGACAAAATCACCGCGTCTACTACAATAAAGCAGCCGCCGGAGCCGTCCCCGAATTATTTCCTCAGTGGCCTACAGAATATTTTCTGCAGACCGATTCAGCACCGGTCAAATCCAAAGCTACGTAAGTTCATACTTACTTTCCAGCTTTTAGGAACTACAAAGCATATAATTAAGTCCTCGGTTGCGAACGTGACAAAGCGGTTTGACGTCAACCTTCTACCATACTTTAAAAAATATATATTATTATTACCAGGAACCATTTTACAAAAGCAACAAAAGGGGGAACAAAGTGGTGGTACTAATGTAGTGCGATCGTGGTACTGGAAGGGTTGGTGGTATCTGAAGGGAACAGCCTACCAGAAGGAAACCTTGTATGGGCTCCTTTTTCGTTTGCATAGGAGGAGCCAAGCTAATTCTACGAGCATATTCTAGATGGGTATATCTACTAGCTAGTTAGTGGTCAGGCCATCTCCAGCAGACCAACCTATTTGGGATAGTTGGTCAGTTTGGATTGGGCCGTGAATAGAAAACGAAGTCTTTTTATCCCGGTCTATTTAGGATGCGGAGTGCCCCCCCCCCCCCCCCCACACACACACACACACACCCACACCGTCATCATCATTAGCGGTAGTAATGATGATCAACGTCATGTCAACTGCTACCGGCGTGGCTTCCTGTCCGGCCGGTGGAAAAACTCGTTCCCACCGAGGTTTTCCCACGCGTGGCAAAGTCAGGCACGAGCGCGGGCAACATTTTGCTTCATGTCTTCCGTGGGGCTATAAAGATAGACAACACGGCCGGGGGGGGGGGGTGGCCAACCCCAAAGCCGCCCACATACCAACAATTCCTCACCGCAAAATCACCACCTAGGCAAAGATCGGCCAGCTGGCTCGCCGCCGCTACCCCGAGGAGGACGAGATGGCCTTCGTCGCCTCGCTGTAGCAGGAGGAGGAGCTAGCGCCGGTTGTACACGACGTGGAGGTTGCACGTGAGGTCATCGTCGACGCGTGTCACAGGGCGACCAGAGATGGTAGCGACGACTCAGGCGTCGCAGGACGAGTTGATGGCGGCCACGGTGGATGATGCGCCCGCGGCTGTCGTGGAGGCGTCGGACGCTCACACGGTTGTTGAAAGTGTAAGATGGTTAACCTAGAGGGGGTGAATAGGTTTCTACAAAATTCTTTATAATCTTTTGCAAGTTTTAGGCTTTGCGGAATATAAGTGAGCTTAAATGCAAACTAGGTGAGGCAACCTAGATGATGTACAAGATACTTCAAGCTCGAAGGCTATCACAAGGTAAGCAACACAAGTAAGAGATCGGTTAAGGAATAACCGAAGCACGCGGAGACGAAGATGTATTCCCGTGTTTCACCACCTTTGGGAAGGGGGCTACGTCACGTTGGAGAGGTGTGAGGTTCCATGAAGGATTCCTCACGCGCCACAAAGGCTCACCTTCTTCTCCGAGCCTATCCCACGAAGGAATAGATCACTTACTCGTGGTAATCTTTAAGGTAGTCTTCAAACCCTCACAAACTTTCCACGGAGCAAATCACAAGTCGAATGCCTCCGGGCGACCCTAGATGCCTAGGGTTTCCCACAAACCCAAGAGTAACAAGCTAACTCGATGAACTCAAGGGGAATGAACTTTGGCTTGGTGGAAATGTAGATCGGGACCTCCTCTTCCTTTCTACCAAAGGGATTTGGATTTGGTTGGATAGAATGGGAGATCCTCAAGCTTTTGTGTTTCAACAATGGAGAAGAGAGAGGGAGCTTCAAGAAATGAAATGTTAGCTCAAATGCCTAACCTCACAGTGGAGAAGAAAGGGGTATACATAGTGTGAGGGGAAAAAGAGCCGTTTGGAGGTTCCTGCGACAGAACCGGCAATATGTCCGGTCGGACCGAGTTGCTCGTCGGAATTTTCGGCGGCGACCGAAATTCTCGGAGAACAGACGAAAGGCTATGTAGTAAGCCATATCGGCGAACACCGAGAATTTTCGGCGGCGACCGGAAATTCCGGCGACAGCACCGGCGCCGCCGGCGCTTTTGCTGATTTCGCAGAAACCTCTTTTGACTCATTTTTCCAAGGCTGTTTGCTCTCTTTCTTCGAACGGGTGTGTGTGGGTGGATGATGAGAGGCATATATGGTGTAGAACATCCCCAAAGAGCACATCGAGATCACCCCTCTTAATAGTGTGGTGTTTCCTATTTGACTCAAAAGTAAATAAGAGAGAATAATAAACAATGCCACCGGCTCTTCATAAAGAAACGAATGGGGGGTCACCCATCACCTATCACCAACAACCTGCGGATTCTCACCTGTAGAGAAGCTAATAGAAACGTTAGTCCATCCTCTAGCTCCGATGTCATAGTTGACCAAAATACTAGATAAGGGCTATTTGCCCTTTCAATCTCCCCCTTTTTGGTTAACGATGACAAACCGAGCTAGAGTAAAAAAAAGATATTATGATAAGATTAGATCTAGCACATAATAGCAAGCACATAGTGATAGGAAATTCAAGTACAATAAGAGGGCTGCAAGGTTGTCCAAACACACACACAAATGGTTCGATAGAGCAAATAAAAGCACAGGCCCATGAGAGACAAGCGAGCAAAGTAGGGCTTGTGCAAGAGGCAAATCGTGAAAGAATCGACTCTACTCTTTCTCCCCCTTTGGCATCGAGACCAAAAAGGAAGAAACGAGCGGAGAGACCAATCTAGCCACCAAAGTTGTCCTCATCATCATCATCATAGGCTTCTTCCTCCTCTGCTTCTTCATCGTCACCCTCCTCTTCGTCCTCGCCCTCATCATCGTCATCCCCTGTAGATGTAGCACGACGCTGAGAGGAACTGGAAGTGGCAAACTCGGGGAACATAGAAGGATCAAAACACCTAAACATGTCCTCATCCAGCGGGGGCTTCTCAAAGTTGACATAAGGAACAGGAGCTAGAGCATTGCCCAAATCTGGCACTCGTCGACCACGCTCTGCCAAGAAGGCATTGTGTTGCCTCCTGTTCTCCTGACTGAGCTCCAAACTGCGGTGGGCAACATCATAGGAGGAGCGACACATATCCCATAAGCTGTTGAAGAACCGGGCAAGACCCTTCTTGCGAGGAAGAGCACGGGGAGGGTCCCTACGAGAGCGCGAGCCACTAGCAGACAGAGGATCATGAGCATGCTTGGTCCGGCGCTCAGATGGCAACATCTGGGGAAGCTCCACATGGGAGCCCCGACGAGGTAAGGTGAAATCCTCCATATCTTCACGCGGACCTCTGGGGAGAGCAGCTGCAGGAACGGTGGCCTCAATTAGGCGCTGAACATACTGACAGAAATTGGGAGTCATGCGTTTCTCAATGGACCGTTGAATCTCATTGTAGATGAAGTCACACACATTGATCTTCCGGAGACGGCGAGGCTCACAATAGTACAGCAGATTCTTGTGGTGACCGCAGACATCAACATCATCACCAGCCTTGCTCACAAGATTGTAGCGGAAGAACCGAGCAAGCACCATGTAGTAGTAGTACATCCTTCACAAGCTAGGAGGCTGATGGCTGAGATCACTGGGATAGCAGAAAAGGAGCTGGTTGTCACTGAATGCCTTATCATAATGAATGCAGAAGCCAGAGGCACTGTTAGGAGGGTAACCCAGGGCATGGCAGAAAGCTTCAAAAGAAGTTGAGTATGGCTTGGTGCCGGTCATCCAAGTGATAGTGCGAGCATCATCAGTGTGAAAGTAAGTTGTGCAGAAGAACTCGCGAATGATATCGGGCATTAGCTTGACCTTGATTGTAGCAATAGCAAAGACATCCATCTGCTTCAGGGCCACATACACATGCTCGAAATCAGAGGAGAGGTAATGAGCATAGTGGTCCTCATTGAGATACCTGGGAGGAACAAAGAAACCCCGCCGCATACGAGATGGCTCATTGTAAAAGTCATCCCAAAAGCACTTTTGGGTGTCAGTCCAGAACATCTTGTCAGCCCCTTGATAAGTGCGGTTGGTAAAGCGGTATGGATTCTGTCTCCTCAAGTCCCGCCATTGATTCACAGTAATATCCGAGACAGTATTATAGTTGGGAGGAACTTCTTCTTCAGTAGGACCAAGATTGGACTTGCCTTTCATAGCGGACCTTCCAGCAGAGGCTTTCTTCTTCTGGCCACTAGCAGATTCAGAACCCCCTGTGAGAGCAACTTTCTCTAGCTGACGCTGAGTGAGGCAAGGGGGAGGAGGAGGAGGAGGCCGTTGAATAGTGAGCTTCCTCTTTTTGCTGGTGTCGGGCTCAAAGTCGCTATGTTCAGACTATGCACAAGTAGCACACAAGAACGCAAGGCAAAGAATAACAAATGAGTGTATATGCCATAGAGGATCTCACAAGAACACGTAATGAAGGTTGGGCAAGCACATGGACAGAAATAAAAATAGGCGAAAGAAAATTTTCGGCGCCAGGTCCGGCGGAACCGAACCTGTTGCCGGAATGATCGGCGACGGGTCCGGCGAACCGAGAGCTCAAACGGAAATTCCGGCGAGCAAGTTGGTCTACCGGAACGGTGACCGGAAATTCCGGCGGCGGGTTTGGCGCGACCGGGCCTGGGACCGAAAAATTTGGGCAGTCGACCGTAAAACTATCCATGACTTAGTACTTGCACAAACAAAAACACGAGGGAGAATATTGGGTGAAACTAGGGTGATGCTAGCCTAGTTACTCTACTAGGGGGATAGAGAGAACTAAGGGAGCACAAGACATGAAGGCTAGGGTTTCACCACAAACAAAAAACAAGGGAAAGAAGAGAGGAAAGAGCAAAAGTACCCTCGGATGGCGAAGACGAACCCATGCCCCCTCCCTTGCCAAGGATAGGCACGAAGAAAGCACCACACCGGGAAAGTGGGGAAGCACTCCCCGATCTCACAATGCGTGCAAGGAGAGAGCAAAACCTTCGGTGAAAAGACTTGTAGAGGCCCGATCTACAACTTGGTGGAGTGGGGAGGGTTTTGGGTGGAGGGAAAGGCCTATGTGGGGTGGGGAAGCTTGGGGCGGCGTCCATGGAGGAGGGAAGGGCGTGGGAAAGAAAGAAAGGAAGAGGAAGGAACTGCCCCACGTGCGCTCTATAAATATCCTCTTCAAAAAAATCGGCAATAAGTCCGGTCGGACCGGTGCCCATGCCGGAAATTCCGGCGAGAGCATCTGCAAACCACTACTAGGAAATAGGTCGTTTGTGGCGCACCTGTAAACATTGTAGGGGTTCGTAGCATGGAAAACAAAAATTTTCTATCGCATACAAACAAACAAGCCAAGATCTATCTACTAGATTGTAGCAACGAGTCGATGGAATAACTCACCCTCGAAGATTCCAAAGCGGTTAACGAGAGCAGATTCTCGTGGGTGATGTAGTCGCATTCTTCCGATCTCAAGATCGCGAGACGATCCTTCCGGCCACGCTCAAGAGCGCCCCATGATCGGTCACACGTCGTACTGACGAAGACCTTCCTCTCCTTGTTCCAAAGAAGCGGAGGTTGTAGCACTCCTCGCGATTCCGCAAAGACAACGGGCGTGGTACCTAAGTAGAGGGAAATCGCAGGCTTCGCCTTAAGCCGGAGCGAGTATGGTGGATTATGAGAGAGGTCTATTAGTGGTCTAGAGATTAGACACACCAATTAGAAGGCTCTAAACCGCAGGCTAAAGCAATTAGAAGCTCTAAACCAAACAGCTCTAAATCGGAGATTAGAGGTAGGAACTTGTGTGTCTCAAGGAGGAGCCCTGACCCTCCTTTTATAGGTGGAGGGGCTAGGCGCGCCAGGGAGGGAGGGATTCCCTCCCCAACTCGGCCTAGGGCTGGGCTCCGGCCAAGGAGGAGAGGAACTCCTCCTCCAAGTTGGTTTTAACCTCCTCTTGCTTGTTTCCCACAGCTTCGCTTCCACGCTTCTGCTTTCCACAGTTTCTTTTAGCTGTTTGACTTTCAAACCGGCAGTTTGACTTTCAAGTTTTGGAACAGCAAGAACACTTAGTACATGATGCAATCATTCAATGACACACTCATGTACCCTCCCCGAGTCCGGACAATCCGGACCTTCTAGAACATTCCGATGAAAACACCTAATCATTCCCAACTCCAAACGGACTTTCCTTATATGAATCTTATTCTCGGACCATTCCGGATCACCTCGTGATATCCCGGATCCCATCCGAGACTCAACAACATTCGGTCTCTTTCTCATAATACCATAACTACTCAAACAACGTCGAATCCTTAAGTGTGTCTCCACGGTTCGTGAATTATGCGGACATGATCGAGACACTTCTCCGATCAATAACCAATAGAGGAATCGGAAATTCATATGGCTCTACATATTTCTACGATTACTTTGCGATCGAATGAACCACTTACATACGATACCAATTTCCCTTTGTCTCACGATAGTTTACTTATCCGAGGTTATGATCGCTTGATCTCCGCATACCTAGTTCAACCTTGTTACCGATAAGTACTCTTTTCTCGTTCGTGATATGTGATCCCTTGTGACCTAGTCACATGCTTGCAAGCTAATTGGATGACATTCCACCGAGAGGGCCCAGTATATCTATCCGTCATATGGATGGACAAATCCCACTCTTGATCCATGTGTTTCAACCAATACTTTCCGAACACTCAATGCCACCTTTATAGCCACCCCACGGTGTGGTGTTTGATGTCATCAAAGCATCCATCCGCAAAGGTGATATGCATGATCTCATGGTCAAGGAATTAGGTTACTATGTATCAGAAAGCATATAGCAATTGAACTTATTGAAATGACTTGATCTTTATGCTACGCTTATCTATAGGAGTATGTCCATCACATCATTCTCCTAATGATATGATCCTGTTGTTAATAACATCTCTATGTTCATGATCAGGAAACCATGATCATATATTAACCAACAAGCTAGTTTAACAAGAGGCTTTACTAGGGACTCTTATTTTATGTTTACAAATCACACAAGTATTAATGTTTCCGGTTAATACAATTATAGCATGGTATGTAAACATTTATCATAAGTGTGAAGATATGATAATAACCACTTTATTATTGCCTCTTGGGCATATCTCCAACAGTCTCCCACTTGCACTAGAGTCAATAATCTAGTTTCAAACCTTTGTGTATATAACACCTATGGCTTTCCGGTGTTGTATGTACACGATTGCTAGTGGTCAATCGATCTCGGATCGACACTTCCCGGTCCGTGTGTAATTGCATGTCTTTGCGTCTCTCACGCATCACTCATTCTCTAATGAGATGCCTTTGTATAAATTTGGTCTTTCGGTGTGACCTTTAGTTCTTTGGGGTTAAAACATGTTGATAATATTGTCGCACAATATATCTTCATAGTATTATCCTCTGAACTACACCTAGTTTGATAACAAACTACTTGACACAAATGCCTCTTTAGTCGCTATAATAGCAGTCATATACTTAGCCTTTTGTTGTAGTATCTGTCACAATGTCTTAACTTTGGAACTCATCCAAATCCATTATGGAACTCACTTTCCATTATATTGTGCCACCCTTAGTTTAGATTGAGATGAACTTAATTTGTACTTTGTGACAAAACTAGTATCAATGTAGTACTTTTACAATGAACTAACCATCTATTTGTCACTTCTACAAATATTATACTCTTAGTTCTTCCAAAAGATCATAAGAATATCCTTACTATTGTCCAATGATCATCTTACGAATCATTCTGGTATATGCTCACAACATTTAGAGCATAGGACATATCTGTATTTGTACATATCACAGTATAATTGATATAAATACTCTTTGTGATTTCATACATCAAGTATCAATCTATACTTGATTATTTGTTTCACTTTACCAAATGTCAATACACTTGAATATATCATCAACATTGAACTCATTCAATCCTTTACGTGACAAGAACCTCTCTTGTAGTTTCTATATTGAACTCATTCAATATCTCGTTTATGTACTTCCGCACAACCATATTAGCGTCTATTGATGCCAAATATTTGGGTTTTGCCTAAGTCTTTCATCGGGATGAAATTCTTAATATGTGTTAATAAAAGATACATTATTTCCAATCAACAATATGTCTTCCACATAATGTATTAGAAACATGTCTTAGCGCTCCCACTTAATTTCTTGCAAATGCAAGCATCTTCATTGTCTCTAATGAACTTTCAAACTCCTTTAACAGTTTCATCATAGTGAAGATTCCAACTCCGCTATGCTTACTTCAACCATTGAAGTTTGCATATGTTTTTAGCATCCCTTGAATTTAATAAAACCCTTTGGACCGTGTCATGCACACATCCTAGGTAACAATTCTATTAGAAGAACTTGTTTTGTTTATTCAACTACCACATAACAAAATTATATGTAGTGGCTGCTACATTAATCCGTCTAGACTAAATATCGCTATGAAAGATCAAATCTTGTCATAGTCAACCTTTGAACATTTTGTGAACTCTTTCCCAACATGTCGACTGTTTCATAGATGTAAAACATCCATGTCTATTTCTTTATAGATCCAGACACAACTGTAAGGTCTTACACCTTTCTCGAGGGTCCTTCAAGTTCAAAACTTGATTTCTCGTGTATGGAACTATCACGGATTTTATGGCTTCAAGCCATTTGACGGAGTCAGGGCCCATCATCACTTCTTTGCATGTAGTCCGTTCATTATTCTCAAATAATGATTCAACCCTCAAATCTTGGTATTTGATTGTTTACCCGACCTACTTGTTTCAATAGGAACTTAGATCTCCGTGACCACAACCTTTGAAGCACGTGAGCCATGAGCATTGTTGCTGCCTCCGAAAGACTTTTCGGTGCTGCGCAACTCTGCACATATAGCTAAGGTTCTTTTAACCTTATCAAAGTTCTATTGTCCTCCCACTTAACTTTTCACGAAAAATTCCTTCTCAAAGAAACTTGACGTTCTAAGCAACAAACACTTTTGTCTCTGGTGTTTATGGAGGAATACTTAACAGTTTATACAAAGACAGGTTCATCCGACTTTGGTTGCACACATCTTTCTTATGCATAGCATACCAATGTTTAAGAAAGGACAACTTGGGTTTTATCCCAAACCATAACTTTATATGATGTCATTTCAACGGATTATGATGGAGCTCTTTTCAGTGGAAAAACGGTAATCTCTAAAGCTTTTAATCTTTAAAATATAATGGCAGTTTTATGAATTATACCTTTGATCTTACCATGTCAAACAAGGTTTAATTACATATCTCGAACGCTCCATACTCTTATGGTGTTTCGGGAAATGCAAATCCACGGAACGATTCCTTAAATCTTAGGTATTATGCTAAACTTTTAACTCAAATATCTTCCTTTATGATCTTATCATAAACTATTTATATTCTTGTTACAATGATTTTGCACTTCATCTTGAAAGTCCTTGAACTTTTCAAATGTTTCACACTTCATCCTTATTAAGTAAATATTTCATATATTCACTCAAATTTTCGGAGAAAGCACATGAAGTTGAAATCCATCGCTCTTGACTATACATAATGGACTTCATACAACAATATGTACAAGTTCCAATAAGCTAGTCTATCGTTCCCTTTTGGCCTATGAACGAAGTTTTAATTATCTCTAGGAAAGTTTCACAAGCGTTATTTGATCAAAATCAAATAGACTCCAAAATTCCATCCATATGGATTTTCTTCATGTTTTCTTTCCAATATAATTTAAACGGCGATGTCACTTCCTAAGTGATCTTTCAATCAATTTGTCTTTCGACATTTTTAGCACTAGTTTTATGGATGTGATTTCTCCAACGAGATTTGTGAATCATCCATCTTTTATGGATTACGGCAATTATTTTGAACAACCCTTTTGTTCTCATAATACCTGATAAAACAAATCTTGAAGGCAAGCTTTGATGTTTTAACGAGCAACACAATAACCCTTTATTTGTTCTCGATGAACATCATCACATATTCTTTTGCTAGTTACTTAGGCCATTGTAGTTCATGAATTGTGTTGTTTCGTATGACGATTCACACCAACAAATTCAGTATCAAATACTTAAGAACCACATTGTTTAATAAGCAAAGAATACAGCCATAACATGTATATCATCTATATACTTAAACTGAACAATTCTAGTCTTTTCTTTTACGCCATATATTTATGAGATTCTCTTTCAAGATTTTCCTTTTCGCTTGAAAGAATCTATCAATAACAATAGTGGAGTCATACATATGACACATAGTCCAAAACATGTATAGTTAAATACCAATGTCCTTGGACTTGCACCTTGAAGTAGATCACCATCATCAAATGTTTGGTGTTCTTTCAAATTCCTTTATTTAGTAATCTTCTTGGTGTAGTAAACATTTTACCTATATCAAATATTCACCCTCATTATGGATTTATCCATTATCAAGCTACTTTTAGCTTGTAACGGTGAATCGCAAGTATAATGTTGCTCTCCAAAACCTTTTGGAGGATTAGGACAACTAGTGTCTCCAACCTTTTCCAAATTCTTGTCAAATATGAGAACATGACTTTTGCCATATTATACTCTATCATGTTGCAACCAAAACTTCGTTTCAGATATCACAATATCTTCCACACATCATGGTTTCTGAAACAACTCTTTCAGATCCTAGATAACCTTGATATTAAGAGAATCCTTTGAATATCAAGAATCATGGAGACAAACATGATACTCATATACTAACACTTGGAATTGTCACTCTTGTTTTAATACCAATTATTAAACTTCATGGAGTAACTGAACTTCTTGAAAGTTTGCAATAGGACTTTTAAACTTTAGATTAACACTTCAAAACAATACGATACCAGTCAGAAAGTAACTAACCAGAATTCTATAGTTCTATCATCTCAATTATAACTAAGCGCAAGGTGGTAAACGGATGCCAATGACTACAACAACTATGCAAATTCACTTTGATTTAGTTTATGATAAATTGAGTTCTAATTAATAATTAAATTAATCTTGGTGAACTCCCACTCAAAACAATATCCCTCACATTGTTTTAGTGATCACACGAACCAAATCCACCACATCAAAACCGATCATCACGAGAGTTGATATAGCTTCAATGGCGAACAATCAACATGTTCATCATATCTACTATATGACTCATGCTCTACCTTTCGTAATCCGTGTTCACGAGACCATGTCCGTACATGCTAGGCTCACAAGATCAAACCTTAGTTTCGCATGAGCAATCTGGCTTGCTCACGTTGTATACACTTGTAGAATCTAACACACCGATCATCACGTGGTGCTTCAAACAACAAGCTTTAGCAACGGTGCTAACTAAGGGTGAACACTTTATGATTTGAAATTCATGTGCATGAGGGATCATCTTATAATGCTACCATCGCCTACTAAGCAATACAAGATGCATAAAGGATTAACATCACATGCAATTCATAATATGTGATATGATATGGTTTTCTTCTTTGTGCTTCCGATCTCCATCTTGAAGCACGAACATGATCTCCATCATCACCGCATTGCATCAAGGTCAATGACGCTTCACCATGGTTGTCGCCCACCGCTTCAACTATTACAACTACTTTGAATAGACACGCTGGTCTTAACATAAATTAAAGACAACCATATATTCGCCGTTGCCAACTTACAATAAGGAACATTGCATACATCAAATATAATCACAATCATGGCCATATCACATCATCAAGACACCCTGCAAAACAAAGTTAGACGCCTCTACTTTCTTTGCATATTTTACATGGTTTGGGGCTTTCAATAAGTGTCGTTGTAACTTACGAACAAGAACCACAACATTGATACTAGCATTATTGATCACCCGTTGTAAATTGGATCTTAACTATGCTAGGAGAAACAGGCACCCGCAAAGCCACTTATGCAATACAAGTTGCATGTTAAGCGTGGAGCAAGTCTCATGAACGATGTCATGTAAGGTTAGCCCGGGCCGCTTCATCCCAACATACCGCAAGATGCAAAGTACACAAAAAGCAATCGACAATAAAAGCATCAACGCCCACAATGACCATTGTGTTCTTCTCGTGCAACAGATCTACATATAGACACGGCTCTGATACCACTGTAGGGGTTCGTAGCATGGAAAACAAAAATTTTCTATCGCATACAAACAAACAAGCCAAGATCTATCTACTAGATTGTAGCAACGAGTCGATGGAATAACTCACCCTCGAAGATTCCAAAGCGGTTAACGAGAGCAGATTCTCGGGTGATGTAGTCGCATTCTTCCGATCTCAAGATCGCAGAGACGATCCTTCCGCCGCCACGTTAAGCGCCGCTCCAGATCGGTCACACCTTCCTCACTCGAAGACCTTGTTCCCTTGTTCCGGAGCTTGGTTGTAGCACTCCTCGCGATTCCGCAGCACAGGCGTGGTACCTAAGTAGAGGGAAATCCCGCAGGCCTTGAAGGCGAGTATGGTGGATTATGAGAGAGGGCTATTAGTGGTCTAGATATTAGACACACCAATTAGACAATTAGAAGGCTCTAAACCGCAGGCTAAAGCAATTAGAAGCTCTAAACCAAACGGCTCTAACCGGAGATTAGAGGTAGGAACTTGTGTGTCTCAAGGAGGAGCCCCCCTCCTTTTATAGGTGGAGGGCTAGGCGCGGAGGGAGGAGGAGGAGTCCCTCCCAACTGCCTAGGCCTAGGGCTGGGCGCCAAGAGGAGAGGAACTCCTCCTCAAGTTGGTTTCAACCTCCTCTTGCTTGTTTCCCACAGCTCGCTTCCTGTTTCCACAGTTTCCTGTTTTCACAGTTTTCTGTTTTACGTTTGACTTTCAAACCGCAGTTTGACTTTCAAGTTTTGGAACAGCAAGAACACTTAGTACATGATGCAATCATTCAATGACACACTCATGTACCCTCCCCTCCCCGGACTGGGACAATCCGGACCCTTCTAGAACATTCTCGATGAAAACAGGAATCATTCCCGAACTCGAAACAGGACTTTCCTTATATGAATCTTATTCTTCGACCATTCCGGATCACCTCGTGATATCCCGGATCCCATCCGAGACTCAACAACATTCGGTCTCTTTCTCATAATACCATAATTACTCAAACAACGTCGAATCCTTAAGTGTGTCTCCCTACGGTTCGTGAATTATGCGGACATGATCGAGACACTTATCCGATCAATAACCAATAGAGGAATCTGGAAATTCATATGGCTCTCACATATTTCTACGATTACTTTGCGATCGAATGAACCACTTACATACGATACCAATTTCCCTTTGTCTCACAATAGTTTACTTATCCGAGGTTATGATCGTCGGTATCTCCGCATACCTAGTTCAACCTTGTTACTGATAAGTACTCTTTTCGTTCCCGTGATATGTGATCCCTTGTGACCCAGTCACATGCTTGCAAGCTAATTGGATGACATTCCACCGAGAGGGCCCAGAGTATATCTATCCGTCATATGGATGGACAAATCCCACTCTTGATCCATGTGTTTCAACCAATACTTTCCGAACACTCAATGCCACCTTTATAGCCACCCAGTTACGGTGTGGTGTTTGATGTCATCAAAGCATCCATCCGCAAAGGTGATATGCATGATCTCATGGTCGAAGGAATTAGGTTACTATGTATCAGAAAGCATATAGCAATTGAACTTATTGAAATGACTTGATCTTTATGCTACGCTTATCTATAGGAGTATGTCCATCACATCATTCTCCTAATGATATGATCCTGTTGTTAATAACATCTCTATGTTCATGATCAGGAAACCATGATCATATATTAACCAACAAGCTAGTTTAACAAGAGGCTTTACTAGGGACTCTTATTTTATGTTTACAAATCACACAAGTATTAATGTTTACGGTTAATACAATTATAGCATGGTATGTAAACATTTATCATAAGTGTGAAGATATGATAATAACCACTTTATTATTACCTCTTGGGCATATCTCCAACAAACATCATCTATGGTGCACTAGGTGTGTGCCACGAGCCTCGCGCTACGGCTATCTCCTAGCCGTGGCGCACTGCCTGGTGCGCCAAGGTTATCTCGAGATAGGCGTGGCGCACTACCTGGTGTGCCACGGGTAGGGGTACAGGGTGTGACACGGATGTGTTTTTCAAAAAACAAAAAAAATGCAAAAAACACCCTCGTTTTGAATTGCAAAAGAAATTGGGTCTGTGCATTGCCGCCGTCGTGTCACCTCGCCGGAGCATGGCCGTGGCCACGACCTACCACCGCAGGGAGGTGCGGGAGGCCGTGGCCGCTCTAGTCCTCGTCGGTGTCAAGGTGGTAGGAAGGGTGTGGTTGGATAAAGGAAGGTAGGAAGAGAGGGAGGTAGGAAGAGATGGAGGAAGAGAGGGAGGAAGAGAGGGAGGAAAGGAGGTCGGTGAGGAGAAGGATGCCGCCGTCGCCCGTTGTCACTGCGAGGAGGAGGAGGAGAAGGTCGCCGTCACACCGCCGTCACTGCAAGGAGAGGTGGAGGCCGTCGTTGCGCCGCCGCCGCGCCACCGTCACTGCAAGGAGAGGAGGAGTCCGTCGTCGCGCCATCACTGCAAGGAGAGGAGAAGGGGAAGGAGGAGAAGGAAAAGGAGAAGGAGAAGGAAGAAGGAGAAGGGAGAAGGAAGAAGGAGAAGAGAAAGGAAAAGGGAGAGGGAAAAGGGGGAAGGAAAAGGTAGGAGGGCGGGGTGGGTATTCAAATTTTGAATCCCGCCCAACTTACTCGTAGCGCACTAGGTGGTGGTGCGCTACGGGTAAGTTGCCCTCTATTTTTTTTCTGCAGGAAAAAACGGTCTTTTGACCATAACTTTTTACTCTTTTCGAATTTTGAAAATCTATATAATCACGAACGGATGCGAATTCTCGTTCTCATCATTTTGGTATATTATACGATTTTTTTCGACATCGTATGCAAAAGTTACGGCCATTTTACCGTGGCATGAATTTTTTTGCAGAAAAAGTGGAAACTCATGTTTGTTAATTTTCCTAGAAACTATACCACATTACCTACCTAAATATGAAAGGATTTTATTTTTTGAAGTGTTTATTATTTTCTTTTATTTTTTTCAAAACCTAAAAAGACGATCCACGGGGGGTGGAATTGGTGCAGGCCACTTAGTCGTAGGGCACTAGGGCAGAGTGCCCTACGACTAAGTTGACCCAGCTGTTGCAGCACACATGCCCATAGCGCACTAGGTCAAGTTGCTTTACGGCTAAGTGACACATCCGTAGTGCACCTTGACCTAATGTGTTACGGGTATGTGTGTTGTGGCCACATGTGCCCTGACCCACATATAGCCGTGGCGCACCACGCCCATGTGCTCCACGCTTACGACAGTTAGCCATAGGGCACCTGTGGACAGTGCGCCACGCATATTTTACCCGTGGGGCACCACTAGCAAGTGACGAGGTTTAATCTCATCAATGCCCATTGTTATGGACTTGGGTTTTGGAGAAGATGGGGATGCTGGAGATCGTGGAACGGTTAGCAAACAAGCAACACGGGGTCACAAGGTTTACCCAGGTTCAGGCCCCCGAAGGGAAAACCCTACTCCTGCTTGTCTGCTCTTGATTACAGCGGAACCGAAGGTTACAGGGGTGCGCAGATGCAATCTGGCGTGGAGGTGTGTATGCGAAAGTATGAGGAGGCCTCTAGGTCGTGCCCTCCTAGCCTTTATATAGAGTTAGGCAGGTCCAGGCACAGACCGAGTCGGTTACAGGTCTTAGGGTTTACCCCTTTGAATTTCCTATCTACTCTAGTCTTGCTCTCCAAGGATCCGAAGGCGTCATGGGCCCTGGCCACCCGAAAATCTTCATGGGTCGACGTATATTTGTCGTGGGCCTTCCTTGGGCTGGACTAGGTATGCTGAAGTCATGTGCCCGCGGGGTATAACCATGTCAGTAGCCCCCGAGTGTTCAGTCGAATCGTAGATTCGGCTGAGGATTCTGCAATCTTTCGGGTGCAACTATGTATTTCAATAATTCATGTGCATGGATTGTTGATGTGTGTGTGCCTGACTCACCCGACGGATCAGGGTCAGTTAACTGTCTTAGGACGAAACAACACGATCTTATTCAGGTTGGAGTCCCTCAACTCGAACCCGGAACATATGCTGGTGAAATTCGACTCAGGCCGCGGAGGACTTACAGGAGTGTAATTCCGGTGAATTTAATTGATGTACCCAACGCGCCCGTCGGGATTTTTCATCGCACCTGTTAGCACGGGTTTTTACTAGCGAGCGCTTGATGCGTTGCTGTGCCATCAGATGATATCTGTAGGTCTTATCTTTGTATCGCAGACACAGCATCCGAATGTTTATCACCGCGGAGGTGTTTCGGGTGGTCAATAAGAACGTTGCTCACTTAACATTTAGTTGGGGCAGAGTTGCCGAAAAGTTTTTGTATGCTGATCCGAAGGATCGCGGTCGAAGAATTCATAGGGTGCGCGACCAACTCCTCTATGGGAGTAGCCCCCGAGTGTCTGTTCGAGTCGTAGACTCGAGCGGAGACTTTAATTCAGACGTTGTTCAGTTGTAAGTCCGTAGGAAATGAAATTTTTCGGATGATTAAATCCATCCTCCCTATGGGAGTAGCCCCCGAGTCCGTAGTGGAGTCGTAGACTCGACGGAGGACTCGAAGTAATAGTTCATTTCTATTCATCTTTCGGGTGCGCGGCCAGCGCTCCTGATAGGAGTAGCCCCCGAGTAATTGATCGAATCGTAGATTCGAGTGAGTACTCTTAGCTTTGAAGCCGAAGAAATTGTAGCTGCTGCTAGTGTAGCTTTTGATGACGTCAGTGCTGACGATCGATGACCTCAAGCGTCTGCTGCGCCAGAGATGACTTGACTGGACGAACGTGGGTCCCACTGTCTGACCTTGAATTGACCGGTCACGCGTGGCGTGAAGATAATTACGGCGTCGCCTCGATTTCCGTGCGTAGTGGACGGCGTGTTAGCGACGGTTCGTTGTGATGCTGACACGTGTATGGCCAGATCCTGCCGTTGGCGTTAGGTCTTCTTGATGGACGGCTGTCGTGCATCATCTTTGTCGTTATAATCCTTGGGGAAAACTTTAGTTTGTTTTCACCGCATCTGTTATTGCCTTCACTGCTTCCTTGCATTTTGAGAGCTCTTGCTGCGCGCTGGAATATTCCTTTACATTTCCTTCTTCCATTATGTGCTCTCGCCGCCGTACCGCGATGGGGAAGCCAAAGAAATCGTCGTCTGCGGTTGGTACCAGCGCCGTTGGAGGGAAGAAAAGTGCCGCCGCTACCCGTGTCATCGACGGTGGCTGGCGGCGATCGGAGACGCGGGAGAGTGATCTCCGCAGGCTTCGCGAGCGGGGCCTGATCCCGCAGGATAGGGAGGTCGTTAAACTCCCAGGCAATGAGGTAATCCCCCGTCCCCCCGTTGGGTATCGGGTTATGTTCCTTGCCTTTGTCTTGCGCGGATTTTCCTTCCCAGTCCATAACTTCCTTTGTGGACTGCTTTTTCTGTACGGTGTCCAATTGCACCATCTTTCCCCCAATTATCTTCTTCACATTGCGTGTTTTATCACTTTCTGTGAGTGCTGGATCGGTATTGAGCCGCACTTTGGCCTCTTCCGGAAACTTTATTCCGTGAAGAGGCAATCTGGTTCGGATGGTGTTTATCCCATTGGGGGTTGCATCATCTCCCTCAAGCCCAATCTGCTTTTCTTTTTCCATGTCCGAATCTGTCCAGTACTGGCAGAGGCGATGGTTTTATATCCGCGACTCCGTAGTACCTGGGCAAGATTTTGGTATTGTTCCTTTCGACCCCTCCCAAAAGATTGAGCCGAAAAGGTCTTGGAAAAACAAGGTCTTGGATGGCGAGGTGGCAGAGATAGAGGCTCTCTATCGTCGGGTGGAGGATCTCCAGTTGATTCCGGAGAAGGAAGTGAACGGTGTGGATATCATCCGCACCTTTCTCGAGCATTGGATATAGCCACTCCAGGCTAGGGCGCACCCGATGTTCCTGTATGCTGGCTGGCATGATCCAACGAGGGTTTCGGCTGAGAAATTCTCCCAGGGAGATCTTTACAGGTCCCTTCGCTTGCTGCTGAAGTTCAAGGCTGGAGAGGATATCCCGGGGAAGTCGTTGACTCCTCCGTTTTCTTCTTCGCTTCCTGTTCCACAGGTGTAGATCCGTGCGCGTAGCGCTATTTTTCAACTGCATTGTTTTGTTTTTGTTTGCTAACAAATTGTTCTTCTCCTGTGCAGAGCTTCAAGGTGTCGGGTATGTCGCCTCCATTACCCGAAGTATATCCGGATGCTCCGGATAATGGTTTGGTGGATTCCATGTCCGAGCTGCCATCGGCGCGATCACCGACTGAAGATGTCAACGAGTCGAGCGAGGACCACACTCGCAAACAATCGCGGAGCTCCAGCGAGTCTTCGGATGCTTCGACTCCTCCGACTCCTAGGAATCCTCTGTGTCTTGAGCGCCATAGTGATGGGCATGGAGGCTCTTCCTCCCCTATTCCTGCTCTTCCTGTGCGGGCTGTAGCGCCGCACCCGCCAGCGAAGCGGAAGAAGGAAGAAAAGAAGGAAGAGAATAAAGAGGAGAAGAAAGAGGAGAAGAGGGTCCGAAGGACCCCTCCTGTCTTCAACCTTAGCGAGCTTGACTCGTAAGTTTCCTCTATACTGCACTTTCTTTTCTTTTTACTTTGTTCTTGTACTAACTTGTTCGTGTGCAGGCACTCTTCCAACGACTCCTCTAGCGACGGTGCTCGGGAGATGATGGGGGAGTCAAAAGTCGCGTCTCCTCCTCCTCAGACGATGGAAACTTCTGAGGGCGCTGCTCTGAACCCTCCTCCGCAGGAGGTTCAGGTGGTTGCGCCTCAGAATTTTGCTAGCGGACCTTCGACGTCGCCATCAGATCATGTAAGTATTTCTGTCTCCTGCCACGGGAGGAGCCCCCGAGCATCTATAAAAGAGTTTTCTTGTTTTGTTCTTCGAGTCTCGGGGGGATCCCCCGAGCGTTTTCGTGTGTGTATTTTGCTTCTGTTCTTCTCTGTTGGGCGTAGCCCCCGAGTCCTTTTTCTAACTGGTAGGTCTTCTTCCTGCAGCCTTTTGTGCAGGATGCCAAGCGGCAGTGCAGAGCACTGTGTCGAGGCCAGCCTCAAACAGCTTCAAGGTACCATTCTGCCTTTGATGTTTCTTTCTTTTTGTATTATTGTCTTGTTGTCTAACACTTGTATTGTTTGGGTGCAGAGGAGCATAACACTTCCCTCCGTGAGATTGATGCTCTCAAGAAGAGCCTTGGTCAAGCGGAGAAGAAGGCCGAGGTCGCCGTTGGTGCGAAGGAGCGCCTCGAGCTGGAGCTGGCTACTGTGGCCGAGGCTAAGGAGCGCCTGCAGCAGGAGGCCACAGACTGCGAGGAGCTGCTTGCTACTGCTGCGGCTGCGCGTGAAAGAGAGGTGGCGGGCAAGCTCATGGCTGCTGCCAAGGTTGTTTCGGGTGAGTATCTTCTTTTGCCCCTTTTGTTTTTATTGTCTTTATTCTGGGTGCTTTCTTCATTCCTTTTCTTTATTGTCTCAGATGCCGCAGGCATCGAATTTTACCGCAGCGCTCTGGAGCACGGGAGTGCTCTAGATGATGCTACTGCAGCGGTCGAAGATCGCTGCAGCACCGTCGTCAGCTCCCTTGCCAAGGCCAAGGAGGTCCTTGGCCGCTTCTACAAGGAGCTTGTCCCCAAGGGCGCGACTCTTGATGATGTTGACGCCTTGGCGGAGGCATTGTCAGTCGAAGCGCCTACGGAGTACAAGCGCAAGCAGAAGGGCATCGGCGCGTCCGTCGGGCTGGCGATGGCTTTGGCGGCTGGAGAGGAGCTGGACCTTCCCCAGATCACCTCCCGGATGCCGACGACTGCGGCATGGGCCAAAGCTGGTTGATCTGCTGGCCGAGTACGCACTACGGCAGCAGGGGGAAGCCAAGGCGAGGCAGTCCGGCTCCAAGGCTACTCAGGGTATCGCATCTTAGGTGTTGTAGCTGTAGGATAGCTTTAGTTTTCTTTTGTTGTAATTATGTTGATGATCAAATCCTTGTGCCACGTAGTGGCCTTTTATGCACTTAATGAATTCTTTTGAGATGTGTGCTCCTCTGTCTGAGTTTTCATGTATGTTGTCTTTCTGCTGCTCTAGGGTCCTTCGGGTGCTGATCCCGTTGACGCCTCGCCTTCCGCGCGGCTGCGGCCATCCTTGGATGATTCGTCGCAGCTTGCCTTCCTTCGGGACCGTGTTCGTAGTCTCGAGAAGGAGTTGCTTGGGGTGCGTGGCAATGCCGATGTTTGGAAGTCCAAGATGGATCGCGGTTCGGCCAGAGAGGAGTACTTGATGGCAGAATTGCTTCGACTGTCTGAGCAGCTTCAGTGTAAGTTTTTTCGAGTGCACCACAGAAGTGTGGATTACCTATAGCCATTTTCCTAGTAGTGAACCGACCTACTGACCGGAAATTCCGGTGGCGACCGAAAATTTCGGCAGAGAACCGAAAACATGTTCTGAAAGGGTTTTCGGTCTGCTGCCAGAATTTTTGGCGGTCGCCGGAATTTTCGGTCGTCGGGCCGGTCGAACCGGAATTTTCGCCAAAAATTTTCTGAAGACAGCAAGACAAGATTGTTGATGTTTTGGGGATGAAAAATTGTGAGGAATCATATGACCATATACACAAGATCCAAGTGAAGACCAGAGAGAGAGCAACGTCCATAAGGAAAGGTCATGAAAAAGCAAAAAAGCGAAGAGCAACCATGGACAAAGGATTTAGCTTGAAGCAACAATGCACCCAATATACAAAACCGACCATTTGGCGGAGGATTTCTCCCCCTATGTTTAAGCATACATGTCATGGCGCCTCAAATATAGATGCTTGGACCCATATCATGACATGAGATCAATTTATGTTGCACACATAGGTAAGCACCAAACCAAGATATGGTAAGATGACCATCCCTACATGTGTTGTGCAACTAAGCTACATAGCATGTGAAGAGCAAGAATATAGTGCAAGAAGCAAATCAATCCAAGTTTTGGGGATCTAGGATACCGAGTTCTCGCCTCAACATGACAAACCGGGCTTCATCCAAAGGCTTCGTGAAGATATCGGCCAATTGGAACATCGTACCCACATGAGTGATATTGATATCACCATTTGCGACATGGTCACGTAGGAAGTGGTGGCGAATGTCAATATGTTTGGTGTGGCAATGTTGGACGGGGTTGTTGGCGATCTTTATTGCGCTTTCATTATCACATAGAAGAGGCACTGTACCAAGAGACACACCATAGTCTTTCAAGGTTTTCCTCATCCATAACAATTGAGCACAACAAGATGTCGCGGATATGTATTCGGCTTCGGCGGTGGATAGGGATGTGGAGTTTTGTTTCTTGGAAGACCAACTCACCAACGACCGGCCAATAAATTGGCAAGCCCCGGAGGTTGATTTCCGGTCAACCTTATCACCTGCCCAATCGGCATCCGAATAGCCAACAAGCTCAAAGGTTGACCCCTTTGGATACCAAAGACCGAGAGTAGGAGTGAGAACAAGGTACCTAAAAAATCCGTTTGACTGCCATCAAGTGGCACTCCTTGGGAGAGGATTGAAAACGAGCACACATTCCAACACTTAACATGATATCCGGCCTAGAAGCACAAATGTAGAGCAAGGAACCAATCATAGAACGATATACCTTTTGATCCACATCCTTCTCACCTACGCCAAGGCCAAGTTGTCCATTTAGTGGCATGGGTGTCTTCATGGGATTAGCCTTGGCCATCTCGAACTTATTGAGCATATCCTTAATGTACTTCTCTTGAGAGATGAAAGTGCCATGAGGAAGTTGCTTTATGATGAAGCCTAGAAAGAACTTCAACTCCCCCATCATGGACATCCTAAATTTCATAGTCATCAACTCAGCAAAAGCTTTGTTATGAGATTCGTTAGTTCCACCAAATATAATATCATCAACATATATTTGAACAATAAATAAGCCACCCCCTTTAACCCGTTTGGTGAAAAGGGTGGAATCGACCTTACCCACGCTAAACCCATCCATGAGTAGAAAATCCCTAAGGTGCTCATACCAAGCACGAGGAGCTTGCTTTAGTCCGTAGAGAGCCTTATGGAGTAGATACACATGGTTGGGATAGCGTGTGTTTTCTAAACCCGGGGGTTGAGCTACATATGCAACCTCTTTCAAGAGACCATTAAGAAATGCACTTTTCACATCCACTTGATAAAGCTTGAAGTTATGCAAAGATGCATAAGCAAGCAAGAGACGAATAGCTTCAAAACGAGCAATGGGCGTAAAGGTGTCCTCATAGTCAATACCTTCTATTTGGGCATACCCTTGCGCCATTAACCTTGCTTTGTTTCTTGTGACGACCCCATTCTCATCTTGCTTGTTTTTGAACACCCACTTGGTCCCAATGACATTGATGCGATGATATTTAGGCCTCTCCACTAGAGACCATACTTCATTGCGGGTGAAACACTCGAGTTCTTCTTGCATGGCAATGACCCAATCCGGATCCTCCAAAGCCTCATGAACCTTAAGGGGCTCAAAGTTGGACACAAAAGCATGATGCCCACAAAAGGTTGTGAGGTTCTTCTTCCTGGCACGGGTCTCGATCCCTCTTGATATGCTTCCAAGGATATTGTTGACTTGAAGTCCACTTGCAATGGAGGCGGCCTTAATCTTCTGAATTGTGACTTCATGATCAACAAATTCATCTTTTGAGGGGCCTTGATCATTGACACCATCTTGAGCTTGGACTTGAGATGGAGGTTGATCTTCTACTTGGTCTTGCTCAAGGGTTTGAGGGCTTGGTTCTTGTTCATCGGTTTGCATGGCATCATGAGAGAGATGTTGATCTTGTGATGCATTTGATGGCTCAACTTGGGTAGAGCTCGGCTCTTCTTGAGTTGAGCTTGATTCTCCCCCATCATCTTGTTGAACATGAATGTGAGACTCGGTGGGCAAGATGTGCCCAATACCCATCAACTTGAAGACTTGAGAAGAATCATCATCTCCTACATCACGAGAAGAAACTTGCCCCTCATGGGGGCCATTATTCTCCAAAAACTCCACGTCACAAGATACTTCAACACTACCATTGGTCTTGTTGTAGTATCTATAGGCATGAGAGTTTTCCGCATAACCAACAAAATTACCCTCTATAGTTCTAGATTCGAATTTACCGAGCTTTTCCTTTTTGTTCTTGACGAGGCACTTGCATCCAAAGACACGGAAGTAGTTGACATTGGGCTTCTTACTTCTGAGAATCTCATGTGGAGTCATGTCAAATGGAGCACGGAGGAAGAGTCGGTTCGTGTAGTGGACCGCGGTAGCAATAGCTTCTCCCCAAAAATTGTGAGGGGACTTGAATTCACTCAACATTGTTCTTGCCATCTCAATGATTGTCCGGTTCTTCCTTTCAACAACACCATTTTGTTGAGGGGTATAAGGAGCTGAGAATTCATGCTTGATCCCCTCATCTTCAACAAATTCTTGCATGGTGTAGTTCTTGAACTCGGTGCCATTGTCGGTTCTAATAGTCTTGATCTCCACACCATGAGTACGTTGAGCTTGCTTGGCGAAAATCATGAATTCCTTGAAGGTCTCATCCTTCGTCTTGAGAAGAAAGACCCGAGTATACCTTGAGTAATCATCAACAATGACAAGACCATATCTTCTTCCACCAAGAGAGTCATATGTCGAAGGCCCGAAGAGATCCAAATGGAGCAGCTCAAAGGGTCTTGACGTGGCCACCTTGGTAACGGAAGGATGATGCTTTCCTGAAATGCAAGCACTACACACACAATCTTTCTCAAAGGAGATATCGGTTAGTCCAATAATATGCTCACCCTTTAGGAGTAGATTGAGATTCTCCTGTTGACATGGCCTACACGATGATGCCAAAGCCATCCCTTGTCAGCCTTGGCCATTAGACATGTAGGAAGAGATTGCCTCTCTTTCGAGAGGTCGACCACATAAAGGTCATCTTCCACGTGCCCAATGAGAACCAAGCTGAGATCATCACCCCTAAAGACCTTCACAAAAGTTCTAGAGAAATATGAGTCATAGCCGGCATCCGCGGGATGTTTAATAGAAAGCAAGTTGTAACCAAGGTTTTCAACATGTACGACGGTCTCAAGAGTCAAAACCTTGGAAATTACCAACTTACCATAACCTAGTACCTTTCCTTTAGAGTTATCTCCAAAAGTGGTGCTTGACGTTGAGTTGACATCGTGAATGAATTGGTCAAGCCCACTCCTACCTTCGGTCATGTGATTGGTGCATCCACTATCAAACACCCATTTTGATCCACCGGAGGCATAACCCTACAAAATCAATTCTTTGATTTAGGAACCCATTGAGTAATGGGTACCCTAGCATTAGCAACAAGATCCTTAGGTACACAAATTGAGTACCAACTATAAGCATAACCATTTTGAGGGCCAACATATTTGGCATATACATCTCCTTGAGTGCCCTTACATAGCACATAGGAAGGATTATACTTTCCCGCATACTTGTGATTGGGATTGCCCCTCATGGCTATCCCATTCACCACATTCCTTTTGACCTGGTCAACCACCTTGTCACCTTATTTCACAAAGGTTATCTTATTTGGTGGAATGGCATTGCTCGTGTTGTTCTTTGGATCAAAACCGACACCTTCCTTGGAAATTCTCGTCTTTTGACGAGATAAAATCTCATCTAGGATCTTTCCCTTGGAGGTAGGTGCACGGCGCTCTTTCTCAAGTTGCTCTTTCAACTTCTTATTTTCCTCAATGAGGTGAGCTTGATCAAAGGTAGAGTTAGAGGTACAAGAATCATTTTCAACTATAATTGGATCCTTCAATGTACCAAGAGCCTTCTCATAGGACACCCGAAGTTGATCATGGTTCTCTCCAAGTTTTATGAGCTCAAGCTTGACAAGCAAACTAGCCTTCTCAAGGTGCTCAAGGTCCTTGGTAAGAGAATCATGAGCAACTTCAAGCTCTTTCTTTGAGGCATCAAGCTCTTGGGACAATGATTTAGCCCTATCAATAGTCTCCATGTCTTTTGCTTTATCAATTTCAAAGATTTCAATTTGTAGTTTAAGAAAAGAATTGGTATTCTTTTCCTCACAAAAATCTTGCTCAAGAAGATTGAATCTTCGTTTCTCATCATCAATATGAGATTCCGAGCTATCAATGGCCTCATCGCATGAGCTAACAAGTTCCATTAATTTCTTAACTCTAGCACGAGCAATGGGAGGAAGAGACTTCATGATAGCATACATTTATTTTATATATTCTTTACCAAATTCATCATTATCACTATCACTATCATGATCACTCTCAAGATCATCCAAGACACTAGATAGGGATGGAGGAGAGACAATTACCTTGGAGCTTCTTGCCATAAGACAAGAACCGGTGATTTTGGGAATAAGAGAACTCTCGATGTAGTCCTTGGAGTAGTCGTAGGTGAGAGGTGAACCGGGTTCGACATATTCCAAACCGGTCACACCCACCACTTTCTCCTTATCCCCACACTCCACGTCGGACTCGTCCTTGGATCTCCTTGCCATGAGGCAAGTGGCGGTTACCTTGGGGTTAGGAGAGTCGTTGGTGTAGTCCTTGGTGTAGTCATAGGTGAAGAGAGACCCGGGTTTGGCAAAGGCCAAACCGGCCACTCCAACCACCTTCTCTTCATCCTCTTCCTCGTTGTCGGATATGTATTCTTGGCCTAGGAAGCCCTTACCATCACACCTATTGTTCCTCTTGTATCTTTCATTGATGGGGTTGGGCTTCAATCTTGGTTTGGCACCTTCTTCATACTTAGGCTTGTCAAGCCTCTTCTCATACAAACACTTGTCGGCAAAATGGGTTGCCTCATCACAATTGTAGCACGTCCTCTTCTTCTCACTTGATCCCATTGAACTTCTCCTTCTTCGGAACTTCATGTTCTTGGTGAAGAGAGCAAGTTGAGAGAGCATATCATCAACTCCATCAACATCGCTATCTTCATCACTAGCAACATCTTCTTGCACTTGCTTGGCCTTTAATGCTAGAGAGTCGAAAGACCCGATAGCACGGTTGATCTCCTTGATCTTTTGCCCTTCATCCGCCAAGTTATCCGTGGAAACTAGATAAGAGACTATATCATCAGGAGTGAATTGATTAGCTTTATCAAGGAGTTGCAAGTTCAAGGCAAGCTTCTTGTCGGTGAGCGCGATCATGGATACAATCTTGGACTTGATAAGTTCATCGTTCAAATTGAATCCATCATCATACTTCTCACACCCTAGGCCACCAATCTTCACGCGGAGGGCAACGAGTCTCTTGTATGCTTCAGCGATAGTCTCACCATCATGGTTCATGAACATGTTCATCTCTGACTTGGAAGCTTCATACTTGGATTTTTGGATAAGAGAGGTTCCCTCTTGGAGAATGGCAATCCTATCCCAAATATCCTTTGCTGTGGGGATGTCGCTGACTTGATCATGGAGAGTGCGGTGAATGGAACTCGTTATCTTGTCACAAGCCGTTGCATTTAGTTGACGGTCGTAGTACTCTCCCGGGGTGAGGTTGTTGGGATCATGAGGGTGGAAACCGGTTCATACAATCTCCCAAAGCTCAACGCTGCAGCTGCGAAGATGAGATTCCATAGAAGCTTTCCAATGAGAGAAATGAGTTCCATCATAATGAGGTGTAGGACCCGAACCATTAATATGAGGCATGATGTTCTTTTGCTTAGGATAAACATAAGGGAATTGATTAGGGGCGTGGAAGTTTTTGACGAGCCGCCCTCATGAGCGAACTCAGCATCCTTATCCTTTTTGGTGTCCATTGGTCTCCCTTGAGGTACTACCAATGGATTACCAAGAAAAGCCCCATCACCAATGGCCTTAAGTTGTCCTTATAGGTAACTCATTCGAACAAGGAGATCGGAATCCCCCTTGCCTTTTCAAGGGCACCCTTGGCTAAGATTTCACGAAGCTCCTTAACTGAATAAGTCTTTTCCTCCTCATCATCGGAGAAAACCATCTTTTCTCTTAGGCGGTAAAGCCCTTAAAAGAGCCCTTGGCTCTAATACCAATTGAAAGTGTAAGATGGTTAACCTAGAGGGGGGTGAATAGGTTTCTACAAAATTCTTTATAATCTTTTGCAAGTTTTAGGCTTTGCGGAATATAAGTGAGCCTAAATGCAAACTAGGCGAGGCAACCTAGATGATGTACAAGATACTTCAAGCTCGAAGGCTATCACAAGGTAAGCAACACAAGTAAGAGATCGGTTAAGGAATAACCGAAGCACGCGAAGACGAAGATGTATTCCCGTGTTCACCACCTTTGGGAAGGGGGCTACGTCACGTTGGAGAGGTGTTAGGTTCCACAAAGGATTCCTCACATGCCACAAAGGCTCACATTCTTCTCCGAGCCTATCCCACGAAGGAATAGCTCACTTACTCGTGGTAGACTTTAAGGTAGTCTCCAAACCCTCACAAACTTTCCACGGAGCAAATCACAAGCCGAATGCCTCCGGGCGACCCTAGCCGCCTAGGGTTTCCCACAAACCCAAGAGTAACAAGCTAACTCGATGAACTCAAGGGGGAATGAACTTTGGCTTGGTGGAAACGTAGATCGGGACCTCCTCTTCCTTTCTACCAAAGGGATTTGGATTTGGTTGGGTAGAATGGGAGATCCTCAAGCTTTTGTGTTTCAACAATGGGGAAGAGAGAGAGCTTCAAGAAATAAAATGTTAGCTCAAATGACTAACCTCACAGTGGAGAAGAAAGGGCTATATATAGTGTGAGGGGGAAAAGAGCCGTTTGGGGGTTTCTGCGACAGAACCGGCAATAAGTCCGGTCGGACTGAGTTGCTCGCCGGAATTTCCGGCGACAGCTCCGGTCGACCGGACCCCACGCCGAAATTTTTGGCGGCGACCAAAATTCTCGGCGAACAGCCGAAAGGCTATGCAGTAAGCCATATCGGCGAACACCGATAATTTCCGGCGGCGACCGGAAATTCCGGCGACAGCACCGACGCCGCCGGCGCTTTTGCCGATTCCGCAGAAACCTCTTTTGACTCATTTTTCCAAGGTTGTTTTCTCTCTTTCTTCGAACGGGTGTGTGTGGGTGGATGATGAGAGGCATATATGGTGTAGAACGTCCCCAAAGAGCACATCGAGATCACCCCTCTTAATAGTGCGGTGTTTCCTATTTGACTCAATAGTAAATAAGAGAGAATAATAAACAATGCCACCGGCTCTTCATAAAGAAACAAATGGGGGGTCACCCATCACCTATCACCAACAACCTGCGGATTCTCACCTGTAGAGAAGCTAATAGAAACGTTAGTCCATCCTCTAGATCTGATGTCATAGTTAACCAAAATAGTAGATAAGGGCTATTTGCCCTTTCAGTTGTCTTGAACGACGACTGGTTACAGAACCTCGATGACGAGGTCGACGTGCCGGACCGATGACGAGGTCGACGCGCCGGACATCAGCGACGGGCAACGAGTTCTGCTCGCCTCTTTCATGACCACCAAGCGCGATGTCGAAATCCGCGCGCTAATGGCGGCCGAGCGGGAGGTCCTGGAGGTCATCCTAAGGCCAGGTCGGCCATATGCGTCGCCGCTACGCGCATGGCCCGGGCCACGATGGAGGCCATGGAGGAGGCGGAGCAGTAGCTGCCCAGAGGAGGATGTCACGATGGCGGCGCCGAGTGCCGACGTAGGGGCATATGACGGCAAGCAACTTTTTGGATAGCCGCTGTCGTAGGTAGTAGGGCACAAGTTTTTTTTTAGCTTAGGCACACGTTTTTGGATAGCGGTCGTGGTAGTTTAGGTCATTGTAATCATTGAAACAGTTAATTAACGAACTAGTCTTTATTAATAATTAATGTGTCATTGCCATGTGGAACCGCTCAACCGACGTGTGAACAGAATGGGTACACGCGCGGCGGCGTCCGCGACTCATCCACGGCGACCCTTTCCGCTCAAACGAGAATGGCAGCCCTTCTCGTTTCTCCGTCAGTGAGCACAACATCCTCGCTGCTCGGACCTTTCATTTCATTACATTACACAGCGTGTGTGCGTTCTTGCGTCTGCTTCGAGGCGGCAGCCGCAGTTATTTCCATCATATGGACGTACGGTACGGCCGGCCGTATGACCGACCAGCGACCAGCTGTTGTTGGATCGAAGCGCACTCCCAGAAAATGGTTGGCGCGTTGCACGGAGAGAGAAGGAAGAGATTTGGAAACATGTGCCGAGCCGAGGTGATGACGAGCGGGGAGTCGTTCGTCGGTACGTAGACGTAGACCCTTAAACCGGCGGCACAACGCGGTGCGCCGGTCGCCTGGCCCTGGCCGTGTGCTTGCCTGCTGGGCTGAGTGGGGTGTGGTGTGGTGTGGTGCGGCTGTGCGGTGCGCGAGGCTGGAAGTAACCTTGGACCCGGCCACCGGGCGAGCAGCGGCGGAGCGCGTACGATTCAAGTGAGACACAAGCCGGTGGGAAAACCCTTTCGTGTCGTGTATACTTTTCTCGTGTTCGCTAGTGTATTTATAGGGGATTATTTCAAATGCCGTAAAATCCCAGTCCATTTAGGTTTGGACAGAATAGTTCCAAGATATCCCGCAAATCCTCTTATTTTTGTTTAGATTAAAACTTTCCACCATACTATTGTATTTTGTAGAAGAGTATATATTTGAGAGGATTGGAGGTTTAGGTTAACACCAAATCCCCTCTCTCATCCCCAAACCTCTTAGGCTTATGTTCAAAAAAAAACTCTTAGGCTTATGTTCAAAAAAAAAAACCTCTTAGGCCTTGTTTTTGCGGGAGTGGTGTCGAGTGTTTTCACTGAGTTTTATTCGGCCGGGTCCGAATATACCAGAAACCACTTGTGGGCTGTGTTTTGTAAACCGGTTTTGGCTAGACTCAACCCCAAGAATCCCTAGAAACCACGTTGGGTTGAAGTGTTTCCAAGACACGAGTCTTATCTCGTGTTTAAGGCGCTCGTCGCACGTCCGCCAGTTTTGGGTGACGAGAGTGTTTCCACCAAAAACACTTGGAGAAATACTCTCAAATACTCAACGATACTCTTGCAAAACAAGGCCTTAGGGAATATAAATACAAGAGAAATAAACAAGGCCTTAATCTACGTCACTCGTCATCGAATCCAGAGTTACCCTATACGGTTGGCAAAAGTTGGGAAACAGATAGTGCGGTGAAAATTAGGATTTTTAGTGGCTGTGAATGTTCATGGAGTGTTCCCTCCATCGGTTTCTATACATCTCCTTTGAACACTTTCATGTTCAAACAAATAGATCAAGGCATCTCAATCTTGATTCTAGAAAGTTTGACATAGGCATTCAACCAGAAAATGTGAGATGCACTATTCTCATTTCAACTCACTTAAGAAAAGACTTCCAATCTCCCAACCAAAAGAGATCCAAAAGCCAAGTCAAAACACCTTCCAACGGTCATGAAACTCAAGACACAATCCAAAAGAAGCAACAGCCAGAGAACATAGCAACATGTTTCATGCATTGTCATGGTAACACAATGTACCAAAACTGAGGCGATATGAACTCTACATCCGCACCTTCACAACCTACAACATACCATATATAATGCCACAGCACTAACTAACACAATCCTACGGAGCAATGATGTAAACATATATCTCAGCCTCGCTTTGGCCACTACTCCGATTCTAGGCACGGCCAAACAGACACACCAGGTCATACCATGTACATGGCAACTCAAAACTCTTTGACAGGAAGGGTACATCTTTGCGCATATGACTCAACATATGAAGTTTCCATTCTGTTCCTCAGCCGGTAACAGATGCTACTGCAGCTACTTAGACCGAGACAGGCCAAGGCAGATCAAAAACCGCAATTCCATGATGTACATCGACTAGCCATTGATTTGGGGGAAGATTTGTGATATCTTCATAAAAACATCCATGACCTAGCATCAGAGACATCCCAGAGAAAGAGAAACCAGGTGAGTCAGATCATAAAGTTACCATGTGAGCAGATAACACAGGTTAACAAAATTAAAATATACCTCTTGGTCATTTTGGTATTTTACGATATTCAGAGGGTTCTGGGAGCACTGCATCAAAAAAAAATCATGTCAGAACACTTGACTATGAGAGTGGCAATTAGGTCCAGGTCCCACATACAGCCAGCAGCATGTTTTCAGAGAAACAAACTTCATAGTGGCATAAATCCAAATTTCCCAATAATTGAAGTCCAAAAAAAAAGTTTGCTCACAAACTTACATCCATGATGGCCGTTTGAATTTTAGGATTTTGAAAAGCAACAGCAACTTCTGGGTTCGCCATTATTTTCGATACTACTTCCTCTGGAGTCATGCCAACTTGCGCTGTACAAACGATAAAAGAGCTTTAGCATTCACGTCTACTCATTTTAATTAGAAAATAAGTTTAAGAAGGTGGCTTATGGTAAGCACAGAAAACTGCTTCAGCGAGCAATTTTCAATAACGCAGTATACCTCCATGCAAAAAAATGCAGTATACTAATAATAAACCCCCAAAAAACCAAGCATGTGTCAAAGCTATGCTAGGCATTAACAACATTCAAATAATAAGGGTATAAAAAGAACCAAAATAATAAGACTATATGTGCCAACGCTATGCTAGGCGAGAGCAAGAAAATAATAAGGATATTAAAAGAACACTGGTTGTCCAATACAATGTCCAATATAGCATAAAGGAATTGTAGGGAATGCGAAACAGCATTCGAATCAGAATTTTCTTTCTCAATGTTATGTTCAGAATTTTCATTTAGCTTGCAAAGAGAAAAGGCATCGGGTGACAGATAGTGGGAAATTTCCTGCAGAACTTACTTGTTCCAACTTCAAAACAGAACCCAAGTAAATGTGGAAGTGTCAATTCACTCACCAAACTGCTGCCTGACTTCAGGACTGCTAAGGTCAAAGTTCTTCAAGTGATCAACCATGCGGTTATCCCATTGATCAGGAGAGGCACCCATGTTGTTTCTGTTCAGACACAAAACATCAGTATAAGAGAGTTAGAGAAGACTTGCACACTTATGTTCGTACATATTTACACCTCAACTCCATCAAGCAAGAGGCATAATAGACCGTCACAGGAAGTAACATCAGGGCTATCAGCATGAGTTCTGGGTTAACATAAGTTACATAAACATGCATTGCCGTTACTCGGAAAATATAATGTGCGACCGTAAAGCTTATATCGGCCCATGGCATCATTGCTCAGTACTAATATATTACTAAGGCATGGATTAGTGCTCCATTTTTTGAATACTTATGGCCAGGGTTGACTTTCCAATTTGAAAGGAAAAAATCAGAAACAGATGCACATATAATAAGAGTTGGTATGTATTACAGCATTTCCTCCAGTACTTTCCAATTTGAAAGGAAAAAATCAGAAACAGATGCACATATAATAAGAAGTGGTATGTATTACAGCATTTCCTCCAGTTGCTGGCGATACATCGGGTTCTGAAGCATCCCTGAAAAACAAATTCTCATGTGTCAGTGTCACCATATGAAACAGAAAATAAACTACAACTTATGTGGTGCAAGGTGTTTAAATAAGTTTACAGGGGCATACACTTGAATGAATCTGGGTTCCTCATCTCCTCAGGCAAGTAGCTGCAACATGTGAAGAAATCAGCATGGTTAAGAATAACAATAAAGACATATATGTTACACGTAAATTTATCATATACAAATTTCACAACTTCAGATTACTGAAACTGGCCCATTTGCTGCCCATTACACCAGAGGCAGTGCCAGTACGACCACCTCACTCTGCCATTATCACAACGTAACAAAATACTAATGGAAATTACCAAGCGTTCCAGCCACACGGAACTAATCTAAGCACAACTAATTGTTCGCCTACAGACAGAAGGCTACTAAAATAGTACAATTCAGCATTGAATTGTTCATCTGCTAACCATAAGTATTTATTTTGAATTATGAATTGCTTCATTTTCCGCATCATCCAGAAAATGGATACAGGAAGATACCCTCTGCAGACAGAAGGCTACTAATTGTTCGCCTACAGACAGAAGGCTACTAAAATAGTACAATTCAGCATTGAATTGTTCATCTGCTAACCATAAGTATTTATTTTGAATTATGAATTGCTTCATTTTCCGCATCATCCAGAAAATGGATACAGGAAGATACCCTCTGCAGACAGGAGTATTAGCGGTGCCATATTGAACGCTACATGCGACATAAAGCAACTTTCTTTCTGCTGGGCATATTGTGCAATAGGTCAGGTGTGTATATATAGGGTGTACATGCCATAGGCTATTTAGTAGTATATGAAGCATTTAACTGATGACCAACATGACTTTCGAACCCTTAAAACCAAATAGCGAACACGCCTACTAAGCAATGAAAATATGAAAGGAAAACATGGCACAAAGTGTTCTACAAGGCATTAGGTGCTACGCAGATGGTGCCTAGCGCCTAGTCACAGGAAGAGTGGCTCCTAGCACCTTAGCAGCCAACAGGGACACGTCTTAGAACAGTGAACACAAGATGCAAAGTTGAAGTTGGTTGTATACTTACGGGTAAACCATCTTCTGCACAGATGGATCTTCCATCATTTTCTCAATTGTATCAATAGAGAGCATAGGTCCTGACTTATCTATACAATACAATCAGAATCAATCTTGTGCATTTGTACACACAGGGAAACAGCATATAAACAGAAAAGTGCACCATCATTTTAAGAACATACTGGTGTGGAAATAAAGAACAAATTTAGATAAATTTGCAATTACTAACTGGATTCAGTTGGCCCAGTAGAGGAATCTTCACTCGGCATAAAAGCAGCTCCATTTGTAGGAACCTTTAAGAACCACAAGACAAGTCCTAATTACAACGAATTGTGTACAGGAAGCCTATTACCAAGCTTCTGAAAGGATCTTACTTGTTGCTCAGCATCCTTCTTTATTTCACTTTCTGTGCTATCACTTTTTACATCTACCGTCTCCAATGAAGATTGAAGCTCCTTCTGCTGCAATTCTTCTGGAGAAACATCAACAAAGGCTGCACAAAATTTGTTATGAAAACCGCAATTAGGTGCAGATGCCAAGTATCTGAACAAAAATGATGCTAAGCATTAAGAAAAGAAGTAGCACAGTAAAGCCCATTATTGATCATATTCAGGCTCATTGCTGGTGTGTTCTTGCTAATATTGTGCTGCAAGAGGTGCCACGAAATAAGAACCACATAAATATAAAATAAATGCAAGAGCTAAATCAGCATGTTATAGACCATTTGACACATATATAAGAGCATTCCACATTCTACTTAATTGGAGAAAAAAAGCTGGATATGAAAGGTCATACCAAATTTCTTTGACGGTTTTGATGTTTCAGCCACATCGGACGCTTCCAAAGTTGCAGTTGCTGCCACATCAGTAGCTGAAACATCAACAGTTGCACCTTTCGATGAGGTGTTTTTGAGTGGTCCTGAGAATGGGTAACTGCTTGGTGCTGTGGGGCCAGCCTGCGGTGGCATGGAAAATGGGAATGGCGAGTTTGCACCAAATGTGTTTTGTGGTGTTTGCGTCATCATAGACTTGAATACTTGTTCCATTGCATATTTCTGCAATAAATTAGCAACGCGTTAAAAAGGAAATTGGGAGGAAAATTAACGTAGGTCATGTACAGCCAAATATAATTTTAGTACCCTAACAAGCAGCTATACGACAAACACCGTAAAGGCAACAGCGAAGCGTATATGACCAATCCCACAAACAGAATATTGCGCTACGTAAACCCATGCAGCGACGTACAAAGCCATGCAAAAAGGGGGTTTATCGTAAAATCATTTAAGGAAAATTGGTGCTCAGCAGGTATGAAAATTGTAGTATAAAACTAAAAGATCTATGACATAAAATGAAAATGAATGGCCATCAAAGTAAAATGAAATGCCGCATTTATAGGACCACGTACTATGCTTGAACCAACTGAGAGCAAAGAAAGGAAGTCGGAAATAGCGAAGTGAACTGGTGTAGTACAAATGTGCCCGAAGGTTAAGCAGGTGCAAGCAGAAAATAACCCAATAATTTAACTCCCTGACTCATGCCAAGTTATGCAAAGGAACACAGCAGGTCATTCTGAGGAGCACAGTGCAAATTATTGAGGATACATACTCTGTTTGGAGTGCGGGGAAAAAAAGAATAGCTGTGAGCTCACCTTTACCATGGAAGATACCTGATACATCAACCAAGCAGCAAGTATTAATTTACAGAGAGAAGATATGCAATGCAAGAAATTACGGCATAACAGGAAGCAGAATTCCGCACCATGGAAAATGCCGCAGATAACGCTACACCAATTCCGATCCAGAAGACAGGTGAACCGCTGCACAGATTTCGGAACAGGACATCATGCGAGTGTAAATTTGAGAATACGGTAGGGCACTAGACAGAACAAACAAGGAAAGAAGCTCACATGTATGATGACGGGGGCGGCATGGGAGGCAGGGTACCAGTTCCTGTAGATGTATTCTGAGTGCCGGTTGAAGACGACACGCTTGCGAAGCCATTTGATCTCAATCCATCGAAAACTGAAAGTAGGAAACAATTTATCATATGCAGAATCAGAAGAAAGGAGATGCTACTAGTAGAATATCAAAATGGGGTCATATACTATTATACTTATCAGGTACTGTACTATGCAAGAAATATGGATGGATAAGGTGAACATTCTATAGTAGTATGTCAGAAATACGGATGGATAAGCTGGCCATTCACAATCTAAAGTTATCATCTTGCCACTACGATTGGGAGAATTTTGCTACATGTGCATATGGCGCAACAACAACATCGAATTCTCGTCCGTGGATCTAGCTTAGTGTCCGTAGAATCTCGCAGAAACTACAGCTCGGAGTTCAAGTGCGCGAGCTTTCGTTGCCCGCTCCTAATCAAGCAGCGCATCGGCGGTCAGATTCCACACATAGCACGGTCACTGAGGCAGCATAGTAACAAGGCGACCCCTCACCATTCCTAGATCCGCGAGACGCGGCGGAGACGACGAGCCTGGGCCTCCTGGCGGGTCCCCTCCGCCCGGCGCCGGAGGAGAGCGGCGCGGCGGCGACAGGGGGCTGCGAGGAGCGGCGGGCGGCGGAGAGGAGTGGGGAGACGGGGCAGGATGAGGCGAGGACGAAGCTCTCCATGGCGCTACCGCGAGAGGAAACCTAGCTGTGCTGTGCCTGCTGTGCTTCTGGGTCACGAGGCCTCTCCCCCTGTCTATCCCCCTCCCTTTTCTTGCCGGCTCGCTCCTCGCGCTAGGGTTTTGGGTTTGCGTGCGGAGAAGCCGAACTGAAAGTGGGAGATGAAACCAAAGCCATCCTCTCTCTCCCCCAGTCGCCTTTGGCTGTAGCCTGTAGGGCGGGTTGGTTCGGTTGTAGAGGCTTGTAATGACAGTGCGCTGTATCAGCAGCAGCCTGAGAGCAACATTTATCCACTCGCACAAGCAAAATGTGTAGCTTTGATCTTTCTAAACAAAAATCGTGCATCATTCCCATGTAATCATGATCTAAGTAGGGTTCTGAAACTAATTCTATCGTTTCAATGGAAAGCTAAAACGCCGAGAACAACACCTGATATTTGCAACTTCTTTCTGAGCCAAGGCTTTCGGTTTTGATTGTATCCGGAAAAAAGTATAAACTATGACTGTATATGGTTAAATTTAGCCAATTTGATGCAAACAAAATGCAACAAAACCTACATTCCACGTACTAGGTTAGCACACAATTTCCTGACAAAGAACTAACAGTACCCGGAAAAATGGAATACAGATCATGAGAACTTTCAAGTCCACGCATGACAACGTCATCCATTGAAAAAGATGTGCAGCATCTCAATATCTGATTCAGCAATGACCAGTAAATAACTACTGATTTGAGCCATTACATAAGTCATGTTTACAAGACCACCGGTTACAGATTACAGCAGTACACATGGATGAGCACAAACACGTGCAGCCTTCAATTCCCTGTGCCAAGGTGCTTTCCTTTTTTGTTGGCAGCAAGAATGATCAGTAAATACACTGGGCTTCATTAACCTGTCCACTCCTGATGATGCAAAGCAGAATGCTATTCTGATGACGAATGTGTTTCATTGTCGATATACAGGTGTTTGAATCATCGAAGCTGAACAGATCAAAAGGTCATGCATCAGCATCATCGACTGAAAATGTTGCAATCTCAAAACAGCGGTCACATAACAGTTGTTGCACAGCACTAAACCAGAAAAAAAAAAGCTTAAGCGCTATAATAGCATCGTCAGCACATATCTGCCTCTTCATATTTGCAGCTCCTTCGCTCTCTTACGAGCCAGAGCTCGCTCTCTGGCAGCAGCAAGTGCATCATTACTCCTCTTGTAGTGTTCATCTGTGATTGGTGCTGGTTGAGTATTCTGCGAAGCTTGTGAAGCAGACGTGGAAACATTGGCATCTTTCTCAGTAGATATAGGAGCAGTTGAATCCTTCAATCTAGTTGTTGCTGGTTCTTCCACACTTCTACTTTCGTGAGGGTTCTCTGATCCTGCACTGGATTCCCTCATGCGCTTAGGAGAACGGCCAGATCCTTCAGCGTCAGACTTGCTAGCTTGAACATCATCTACTCTAGTGTCCAACTTTTCGGATTCAGCATGCTCTGTGCCATCATGCGCCCGTGCACCGAAAGCAACATTCTTACCAAGCCCAAAGTAAAAATCACTCAAGTCTTTCTTTTTAGTAACCTATATAAAAACATAAGAAAATGAAATCAGTTAACCAAAAGATAAGATAATTCTGAAACATCAGATTTATGCTCTCTTTGCAAGGAATCTGATTAGGACATAGAAATATAAACAAACCAGCTTTATTGTTTTAATAAATTTTGCGACCAAAGTTAATACAGATTACTAAAAGGATGTTTGCGCAAGCACAAGCAAACATAACTAAATTTTGCATGATTAGCAAAAAGTAGGAAGGGAAGACAATCCTTTAAATTGAGGGAAAATTAAATAACAATGAGAAGTGAATCTCTATGGTGGTATAACATCAGAATTCAAAGGTACCATTGTACCAAAGCCCATCATTCTTCAACTCTTTTTTGGCAACACAAGCGGGATATCCGTTCGTTCAAAAAACACAGATGGGATACCCGCCACACAGAACACTTGCCTTATCAGACAAAAATGCACAATTCAAATTAAGATTTTGACAGATTATAATTCTGATAGAAATAAGCAAACCCTATATCTTTCCATGTCAGATATGAATAAAGTAGCAGAAAACATGCTATTTAAAAAATCATAAAAATGAAACATGATGATGTAGCACGTAACAATCATGTACATAATGATAAACCAACAAGAGAACTTACATCTTCCCTTTCTTCTCGAAGCTGCCTTTGTCTTTCTTCCTCTAGCCATTTTTTCTCCTCCTCAAGTTTCTTCCTATAAGCAGATGTTACAAATTTGTCTTTGTCAGCAAATAGGTGGTCCTCCTTGCTCCTCTCTTTATGAAGCTTCCTCTCATATACTATGTCCTGTTCTCGTTTACGTTGTTCTGCTTTCTCCTTAAGTGCTTCAATGTACTTTGACTGCGAAAATAAAAGCATGCCACAAGAAAACAAGGAAAGAGTTAGACGCAAGATTACAATATCTAAAGATCTATTCATTTTAGTCGCATTATGTGATTCTGATGAGTACTGGCGTGTTGCTTATGAATGACCAGCCACACCTTTACACTATGTGTTTTTCTCTGGATCCACATCTCTACGACTCAATTACACATTTAACATAACCAACTACCTCCCTATGCAAATGGAGAACTATTAAAATTCTCAAAAGGTATACAAACCACCCACGGAGGCCAGCTTCAGTTAGTCTTCAAATCCAAGTTTGGCCTTTAATTATGTTTCAAAATACATAAGGTAGATAATCTACAGGTTTTGCGTGACAGAATGTTCTGCTACAAGCAATCTCTCTTATCCTCATGTTTGTTCACATCAAACAAGATCGCAAATACTATATGGAAATTGCTCCTAATAACAAGACTAAAACTTGACTGCCCTGACGGCCTGAATCAAGCACCAAGAAACATGACACAAAATTAAGTTGGGGCAACACTATATGTTGTCATGTTATAATCGGCGATGCATGCAACTAAGCATAAACCAAGCACTCGGACGCATCCAATCAATTAAAAATATGCGGGTAAATTAAAACTAGATTGTACAGAACGGGAATAATTACCTGGCGAACGACCTTGGCCTGCATCTTGGGGCGAGCGGCCTTCTCCTTCATGTCATCGTACACCTCATCGTAGGCAAACACCGAGGGATCCTCCTCGATCGCCTTCTTCTGCAGTTCCTCTACCTGCGCGAGCACACCACCCCGTAAACAACAAATCCACCAACAACGAAGTAGAACAAACACCGAAGGGGGTGGAGGGTCGGAAATCCGGACTGCCTGGTTACCTTCTGGAGGGCGCGCTTCTTCGACGACTGGCGGAGGATATCGGCCTCGACGTCGTCCTCGCCGTCGTCGGCGAATGCCGCCAAGGGGCGCGCCGGCGGGGGCGGTCGCGACGACGAGGACGCCGCCGGCTTCTGGCGGAGCTGCAGCCCGTATCTCTTCATCCCGGCGTCGGTGGCGAACAGCGGATTCGATGGGGAGCAAACCCTAGCCTGTGAATTTCGGTTGGCCCCTCGCGAGAGAGGTGTTGTTGCCTTGCGAGATGCGATTGCTTGCCGCTGTGGAGAGACTGGGAGGAGATGGAGGGTCAGATGCGGCGCAATGGGCGGCGCTCTGAGTGAGGCGCCGTGTGCGTCCCTGCGGGATTTGGCCGGCTGCGGGACAGAGGAGAGACGGGATTTGGGGTCGCTACTGGGAGAGATGAGTTCGAGTTCGTGTTGAATTAGAAGTAGATGATGTCGTGGGGGGCTGGGTTGCGGGAAGAGAAAACCACACCCGTGGTCCCAAACGTTTTCGGGCTGCGTCAGCTAATTTGGTCTGACCCGCGCCACGTTGGCTGCTGGTCGTTAGGCGGGAGATTTCCCGCAGCTGGCTCATGGATATTTTGCAACTGAACCCCTATAAGTATCTGTCTTCTTCTTTCCTAGGCCCCAGACCTTCTTCCCTCCTCTGTTTCTTCTCCAGCCACTGCCCATCGCCATGAGTGCCACAGCAAGCTCATCTGAGTGGATTCGGCCGAGGAGGAAGCCATCTGCTCCATTCCCGTCGCAAGAACTCGCTGTAGCTTCTCTCCCGCCGCCGCTACCTGCTGGAACTCTGCCGTTGGTGCCATGTCCGTCTTGTCGATTTCGCATAACCATTCGTCTTGTCTCTCAGTCGAGCTCCAATCCTGGGCGTGTCTTCTACAAATGCCCCAACCATCAGGTAAGATGTTGTTCTTAGGACTAGAAGATTCATTTCCCTCCTATTTTCTTATTTCTTTCTCTGATTTATATCTCAGGTTACTTCTAACCCTTGCAATCACTACTACCGGGAAAATGGAGAAGACAACTATGTTGATTTTCTGGTTAGGAATGGGTACTATGCAGGAGAAACAGAGAAGGGAGAAGAAGATGTTGGATAGAGGAACATGGTGGCTGTACGGAAGAAGATGGATCAACTACTTGTCATTGGCAACAAAGTGTTAGCAGCAATTATTTGTCTAGTTGTGGTGATGGTGTATGTAGCAGTTGCTAAGTAGATCAGGACTGATGTAATATGTGAATGGAAATGAATGCTAGGTTCTCTTTCAAATGCAATGTATGAAATGTTAGCAACCGACTGGCAGATTTCAACAAGTGGTAACTGATTATCTCTAGATCATTACATATAAGTACCATGGACAGTTTGGCTCACAACAGGCCCTAACCCTCTGCAGATCATTCTTCTTGTAGTGCACTCCTACTCTTTGTTGTATAATGTACTCTTGTATTGCACCTCTAAGCTCAATGACTGATAGAAACACCATGCCAATCTTGAATTCCACTTTTGTCATGTTCTCTGTCCTCCACCTTCTTAGCTCCACCTTCTTCTTCTTTTTCTTTCTTCCTTGCTTGTCCACTACTTCCACTTCATCTCCTAAAACAACAGCTTCAATGTCTGAATCTTCCAGCTCTTTCAAATATGTATCTGTATCATAGTCAGAGTCATCTACCCATTTGGATTTTTTCTTCTTGCTTTCTTCAAATTTCTCATCAACCCATTCTTCAAATAAATCATCATCATCTGCTCCTACATCATTTTTAGAGTCAGCCCAGTCTTCATCCAACTCATTGTCCTCACTGTCCTGAGCTACCTCCTCAACCTCAAGCTTCCTCCTACTTCTTCTAAGCTCATGCCCATAGTTATTTGGCTGCTGCATAGCTGGAGCACTACTACTGTCTAGATTGCCCTTGCCTACTGGTTCCTTGTGCTTGGCAGAGTTTGGGCTCAACACAGGAGACAGATTAGGAGAGCCAGATATGAGAGCATCATCAATGAAAACATCATTGCTAAAATTCATATCTTTATGGTCCACAAACAGCTGGAAGTACTGGAACTTAGGAACAACAAAAATCATGTGCATTGTATCAATATCACAGTCTATAATTCTAAGCCCTGATCCAAGATCTTGTCCAGGGAGCAGCCAATACAAAGAGTAATTTGCTAGTTGACTATAGCCTAGCTGCTCCATAAAATCAGTGAGCCACAGAGGTGACCATGTATCTGCTTCACATCCATCAAACCTAGCAACTTTGCCATCGACATAGCTCTTGGAAAGCCGAAATCCATACAAAAAACCGGCATAGTTGATTTCTACTGTGAACTCCTCCTCATGTGGTCCTAATTAACAGACATTTCATCAATTTCTATATGATTCGACTTGCCAATCTAATGGTGCTACACAGACGGGATCTAGGGTTACTTACCGTAGCGCGCGGGAGGATCTCCGGGTCGCCGCATCTTCGGCCCCTTGCTCACAGGCTCCATCATCGCGGGCCTAGTCCCCGCGACGGCCTCCGCTGGTCCATCGCCTCCGGTCATCACCGGAGCAGCACCGTCGTGGCCAGCTCGCCTCCACCGTCGCGGGAGAGAAAGGGGTGAGGAGATGGAGGAGCGTCGAGTGTGCGGGAGAGGAACAGAAGGGGATCTTTGCAATTTCTCGCATCCAGCAGTTGAGCCTCGTGGGCCCTACAGCCGACGTGGCACCAGTCAACGTGGGTCAGACCAAATTAGGACCGCGCGTGCTCACTTATAAAACATTTAGGACCTAAATGTTCCATTTCAGAGATTATGGACCAAACTGACGCAGCCCGCAAACATTAAGGACCGCGGGTGCGGTTTTCTCTTGCGGGAACGTAAGGAGCCTCATGGGCTTTTAAGGCTCGGTTCTTTTGGGCTTCTCCGACAAGCCGTCCTTCTTTGGCTTGGTCTAAAAGATTTGCGAGCCTTTTAAAATAGTTAAGGCCAAATAAATTCGGAACCTCGTAAATTTTTTAAACCCGCTTTCTCAGAAAGGGGTAGGACAGTTTCTGAAAGAAGTCGCCCAAAAAACTAGGCCTAAGAGCCTCATGTGGAATTAGGAATAGATGAGTTTTGTTGTGATTCTTGTGCGTGTGCAATATGTCTAGAAACAGAGAAAAAAGAACCTTAATACTAAACCAGATCAAATAAGGAATCTTCTTGGAAATGATAAGATCTGGAATAGACATCCAACCTCCTGGAAAGAGCGATGCGTCCTAAAGGATTCACGGCGGCACTCCTTCATTGAAGGTAACATGGCCAGAAGCACTTGGGCATTGCTGGAAGAGGATCTTGTTGTATATCTTATGGCAAACAATTGTAGTCATGCCAAGAAGTGGCTTTTATTCTTAACTAGGAAACATGCCCGTGCGTTGCAACGGGAGATGGAAAATACACTATGAAGATGCACAAAGTAAATTCCTAGTTGTGGTGTGTTATAGAAAACAGCCAGATCCAGTGTGTCGGTCTAGCGTGCGACCAACACCTCCTATAATCCCTACTTTAGCTAGACCACCTCGTAAAACATGTTTATGTAAGGAGTCAGATGGATGCGGACCAAGTGCAATGGTGTTATTTTAGCATTCCCTTCAGATGATCTATCAGATACCGTGTTGGAATGGATACTAAAATCTCAGATACCCTAACGGCACTAAGGCATGTGAGATATGATGTTTCCTCATCTAAAATTCTACTCAACTTATTGATTGTACCAATGTGGAGATATTTCACATTATACTTCATGAATTCACTATGCAACTGAGCACCGCAATGTTAAAAAGCCTACAATGGTTGATACTCATTTTTTCCTAATTATTACAGTGTAAACCAAGTTTTAAGTGTCTAGACTCTTTTCTGAATAATAGCAGGAGAGATGCTATGTTCATTCATTAAGTGAAAAAATCATAGTACCAAAAAAGTGCCAGAAGAAGATCCTCCTGTAGGGTTCGCAGCATGGAAAATAAATTCCTACGATGAAAACAACTAAGTACCAAGATCTATCTACTAGATACAAGCAACGGGTGGATATACATCCATAGAATACATACTCTCGAAGACCGAATAGCGTATGTACTCGTGGATGATGTAGTTGAACGTTTGTCGATCTCAAGATCGTGGTGAAGTCCATCTGGTCCAGCACCATCAAGTCCAGCACCGCAAAGCAGTGGTGCATCCGTGATCGCACACACATCCGGGTACCCCGACAACCTCCGTGCCCTCGCTCTAGCGAAGCAGCGGAAGCAACAAATCCTTCCAGAAAAAGCCACCGGGAACATGTATCTCGCTGATCCGAGACCATGGGGAAATTCTAAAGGGGGGAGATCCTTCACGAGGAGGTGTGAGATGAGAGGAGGGGGTGAGGTACCTTTTATAGGGAGAGAGGGCAGCCCCCTCCCATGGCGTGGCAGCCATGGAGGCGCCCCCACCTCTTCCACATTTATGTGCGTGGAGATTCCACTCACATAAATAGTCACCCACTCAAAATTCCACTCACCTCCATTAAATTTCCACCAAATTTAATGCAATCTCTCATTAAATAAAACTCTTTTATCTATTTATTCAGAATTTTTTAATTAATTGAATTAACAAACATTCACATAAAACCCCTTACAACATTTCAATTTTACATGCAGAACCAGTTTCAGCAATTTCAACCAAAACGATTTCAGTGTCTAGTGAAATAAATTTCTGCGCTTTCCTTTTTCTTTCTCTAGCATATCATTTGATCTGAATGGTGTCGGTATCCCTTAAGTGTGTCACCCTACGGTTCATGAATAATGCATATATGATCGAGACCCCTCTCCGATCAATAATCAGCAGCGGGACCTGGAGATTCGTACTGACTCCCACATATTCAACGATGACTTATGTGATCGTGTGAACCTTATATGCATGTAACTCAATCCCTTTGTCTCGCGATATATTACATGTTCGAGATTCGATCATCGGTATCTCCATACCTAGTTTGATCTCGTTACCGACATGCACTCTTTTTTCGTTCCCGTGATATAATATTCTAGTGATCAAATCACTTGCTTGCAAGCTAACTAATGTGATATCACCAGGAGGGCCCAGAGTATATCTCTCCGTCATCGGGATGGACAAATTCCACTCTTGATCCATGAGCCTCAACATAACACCTTTGTAGCACTGAACCCATATTTATAATCACCCTGTTACGGTGTGATGTTTGATGTTATCAAGATACTCTTCCAGTGTTAGTGATTGACATGATCTCATGGTCTAAGGACTAAGATTACTTCGTATGATGTTATAGCAATATAAACACAATGAACTTGATCGTAATGCTATACTTCGGATGAATGTTCATCACACCATTCCAATAATGTTGTGACCTCGTTATTAACAACATCCAATGTCCATGATCAGGAAACCTTTGATCATCTTGTTAATCAACGAGCTAGTTTATAAGAGAGGCATAACTAGAAACTTTCTATTTGTTTATTAAACACACATATATTAATGTTTCTGTATTAATACAATTATAGCATGCAAAATAAAAATTTATCATAAATAAGGAATAAGATAATAACCACTTTATTATTGCCTCTCGGGCATATTCCCTTCAGTCTCCCACTTGCACTAGAGACAATAATCTAGTTTTAAAACTTTGCATATTGAACACCTATGGCTTTCTGGTGTTCCATATACATGATTGCAAGTGGTTAACATAATCTACGTATCTGACGCTTTCAGGTCCGTGTGTATTTGCATGTCTTTGCATCTTCACGCATCACTCATTCTCCAATGAGTTGGCATTGTATAAATTTGGTATTTTGGTGAGACCTTTAGTTCCCTAGGGTTAAATCATGTCGATACTATTGTCGTACAATATATCTTTAGTTTTAGCCCGTTGCGAACCACACCTTAGTTTGTTAACAAACTACTTGACACAAATGCCCTCCTTTGCTACTACTGTAGCAATCATATACTTAGCCTTTTGTTATAGTAACCATCACAATGTCTTAACTTTGGAATTCATCCAAATCCACCATGGAAACTTCTTTCCATTTCATTGCGCCAATGATAGTTTAAATTGTGATAAACTTAATTTGTATCTTGTGACAAAACTAAGCTTATGGATTTGTTATTGCATGGAATACTAAATAATGATACTATATGTGCCACACATAGTCTACGATCCAAACTAATGCATTATGGATTTGTTATTGCATGGGATACTAAATAATGATACTACATGTGAAGGCTAAAAATTAGTAACCTAAAAATGTGGATCAAATCTGAGTACAAAACTTAGTCCCAACACCTAGCAATATATTTAATTAGACTATAATCAAGAAGCTCTTGAAGATTCCATCTCCTAAAATCATATCCAGTAGCATTATTAGTTTAGGTACTTCTAAAGCTCTAGATTACACTTTTATTCTCACATATTATATAACTGGGAGTACTATAATCGAAATGTAGAAGCAAAACAAATTGAACACGATATGACCAACTTTCAGCAAGACAGAAATGAATGCATCAATCAGCAAGAAACAAATTTGCATCTGCTAAAGCCTCAGATTTTGCATTGATGTTGAGAAAGAAAGAAATTCACACAAGAACAACTCATGAAGTAATGCTAGTTGTTATTGAAAATGTGGCTTAATTTCCATGATTACAAGTCATTCAACTTTCCTACATCATTTATATTATTAACAAATTAATACAACATTTCCCTTGTGCCCTGATTACCGAGATATCATGGAGAGGTTCCATTTTGTATTACCAATTTCACCTTAGGAAACCATCAAAGCTCATGTTGTGACTATGCGAGCCTCCCTCTTCTTTTGTCGTCTCTCCTCCTTCATAGATTACGTTACTCTATCTATATTAAAAAATGACATCATGCATTAGTATACACCATTTTCGATTATAGATTATGTATGGCTCTACAAACCAAAGGGGCTTTCTTTTATCAT